>OX438800.1:13425362-14683016 GCA_949316475.1 Hypomecis punctinalis | reverse complement strand
AGGGTTACCTAATAACTCAAAGCAACAGCAAACTACTAAAGGCAGTAAATTTCCAATAGCTAAGATGAGAAGAAAGAGAAAAAGTAAACCAGAGACTTTCCTTTGGATTTCTAAAGAAAACAAATAATAAGCGGTTTTCATTGCGGTTATAAATGGTAAAGTTTTTGGCATACCTATTCTTATAATAAGTTTTTGTTATTAATGTATTGTATTTTATATTTTTATCTGTTCTATTTTGTGCAATAGTTAAATTTATAGTCTTTAGGGATTAAAAAAAAGATAGAAAAGGTAGATGTCATATCGTACAGGGAGGTGAATACACAGAAGACCGCGAGACATGGAAGTTGCTCCACCGACAAGAGCCGCGCTCTTAAATTATGATGATGATGATGAAGGATTAAAATGTAATGCCTCATCATCATCATCATCATTTCAGCCATAGGTCGTCCACTGCTGGACATAGGCCTCCCCTAATGATTTCCAATAAGACCGGTTGGTAGCGGCATTCATCCAGCGCGATCCTGCGGTGACGAAAAGTAACTTACAGCACTTATTAGGTACTATGTAATGCCTAGCCTTTTAAAATAAACAAATTGAAATTGTATCCAGGAATTATTTACGACGTAGCTTTATGATCCGTTTGGTGGTGCTTATGGTGTTAGTTTTCATTCAAAAACTTTGCGACTCAATCGGTCATTGCCGTTGTGGGCTTTAAGATCTGACAATAAATTTATTTGTCAGATACTTAACGCAATTACTGCACACACACCCTACAAAGTGGATAAGTTTTGCCAAAATATCTCTCAACGTCAAGCCAGGCTGTGTTACGAGTATAATGTTATTAAATGTTATGGGGAAATTTAGTGGGGGCGTAAAGATGAGTTTTGCAGGCGCGTTCCGTAGCGTGTCATCGTGCCCAGATTACTGAACGTTATGATGGACGAAACGATGTAATTAACCGAAAATAGAAGTTAGAGCTGATGTGAAGTCTACTCAAAGTTTGACTTAAGTTGTAAATGTCGTAGGTGGCTATGAAACAGGGTTGGAATCAGGCTCTCCGAATCTGGGGGCACGGTGATATTGTGTCCGCCAAAACCAGCCAAGCGAAGCGAAACGCAAGGGCACTACCTTTTCTCTCAACGGTTCCTCGTTTATTTGAACCCCCATAGGTTGGGTTTGGAGTATACCAGATAAACAAAATTCTCGACATAGTTTTGTCTATGGAAGTCAAAAATATGCTATAGCTCGGCTGTTACCTACAATTTAACTAAATTTGAATTTTTCCGTTTTACAGAGATACTTCCCACCCAGGCTTCACTGAGGGAGCACCAGCGGTTATTTTTGGGACGGGTTTACGTTTGGACACATTATCCGCCTGATCTCAAACAGAGTTACGGTCTGAGATGTAGGACGCTTATATAAAAGGTGCCTTTTTAAAAATTAACCGATATATCATAATATCGTAAGTGATTTTATGCTACCTATATTATGGTGTTATGGAGCTTTTGGTATCTTCTATTTAAATAGGTACGTTTTATGGTCCTTTCCCAGATAATCCCCCAGTAGAGACTGAGACATCGCATAAAGTGTCCCACCAAGATGAAATTATGGTACTTTTGCATAGTATATACTAGTTTTACTATACTATGTGTTAAGAAATATTTGTTCAAATAGTACCATTGTACTACGAAATCCAACCCTGCAGCGACACTTCTGATTACTTGATTGCTTTCACTAATAAAGGTTAAGTTTTATCGGTAGGTTTACCGCAACACTGGCTGATGGGAGAGGGTAATATTATAGAGATATGCGCAGGTGTGAGGTTTTAAAGGTTTATTGATTTATAGTCGTAAATACTTAATTGAGACGTACACAATCTCCGATTAAAGCGAGCATTGCTTTGTAATAAGTCCTTGTGCTCGGCTTGTTTCACTATATAAATATATTATTAAGCATAATAGGCTTGCTTAATACATTTATACGCTTTCTTTAGTAAAGACGACTTCTAGTAGCAATCTACACTCAACGGTATATGTGACTTTTTTTCTAAATACAAGGCATAATTTATTGAAGGCCTGTATCCAGCAGTGGATTTCTTATGCCTGAAACTACGTCGACAACGAAACATAGCACATCTTTATAATTATTTGACAGAAAACGCAGTTTCATGTAGTTACAAGCCCTCACTAGTCGTAAATAAAATCATTTGGAATTTAGTATTGTTTCTCTTTATTACTATAAGTCCTGGATTTATCCTCATTTATCCTGAGCTGAGGTTTTGAGTATGGACTCAAAATATTTCATGGCTTCACGGAAAATCAGAAATAGGTAGCATAAGCAAGACAGAAAAATGAAAGATTTAGGACTCGATGCGTCGGGTGAAAATCAAAAAGACGGATAATTATTGTCATAATTATGTCAGTTAGAAACTAAAAATTCAATAAAAAACAATATTTACAAAAAAGCATTAACGTGTTTGTAAACAAAAAACCCTGAGCAAGCAAACAACATAAAATACTTAGATATTTCTTTGAAGAATTCACAAAATACCTTACAATGAACTTCCCCGATGAGTAGTAACGACGAGAGTAGAGACGTTAATTTAAAATTATCAGAGTTCAAAGTTTGGGTAAAATATACCTAAAACTGATTATAAATTATTTTTTACCATATTATCAGATAGCTCTATCTTCCTAGAATATAAAACAATCAAAACAAATTCAGTAACATTACTTTTGTCCGAACCATTTTTGAGATGGATCGCACCGTTTCGTCTCATACTCGTAGTGTGACTTTTAATTACGATTGATGGGACAGTAGTAATAGTATTGACTATGAAAATGCAATAGCAAAATATGCTATAAAACACTAAAAAAGAATTAGCAAAAGGAATTAACAATTAAAAAGAAACGATAAAGTAATTTATTCATGATTCAGATTATAAATATTCCAAGCGCTTTTATATTATCACTATTTTTAATTTAAAATATGTTGGTCATTAACGAGTTACTTATCAAATGATTACAATATCTTATCGACAGATAAAAGCAAGATCGTTCTTTGTCAAACACCGCTTTGTTTCTAGATTGTTAGAACAATGACACTACAAGTAGTTAGAAAAAAAGTTATCTGACCAATTATGTACTTATCATGTAAATGTAAATGAATGGTTATTGATTTGTTTGATTTACAATCTTGCTATGAACTATATTTTATTTGGTAAACAAAAGTTTTAAGCGTTCTCTATTCTACACTTCAAAACAACTTTCATTAGGTATGCTGTACATTCCTTTCTTCTTATACATATAAAATATATTATTACGACGCATAAAGGCCATAAAGTTTGGCATGAACTCATAATCTAACAGCGATAGCGAGATATAAATAAACATTACGTATTGCTACAGGAATTTCATAATTATCTGTAGTTTATATTGAAATTGTAGATATGTCGATCCATGATATATTTGCTTCTGGGTATTTTGGTTATCCACGGAATACTTTCTGCAATTCTAAAGTTAATGGCGATAATTGCATTGGTACTTGAATGCAAAAGTCTTTGGATATATTTTTTTAACCTATACTGAGCCACTCTTGGGCAAATGTTTACCCCATTCCTTTCCACGATTGGCGATCCATCGCAACTTCTTGCCAGCCCCTCTCGAATGAGTCAAGATCGTCACTCCAGCGTTTCGAAATCATTACGCATGAATTTAACTACTAAATGTAATATACTTAAAAAAGTACCTAATATACTTGAAAATATAATGTTATAATTATGATATTTAATCATCGATATATCAACATATTGCTTCTTTATTGATCGCAGCCTTGTAGTATGTTTGCCCTGATGCCGGGGCACTAGAATACGGCATCGGTATCCCCTGCCTGTAGTAAGAGCCTAAATGGGGACTCCTGTGCTCGTGGGTGGTCAGAGTTGGGGCTCTGGCCATCCACACAAGCGGACCCGAGAAGGACGAAAGCGTGTGTGGCAACGCTGTCGTACAGGACCGTACAAGCCTGGTCTACTACCAGGCGAGTAGACACACGAAGTGCCGGGAGCACCGGTGCGTTCCTTTTGGAGCTCCCAAGAAGGCAGATAGGCTGGCCACCGAGGGGGTTTTAATGGGTACAATCCCGCATAACCCGACTGCACCCCAAAGCGGTCGAGCATCTATGGAAGATTTCCCCCTCGTAAAAAAAAGCCTTGTAGTATGTAGGTATTGCCGATTTCCCTTTTCAAGATAGCATGACGGTTTGGCAGGTAACTAAAAGTTTTGTCGTCAGCCATTTCAACTTTCCCACTTTTGGTCACGACCCTCTTCTTATTACAAGATGATGTGAGGGGAACACGTGAGAAGAAAATGTGTTTAACCTCCTTGGCTATACTGTCACTTCACAACTATATATAGCGTTCTCGATTATAACAACATAGAATTTGATTGATAAACAAAATTAGTAAAAGTAAATTTAATAAATTTTTTAGCTTTATTTACATAAAAACCGTTTAATTTAGAAAAGTTTTTACCACTTTTTAAATTAAACGGTTTTATGTATTTAAAGCTAAAAAATAATAACTGAACAGTAAAATCGTGGAGCGCACCGTACATATGCCTACTGAAATCTTTCAAGCGAAGGCCCCACGATTTTATTTTTGAGTTATATTTTTTAGCTTTTAGTACATAAAACCGCTTAATTTAAAAAGTTTTTTACCAATTTTAATTTTGTATTTTTAGTTTGTTACTAATAACTGTGTTCTACACGAAAAGCCCTTTCATTTGATACCCGTATTGAGGGGGTTGTGTAAAAAATTTAATCCGCAAATTTACGGCGGCCATCTTAAAAAAAATGTAGGTATTGTAGTAAAGCTGTGTATCAAATATCATATCAATTTTTCCACGGAAATGGGGTCAAATCTCAATTACTAGATTTGATTCAAAAGACGGGTAAGTGAAGTTAAATAAAACAGTTTAAAAAGAAAAAAATAAATACTTGTATATAATAATATTTTGGTTCAGACATTTATTTTACTTAGCTTTAAAGTACACAATATTTCAATGCCAAGAATCAACCGTGGTGACATCGTGATTTTGCTCCATACTGTCTTGAGGTTTCCTGTTGACAGACACGTTGAGCGCCAGAAGCTGTTGTATCGGCAGTCTAGGCGATAAGTTCACCATGCTGGCCCATTGTCCGGAACAGAGCTCAGGGAATTTCAGCTTCTTTAGAAAATGCCCCTCGAGAAACCAGGGCGACACACACGTGGGCGAGTAATCCCAAATCTTCATTTCGTTGAGGCGGACCCATCTGAAATTCAATCCCAGCCCTCGTTGAGGTTTTGATTTAATCAAGAAAGTAATTGGGTCCTATTGGTATCGCAAGCAATCATGGGTAATTTTGTAATTAAGATGATTCAATTTTCTTAAAGGGAAAATTTTGGACGCATTGACATTCGTGCTTCTTTGTTAGCTCAATTAAAATCTTTCGTTGCATGAATTTTTTTGAAGGAAAACCGATTTTTCTATTGCGAAATATACTTTAACTTAACTGTGTAAGTAAGTTCGTATAGGCCGGTTGGCTAGCCCTGGTGTCTGAGTTTTTAGGCCGCCTGACGGCCTCTGACATGGCTAAACGGTTAAAACAACCGGGACCTACAATTTAACGTGTCATCCGAGTCACGGCAGCGCTCAGTTGGAAAATGCCACCCGAGGTCACCCATCCAAATACTGATCGTGCGGAACGTTGCTTAATTTCGGTGATCGCTGACAAACACCTAGTCAAACTACGCTACGAGCGCTTCTTAACTGTGTGATAGTAACTTTTTGAATTATAAAGCAAATATGGTTTGCCCAGACAACACGTTCAATACAAAATCTATACATTTCTGTCTACACACGATCACTCAAAACAGCTGTTGTGCGCAAAAGATAGCACCTAATAATGAGATAATGAAATATTTTTACCGAAAAAATTCGTTATTCATTTTATTAAACGTGACTCAGTCTAATTTTAAATTTAATTTCAGTATAATTACATTCAGAAAATGAAAAAAATCTAAACAATAAACTCAAAGTACCGAAAATAATATCAACAAATAAGTTTAACAAGAAATTATATTTTTTCTGAAAAGAAATTTCAATATCATTTCGTTATAACTTAAATAGAATATGTGCGCTAGAGCGAACTAAAATTAGTTATCGGTTCTTGTTCCAATATTTCGAACATATTAAACTACGGGCTCAGTTAGTTATACGAACTAAAGGCTTTGTTTACTTGGTAACACTAAAAGCGTTACGTGACAATTTTGAACCAACATCTATGATAACAATACGATTGAGACATACTTAATCTTTCATGCTACAAGCAGTTCTCAAACTTAGTTCAATGCGTCATGAGTTTGAGCTACGACCTCCCCATTTAATAATTGAATTCTGTGGAATTACTTCATACTAGCATTAGTTTCGTCTCTAAAAGCTTGTTGAAAGTAGAGAAGTTTTTATTGCGATGTAACTTCTGGAACACCAGATGGTACTTCGACTAATTGTACCTTAAACTCATGTTTTGTACTCGCATGGCAGAGCAAGCTTCTAGAGTAGCTCGGTAATGAGTCGAGTTGGTGGAACAGATGGAATAACATTTTATGAGATAATCTTAAGAATCTAGTACTGTAGACTCTAATTTTATTACGGATATTTAGACGGAATTATAATTTAATAATTTAAATTATAATATAATTCGGAAATAATACATAAGCGTAATTAAGTTATATCTACTTGGAAGGTTGAACCTTATGTAGGTATGGATGTTTACTCTACCTATTTACTTTTGGACAAAAATTCGTGAATCTTAGTAAAAGGAACTAAAACAATACAATAATTATTAAACTACTATATCTAATTTTCATTGGATAAGTGAACGAGATAAACTTCAAGGAAATTTATTTCTTTAAAAAGAAGAAAGATTAATCCTGGCCGGAAGGCAGAAAAGCCGTAGTAGTCTAGAGGTAATGACACCCGCCTTACAATCGTGAGGTCGTGGGTTCGAATCCCGGTCCCGTACCAATGATTTCTTTGGAATTTATGTACGGAATTTTACACCACTGGCTTTTCGGTGAAGGAAAACATCGTGAGGAGACCTGCATATGTCCAGAGAAGAATTTCAATGGCGTATGTGAATCCACCAACCCGCACTGGGCCAGCGTGGTGGATTTGGCCCAATTACCCTTCGTGGGTAGGCCTACGTCCTGCAGTGGACTATTAAAAAAAAGGCTGATACGGGGAAGGCAGAAATCTTCGCTTCTTGACTCTTGTATTAAAAATATCACTTTTTAGCACTTTAGTGTATATCTTGTACACTAACTGCCTTATTAACAAACGCAGAGTTACTTCGGAGTTGTTAGTCAAATGTTTTGTTATAAAAAAGTGTTTTGTTATTTTCTTTCCTTGACGATTGTACTTGTAAAAGACAAAACTCCGACTAACTACTCAGAAGTAACCATGTCTTTATTAATAAGTCCAATAATGTTTTTAAGAGCTTATTTAGCTTGCACTCTTGTAGTATAGTATAAAGAGTGTAAAAGTACCTTGTCTTAAAACCATAAAAATAAAACTTGGGAAAACGGCAAGAAGTTTTATTAAGTAGGTCAACATTTCAGAAGTTCCCATATTTTCTCACAACTTATAATAACTCGTTGGTTTTTTACACATTGGCGCGAGATCCTTGTAATTTATTGGCACCTGAGGTTTATTTATTCATAAAGTTTTTTACCTAAATCAACTTTGGCATTGATTTATTTTAGGTTTATCGATGTTACTGCTTTCTTACCTTATTTAACGTTGTATAAATAATAATCACTTGAACAATCACTCCAATTAAATTTTATAATTATGTTTATTTGTAACGTTATAATTTATAAAAAAATATTTTTACAGTACACCTCTACGCTTAGATAGGTGTAAGCATTGTGCTGTAAAAATAATTACATAAAATATTTTATTATTATTGAAATATACGTACTCTACAGTTCTGAATTGAATTGATCGCCGGGTATTTTTTTTTGGATTGCCTATAATACTTAGATATTTCTTTGAAGAATTCACAAAATACCTTACAATGAACTTCCCCGATGAGTAGTAACGACGAGAGTAGAGACGTTAATTTAAAATTATCAGAGTTCAAAGTTTGGGTAAAATATACCTAAAACTGATTATAAATTATTTTTTACCATATTATCAGATAGCTCTATCTTCCTAGAATATAAAACAATCAAAACAAATTCAGTAACATTACTTTTGTCCGAACCATTTTTGAGATGGATCGCACCGTTTCGTCTCATACTCGTAGTGTGACTTTTAATTACGATTGATGGGACAGTAGTAATAGTATTGACTATGAAAATGCAATAGCAAAATATGCTATAAAACACTAAAAAAGAATTAGCAAAAGGAATTAACAATTAAAAAGAAACGATAAAGTAATTTATTCATGATTCAGATTATAAATATTCCAAGCGCTTTTATATTATCACTATTTTTAATTTAAAATATGTTGGTCATTAACGAGTTACTTATCAAATGATTACAATATCTTATCGACAGATAAAAGCAAGATCGTTCTTTGTCAAACACCGCTTTGTTTCTAGATTGTTAGAACAATGACACTACAAGTAGTTAGAAAAAAGTTATCTGACCAATTATGTACTTATCATGTAAATGTAAATGAATGGTTATTGATTTGTTTGATTTACAATCTTGCTATGAACTATATTTTATTTGGTAAACAAAAGTTTTAAGCGTTCTCTATTCTACACTTCAAAACAACTTTCATTAGGTATGCTGTACATTCCTTTCTTCTTATACATATAAAATATATTATTACGACGCATAAAGGCCATAAAGTTTGGCATGAACTCATAATCTAACAGCGATAGCGAGATATAAATAAACATTACGTATTGCTACAGGAATTTCATAATTATCTGTAGTTTATATTGAAATTGTAGATATGTCGATCCATGATATATTTGCTTCTGGGTATTTTGGTTATCCACGGAATACTTTCTGCAATTCTAAAGTTAATGGCGATAATTGCATTGGTACTTGAATGCAAAAGTCTTTGGATATATTTTTTTAACCTATACTGAGCCACTCTTGGGCAAATGTTTACCCCATTCCTTTCCACGATTGGCGATCCATCGCAACTTCTTGCCAGCCCCTCTCGAATGAGTCAAGATCGTCACTCCAGCGTTTCGAAATCATTACGCATGAATTTAACTACTAAATGTAATATACTTAAAAAAGTACCTAATATACTTGAAAATATAATGTTATAATTATGATATTTAATCATCGATATATCAACATATTGCTTCTTTATTGATCGCAGCCTTGTAGTATGTTTGCCCTGATGCCGGGGCACTAGAATACGGCATCGGTATCCCCTGCCTGTAGTAAGAGCCTAAATGGGGACTCCTGTGCTCGTGGGTGGTCAGAGTTGGGGCTCTGGCCATCCACACAAGCGGACCCGAGAAGGACGAAAGCGTGTGTGGCAACGCTGTCGTACAGGACCGTACAAGCCTGGTCTACTACCAGGCGAGTAGACACACGAAGTGCCGGGAGCACCGGTGCGTTCCTTTTGGAGCTCCCAAGAAGGCAGATAGGCTGGCCACCGAGGGGGTTTTAATGGGTACAATCCCGCATAACCCGACTGCACCCCAAAGCGGTCGAGCATCTGTGGAAGATTTCCCCCTCGTAAAAAAAAGCCTTGTAGTATGTAGGTATTGCCGATTTCCCTTTTCAAGATAGCATGACGGTTTGGCAGGTAACTAAAAGTTTTGTCGTCAGCCATTTCAACTTTCCCACTTTTGGTCACGACCCTCTTCTTATTACAAGATGATGTGAGGGGAACACGTGAGAAGGAAATGTGTTTAACCTCCTTGGCTATACTGTCACTTCACAACTATATATAGCGTTCTCGATTATAACAACATAGAATTTGATTGATAAACAAAATTAGTAAAAGTAAATTTAATAAATTTTTTAGCTTTATTTACATAAAAACCGTTTTTACCACTTTTTAAATTAAACGGTTTTATGTATTTAAAGCTAAAAAATAATAACTGAACAGTAAAATCGTGGAGCGCACCGTACATATGCCTACTGAAATCTTTCAGGCGAAGGCCCCACGATTTTATTTTTGAGTTATTATTTTTTAGCTTTTAGTACATAAAACCGCTTAATTTAAAAAGTTTTTTACCAATTTTAATTTTGTATTTTTAGTTTGTTACTAATAACTGTGTTCTACATGAAAAGCCCTTTCATTTGATACCCGTATTGAGGGGGTTGTGTAAAAAATTTAATCCGCAAATTTACGACGGCCATCTTAAAAAAAATGTAGGTATTGTAGTAAAGCTGTGTATCAAATATCATATCAATTTTTCCACGGAAATGGGGTCAAATCTCAATTACTAGATTTGATTCAAAAGACGGGTAAGTGAAGTTAAATAAAACAGTTTAAAAAGAAAAAAATAAATACTTGTATATAATAATATTTTGGTTCAGACATTTATTTTACTTAGCTTTAAAGTACACAATATTTCAATGCCAAGAATCAACCGTGGTGACATCGTGATTTTGCTCCATACTGTCTTGAGGTTTCCTGTTGACAGACACGTTGAGCGCCAGAAGCTGTTGTATCGGCAGTCTAGGCGATAAGTTCACCATGCTGGCCCATTGTCCGGAACAGAGCTCAGGGAATTTCAGCTTCTTTAGAAAATGCCCCTCGAGAAACCAGGGCGACACACACGTGGGCGAGTAATCCCAAATCTTCATTTCGTTGAGGCGGACCCATCTGAAATTCAATCCCAGCCCTCGTTGAGGTTTTGATTTAATCAAGAAAGTAATTGGGTCCTATTGGTATCGCAAGCAATCATGGGTAATTTTGTAATTAAGATGATTCAATTTTCTTAAAGGGAAAATTTTGGACGCATTGACATTCGTGCTTCTTTGTTAGCTCAATTAAAATCTTTCGTTGCATGAATTTTTTTGAAGGAAAACCGATTTTTCTATTGCGAAATATACTTTAACTTAACTGTGTAAGTAAGTTCGTATAGGCCGGTTGGCTAGCCCTGGTGTCTGAGTTTTTAGGCCGCCTGACGGCCTCTGACATGGCTAAACGGTTAAAACAACCGGGACCTACAATTTAACGTGTCATCCGAGTCACGGCAGCGCTCAGTTGGAAAATGCCACCCGAGGTCACCCATCCAAATACTGATCGTGCGGAACGTTGCTTAATTTCGGTGATCGCTGACAAACACCTAGTCAAACTACGCTACGAGCGCTTCTTAACTGTGTGATAGTAACTTTTTGAATTATAAAGCAAATATGGTTTGCCCAGACAACACGTTCAATACAAAATCTATACATTTCTGTCTACACACGATCACTCAAAACAGCTGTTGTGCGCAAAAGATAGCACCTAATAATGAGATAATGAAATATTTTTACCGAAAAAATTCGTTATTCATTTTATTAAACGTGACTCAGTCTAATTTTAAATTTAATTTCAGTATAATTACATTCAGAAAATGAAAAAAATCTAAACAATAAACTCAAAGTACCGAAAATAATATCAACAAATAAGTTTAACAAGAAATTATATTTTTTCTGAAAAGAAATTTCAATATCATTTCGTTATAACTTAAATAGAATATGTGCGCTAGAGCGAACTAAAATTAGTTATCGGTTCTTGTTCCAATATTTCGAACATATTAAACTACGGGCTCAGTTAGTTATACGAACTAAAGGCTTTGTTTACTTGGTAACACTAAAAGCGTTACGTGACAATTTTGAACCAACATCTATGATAACAATACGATTGAGACATACTTAATCTTTCATGCTACAAGCAGTTCTCAAACTTAGTTCAATGCGTCATGAGTTTGAGCTACGACCTCGCCATTTAATAATTGAATTCTGTTGAATTACTTCATACTAGCATTAGTTTCGTCTCTAAAAGCTTGTTGAAAGTAGACAAGTTTTTATTGCGACGTAACTTCTGGAACACCAGATGGTACTTCGACTAATTGTACCTTAAACTCATGTTTTGTACTCGCATGGCAGAGCAAGCTTCTAGAGTAGCTCGGTAATGAGTCGAGTTGGTGGAACAGATGGAATAACATTTTATGAGATAATCTTAAGAATCTAGTACTGTAGACTCTAATTTTATTACGGATATTTAGACGGAATTATAATTTAATAATTTAAATTATAATATAATTCGGAAATAATACATGAGCGTAATTAAGTTATATCTACTTGGAAGGTTGAACCTTATGTAGGTATGGATGTTTACTCTACCTATTTACTTTCGGACAAAAATTCGTGAATCTTAGTAAAAGGAACTAAAACAATACAATAATTATTAAACTACTATACCTATCTAATTTTCATTGGATAAGTGAACGAGATAAACTTCAAGGAAATTTATTTCTTTAAAAAGAAGAAATATTAATCCTGGCCGGAAGGCAGAAAAGCCGTAGTAGTCTAGAGGTAATGACACCCGCCTTACAATCGTGAGGTCATGGGTTCGAATCCCGGTCCCGTACCAATGATTTCTTTGGAATTTATGTACGGAATTTTACACCACTGGCTTTTCGGTGAAGGAAAACATCGTGAGGAGACCTGCATATGTCCAGAGAAGAATTTCAATGGCGTATGTGAATCCACCAACCCGCACTGGGCCAGCGTGGTGGATTTGGCCCAATTACCCTTCGTGGGTAGGCCTACGTCCTGCAGTGGACTATTAAAAAAAGGCTGATACAGGGAAGGCAGAAATATTCGCTTCTTGACTCTTGTATTAAAAATATCACTTTATAGCACTTTAGTGTAAATCTTGTACACTAACTGCCTTATTAACAAACGCAGAGTTACTTCGGAGTTGTTAGTCAAATGTTTTGTTATAAAAAAGTGTTTTGTTATTTTCTTTCCTTGACGATTGTACTTGTAAAAGACAAAACTCCGACTAACTACTCAGAAGTAACTATGTCTTTATTAAACTCCAATAATGTTTTTAAGAGCTTCTTTAGCTTGCACTCTTGTAGTATAGTATAAAGAGTGTAAAAGTACCTTGTCTTAAAACCATAAACATAAAACTTGGGAAAACGGCAAGAAGTTTTATTAAGTAGGTCAACATTTCAGAAGTTCCCATATTTTCTCACAACTTATAATAACTCGTTGGTTTTTTACACATTGGCGCGAGATCCTTGTAATTTATTGGCACCTGAGGTTTATTTATTCATAAAGTTTTTTACCTAAATCAACTTTGGCATTGATTTATTTTAGGTTCATCGATGTTACTGCTTGCTTATTTTATTTTACTTTGCCTAAATAATGATCACTTGAACAATCACTCCAATAAAATTTTATAATTATGTTTATTTGTAACGTTATAATTTATAAAAAATATTTTTTCAGTTCACCTTTACGCTTAGATAGGTGTAAGCATTGTGTTATAAAAATAATTACATAAAATATTTTATTATTATTGAAATATACGTACTCTACAGTTCTGAATTGAATTGATCGCCGGGTATTTTTTTTTTTGCAAAAAATAGCATGACCGACTTCACCCGTGTACAGAATCATTACAGAGTATAAAACAAAGTCGCTTTCCGCTGTCTGTCCTCATGTATGCTTATATCTTTAAAACTACGCAACGGATTTTGATGCAGTTTATTTTAATAGATAGAGTAATTCAAGAGAAAATTTTATGTGTATAATACGGATCGTTGTAAAAATTTTCACATTATTGTTGATTTATCAAAATTGGATCAGCCGATTTTGATAAAATTTAAATGGGACCAATTTTGAAGTAGGTATATCTCTTTCCAATAAAAAAATCGCACTACTATGAAAAAAGTTATGCGTGGTTATACATAAAAAAAATATATATACGCGTCGAATTGTATACCTCCTCCGGTGGTTCGTCGGTCAAAAAATTACATATTATGTTGGCACAAATAACATTGAATATCATTACAGTTAACTGAATTATTATCACAAACAGCAAGCCACACAAGCCACGCACGACGCACTGGATGCAAGCCGCTTCCAACCGGTCATATTGAAGAGCTATAGGCTATTTATCGCCCCTATACGAGTATCCTAGTATTGGACGTCGCCGCGTCGTATGATGATGAATTCTTCATAGATCAATTTATCAGCCATAGGACGTCCACTACTCTACATAGGCTTGCCCTTGAAAGCGGATTGCATTCAACTCGACTCTGCTATGTTTAATACGCAATAATGCAAGCCATATTTTACCGACTTCCAAAAATAAGAAGACAGATATTATGTTGACCTTGTGGGTGAACGTCCTACGCTGCGCTTGCCGCTACGTGGTCTCCACTCGAGAACTTTTCGATCACATCGGTCATCAGTTATCCACTCTATGTGCCCTGCCCACTGCCATTTCAACTTGCCAATCCGCTGGGCTAGATCGGTAACTTTGGTTCTTCTACGGATCTCCTCATTCCTGATTCGATCTCGCAGAGAGACTCCGAGCATAGCCCATAGCTCTCCATAGCTCGTAAACCGCCAATTGTGAACCGATATAATAAAATATTTTTTATTACACTCGAGGTGGTCTCATTGAAATTTTACGAAATCGGCTGATCAGTTTTTGTGCAAACTATTCAAATTCTGTAGACGGTGGAAGTAGCTGGTGCAATTTCTTGCGAAAAATAACTATCAAGCTAAAAATCCATGTCATAATAAATAACTTGTGAAAATATAATGATAATAACTTACGCTGAAATATACAAAGCGTGGCAGTCGCAGTGCCACGGGTTGCCTGACAGTTTCACGATAGCTAGCTTCGGCATGTAGTCGAACGTACGCGACGGCAGCGATGGAAACATGTTGCCGTCCAGATATCTGAGAGCAAAAATACACCTACATTTAAATAGATTAAGATAGTACTAAAATGCCTAAAGGACTAGAGTTATTATGGTATTATAATATATGATATAGAAAAGTATATGAGACCATACGCTTCATTGCTTTATTGTTCATTGCTATTAAGGTGGAACTAGTCGGTCGTCACTATATACAAAAGTGGGTGTGTAACTAAGTAGGTATACCTGACACATTTGAATTTTAACACAGATTTTAGATAAACTATGAGCGTAAAAATTACAAAAGAACTAAAGACACGGAAACTAAAAAAAACATCATAGTTTAAATATTCATAATTTGAATTAACATTAATTATTTGAACAAATATATGCAATAGTTTTTTGATCAATTACTTCAGAGAAAACCCTCACGAGCATTGTTAACGTGGCCGTGTACAGTGTAAAAACGATGATTAGTTTAAAAAAATATGAAATTTGCATGTGTGCGCACGAACTAAGTTTTCTGATTATCACCAAATTCATCCCATCATCAAACAAGATAGATGAGATTTAAGCTTTTTAAGCTGACAGACGATATCGTGCCATTGACTATAGTTCACTCACAGTAGGCTAAGTGTAACGGTTTCCCACTACGGACGGAACCCTGTAAAAATATCGCGTATGGCACATTTATTGCACTTACGCATAGGGCTTTATAAGGAGTGACGCCTGCATACATGATGCTCATAAAATGCTAATTATTATTTTCTTTGGCACACAAAGAAAACTACCTATGTTAGCATCATTTGTAATGTGATTTGTAATCTATCATTGTGTGACGAGTGTCTATTGTCTAGTTACGTTACTAAAATATTTAATTTAGGACTTATAATAATATGAATAATTATATTGTACTTTAATACAAATGATATGCAGGGGATGGCGGGGATGCAATGGGGCAACAAGCTGCTTCATGCCAAAAGTTCATCGATTCGTTAAAATATAAAATAGTACAACGCAGTCACTTTAACTAGACGCTTGACCATGTGACGTTATATTGGCGCTCAAGTACGGTGTGCAAAAAAAAAACCGGCCAAGTGCGAGTCGGACTCTCGCACGAAAGGTTCCGAACCATCATCTATAAAAGATCAGTTTCTACCTGTTTATTAAGATCGAGTAAAAATTGCTTAAAAATTAATGCAATGCGTCGAGTTAATGTGACCGCGTTATAAACGTTGTTCATAACAATAAGTATATACAGGGTTATTTCTAATCAATTAGCATCCTTTTAGGGGCTTATTCTGTACATCAAAACTAATTACTTTTGTTCTGCGACTTTTGTCAAAACTCGAAAAAAAAATCAACTGTTCTTTATACATTTTGTCGGGTAAACGATATTTTTCTATGGAACAACATTTTTTTTAAAGTTTTGACAATAGTCGCAGTACAAAAGTTGTTAGATTTGATGTGCAGAATAAGCCCCTAAAAGGGTGCTAATTTATTACCAATAACCTTCCATAGAAAAATAAATGAGATCAGAAGTGTTATTGAATCACTGCTCTATAGTGCACATAACAAATTTTAAAATTATGGATAAAATTGCAATATTTTAACTGTCATAATGTATAAAATATCAATTCATAGCTAGAACTGCAAGTTCACTTGCATGCATTAACTGCAAATATTCAAATTATGACACCGCAAATATATTACCTCTAGTTTGCAACAAAATGCTGAGGGCGTTGAACATTTGAATAATTAGATTAATTTGACTATTTCAACCATAATTACAACCAGGTACCTATATATGAAGGTAGACGAATATTAGTCTGAGTAATTAAACTTACAGCGTAGTGAGATTCCTCAACGTTGAAAATGTTTTAAAATGCACTTCATAAAGTTTATTCTCCGACAGCAACAACGAAGTGAGATTTTCCAATCCTTGAAAAGTAGTGAAGTTCAGAAAGCGCAGTTTATTTCTTGATAAATCAAGCTTCTCCAAGTTCGTGCAATTGGAAAATACGAGGTCTGGCAGCTCCGATAACGCGTTCTCTTTGAGGTCCAAAGTGCGTAACATTTTAAGCCTCTCGAATTCCACACCTGATAGCTAAAATGGTCGTAAAAATACGCGTCAACTGTTTTATTATATCATACAATAGATACAAGACAAGCGGGGTTAAAACGGACGCTTTGCCCGAATGGCAATATGATCATCATTTGATTAATTATGTTCAATCGTAATGTTGACACATATTGTAATTCATTGTTAGAACATGTACCGATGTTTTATTTCTTTTTAATCTACATAAAAAAGAGGGTTTTAAAATCGACTGTATGTTTTTTTTCTATGTGTGTTACGCTCTTACTCCGCTAAATATGAATTTATTTGGTAGATAATACTTCAAAGGTGGACATAATTTAATTTTAACGAAACCGACTGAGTCGTTTTTGAAAAACCAACTATCATGTGAGAATGGCCTACTACATCAATGATATATTGATCCATGCGATATATTTATTAACTGTACACGGTTGAAGTCGGTTGTATTTTTGACGAAAAATAATGTTATAAATCCGTCAAATGTTTTAGTAACTACTAACAAAATATAACAAAACTACGTACATAAGCAACTACTACGTAAAAAGCAATGACAACATTCAATTCATCTGTAACATAAAGCACAATATGATTCTAATTTCTGTGAATTCCTCAAAGTAGGTAGCTATTTTACATCCGCAGACATGTACTTACGCTCATCAAGTTGTTGTTAGACAAATCCAGGAAAGTCAGGCACGTAAGACTGTGAAACAATAGATTCGGCACATTCTGTAGCTTGTTATGATCTAATAATAGAGTCTCCAAAGACGATAAGCTTTTGAAAGCCTTCTCGCTTATATTAGATATCTTGTTATCCGATAGTTTTAGTATTTGGAGCGTTTTAAGCATAAACGTTCCATTTTCTATTCTTTGGATCTTGTTCTTTGATAAGTCTAGTATGAGAAGAGAGTCCAGCCCTACGAAACTGTCAGAGGGCACATACATCACGTGGTTGTTCGAAAGGTCGACAGTTTCCAAAAGAGAATTGTTAGAGAACAATTTCTCAGGCAGCGTGTACAAAAAGTTGTTCGACAGGTCTACGTGGAAAAGGTTTTTCGTCAGCCTAAACGCGTCGCTATCAATTTCTTCCAAGTAATTTCTTTGAAGACGCCTGTAATGGATATTAGATTCTGGTCAAGCGGAATATCGTAAAAAAATCTCTTTAATTATAACGCTCGATTGAATTGATTTATTAGCCATGAAGAAGAGGCAAAATAAGTTTAAATTCTTACAGAATCCTCAAATTAGTCAAGGGATCGAAGATTCCAGCGGGCAGGTACTCGACGCGGTTGTCAAACATGTCTAGCTCAGTGAGTGAGCGCATGCCCTTGAATGTGGATTTGTGTAGAGTTCGCAATTTGTTCGTTCCCAAGTCTCTGGAAATTGTACACCAAAATTAAATTAAATAACCACATTTACATTCACATCAAATAAATGTTTGTGTAATTTAGCAAACTAAACTGACTTCGGCGTACCATTAGCGATCTTAGGTACATTCTAAGAGTTTACGTAAAACTGGGTCTATTTGGAACTCCTTTTATAAGAGACAGCGCGAAAATGTATTATGTACCTACTATTGTGTATAGAAAATAGTAGATTGTATCATAAGGGAGCAAAGTAATATTTTTACGGCGAGGGCGCTTTTTTGAATCCAGAGTGAAGTGAGGGATTCTAGAGTAGAATCCTGAACGTAGCGAGGGATTCAAAATGCGTCGCCGAGCCAAAAATAAATTTTGCGCCCGAGTGGTACACTCTACTTTTCATCACCTCTATGAAAAAATAAAAGGCGCCTCAAATTTTATTTTAATATTATTATTTAATAAAACGTAGAGTAACAACTAAATTGACATTAAATGGTATCTAATAATAAAACAAATGAAAAGTTATATTTACATTCTTTTCAGTCATTTTCTTGGCGCTGAACACTAACATTACAAATACTTCCAAATTCAAAAAGTTCGCGGCAAAGATCATTCCGGCGCACTTATTTGTTCCAAATTCAAAAAGTGCGAGGAAAAGATTATTCCGGCGCACTTATAAAGTTCCTTATAGAAAACACCTCCTTTGGGCGCACTTAAAGGCGAATCAAGTAGTCCTTTTCGAATAGATGTGATGAAAACAGAATTTTGGGTGGCTCTGCTAACTAGTCATAGAGATGCGTCAAACGTAACACCAGGCAAGTGACTTGCTCTTGTAACTCTATTGAATTAAATATATTTCGTCACAATTTTAGCAGAAATTTAAAATTGGCAAGACACTCTTTTGGAAATGGAAACTAAATATATCACTGAAAAGAAACTCTAAATAAAAGTAAATAAAATATCGGCAAAGAGATATACCTAGCTCAAAGAGACATACGTACTTGCTACGATTCAAGTTTGATAAGTATGCGTGGGATAGAGAAAAGTCCTTTAAACAAATTAGATCTTACGTACAAATCTGAAGAGTACCACTCAAATCATGCGTAAAATGTAAGCAGAAAATCTTGAAAGTTCCACAATTCCCTTACAAAACAAAGTTCAGTCGAGCATGTCGTAACAAGGATCGGAAAACTTCTTTTCTCCTCATTGCTTTGAAGCTTATAACATATTTCAACGAAAGTAGGTAAATCGTACTGATGCGTAGAATTTTTTTTTTTTTTATATAACTAAACTGTTAATGTAATTATTTTGAACAAGTGCTATTCATGAAAGTATTATACTGTGGATCGGGTGTTACGTGCTACTAAAGACAATTTTGTCATTATGGACGATGTAATTATAAAACCTACTTCAAAAATACAAAGATCGGCTTATAAATACTTTTAAATTAGACTCCAGGGCCTTTCGATGAAAAAAAATTAAAGTCGTCTACGACTTAGGCTTCTGTATGGCTCAACAAATAATTTAAAAGATACAAGTTAAGTTCGATCTTACTTAGCTGACTAGTAATACTTATCAAGTGATTACACCAGTGACTAATTAGGAATAATAAAATCCAATGACCTTACATGTTGAGAAGATCCGCAGGGGCCACTAAATCCGGAGTAAGCGTTGAAAAACCAGATCTCCAGCAGTTCAAAGAGCGTCGAGCGGCATCACACCGACAAACACTCTTCGCACATTGACGCCACCGGGACTGGCTAAAACTTACTGTCCAAGCTGAAATATTATTAAAAAAGAACAAAGAACAAATTACAGTAGAGCCTCGATAAACTGGACTATTTCGTGTCGTTGAGCATTCGGATAATCTAAAATCCGGATAATCGGAAGAATAAAAAAAAACTGTTTTTCTTATTATCTTGGATCACTTACGACTAGTTTCTCCCTTGTTTGAATAAATCTATGATATTTATTTTATTTTAAATCGATAACACGCCTTGAGGGGGAAATCTTCCAAAGATGCCCGACCGCTTTGGGGTGCAGTCGGGTTATGTGGGATTGTACCCACTAAAACCCCCTCGGTGGCCAGCCTATGTGCCTTCTTGGGAGCCCCGGGATCTCCAAAAGGAACGCACCGGTGCTCCCGGCACTTCGTGTGTCTACTCGCCTGGTAGTAGACCAGGCTTGTGCGGTCCATTACGACAGCGTTGCCACAACGCTGCCGTCCTTCTCGGGCCCGCTTGAGTGGATGGCCAGAGCCCCAACTCTAACCACCCACGAGCCCAGGGGTCCCCTTTTAGTAGGCTCTTACTACAGGCAGGGGATACCGATGCCGTATTGTAGTGCCCCGGCATCAGGGCAAGGGGCCGGGTATGCCACCACTGTTGCCGTCCCGGCGCCGCCTTCGCCGTGCAGGGTCTGCGCTTTCGCGTTCCCGCTCTGCGGCTTCCTTCTGCGAAAGTACCTTTTCGCAGAAGTCCGCCGCCGCCCTCCACGCAGACCTGTCGGCCAACATTGCCGACACCACGCTTGACAGAGACAGATCCGGACCTACCCTGTCGATGAGTGCCTGCCTCTCCGTGCTCCAAGCAAGGCACGACTCAAGCGTGTGCTGAGCCGAATCTATCTCCGCCTCGCAGTGGTGACACTGCGGCGTTTGTTCCCGACCAATCCTGTGAAGGAACTCTCCGAAGCAACCGTGTGCTGTGAGGATCTGCGTTAATTGAAAGGTGACGGATTCCTTTCTCCCTAGCCAAGCCTCGAAACTGGGCAGGATCGCGCTAACAGCGCGTTGTCGCACATTCCGCGGTTCATGCAGCCGCGCCTTCCACCTAAAGAGAGCACGTTGGTGTTCCTCTTTTCTAATTTCTTCCCGGGTTAGTTGATCAACTCCATCCATTCGGCGTATGCGCTCGTAAATTGCCGCGTCCATATCACCTAATATGTCGAGTGGCGGAAATCGACCTATCAGAGTGGCCGCCTCGAACGATATCGTCCGATAGCCCCTCGCAACCCGGATGGCCAAGATGCGCTGGAGGCTATTGAATTTGACCTTATTGCGCTCCACGCCCGAAAGCCTCCTCGACCACACTGGTGCGCCATAGAGAGCCATCGACCTAACCACTCCGCAGTATAACCTCCGGACCTCTTCTCGTGGGCCTTTCAAATTGGGTAGCAACCTGTGTAAGGCGCCTGCTACTTTTTTGACACGGGGAATCAGAAGCCGAAAATGTTCGTCAAAGTTCCAACGGTCATCCAAGGTGAGTCCCAGGTATTTAATGTGCTGACCTACTGGAACATCCACATCTCCGACTCTTATAGTAGAGTTAAGTGGTTCTCTACCTCGCCGTGCGTTGTGGAACCACATTGCTTCAGTCTTCTGAGGAGCCACGCGAAGACCCATATCGTGTATTTTCTCCACAATGCACGTTACACCTCGCTCAGCAAGTTCAGAAGCCTCCTCAAAAGTTGGTGCCTTGGCCAGAACTAGGGTATCATCCGCGTAACATACAACCTCTACACCTGATGGGAGGCTTGCTGTCAGGACCACGTCGTAAGCAATATCCCACAGAGATGGTCCCACAACGGATCCCTGAGGAACCCCACACAAAATTTCTCTGGTATGTAGCTCTCCGTCTCTACCCGAGTACTTTATGTTTCTGCCACAGAAGTAAGCACCAATCATGCGCCGTAGATACAGAGGCATTTCGTGGCGGGCTGTGCCTTCTATGACCGCACGCCAGGGCAGCGAGTTAAAGGCGTTTACTATGTCTAAGCTGACCGCTAGCACCTTTCCTCCCACCGAGGTGGCTTGCTGTGACAACTCTCGGACGCGAAGGATTGCATCAACTGTTGAACGCCCAGAACGGAACCCAAATTGATGCTCAGACAAATTGGGTCCAACACGCTCTAGATGCCCGACTAGACGGCCGGCAATAATTCTTTCGAATAGTTTGCCACACTCGTCCAACAGGCAGATAGGGCGATAAGCGGAAGGTGAGCTCGCGGGTCTGCCTGCTTTTTTCAAAAGTACCAAATTTGCTGATTTCCATATGCTCGGGAAAATGCTCCGCTTAAGACAGTTGTCAAACAGTCGTCTAAGCCGGTCTGCCAATCCTGCCCTTAGAGCCAGCACCCAGGCCTTTCCAGGAATTCCATCGGGACCTGGGGCTGTATTACGAGAACTGAGGCGCAGAATAGCTCGATCAAGCTCCGCCTCAGACACCTCAAAATCATCACCCCAGTCGCTAGAGACAGGAAGTGTCTGCAATACAGGGTTGTCCGAGGAATTAGGGAACAAGGAATCCACCACGCTTCTTACGAAAGCAGGGTCCAATGTTTCCGTCAGCGGAGGAACCCAAGGACGCAGTTTACCCAGTACCATTTTGTAAGGACGTTCCCATGGATTTCTGTCCAATTCTTCTAGAAGCTCCAGCCAGGACTCTTTCCGAGCGTATTTTATGGCGTACTGAATTTCCTTCGTGGCACTTCGATACGCAGCATAGATCCCGTCGTTCTCGCTTGTTGGAGGTCGTCTTCTCCTGCGAGATCTGGTAAATCGTCGACGAGACTGCAGACAAATTTCGCGCAGGTTTGAAACGTCTTCCGACCACCAATAGGCTGCTCTGTGTCTCATGGATCTAGCGCGGGGCATCGCCACATCGCAAATTGACGTCATTGCCTGTCTGAGCCACAGAGCCTCCGTTTCGGGATCAGATGTGGAGTGCTGTTGGTCCTCAGGCCAGGTTAAAACGATGGTTGCCGCCTCAAGCAGATCCTTATTGAGCTGCTTCAAAGACCACCTATTTGAGGAAGCGCTGTTACCATCTCGCCTGCGAGTTGGTGGAAGCAGAGCCACATTGAAGACTATGTGGCGATGGTCCGAGAGGGTTACTACTTCTTCCGCCACCCTCCAACGGGATACAATGTGTGCAGCTGAAGGTGTTGCCCATGACAGATCCACAATTGACTCCCCTTGCCATCGCAAGTCAAGTGCCTCTGCCCAATTCAGCACTATTCGACCTCTAGGGTTGTCTGTGGTATCTCCCCAAACTCGCGAACGGGCATTAAAGTCTCCCAAGATGAGCACAGGACGAGGAAGACATCTGCGAATGCAGCCAGCCATCGTATCCAGATGCGCTTCGTAAATCTCATAAGATGGGAGATTTGGTGAGATATAGCATCCTACTATCGCTATGTGACCCCACTCTACTGCGACATACCCATGTCCTCTTTCGAGAAGGGAACAGGAAGGTTCGCCCCTTCCGCCATTCCAGTAAATAGCAACCAAGCCTTTGCCGTCTCCAAACCACCGAGGATGATTGGATAGGACTCTGTACGGTTCTGAGATAACCGCTAGAGCAATAGACCTTTCTGCCAGAGTTTGCCGGAGTAGGTCCTGCGCACTCCGGCAGTGGTTCAAGTTGCACTGCAAAACGTTAGCGTGGTTATCCGTTATGAGGCGTCCATACCATCCTCCGGCAGACCATAATGTGGCAATGACATCCAAATTGGACGCGCCGGTTTTTGCTGCGCTGCTACAGGAGTTGGAGCTGTGGAAGGTCCTGCTTTTGCAACCTTTTTATTTTTAGGCGGGGAGCACTTTTTACTTCCCATCCTATGATCAGATGGGAGACCAAGGTCGGAACACAAGGGGCACTTAACCGGGTTTGTGCATTGACTTGCTTTATGGTCACTTTCTCCGCACGAATAGCATCGCATACTTCTGTCTGCGGTACTGGGACACCTGCTGCCCTGTCTCTAGACACTTGAAACACTGCATGGGTCGTGCTGCCAGCACTTTAATACGAGCCGACATCCATCCGACGAGTAAACGGCCAGACCTTGATAGTTTTCTCACAACTGTGAGTGGACACTTGGCCCACACAGTGCCCAGAGTGTTTGTTGAGCGGCGTATTGCTCCCACTTTGACCTCTGCTGGGGAACAGCCTCCGGCATTCGCAACAGCTGCGGCCACATCATCCCCTGTGGTAGCCTCGTCAAGGTCCAAAATTCTTATTTCTCCCATCTTGGTAGGACGCGCTATGCGTACATCTAGGTCAGAAAGCGTTTCCCTCATTTTAGCAGCCAATGCATCCGCCTTGATTTTGCTATCTGCTCCAGACAACTCTAGGATCAGTCCACCCGTTATGGCTCTTTTTGGCCGAACTGCTTCCACGCCGCATTCGCTCAGCTTAATGCGCTGTTTCGCAGCCGACATGACCGAGGCATATGTGACCTCTGAGCCCTCAGGAACGGTCACAGTGATAGCCGCGGAATTTGGTGGTCTTGCCGGCCTCACCTTTCCAGCGTTGGCTCTCCTATTCCTAGGCTCCACGGCCGCAGCCTCCTTTAGTTTGGAGGTTTTTTTGTTTGGCCTTCGGTTCAGCACCGTATTCCACGCAGTCTGCGGTCCCGGTGGCAGAGATGGCAGAGTGTCCGCCCCAGTAACTACTTCACTCTGCTTTCCCCTCGAGGCAGATTTTGCAGCAGTTATATTTTGATGCGGCTTGCCCTTTTTCTGCCCTTTTGCTGATGAGCCTTTTGTGTCAGGTACATTGGAGCTTGCTACCTCGTTCGGGAAAGAAAGCTGCGTTCTGAACGTTTTGAGCTTTCTGTCCATCAACAAGCCGATGCGTTGCATGAACTGATCCTCCCATTCACTTCCACCAATAGGAAGTTTCGTGGAAGCAGTTGCTTCTGTAGTTCTACCACTCCTTTTACCCTGGCGTAAAGAACCGAGTTCCTTTGACAGTCTAGTCATTTCAGCCGTCAGTTCAGTCATCTTGAAGCGCATCTCAGCGTTTTCTTTTTCCAGACGCTCAACATTAGCGTTGGTTGAAGTGCGTGATGCAATCTCCGCTGTAGCGGCTTCTATTGATTTAGCCGCTGACCGCAAATCAGCAGCAAAATTCCCTTTTAAGTTGCGGTACTTATCGGCAACCTTTTCAACCGTTGACAGCTGTTGTTTAATATATACAGTTAAGTCCGCTGTCGGACTCTCCTGCATATCTTTGTCCGAGCCCACAACTGAGAGTAGCCTATTCTCCTCCTTTTTACCTTCCTTACGGTTCTTTTCTTTTAGGAATTGAATTCGCTTCGGAACCGGTGGGACACTAAAGCCAGTTTGCTTAAATGCCCTCTTCTTGGCTCTAGTACTTGCAGACTCCGATGATGCGACCGAAGATAAGGACATAACAGAGCCGTCCGAATCTTCCCCGTCACTAGTCCCTGCCGCACATGCAGCTTCAGTGAGGCTCCCTGGCCTCTTTTTCTTCCTATTTTCTTCCTCTACGTCGTTTTTAGTTTGTGGTTCTGACATTTGAATCCCACGATTATGGGGGAAAAGATGGTCCACCCGGGCAGAGACCCCTGTATCCGGGTAAGCCTAGGTGTAACCCGCCACGGGTGTCGGCCGGTATCCTGGCGGGGGTCGCACTAGCGGCTGGAAATCGATAACACGCCTACGCTTCGAAATTATTAAGTTCTGAGATCCCGCGACGACACAGCTTAGTGAAATACACTTAGCAACAAAAACAATACGCAAACAGCAGCGGAGTGCAGGTGGGTTATGAAACATCTGACATATAAACAAACCTCCTGCAGCATCAACCAATTATCGCCAAAATAGTGTTATAAGTCGTGCGTGTAGCACCTATAATAATTTACTGCATGACCTGGATATTGACATATTTCATTTTAATGTTCGTTCTATTAGGAAGCAGCTGAGTGACCGTTTTTTTAGTAATGTATGAACAAAATTAAATTGAATAAGAAATATATCTTAATTTATACTGAAATACGAGTGTGACATTATGTTCCATTATTTAAATAGTTCAATTTAAATTTAAGTTCTTTTTATTATTATTCTCAAGCGTTTAATATTCTCATAATATTTCTATTAGTAGAAACTTATAATTAGCTTAATTGTTATCCTATTTAAGTTTATAAGCTGTAATATAAAAGCTGTTAGTTTCTAAGAATGTAAAAATAAAATAAAATAAAATATCCGTCTATAATAATCCATACATTCAACTTGAAAAATAAATTTTGTTGATCGCGGGTAGTAGTCCGAATAATCGCGAATCCGTATAACTAAGGGCCGGATAACCGAGGTTCTACTGTGGCTTGTAGAATCAAGTAATCATTTATTTGTCTGTTTTTTATCCATTAATGAATGATACAATTTAAAAGAATTTGTGGTTTCATCACGTTTTGCATACGTTTAGAAATCATCATCATTACTGCACTCATGTCTTAACTTATCATATAAAATCAAAATCTTTATTCTGTTTTCGTATATGTATTATTTTGTTTTTACTCTATCTTATGATCTTGTTGTAGAGCTCGTTGACCCTACCCAACGACGTTTACATTGGTTTTGGTGTACGATCATGACATGCTTAACAAAGTTGTAATAAAATTAGACCTTCAAAACCTGAAAACGTTTTCATGATAGTTACGAGTATTTACGAGCGTGATAGCAATAACATACGAATGGTGATCGAAGGCAAATCAAACAAGCCCTAGTTTATTTACATCAACCAAGGAAATGCTTCAAATGTCTATATTTTTTCTCAGTTTGTTCAGAAATCAAGAATGTAAATGTTTTTTGGAAACAAATATTACAGGCCTAATTTAGCTCCTGATACAGAAGATTTTTCTCTCTTCGTACGTTTGTTGGTTTTGTTATGAAATAAAATAAAAATTTAATTTGTTTTAAAAGCAAACAAAATATATCCCGAGGATTTGTTTCAAAACTCATATTTTACCAAAGAGATCGACATTTGCAAATGATATAGGTAAGGTTTTTTTAAAAGAATTCTTATTAAAGTAATTTCGATGTCTAGACGGTTGTAAACTTTGAGCATCAATATTTAAAATTGCTAGATAAGCTTGTATGCAAACGAACAATATGGTGACGACGAGAACGCTGTTTCAGTATTTGCAAATGGATAATATTACTTTTCTTGTCTTTTTCTGTCTTTTCTTGTCTCCGCTTTCTATAAAATCAGACCGCCTTACCACAAAAGTTTTAAGCATGCTTTAGACACTGTTTAAGAGAACAAATTTACGACGGTTAAAAAGTGTTTAAACCGCGTTTATTTTTTTTTGTGGTAAGACGGAAAATGTCTTATACGCGTAAATTGTTAAGAAAAATTATTGGACTAAGAAAAAAATGTTAATTCGTTAGGTATCGTAAAAGTTGTTCATTTCCTCCTTTGTTGTTGACAAAGATTGGCAACTCATGATTGATCGGTATGGTGAACAATTAATGATATTACTTTTCTTGTAATGGGAACTCCAAGCTCAAAAAGGGGGACCTAGTTCAATAAAACCGTGACAAGAAAGTGGTATAGGTAGGTACAGTTAAAAATCGCTAAATAAATAATTATAAATAAATAGGTACCATAAGACATTTGACACCAAACTAAGTAAAGTTTGTGATATGGCTGCCAAAGACTGATATACTACAAATACTTATTTTACAACCTTTTATTTAACTTGCAATGGATGCACCTATGTATATATGTACCTAAGTAAGTTCGGGTGAAATCTTGCAAGTTTTATTTGGTCAACTTCCCGGTTTCTAATTGAGCTGAAATTTTGCACGCATATGTATATCGCGTGACAATGCAATATTATGGTAACATGGACCTGATATGATGATGGAGTCGTAAGGTGGCCGTAGGAACTGTACTAAACAAGATAACAAGATAGACCCGTCGTGTTTCGGCTCGTGTTACTTGCCTTGGCTAGCATTCTTCTGCTACATGAATGCTCAAAAACTGATACGTATTTAAAAAGTTATATTTTCATAATAATTTATTTAACTATATATTTAATACTTATAAATGTATGTATTTAATTTAGTACTTATGTAGATACTAACATCCAGATACAGCAAACATCTATGTTTATCACAAAAATGATTGCTCTGGGCGGGAATCGAATCCACGCCTCATCGATCCAGGAGACAAGGTTACTAACCAGTGCAGTGGGCCAATGAGGCAGTCTAAATAAATGAGTACGTACTCGGTTGTTCAATGGCCCGCAGACGACGGTCCAGCTGCCTCCAGTGCAGGGCTGATATAGTCGTGCAAAGGCCCGATGTAGGCTGCTCCTCGCTGTGAGGGCCTTGCGTCATCATCTCCAACACTTCACATGGGCTCAGGCTGCACTCCGCCTCTGCTGCCCATGCTAAGAAAATTGTCTGTCTTTAAAGTCGGCTTACGGACGATAATTTTGATACAGGTAACGTCATATCTATCACAAGATGTTCCTGTAAGTTCTAGTATTACTTCTACTAGTAGAACGAACGGTACGAAATTGACCCGGTAGTCCTACAGTAGATTGAAAGGTAATACAAAATTTTCCCAGTAGTTCTACTGTAGAATATTTCGTTTTCAGGGCTCATAAGGTTAATTTGCTAAAATCTAGAATATTCATTACGTTGTATATTAACAACGGCCGATCGTGCCTTTTTTGTGTGTGCGCAGCCGACGTTCATCGATTTATAAGACGTTATCAATTCAATATATATTTTATTTCTCAACTATATTGCACCAAAAAAACCAAACCTATTAACAATTTTACTACGTATTACCTATAAACCGTAGAAGAGTCAAAGTGACAGACATCCGAGCATATTGGTAAGTAAAAACTGCAGTCGGCAAAGCACGCAACACAATGGAAAAATAGAAATATGATTACTTATCTAATCTTTTCCAAAATTGTGATAAATTTGAACATTTTGTATTTTATAGTGGACATGGCACACTGACTTATGTAAGCTGCAATAAAAATACTGACCTAACTTATCTACTGAAATAAGTCAATCCAGTAAAGCAAAAAAGAATAACTGCCAGCAATGTGTCACTGTTTTAGTTTGGAAACAAAAACGCCCAGGAATTTATTGGAAGACTAAGCTCTAACATTGTTAGCACATGTTCCGAATGGAGCTATGAAACCTGCAGCTAGAGCCGAAGTATTACATAAATATTACGAATATACAGGGTGATTGGTAAACAATTAGCATCCTTTTAGGGGCTTATTCTATACATCAAAACTAACAACTTTTGTTCAACGACTTTTATCAAATCTCAAAAAAAAAAATTGTTGTTCCATAGAAAAATATCATTCTTGACAAAATGTATGAAACAGCTGATTTATTTTTTTTAGTTTTAACAAAAGTCACAGAACAAAAGTTGTTAGTTTTGATGTACAGAATAAGCCCCTAAAAGGATGCTAATTGTTTACCAATCACCCTGTATATGTAGCATAGCATAATACTTCTTAGTAGGTCCTCTATTTGCTTTCTAGGTACCTTTCTAAGTCATAATTTATTACCTACCTTATTTACATACTAAAATTAGTATGTAAATAATATGACAATTTATTTGATGTATACAATTTTTAAATTTCAATTTTCATTTTGTTGTAATTTAAAAACGACTCAGCCGATTGCAGTAAACTTTAAATAGGACCACTTCGGGAGTATACCTAAGATTTTTTTACATCGGTTCACAATTGGCGAACCATACACAAAAAATACATACAAACGAATATAGTACCTCCTCCTTTTTGCTAGTCGGTTAAAAATATGCCGATCACAAAAAGACCAAGTACGTTATAACAACGCAACGTTTACAATGACTGTGGAAACCGAACAATTAATGAAACGCCACGGGCAATAATATCGCAAGGAACGATGTGATTTATATTCTTTAGCTTGTAAACGGAATACGAGAAAATGTTTCTTTTAACGAATATGAAATGTAGACTTAAATAAACAATCTTAATTGAATAATCACAATCCACATTTCTCGCTGAAGAAACAAAATTTAATTTTACTCTATTTTATGAAATTTTGGTTCTAACGTAGCAAGCAAAATAAGATATAAAATCATTTTAGTAGATGTTGTGTTTATTATTTAAAGATTCGGGAAAAGCCACATTTGCTTCGCTACGCAGTAATTTTGTCTGGAATGGTGTGCCTAATCTTGTGGGGCTCTTGTTAACTTCGGATTCGAAGACACGTAGGCACATTGTAACTATCCTAAAAATGATATACGTACTCAGCTTCAGTTCCACATACACTATCCGAGTAAAAATATTGATATCGTAAATTTTCTGATATTGCCTCAAGTTACATCTGTCGGCTGTCCCGGCACAGTGTGACGCGGACAGGGAAAAATGTTACAAATATGGCAAAAAATGAAAATAGTGTTGATGTGGGTGCGATAAATCAAGCTTCCAACATTCACGTCCCACGCTTCACTTGCTTGAGCCACGTTAAACAACGTTCAGTATTTTAAAATGTACCAAAAAACCTAGGTAACTGGCAATCTAATAATGTAAGTTCAATCAGAAGTTCCGTAATTAAATTTCCTTTCGATGAAAACTTATAATTAATTTCCGACTAAGTTGGAGGACATCGGAAAATGTGGCGTTTGACAGCTCTGATTTCCTTAGCAATAATTGTGATTTGTTTTGAAAATAATCCAAGCGTAAAAAACAAAATTAATTACCTCTATTGTTCATGGTTGCCATGAAGATGATCGGGAGAAGGGAGAGCATGGTATATTGTTCTATGAAGTCCGGGACAGTTCTGTGCTCTATGTTTGAACGTTCAATGTACTGTTGCCACTCAATCGCAGGGCCCGTCTTATGCAACGTAGCACAATTTATTGCACGAAACATTTTCTCATACAAGTGGGGTATTATTTGGTTGTTCGAGTAATGATGAAGTCAAAAGTAGCTCCAAATGGTTCGTGTAATATGACACACGGCCGCTGCGTCGCCAGTTTTCTTTGGACACATGGCTGCGAGCGTTTTGAATCCACATTGCTCATACGAACTGCCAGAATGTGGAACGCTTTGCCTGAGTCTGTCTTTCCGTTAAAGTACAATGTAAGTGTCTTCAAATCTCGAGTAAATAGGTATCTCCTAGGGAAGCGTGCTACATTCTAGACCGCATATCTGCTTAAAATCAGGCAGTGTGTAGTCAAACGCAAATCTATTTGAAAAAAATAAATATGTTTACATCACCAGTTCATGTTCTTGTCATAGTTGTTTATTTCATACTCTACATTAAATTTATTTATTTCAGTATCATGCACATAATAGCACATTTAAATTTAAGTTTCATTGGATAATGGGAAATGATATTTATAAAAGGAATGTGGTGGATTTTTATTCTCATCATATATTTAGTCCATCCATCCATCCATCAGCCGAAGGACGTCCACTGCTGGACATAGGCCTCCCCTATGGATCTCCAATAAGACCGGTTGGAAGCGGCTTGCATCCAGCGCGATCCTGCGGTCTTAATTAGGTCATCCGTCCACCTTGTGGGTGGACGTCCTACGCTGCGCTTGCCGGTACGTGGTCTCCACTCGAGAACTTTTCGACCCCATCGGTCATTAGCCCTCCGCGCTATGTGCCCCGCCCATTGCCATTTCAACTTGCCAATCCTTTGGGCTATGTCGGTAACTTTGGTTCGTCTACGGATCTCCTCATTTCTGATTCTATCTCGCAGAGAGACTCCGAGCATAGCCCTCTCCATAGCTCGTTGGGCTACTTGGAGCTTACTAATAAGGCCCATAGTGAGAGACCACGTTTCTGTGTCATAAGTCATCACTGGCAACACACACTGGTCGAAAACTTTCGACTTGAGGCACTGAGGTATGTCGGACGAGAAGACACTACGCAATTTTCCGAACGCTGCCCAGCCGAGTTGGATTCGGCGATTGGCCTCTTTGTTGAAGTCGGACCTACCTAACTGGACTACTTGTCCTAGGTAGACGTACGAGTCAACGACTTCAAGAACCGAGTTTCCAACAGAAATCGAGGTGGGTAAAACATGGGAATTACACATGACTTTCGTCTTGTCCATGTTCATCTTAAGACCCACCTGTTGAGAAACCCGATTGAGGCCTTCGAGCATCGTGCTGAGCTCTTCCATCGATTTTGCCATGACTACTATATCGTCGGCAAACCGAAGGTGAGTGAGGTATTCGCCATTGATGTTGATGCCGAATCCTTTCCATTCCAGGAGCTTGAAGGCGTTCTCCAAAGTAGTTGTAAACAGTTTCGGAGAAATTACGTCTCCCTGTCTTACGCCTCTTTTTAAAGGGATCGCCTTGGAGCTCTCTTCCTGTACTCGGACCGACATAGTGGCTTTATTATACAAGCACTTCAACACTTCGATATACCGATAGTCAATTCGGCATCGTTGGAGAGACTCGAGCACAGCCCATGTCTCGACCGAATCAAAGGCTTTTTCATAGTCCACAAACGCTAAGCAAAGTGGCAGATTATACTCTTCGGTCTTCTGTATAACCTGCCGCAGCGTATGAATGTGGTCCATGGTGCTAAAGCCTTTTCGGAAACCGGCTTGTTCGCAAGGCTGGAAGTCATCAAGCCTGCGCTCGAGACGGTTCGTAATGACCCTTGAAAACAGCTTATAAACATGGCTCAGAAGTGAGATGGGTCTGTAGTTCTTCAACAAGGTGTTGTCGCCTTTCTTGAAAAACAACACCACCACGCTTCTGTTCCATGCTTCTGGCGTGATGCCCTCGAGGACGACGGTGTTAAAAAGCTTCTGGAGGACTTTTAGTACCGGTGTTCCACCCGCTCTCAGCAGCTCTGATGTGATACCGTCATCACCCGGCGCCTTGTTGTTCTTAAGCTGATTCAGGGCCATTCTAATCTCGTACAGGCTGATGTCCGGGATATCTTCGGTGAAGTGTCGGGTGAGCTTGGCTCTTGGATCTTTGGTCGCGCTGCTAACAGGCTTAGCGACCGAAGCATATAGCTGTCCATAGAACCTTTCGATCTCCTCTAATACCTCTGCCTTGGTCGACGCTACACTGCCATCTTCTCTCTTCAGCTTTGTCAATTGGATTTGTCCAATAGACAAATCTCTTGCGAACACTTTGGAGCCTTTGTTCCGCTCTATTGTCTTTTTGATATGTTTAGTATTAAAAAGACGGATGTCGTGTCGCAAGGATTTTGAAATTTGTCTATTAAGCCGCCTGTATGACTTTGCATCATCGGAAGACTGCAGTCTTAGCGAGCGTCGTTCGGCCATGAGATTTAGAGTATGATCGGAGAATTTCTGAGGTTTATTTGAACGGCGGGGTCTAAAAAACTTAGCACCCACCGTTTGGACAGTTTCTACGAGCCCGTTGTTGATCTCATCCACCGACGCAATGTTCTCTAGGCAAGTAAAACGGTTTGAGAGCTCGAGCTGAAAGTCCTCGGGGTTTTGGATATGTTCAAGAGTGGGTCGGAGCGTGGACTTCATCAGGCGAGACCTTTCGAGCTTAACATTAATATTTAATGTGCCTCGTACAATTCTGTGATCGCTGCCGGTTTTCACCCTGTGGATCACAGAGACATCATTAAATATACGTCTCTCGGTGGTCATAATGAAATCTATCTCGTTTCTCGTGGAACCATCAGGGCTCATCCAGGTCCATTTCCTGTGAGGCGGCTTCTGGAAGAAAGAGTTCATCATAAAGAGTTCCTCTCTCTCCAGAAAGTCAGCCAGCCTCTGGCCCCTAAGGTTCCGTTGCCCATATCCAAATTGCCCCACCCTCAGCTCATCATCGTTTTTCCTGCCCAACTTTGCGTTAAAATCCCCCATAACAACAGTGAAGTGGGTCTTAGACAAATGAATGGCCCGACTTACGTCCTCATACATAGTCTCCACTTCATCATCTGGGTGTGCCGAGGTCGGTGCGTATACCTGAATGATCTTCAACGAATACCTCTTGGATATTCTAAGTATTAGGTATACCACCCTGTTCGACACACTTTCGATGGTAATAATGTTGTTGGTGAGGGACTTGTGAACGAGAAAGCCAACACCACCTTGGGACCGTTGGTCACCTTCCCGGTAGTAAAGCAGGTTGCCGGATTTTAAGGTTATCGTGTCCTCCCCCTCTCTACGGACTTCAGACAACCCCACAACATCCCAACGCAACCTACTCAACTCTTCTTCCAACTCAGCAATCTTCTCGTCAGTCCTCAACGTGCGTACGTTGTGTGTTACCAGGGCCAGTCGTCTTTTGCAGGAGTGGTAGCCGGGCGTCTGCCAGCGATTCTTAGCACCCCCTTCTCCGCCGTTACCGGGGCCGCTACCGTAGCCCCGGGCTAGCGGAGCTGCTGGGGACTGGGGGCCTGGTCTTTGTTGTTGTTCCATATTGGGTATTTGCCCGTAATCGCCGCGCTGGGCAGGCGTGGTGGCGATCGCAGAAACGTAGCTTCGCGACAGAGATGCTGCTCCCCATCCCTGCCCTGTGCCATTTTAGCTACGTTTTTATTTGAATGGTTATACCGCCATTAGTCGGTTTCGCTGTACCTCAGTCGGCTCTTACGACACCTGGTACTAGAGGGAGGTGCTATTCTACTCTGCCGGCACCCCACGGCCAATTATATAGTAGAATATATTTAGTAGACGGCCATATATTTAGTAGACGGCCATATATTTAGTAGAATAACTTTATACAATTGTATCTAACAAGCACTACATTTTTTTAAACAAATAAAATACATATTTTAACCTAGTTAAATTAGTTACTCAGTTAGTCAGAGGCCTTCTGGCGGCTTAAAACCTCGGACACTAGGGCTAACCATCCGACCTACACGAATTTCCTTACTTTAGTTAGTCACATAATTATAATGACTAGATTTTTGAATAGATTGAACTGAGATTTGTAAAAAGAAAGACATATTTATGTTAAATAAAGTGAACCTGTGTAGAGCACAGGATCGTCGCTGAGCCATATCGCAAATATAGTTACACCTATAGGACAGCAATGCCTGAAGTTGAAAGTCTTGGAACAGTGGCCATGAATAATGGCACTGATTCTGAACCCGCTTACTTGATTTACTATTTGTCACATACTCACTAAGTTCAAGTATCAAGACAAACTGTAGAGAGATGTATGATCAAGAGTTCTCTATGCCGAGTTAAAGATACAATGGTCATAATGGATTATTAAACTAAAATAGCTATAAGTCTAGCATATAGCAAACAAAAATGAAACTTAGAGCCTTAGACCAAATAAAAAATCAAGACAGAACGTTGTGAACAGACAAGTGAGGCTAGATTTTTATACATGTGGTGAGTGCGTCGGTCTTGCGCCGCCATAGTTCGACTGACGAGCCAAAGCGTAGTTCCGTTGTACGTGTTTGTGTGTTTAAAAGTGTCTGTACACGGCGAGGCTTGGTTTTGCCGGCCTCACTTGTTTATTTTTCAACATTCTGTCTTGATTTTTTTATTTGGTCTGAGCTTAGAGTGCTGTAAAAAACCGCGCACACAATTATTTGGCTTCAACCTGAGTAGAAACATACCCAACATTGAATTCACTATTGCAAAAATTAATACGACAGGTAACGATAAACTCATATAATTATTTAGTTCTAGACTACGCCCTTATAGCTATTTTCTAGATTTAGCCAAAATGTCTGATAGTTGTGATCCATCTCCGCCTACAATACAACAAAACTTGAATAAAGTTATATCTGCCCGCCACAAACCACAACTGTCGAGTGAAAATCAAATTAATCGAGTCTCTGTTGTTGTATTCGAAAGCAAATTATCCAGGAGAAACTGATAGAAAATAGCTACCATTATATTGTCTCAACCCGTCCAATGTTTTACTAAAAGTTATTTACAATTAGCCAGTTAACTGAATTGATTGGCCGTGTCCGTTGTCCAGGGCTGTGCTCGGAGGGATTAAAGGGCAAGACTTACTTTACTCATTAATATCAAACAAAGGATACAATTTGGGAAATTGTCGCCTGCTTCATTTACGTAAGCTAAAAGTAAAAGCTTTGAAAAGGTGTTTTGTAGGGTGTTTTGAATTTTAATGAGACTTGTATAATCGGCTAAAGTAATTCGAGAGTGGTAGTTTATTGTTTGTACGAGTAGCTTAAGTGTTTCAGTCTTTGTAAAGCGGACTCAAAGATTTTTGATTCAGTATAACCTACTGTTGTGTATACATATAAGGTCCCTAAAAATAATACAGAGATCACAATTTTTCGCAAAAAAATCGCAACACCGACACGCGACGACCGTGTACAGAATTCGAATAATTTGCACGAATCTATGTGACATCCATGTACATTTTTGTTGATTTATCAAAAATGGCTCAGCCGATTTCGATGAACTTTTAATGGGATCACCCTGAAAATATACTCTTACAAAGAAAAAAAAAATTTAACCGTTTCATAATTGGCGAAAATATCGATTAACATACATAAAAAAATACATACAGACGAACATAGTACCTCCTCCTTTTTGGAAGTCGGTAAAAAAGATACAGGAAAAAAGGTACAACGCTAGTATCAGAATCACACCACAATCACAATCACTTTTTAGTGCTTCTTAGCCGACGAAAAGCCGGGGTGGTCTAGTGGTAATGACACCCGCCTTACAATCGTAAGGTCGTGGATTCAAATCCCGGTCCCGTGCCAATTAATTCCAAACCTGCATACGTATAAAGGTTGCCTCACGTTGTTTTCCTTCACCAAAAAGGCAGTGGTGTGCACCACGATGGCCCAGTGCGCGTTGGTAGTTTTTCAAATCCATCGAATTTTTTCTATGGACGTTTTCGATTACTTTTGGCGGGTAGGCCTACATCCTGCAGTGGACTATACAAAAGGCTGGCACTGTACAGTATAATTTTATTTTTAATTTAACTTTGATACCCCCTGTGTAATATTTGCTGATGATATATCATTACTTTTCAACTGCACATCGGAGAATGACGCACTAGCCAAAATAACCAAGACTTTTACAAATGTGAAATCCTGGCTTGAAGTACACGACTTAGAACTAAACACTAATAAAACAAAAATAATCCAATTTCACCCATATCAAAAGCCACCATTGAACCTTTCTACATTAATCAACAGCATAAATATAAATGAATCATACACAGCAACACTACTAGGCATTACCATGGACACATATCTCAACTGGCAAAACCACGTTAAAAATATAAAAACCAAACTGTCACAATTTATATACGCATTATCGATTTTAGAAACAAATACAAATCTACAAGCAGCAAAAACAGCATACTATGCATACGCCTACTCTTGGCTAAAATATGGTATTGTCATATGGGGAAATAGTACAGATGCAAAAGAACTATTTATATTGCAAAAAAATGTATCCAAATACTGATGAATATCCGACAAAAAGATAGCTGTAGACCCACTTCATTCAACAAAACATACTAACACTCCCAAGCCTTTATATACTAGAAGCGGCAACATTTGTCAAGAAAAATCCAGAACTATTTACATATAACACAAACTCTCGCAGAAAAAACCAACTATACTCTATAAAATTTAACTTGATCTCTGCGACAGTAGAAGATTGACATTTTTAGAGTTGAGATAGTGGTGGAAAAAATCGATTTTCAAACAATGTTGTAATGAAATCGAATGAGTAGTTGAAGGTGAGAAATTGGATTTCATTTATTTACTATTTATTATTTAAGATCAAGTATGTACACATGTAAATAATGTTATGATATTAATTATATACTTACTCATAATAATGTAACGATACTATTTATCGACTTTTTCACTATTATCGATGCTAATGTAACATATAATTGGGTTTAATTTAATGACACATGTAAAAATGTTATGATATTAAAATATACAATAAAATTAATGATAAATCAAGTTTTATTTAAAATATCGTCAGTATAAACTATCGATATTTTAATTAAAACTCTGTGGTCACGACCATTCGTTGCCCATCACTAATCGGCATGTCCATAAAGTATGACATTGACAGGTACTGTCTGTACTATTAAGAAATTCAGGACTTCATAGGCATAATTTTTCTGACAGCTGTCGCAGAGATCAAGTTAAATTTTATAGAGTATAATACCAACCAACTCACAAAACATTACAAAATAACGCTAAATTTTGACATGTACGTTATACCTACTTTGTTTATTATACCATTTGCGACACCCTAACGACAGGGTATAAATGTGTACTGTGTTACTATTATATAAGTGTATAATTGTAACTAGACATATTATAAGGCAAGTGTATACCGAAATAACTAAATAAAATAAATGATACAGTAACTGACTAAATGGAAGAGACAAATCGACACATTTTTTTATGTAGGTATGATAGCGCATAACTTTTCTAGAGTAGTCCGATTTTGATATTTCTTTTTTTATTGGGAAGAGTATATCCCAAAGATGGAACCATTTTCATTTAAAATTGGTTTTTGAAAAATTCAACGAAAATCTAAAAACGGCATAAATACATTGTTTCGAGCGAAAGCGAACTAATTCGAATTTTGTACGTATATTGAAGCCGTGGTGGCTTAGAGGTAGTGACACCAGCCTTACAATCGTGAGGTCGTGGTCGACCAATGAGTTCTTTGAAATTTATGTACGGAATATCACACCACTGGCTTTTCGGTGAAGGAAATCATCGTGAGGCAAGCTGCATATATGTCCGTAGAAGAAATTCGATGGCGTATGTGAATCCACCAACCCGCACCGGGCCAGCGTGATGGATATGGCCCAATCATCTTTCGCGAATAGGCCTACATCCTGCAGTGGACTATTAAAAAGGCTGGTACAGTACAGTACAGTACGTATATTGAATTTATTGAAGTCGGTTGTGCTATTTTTTTGCAAACAATAATAAGCTATACGTTTATATAAGTTTTATAGAAGTGTGGTGTCATAATTATAAAGTTAATAACAGCTTTCGGAAAAAAAAATTGTTTTATTTTTGTTACCGTATTGTGAAAACAGAAACTATCAAACTAGTGCCTGCTTACTGATATGAAAAGATCACGAAAACCTTGTAAGTTCGTATAGGCCGGGTGGCTAGCCCTGGTATCTGAGTTTTTAGGCCGCTTGAAGGCCTCTGACATAACTAAACGGTTAAAACAACCGGGACCTACAATTTAACGTGTCATCCGAGCCACGGCAGCGCTCAGTTGGAAAAGGTCACCCGAGGTTACCCATCCAAATACTGACGTTGCTTAATTTTGGTGATCTAACACCTAAAAAAAACACGAAACTCTTGAACAGGTTGTTCAAATTTTCATAACGCCGAAAATTAATGGAGACGCCATTTCTTACATATACATATAATAATATTTGCTCTGTGGTTATTTATTTGGTCGACATCAATGTTTTTTTTTTCTTATAAACGTCGATCAATATCAAAGAACAACATTTATCATACGTCCATTATTCGGCTCTGTTATGTTCAGAATGTTTCTAAGGTTTCAAGTAAATATTATCCCAACATAGGGATTTCTTGTTTTGGCTGCGTAACTATTCTATCGCGAAGTTTGTGTATTTACTTGTACAGTAAAAATAGAAATGTATTTTATGTGTCCATTCACAAGTCAAGCGACTTTGTTCCTTAGTGACAAGGCTTGACGATTCTCGATGAACTCCCACATTGCGCGATATTCTTTTTTAATTGGTTGTATAATCAATTTGTATAATATAATATATTTTTTTAATGTTTAGAGTATTTTTGAAAGCCATTCTGATATCGTATGTTAATATTGCATTCAATACTAATACAATTATTTTGTATAAAAAATTGATGTTATTTTTTATTTCGGGAAAAATTTTTCATCATTATATAGATAATATATCTGTTATGATGTATGCAAAATACCTACACTACTACTACATAGAAAGCAATAGGGAAGTTTCCTTTATCATAAAAACTAAAAATAATTATATACATTTAAGGACGTTAGAATTATATTAGACACAGTGAAAAAATTACTCGAATATCTTAATAAATGACAGAGTTATGGATGTCTAAACATGACCGCACGAAATCAAAAATCCTCGCGACGGATTTACGCGTGTGACGTCATTCGGCTTCAGAGCCGCGCCGTGGGTTAGGCGGGAGTAAGGAAAAAAGGAAATAAAGTGCTTCATTCTATGCTGGGTATTTTTCTAAGCCACGAATACGTTCTAGAATATCATTGTACTTATCTTTATGTTATGATCAACATTTACTATGGGACTAACCTCCCAATATAACGAATAAAAAGTCAGCATTCCCATGATTTTGTCGTGAGTAAATGAACTTTATTTCTAAATGGAACAAGACTTGGCGTGTGTACCTACTGTTCTGCGGTTATAGCATCTGTATATATTGATAGTTTTCCAAATAGTAGACCTCACAAGTATACATTTTGGTGAACATTTTCTGGAAAGTAATCAGTTTTAAAAAATGCACGACTTGCACAGGCAAATATAATCATAATTACAATATTCTGTCCTAAAATATCATTGTAAATTATGACCAACTTTTACTATGGGACTAATCCCCTGTATAGGGTTATCCAAAACTTCTCAGCCTAATATTTGTTTTTATAAAGTCATTGTAGGTAATATGTTTTTCAGGACTTATTTTTTAGTTCCATATTATTATAGAATTCATACTAGAGTGGCAAAAAACAGCCGTGGTGGTCGAGAGGTAGTGATACCCGCCTTACAATCGTGAGGTGGCGGGTTCAAATCCCCGGTCCCGTACCAATGAGTTCTTTGGAATTTATGTACGGAATTTTACACCACTGGCTTATCGGTGAACATCGTGAGGCAACCTGCATACGTCCGTAGAAGAAATTCGATGGCGTATGTGAATCCACCAACCCGCACTGGGCCAGCGTGGTAAATATGGCCCAATCACCCTTCGTGGGTAGGCCTACGTCCTGCAGTGGACTGTTAAAAAAAGGCTGGTACAGTACAGTACTAGAGTGGCATGACAGATGTCATCCGAAATGTAGATCTCGTTGAGCTCTATCAATTTTGTGCCTAAAGTAACGGTATAGAAACGACAGTTACGGAGATAAATTACATTAAAGAGCTGTCATACGAAATATAGATATTGTTGAGTTCTATCACTTTTGTGAAGACAGCAATGGTCTAAAATCGTTAGTTACAGAAATAAACCGCATTTAAGTTTGACAGCTGTCACTTCGAGACCTGACATGTCATCCTAGTATGGATTCTAGAATTTGACAGTTGTCACTTTGTTCAGTCATTTTTAGGGTTTCGTAGTAAAACGGGGAACCTTAAAACTTCGTTATGTCCGTGTAACGAACGGACGCCGTTTACAGACCATATTAAAAACTTTCCCTGAAAATTATTTTGAGCACTGTGGAATCATAAATTTTAGAGCTAAAAAGAAAAAATTGAAATTTTTAAACATTAGGGGTCATCGACTTCACATGTATATTTCATACAAACAAACAAACAATAACACTTTATTAGACAACCACATAACATAAAAAAAATACAGGGACAAAACAATACAATTAATAGGTTTCTAACTGGTGGCCTTATCGCTTTAAGCGAATTCTCCCAGGCAACCAAGAATTCATACTAAATTACGTTTTCCTAGTAATCAACCATCTTAAAAATTGGTTTTTATCATCATCATAATCATCGTCACGTCTACGGAAGCCTATCATATGCATGTCTTGACACGAACTTGACAACTTATTGGGACTAGAAAATAAAAGCCTTGAAAAAAAAATCTAAATTATTTTATTAGAACAAAATATATTACGCTTCACCAGTTCTAGCTATCTAACCCTGTGTAGGGGATCAGTCCCAAACTCTGACACCAGGGCTAGCCACCCGGCCTATACAAACTTACTTACGTAGTCCCATTATATACAATAATATCTTAGTAAAGTAGGTACCTTACCATTTTTATGACTAAGAATATATTTACCTGTGAAAGTTGTGCATTTTTGAGAACTTATTACAAGAAAATGTATACTTGCGAGGTCTACTGTTTGGAGAGCTACTAGTTATTGGTTACAGATGTAAAAACCGCAGTACACTAGACATATACACCAAGTCTTGTTCCATTTAGATATAAAGTTCATTTACTCACGACAAAATTATGGGAATGCCGACTTTTTATTCGTTATATTGGGAGGTTAGTCCCATAGTAAATGTTGATCATAACATAAAGATAAGTACAATGATATTCTAGAACGTATTCGTGGCTTAGAAAAATACCCAGCATAGAGTAAAGTACTTTATTTCCTTTTTTCCTTACTCCCGCCTAACCCACGGCGCGGCTCTGAAGCCGAATGACGTCACACGCGTAAATCCGTCGCGAGGTATTTTGATTTCGTGCGGTCATGTTTAAAAATTCATAACTCCGTCATTTTTGAAGATAATTGAAAAATAAAAACACCATAATTTATTGCAGGCTTAGTGTAATTTAATAAAAATAAAACTAGATAACGGGAAACTTCCTTATTGGATCATCCACAGACCCTTGAAGATCTAAAGATAATCCAAATGCTCAAGCCCACTGCCAGTTGGCAGCGCGCCCAGCATGCTGGCAGCATTACCACGCTGAATGGCAATGCCTATACGTTGAGCCAAATAAACACTAGCATTTTGGTCACGCGTCGCGTCCACCAGACGCTCAGAAAGACTAAAAAAAAATGCAATATTGTATTGAGATAAATTAAACATTGACAAAGATACAGAATTTTGAGATGGCGAGCCCCGTTCCGTGCCATAGTGCGCCGCCGCGAGTTGCATTGTCTAGACGGGCAAAATACGTCATTCACTGAACACGCAGAAAGGCATGAATTTAAGGAAAAATAAAAATGCATTCAGCTTTGTGCTGCTGTTACTCGTTACACTGCACTGTGCAGTGCTACAGTAGGCTTCGTAGCTGTGACGTTTCATTGTTTTGTGCGTACTTACAATTATTTTTGTTCCCTAAAACTTTCCTCAGTCATCCATACATCAGCCAAAGGACGTCCACTGCTGGACATAGGCCTCTCTATGGATCTCCAATAAGACCGGTTGGAAGCAGCTTGCATCCAGCGCGATCCTGCGGTCTTAATGAAGTCATCCGTCCACCTTGTGGGTGGACGTCCTACGCTGCGCTTGCCGGTACGTGGTCTCCACTCGAGAACTTTTCGACTCCACCGGTCATCAGTCCTCCGCGCTATGTGCCCTGTCCATTGCCATTTCAACTTGCTAATCCGTTGGGCTATGTCGGTAACTTTGGTTCTTCTACGGATCTCCACATTCCTGATTTGATCCCGCAGAGAGACTCCGAGCATAGCCCTCTCCATGGCTCGCCCGGCTAGCTCAGTCGGTAGAGCATGAGACTCTATCCTCAGCAAGTGGAAAAAAATACTGTAGCGCTATCTGTCGATTTCGATAATATTTAACAATATGTTTAGTCAAGATATAAGTCTGAGAATATTAAATTAAGGAGAAGTGCCGCGAGGTCTGCTGTTTGGCGAACTACTATTATTGTAATGATCATCATCAGCCTGTATCGACCCACTGCTGGGTATAGGTCTCCTCTCCCTTGTGCCAGTTTTTCTTGTATTGGGCTGACATCATCCACGCGTGTCCCGTGATAGATCGTTGTAATGATAGACATTTTAAATTAGCTACTTCTTTCTCGTAAGTTAGCATCAAATCTTGTGAAATTAACGAACCGTAGCGCTCGTAGCGTAGTTTCACTAGGTGTTTGTCAGCGATCACCGAAATTAAGCAACGTTCCGCACGGTCAGTATTTGGATGGGTGACCGCGGGTGGCATTTTCCAACTGAGCGCTACCGTGGCTCGGATGACACGTTAAATTAGGTACGGTAGGTCCCGGTTGTTTTAACCGTTTAGTCATGTCAGAGGCCTTCAGGCGGCCTAAGAACTCTGACACCAGGGCTAGCCACCCGGCCTATACGAACTTACTTACTAACGAACCTAAAATATTTATATGGCGTAATAAATACACTATACCCAACATACCTATTTGATTAGGTACGTAATTGTATTGTAATGATAAATTTAACGACTCATTATTGTTAGGGTCTTTTCATGAGGTTGTAATAATGTGGCAATTGAGAAAGTTTTGCTTTGTTTTGAACTATAATTAGACTAGGTATAATGAAATGTGTAGAAACCTACAATTGCGCTCAATACAATAACCGAAATGAGCACCAAGTGTGAACAAATCATTCCTCCCAATTGGCTTAAGTACTTTTATTAGCACGGGGCTTATTAGAGGTCATTTCCTTCACATCGTCAGAATAAATACGCCATTGTTAAGTATTCTATGCTATTGAACTTGAGGTTGGGAAGTACATGACATTGTAACAAAATGAATAATTGCTCTAGCTATAAACAAACACCAAGTGGTTACGCGTATTCTCTATTATGACCAACTTTCAAACGTTTCGTGAAAGACATGTGCTATCGTCATCAATATTAAAAAACCGGACAAGTGCGAGTCAGGCTCGCACATCGAGAGTTCCGTACAAACATATTGTTAAAATAATTAAAAATCTGTTTTAGCATGTGCTAATGAAGTTATTTTATATAATACCTTACATGATACGATTTACTCACTTTAAATTTTGTACCTATATTTTGTGAATTTTGAGGCCCTATTTTTATGTGATTGAAATAAAAATGTACAGTTTTCAGATTTATTCCTATATGTGTACTCTGAGACAATGCTCTTCGCCAAATTTCATAGTTCTATGGGAACAAGGAAGTTCAACGGAAAGTAGGTACCCTATAGGTTTTGATTTTCGTGCACGTTGAAATATGCGTTTTTTTACGACATAAACGGCTCTAACTTTTAACTGAGAAGTTTTTCTTTTACACAACTGCAAGAATTCATAGGTTTACGTGTATACTCGTAGTTTAAATTTCAACTCGATATCTTTACGCGTTCCCGAGATAAAGAGTCTTGACATACACACAGACGGACAGACGGACAGACGGACAACAAAGTGATCCTATAAGGGTTCCGTTTTTTCCTTTTGAGGTACGGAACCCTAAAAACAGAAAAAATGTCAACTCGTTGGCTGTTAGAGATATGGGAGGGTTGTACACTTTTGAATATTTCTGGAAATAAATAAATACCAAGATAGAATACCCATTAGATTGAAGGTGAATAGGGTAGTTGACTGTTGAATTGTTGTTAATGTTGAATTAATTAATAGTATTAGGATTAACAATTAATTATGATTCGTAAACTGGAAATATAGTTCAAATTGGCTAATCAAGTTCAGAAGTGCTTGTAAAGATTTTGGTAGGGATAAAGAGAGGATGCCTTCTCCCTTTCCCACAAAACAACATTGTATAGCGAATATATGAGACTTACGGGCAGTGATGTTATAGTTCGCTGTAGTACGCTCTTTGTCTAGCAAAAAATGAATATGCTTGTAACATCTTTATTTCTAAGTTGATTTTATTTATGTTTTATTCGGCTCTGTTTATGGTTAGCTGTTACAAGAGAACATCAAAAAAAAAAATAGTGCGTGGAGTCCCGCCGCGCGGAAGAAGTGAAACTTCGTAAAGTAGAAATGGAAATAGGAACGCAACAGTGCTTTCATACCCCCTCCTTGGTAGCGTTAAACGTTTAACGCAACCTTACTGGAACGCATTAGAAGTTTCACTTCAAAAAAAATATTGTTGACCAATATTGTAGTGAATTTTGTAGCCTATTGAGACTTGTTGCTGAAAATTTTAATATACATACGTTCCATACCATACCTAACGATATGGAACTTTTAGTAGACTTCTGTGACTATGGCCTGTTTGTTGTACCTACCTACTTAATTCATTTTTTTTTAAATAAATATGACGACATAACTTTGAACATCCCAGATTCTTTGGATACATCGAACGGTGATTTTTTTCGATGGTTTAGAGTCAGGTCTAGTAATTGTAGTAATTGTTTATTCCGACCAATAAAATAACGATTCTAGACTTTATAAAAAATAACCAGTCGGGTGACTGCTAAAGTAGATACCTAAATGTCGGAACCAGAATAAAAATATACTCATATTTTCTGAATTATCAAACAATGATTGACCAGCTTAGCTTTTATTGCTGCCAATATCAGTAAAAACAAAAAGGTCTTGAAGCTTTTGAATTGCGATTCAGCACCAAACGACAAAGGCATTACGGGTAATTGGTATTTGGTTCAGAATACGCTTACTGCGGACGTTCTGGCACGGACCACGGCTGGATCTTGAAAAATTATCTATCCTAGTATTCTTGGTCGACTTGGTGTACTACATCCTCGTTAATCTGGACTAACATAATAATTAAAAACAGAAAAAAATCTTTCATTGGTTCGCTTAAAATACGTGCGCAAACTTCTGAATCAATAAATTGATAGGTTGTGTTTGAGCTTGGTACTGCGCTCGGCGCCATTGCAAGTTTTTAAGCTGAGGTTTTAATTAATATAGTCTAAGGTTTAATTATGTATTGGTCCTATTAGTAGAGAATACAATATGACTGAAAATCATAGGGAGCACACGGGCACAGCAGGTAAATCTTTAAAAAAATACAGTAAGAACAAGGTAAGTATGAGAGAGTATGATAACTGTAGAGCATGTTCTGTGGCACTGCAAAGCCACAGAAGACACTAGAATAGCTAGCGGATTGTATGATGCCTCTGCATTATCATCAGCCTTGTCATCCACATGTCAAGCTACTGAAGCAGTTATGCCAGCGGTCCAGAGCCACGCTCGGAGCTGGGCTGGCTCGGGTAGACGCTGGAGGGGGAAACGCACAAAACACGTTTTGTGCGTTTCCCGTTTGTGCGTTTCGTCGGTGCGGGACTTATCGCCCCCAATTCAAATTAGAAATTAGAATTAGAAGGTTAGTATGAAGATAGTCCTTTTTGTAGTTCCGTTGTCCAGATTATCGGATTAAAGTGATGTCTTTGAATTTGGCGCAGGTACCGACTTTTGAAGCTCCATTGTAGTTTCAAATAAAACTAACTACTTTTACATTCTAAGTGGGCAATTTTCATGCACCAGTCAACTGTTATCGTGGAAAGTTGTTTTAATTTGAGTTGCTGCTCTGTGGTGAAGTCTAAAATGCAAATTGAAGCTTTAAATTTTAATAAACTTTTGAAGACGTTTTTACGTTAGTTTTTACAGAGAATAGTAAAAAATTAGTAAAAATTACGTTGCCAATGAATCAATGACATGTTTTAATTTGTTATTTAGTTATTTTTATGTTATTTAACTAAGGTACAGGACATATTTTTCTATTTCAATTTAACTTCTTTTTTGACCATAAAAAACGGAGGACGTGCTCAATTCGACGCGTAATTTTTTTTTTTGTATAACCACTCATAACTTTTTACTTAGTAGTTCGATTTCGATAATTCTTTTTTTATTGGAAAGAGTATACTTTGAAATTAGTCTCATTAAATTTTAATGAGACTAATTTCAAAGTATACTAGTATACATTGAAATCCGCTGAGCCATTTTTGATAAATCAACAATAATATGAAGAATGCTAGATCGATCCGTGCGAAATATTTGCGAATTCTGTACACGGTTTAAGTCGGTCATGCTACTTTTTGAAAAAAAAAATTGTCTCTCTTTTATCCAACTTTAATTCATACTTATGACAACTGCCAACAATATTGTAAGCATACAATGCCATTGATAAGTAAATACCTACTGTATGAAAAGTCTAACAAAATAGCGATATGTTTTAAATCTCTTTTATGTTTAACTAGTTTTAGTAAAATATATTCAGCTTTAAAATCTCAGTAAATCAAAGCTGTATGTCATTATAATCTCGGTCACATAGGTTGGGCATTTCGACCGACAATTTAGCCTACACTGACCACCAAAGTGGATTAAACCGCTATTTATCTAAACTATATAAACTCACTCGTATTTAGGCGTAAAGATAACGCAGTGGGGTAATAGTCACACATCGGGGGGTTGCTTTAACGGCCTTGTAGCCTTGCCACAGATATATATCTCATCTACACATTTGTAAGTTTAGGTGTATAAATATTGAATTTACAAAAATCATAACTTGCATTTCTCAACTTTAACACGTATGGCTTTAGCATGTTATTAAGCAACGTTCCGCACGGTCAGTATTTGGATGGGTGACCGCGGGTGGCATTTTCCAACTGAGCGCTACCGTGGCTCGGATAACACGTTAAATTGTAGGTCCCGGTTGTTTTAACCGTTTAGTCATGTCAGAGGCCTTCAGGCGGCCTAAAAACTCTGACACCAGGGCTAGCCACTATACGAACTTACTTAGCATGTTATTATACCTAAACTCCCGATATCGTTTGTACTGTACTGTATTTGTATCAGCCTTTTTAATAGTCCACTGCAGGACGTAGGCCTACCTACAAAGGGCGATTTTTATCGTTTGATATCTTTTAATCTGAAAGATTAAAAACCTTTGTTTTGGTTTTTTTATCTACTTCGTCAAGTTTGGAAAATGGAAATCATTAGTGTTGATATTTTTATCTGCAACTAAGTACCTACGTGAAATCGCGCAAGCAAAATGGAGTTTGATAGCTATAAGGCCCTTAACAACAGTTTTATCCACTTAGCTTCACATATCACCTATAGGTATATACGCATACTTATCTACTATGCGTGCAATGCTTTTAGTAAGTTTCCTGTATAGATACATACGTATGTTGTGTTACTATTATTTTTCCTGTGGTATATGCATGTGTGGCCGTGGTGGTCTAGAGGTAGTGACAACCGCCTTACAATCGTGAAGCTGTGGGTTCAAATCTTCGGTCCCGTACCAATGAGTTCTTTGGAATTTATGTACGGAATTTCACGCCACTGGCTTTTCGGTGAAGGAAAACATCGTGAGGCAACCTGCATACGCCAGTAGAAGAAATTCGATGGCTTATGTGAATCCACTAACCCGCACTAGGCCAGCGTGGTGGAATCACCCTTCGTGGGTAGGCCTACGTCCTGCAGTGGCCTGTTGAAAACGCTGATACAGTACAGTACAGTATATGCATATTTTTCTGTACCGCACTTAGTTTTCGACAGGTAACACTTTGCTTTATTTTTATTTTCCAATGGGGAAATCAATCATTAAATTGCAAAAATAATTGAATATTTAGTTTAGTATGTATTCAAATCTTCTGTGTGAATTCGCATAATAATCATCTTTTATACTACACCTGCTCGGAAAGTACCTTGATACTTTATCAAATTTACGGTAGAAAGTACGTCATTGCATATCGAACAAATATGCGGCGAGAAAACGCATCTGAGCGGGAGAGAAAAGTGTATGAAAATCCATTTCTTACGTGGTTTTTAATTTTTAATTTTGGGTAAGACTATGCGCTGGTAACCTAAATATCAAAAGCCAAAAAGTTTTTACAGTGAGTTTTTATCTCCAAGTTCGCAAAATGACACTGGCCACTAGCTGTGTGTTGGATGGTGTCAAACAATTTGAAAAAAGAACATGTGAAAATTGCAGACGCCATTGGCGCCATTTTCAATTTGTGTGTTTCAGATTTGTGGGATTCAGTTTTCGTAGAATTTATTTTCCTCGTAGGTGTAGTATAAAGCACTGTGTATCACTCGAGAGAAAGTGCGATTCCCGATTTCGGGTGTTTTAAAGTTCGTTCAAACGACACCCTCGACGGTAATCGGTCACTTTCTCCTCTCGGTGAACAATGTACTATTATTTTATTTATCACATATCTGTGTTCTATACTTAAAGCAATTGTGAGGCGCAAACTTTTTCAAACAAAAAGAATAAGCTGTTATCTACCTCTAAATATTATCCGATTTGAATGTTTTTTCTTGTAATCAGCACTTAAATCGCTTGGATTATACGTCTTAGTTTTTACAGTTTTTCAAATGACCTTAAAGTTAAATAAATAAATAAAATAAAATAGCCTTTTATTTCTTGCAAAGATACAGAACAATAGGAACGCTAACGAAACTTTAGTCTAAACTAATTATATACTAAATTTTCACTAATTATTATCTAATATCTATTTATTACATGCTACCTAGTATTTTATTTTATGTATCCAATTTTACGTCTACTAATTTCTGGTACTTATACTATGTTTTGAATACCTACCTATGTTTCTATTATTATTACATACAACGGGACTAATCGCGCACTAAAAGATAAAGAAATACCTCATCATCCCGACGTTTCGGCCGAGTTACATCGACCGTGGTCACGGGTAGACAGCGTATATAATAATAATGTGTTCAAATCGCGAAAAAAATGAAAGGAAATTGCATGCAGCGGAGATGCGAATGCTGAGATGGATGTGTGGTGTGACGAGGATGGATAAAATTAGAAAGGAATATGTAATGGGAAGCCTGAAAGTAGCACCAGTGGCTGAAAAATTAAAGAGTGGCAGGCTATCTTGGTATAGGCATATAATGAGAAGAGAGGATAGTCATGTCAGAAAAAGATCTATCTCTTAATATGATGGTAAGTGGCAAAAGCGGGAGGGGAAGACCAATAAAAGTGTGGATGAATTGTGTGAAAGATGACATGCGAGAGAAAGGAGTTGATGATGAGATGACGTATGATAGAGTGAAGTGGCGAAAGGAAACGTGCTGTGCCGACCCCACCTAGTTGGATAAGGGCAAGATGATGATGATGTTCAAGTAATGCGGAAGTTTAAAAACAACATAAGTTTCTAACTTAAGTTTGGTCAAAAAATAAGTATAGCAATTCAACTAGGCAACGCCGCCAGCATTCTGGCCACGTTACCCTCTGCCGCGGGTCTTTTAGATTAGTTTTATTTTTATTTTAGTAATATAAGTTTTAGTGTTTAGTATTAGTTTTTATTTTAAGTAGGTTAATTTTAATAGTTATAGTTTATGAAATGTTTTTTAAGTTTGGTATTAAATAATATTAGTTTCTAACCTATTTCCTAGTATATAATAATTTATCTATCTAACTTTGGCAAAGTGTTCCTAATTTTCATTCAGTTTAATAATATTTAATTATTGTTATATAATATATACCTCCCTATATCTAATTATGTTTATCAATCAAATTTAGGATTTCTTAACTAATTTAGGTATCTGTAAGTATTATGTATATTAGTTACGCTATTGTAGTTTTTAGTTAATCACCTAACCTTCAAGTTATAAGCTTCTAAAAAGTCATATTTTACGCAAAACTTTGGCTTAAAAGTACCTATACGTAAATTAAAAACTTTACTGAAAATAAAATAAGGCGTGCAAGCGTGCGATATTTCTTACTAAGGCGATTGACACAAAAAACATAACATTTTGTTACAGGGGTGAAAGAGTTTTCGCCTGGAACGTGAACTTTATCAAACACTAGCTGACCCGGTTAACTTCGTCTCACCATCTGTCAACTGTTAGTGACAACTATTGCATCCAGGAACATCTTTTTCTCGTAACTTTTATAAATTTTCTCGTCGTTTGAACCTTCCCTTAACTTCCACAAATATTTCAAGATCAAAATTGGCCAAATCGGTTCAGCCGTTCTCGAGTTTTAGCGAGATCAACAGCCACAATTCATTTTTATAATGTAGACTAGCGACCCGCCTCAACTTCGCACAGGTGTATATAATGTACATACATATGAACTTTCCTCATGAATTACTCTATCTATTTATAAAAACCGCATCAAAATCCGTTAAGTAGTTTTAAAGATTTAATATTGATATTAAATCTTTAAAACTACTAAAAAGATTTAAAATTTAATAGGTATTTAATATTGGGACAGACAGACAAGGAAGCGACTTTGTTTTATACTATGTAGTGGTGTACCGCAAATTTCCTCGATGTTCGACAGAAAACGCGAAAACACTGGTCGATTCAAAATCCTCTTAAAACCTGCCTACAGTACCGCTTCAGGTTTTTGACGAATACGACTTAACGTAATACTTATAGAAATCTTCAAAACGCTTTGAACGAAGGATGCCCGGAAGCACTCTAAGAATCAAAAGTTACTTAAAACTTTAACAGTTAAAAAAACAGTTTTTCCATCTCTGCTGTTAAATCCAATATTTATTCCAGAAGACAACGGCACGGTTAAGGTACTTACACAGTCAGCCTGTGAATAAGTAAGTTCGTATAGGCCGGGTGACTAGCCCTGGTGTCAGAGTTTTTAGGCCGCGTCTGACATAGCAAAACGTTTTAAAAAACCGGGACCTATAATGTAACGTGTCATCCGAGCCACGGTAGCGCTAAGTTGGAAAATGCCACCCGAGGTCACCCATCCAAATACTGACCGTGCGAAACGTTGCTTAATTTCGGTGATCGCTGACAAAAATACCTAGTCAAACTACTCTACTAGCCTATGAATAAAATTATACCAAATATAATGTATTTTGTGAGTGATAAGTAGGTATGTGAGCATCTTACACATCATGCATATACAACGGAACAAGCTTTTATATGAAATCAAATGTTCATATAAAAGCTTGTTCCGTTAAAATTCTATAACGATTCCACAAAAAAAGAACACGTCAACAGAGTAAATTTATATGAAACGAAACGATCAACATTACTTCGAAATATTTGTGTACCAATAAATCATGGCCCAATCTAAAATGACTTCAGACAGTCTAATTTAAAATATAATCATTCAGACATTTGCGTCCGAAATGAAACTTGAATTAGATTTTCTTACCTAATATTGAGCTATGAAAATACTGTTTCATTCTAATTTAGGAACCCGAGAAAAGAACAAAACCTAATAAAACCGAAAATTATAGCAAAAATTCCGTGAACTGATTGTAATATAAATGTAAACAAAAGTTGTTTACTCCAAATGTCAAGTAAAGTCTGATAATATTACTGACCTAATACAGTATAAATAAGTACCTATAGATCACTCCATTTAAAAACTAAGTTGTGCGGGTGGAGGAGTCATTTAAATTGAAGCTTTAATTTAAAAGGAAATACAGAAAATTTTATTCGGGACAAAATCAATTAGAACTTTTTTGTATAATCGCAAAAACACATTGAAAATTTGAATTTGAAGCGATTTAGTAGCGTTTAATATATTTGATGTTATGAGCATTTGTGATGACGATAAAAAGTACTTAAAAGGCGTATAGATAACTACTGATCACTGTCTAAATAAACATTAATAATTGTAAATCTTAATTTCGAGGGGTTTTCACGTAGGTAATTAATTATTGACATTACAGAAAATTAAACATTAATAGAAAAAGCTTATGTCCAGCAGTGAAGATCTTACGACTTATATAATGACGATAAAGACGAATTTTGAAAATTGTATCGGAAGAAAAGGAAAATAACACATTGGAAAAACGTTTCATTGAGACACATGTAATGATTCATATTTAAAACAAACACTATAATAAGGGATTATCACCAATATAATAACTAATTTCTCGAAATAACATAATGCGATAACATAATTTAACATACATTTTTCGAGTTTCCACCATATAATCTAACTAGCGACCCGCCCCGGCTTCGCACAAGTGTATTATACATACAAACCTTCCTCTTGAATTACTCTATCTATTTAAAAAAAAACACATCAAAATCCGTTACGTAGTTTTAAAGATATAAGCATACATAGGGACAGACAGACAGCGGGAAGCGACTTTGTTTTATACTATGTAGCGATAAGGTATCTAATATCTTGCATTACCCGACGCCGAAGTAACGTCGTACTTACAGTTTAGCAATTCAGAAAAATCTGCTTCATTTAAATGCAAAGCAATCCCTTTGATACAAATCTGTAATGGAAGCAATTGGAAAAGCCGTAACATGGCAAAGTTATTTTAAAGCACATGCTCACCAAAGTATCTATAAATAAAGACATAATTTATTTATCAAAAAAGAGTAGAGTAATAATGAAAATAATGGAGTAATTCGAAATATACATATATTAATTTCGATTTGATGTATTAAAATCGAAATGTAGAAATTATTTAAATTCAAAATTAATTTAATTCTACTGATGGTTAAAAAAACCCTCTGAAGTAGATAATACACACGTGCTTAAAAATTTTATAAAAAAAATTAGCAAATATCCGTGCATTTTCATTATGTCGTGACCGTTTGTTTGTTTGTTTTAGTTACAATGTTAACAAACTAATCGTTCTATCGCCAATAACTGATAAAACGTTCAGTCGAAGTTATAAATTATTATTATAATAGTACTAAAACTTAAATAAAAAGTGACAAAGACAACTGGGATGCTCTAAATCACCACATAATAAAATATATTTTCAACAAATTCCATTAAAATCTTATTACCTTTCCACTTTTAGCTACATAAATATTTTCACAAAGTCTTACAACGATCCTAATGTGTACACTTTGTCAACAGACTTTTACAACCGTAAAATAAATATTTTTATTTGAATTTTCATTCATTATCTACTAAACAAACTTCTCGGCCATTATGAACACTGTTAGTTTGTACACGAGCTGATTAACTTGTCCACTCTAGCAACTTGATAAATATAGCTATCACTGTTGTGGCACCTACATTTTGTTTTAATTTAAAACGAGTAAATTTTTCACTGTCACATAAATGAAAGTGCTAACAAAATTTCTAAGCGTGGTGGATAAAAATAATCTTTTTAAGCTACAAACAAAATTTCGCTCCATCAAGTGTTAGCTTTATTATTAAGTAAAACAAAAAAAAACGATAATAACAAAGAACCCTTCTTTGTAATTATCGTGTTTTATTTCAACACGATGTTGAAGTCAGTAGTAAAAATGCAGACTAAGCAAAATTCTGATTCCAAATTCCAGGAGCTACGAGTTTGAATGAAAAGAAAATGAACACGGGAATTACATAGAAATGTATATGAATACGCGTATCAATGAAAATGCCCGTGGGCCAGTTTTTGTCGGGGTGAAACATCCCGCACCGACCTTTGAATTCAATTTACAAGAGAAAGTTAAGTAAGTAAGTTCGTATAGGCCGGGTGGCTAGCCCTTGTGTCAGAGTTTTTTTTTAGGCCGCCTGAAGGCCTCTGACTTGGCTAAACGGTTTAAACAACCGGGACCTACAATTTAACGTGTCATCCGAGCCACGGTAGCGCTCAGTTGGAAAATGCCAGTTAGTAATGCCAGAGAAAGTTAGAAAGGTCTGGGAAGCTTTTGTAGTGATGTGGAGAGATTTACGACACATACCTAGCCCTACGTCAAAAGTCGGGGCGTCGGAGAGTGGTTCGTTGGCGTCGCCGGCTCATTCGCTAGCCATATCGCGTAGCGGCGCGCCGCCCCACCGACTCTACGGCTGAAAGTTTCCCCGCGAGATTTTCTAAACAGACGCGAATTTCAAAGCGTTTTAGTGAATTTTGAACTGCGGAAAGTTTGTGGTTTTTTAAATTGAAAAGAACTTTTCAATACGAGTTGGTCAAAACTATTTATAGAGTTTCGATAAATAAACAAACTAGTCAAAGTTCTAGTATTAAAATAAAATCGTAAAAAATACTTGTAGATGAATATTTTGTAATAAATAAAATAATCGTATTTAATAGGTAAAATATTTCAAAAATTAAATAGCAACGAAAAAGTGTTGTGATGTACTTGTAAGTTGAACTACGAAAACATTGGACATTGTGAGTGATTTTCAACCAAACACGAGATTTAGTGTGATGTGATATGTACGAAAATACTCGCTGAAGTTTACAAAAGTAATTTCTATGTGAAGGTTATAAAATCAGTAGCTACTAAGTGCGCAATGTCAACTTTGAGAGCGGGGACAAGCGTGCTAATCGTTTCGCAAACAATCTGTAAGTCGGAGAGGTGTTTTGTGCCCGTTGTGTGCCGTGTGTGTTAGCACAGCGAGCCAAGAAGGCCTCGTTGTCCAAAGAACAAAGGATATTGTTATCAACCGCCACCATCCTGCTGCGCGCCACGGCTTTCTTCACCATGGACACCAGGCAAGTGCTCGTAAAAAACGCTCATAAACGAAAAGACCTTAGATAAGCTAATTTGCCGATCGTTAATCCAGTTACAAAAAGAATTCTTCAGCGAACATTGGAAGTCAATTTCATTTGAGGATCGTAAATTTGCGAATATTTTAGAGTCACGAACGGAGAGTATAATTTTTAACCGAATTTTAAATGGTCGAAGTTTTTATCGAAAACATTATTGTTTGTAGGTTTCATTACTGTGTCGTTATTGTACAGGGAAAGTTAGATTAGCCTCACAAATATTTTGTTTATTTCTTTGCTTTTATAATCAGACGAAAGAACAAAGTATTGAGTCGGTGTTTGAAAATTAATATTTTTTCTGGCATTGGGTTTCTTCTTAACTTGTCTATATAGGTATCATATGTTATAACTATTCATAACCAATTATTGTAGAGTTCTCAAGTACGTACTAATTGACGATATACATCAGAATGACTAAAAGCTAAAAGTATCACTTAATTTACCAATTTTATATCAATATCGATAGTATAAAGTTGAAAATTAAAAAATATAGATTAGGCGGGCTTTGTTAATAGGTTTTAACTTGGCTTTGATTCAGACATTTTTCAGCGTAGAGCTAAAATAGATTTTTTTCCATATTTTTTATGACTGTTTCGTTAAACTCTAGACTGGATGATAAATGTTTTTTTGTTGTTTATAAATCTTGTTTACTCGCATACATTCTAAGAACGTCCTACGTTATATTTCACGTCATCATTTATCACCATAGGCCACAAATAAATTAGTTTCGTCTGCAATTGAGGAAAAATTTACTGATGAGTAACAACTTATTTTGCTTCGTATTGTAGCATTTTGTTTTCAAGCATCCGTTTTCTGTTCAATGGCCATTCAACTACTTTTATAAAACTATTAGCGACGCGTGCTGATAGACGTTCAATAACACGACATCAAAATCTCATAAGCTTCATCTCATTTCATTTAAATTTTCATCTAGTGAGGTGTCATTGAAAGCACTAAACGGATTTGGATCAGAAAAACCGTTTTTTTTGGATGAGTTTTAAATTTTTGGGGTCGATGAGTTTCTAAATAATTATTTTCAGAAAAAAATAGCATGACCGATTTCAACCGTGTATACAGAATTCGCGAATATTTCGCACGGATTGATGTAGCATTTTTCACATTATTGTTGATTTATCAAAAATGGCTCAGCCAATATCGATTAAATTTAAATAGGACCAACTTCAAAGTATATTCTTTCCAATAAAAAAAAAATATTGAAATCGGACCACACATTAAAAAGTTATACGTAAAAGAATATACGCGTTGAATGGAGTATCCTCCGTTACGTTGGTCAAAAAACGAAATCATCATCTTCATGTAAGCTTTAAGGTGTCATTTAGTGAACCAATCACTGTTCTAAAGATTCAGTTTCAGGCTTTTATTAGCAAACCAGTCTGTGATTTAGACTTCTTATTAGACCGTTTGGGGGTAGCTCAAGTATAGCTTGCTCCCATGCTCTTAATCTGGTCATCATCCACCCTGTTACCAACAAAAGCGAAATGAGACTTCGCAAAAATGAAAATCTCATCTCATCCCAGTTTATTTTTAAATTTTCAACTTCCCACGACCGCAAAAGTTGTAAATGCCTAAACAGAAGTCTTTTCTTCAGATACTGCTAAAAATGAAATTGTTCCACAGAGATCGCTTTAACGAGAAAGCCGCCTTCCGTAATACCACAAGGTATATTTAAATACTGATAACTCTTGCAACGGCTGTAGCAAGCTAGGTATAATGGAGCACTTGGCAAGACTTCAAGGCCCTGATAAGAAATGAAACTAAGCTCACAAGCCAGGTTGCAATTTCAGCTAATAACTTGTTCGTGCTTGGAAATCACAAGCTGATAGCCGAGCATGTCACTGGATGGGTTATCTTGATTTTGCAAATATTGTGAATGTGCAAATATTTTCATGTCAGCGCCACCTCAGAATATTTTTCAGAAGCGGTGTCTACTTAAAAATTGCGCACTGTAGTAAAAGAATAAGCATATTGTTTTTTCATACCTTTCTCTCAGAGCAAATAAAAAAATCAAGAGGGAACGTCGTTGAACAGTCAAGTGAAGCCGGTTTTTTAGACATGTGTGAGTGCGTCGCTGTTGCGCCGCCACAGTTCGACTGTCAAGCCAAGGCGTAGTCTCCTTGTACGTTGGTGTGTGTGTAAATTGTCTGTACACGGCGAGGCGTAGTTTTGGTCGGCCTCACTTGTTTGTTCACAACATTCTGTTTTGATTTTTATATTTGGTCTGAGACCTTTCTGTCTTCATTCTATTACTTTTAATAAAATTAAACATGACTCAAATTCCAAATGCTTTCTGACCTATAACTCAGTTATAAGATTTTGGCATGGGAAAAAGGATCAATACGAGTAAGCTTACGAGTACACACGCAAAAAATTAACGCATATTTGTACTCTTAAGAGATCCTAGCCAAACAATATTCTCAAGAGTTGCCTTAAATCTCTAATGCCTACTAAATTATTACTTTTTACTAATAGGTACTTATTTTTCTTTTAACCTACTTCAAAAAAGGAGGTTTTCTAATCTGTATTTTTTATGTCTGCCACGCGAATATTACGCCATTTATTAATTAATGTTCATGATTATTTTTTTATCCATACTTCAGAAATGATCATTTAAATATTGAAACCATCATTGATTGAAACCGGTTGAGTGGTTGTTGATAAATTAACAATACTTACAATAATCCATAGACAAATTTGTCTATGCAATAATCTAAAAATAGTAGGTATTCATCTAATTGAGCGAAATATTTGAATTTTGTTCGAAATTGGCTATCTTGCAATAATTGAAGTCTGTTGTGCCTTGAAAAATAATTATGGTTTGACGAATATGTCATATAATTATGCTCCTTTTTATAGTTTTTACAATTACTGGCCTTATTAATAAGCTCCAAGTAGGTCGAAAAGTTTTCCAGTGGATACCAAGTACAGGCAAGCGCAGCATAAGATGTCACAATATGCTGGAAGCAAGCCTCTTCCATCAGGTCTTATTGGAGATTAATAAGGGAGGCCTATGTTCAGCAGTGGACGTCCTATGGCTGATGGATGGATGGATGGAGTGTGTCAAATGAAAAAAATGTACAAAACCCGCGTTGACCTAGTGGCGTACTTGTATCTACCTACATATTTATCGATATCTGTTGGCAACTGTATACCTACATGAATGTACGTAGCTTTTCATCACGTGCTCGCTAAACTAATAATTGTAATTGGATTTATCTATCTTATTTATTTTGGCCATGTGTTCCGCATGTTCTATGAAATCTCGGCAAAAGTAGGTTTATAAACATTGATAAAATACAATGTAAATTAGATTAAGCTACAATTTATTTAGCCATGAAATAAAATCAATCAACACGTAGGTTCTGAATAGTGGGTTAGGTAGAAATAGGTACAGCTAAATTTGAGGTAAACGAGATTTTTAGCCTGACTGTACTTCAGGGAATCTATTTGTTGCTATAAAATCATATGTTTTCAACAAAAAAGTATGAGAATGATAAAAAAAAATATTCTAGCAGTCGTAACTATGAGCAAATGTATAATGCCGGAGCCCGCTGCACACAGCGGCAGAAGATTAGTATTAATATTTTATAGAAATATATAGAAACTAGTAGAGTTTGAGCAAAAAGAGAACCGTCGTGGTGTTACGGTGAACTAACACTAAGATTTTAATCAGCATCCAAAGGTACCAACTACTTGGTAGATGCGAGTTTACTGATGAAAACCGAATTAGTGTCTACCAAGTATCAAACAATTTTAGTTGTACTTGCAATGACAGAGCAGTGTTGTCAACGTAACAAAATTAGTAAAATGGCACACGGGCGACCTCACCTATGTCGTTTCTCTTTTTTCACTAACTCTAGCGCAGGGTAACAATGTAGTCTGCTATTTACGAAATCGAACTTTAAGGCTCTTTCAAAACCTATTTTTTAGGGTTCCGTAACTCAAACCTAAAAAAACGGAACCCTTATAGGATCACTTTGTTGTCCGTCTGTCCGTCTGTGTGTATGTCAAGACTATTTATCTCGGGAACGCGTAAAGATATCGAGTTGAAATTTAAACTGTATACGTATGTTTATGGTTTCTTGCAGTTGTGTAAAAGAAAAACTTCTCAGTTATCGTTTAAAAAAGTTAGAGCCGTTTATGTCGTAAAAAACCGCATATTTCGCACTCACAAAAATCAAAACCTACTGGTTTAGTTTCCGTTGACATAGAACTATGAAGTTTGGCGAGAAGCATTGTCTCAGAGTACACATATAGGAATAAATCTAAAAACTGTACATTTTTATAATTAATAATTTAATATAAGTTTATCTTGTCAAAAAATATGGTAACTAAAACAGTAAGTGCGCCACAAAATATTAGCCCCAATTCAATGTGAAACGGTACACAAATATTGTAGCAAACAATCATTTCAAACCCAAAAAACAGCCAATCTCAACTAATTTGTTTCGTCATCGTTATCATCCGCAGCTTTCTTTGACCCACTGTTGGGTATAGGCCTCTCTCTTGCAGTGCCATCTGCCTCGGCTCTTTGCCGGTCGTGACCAGGCTCGACCGGCGGTATTGATGATATCGTCGAGATAGTCGACCCACCTTGCTGCCGCGCCGCACATAGCTGAGCGCTCTCACCTATTCATGTACCCTAGTTGACCAGCTTGGTAACCACCGTCTTTCTTGGTCAAGAAGCGCTGGTCGAATTGGTTGCCACGCCATTGTGAACGATGTCATACGCAGGGCTTTTGCGATCGCCAATGTCGCAGCCGTACTCTAACCGAACGCTGGATGCAAGCCGCTATCAACCGGTCTTATTGGAGATCCATAGGGGAGGCCTATGTCCAGCAGTGGACGTCCTTTGGCTGATGAATGATGGATGACTCTAACTGAATGGGTTTGCGCGTGTTGATGGCAAAAGGCCTGACGGTATGAAGCTGGTCCCATGGAAGTGTAGACGGCCCTTAGTATGGGACGCGACTTGCGTCGATACTTTGGCGCCGTCAGCGGAGCAGTGCTGCAGCAAACGGCGCAAATATGCTAACCTCGGCAGTGGTTACATTTTTGAGCCGTTTGAAATTGAGACATTGTGCGCGTGTTGGCCGGGAGCTCATCTTGTTTTCAAAAGTCTTTCTGAGCGTCTCGTGTACCCGCCGCGTGACCAAAATGCTGGTGATTATTTGACTCAACGTATAAGCAGCATTGCCAAGCTGATTTGCAATGCTGCCAGCATGTTGGGCACGCTGCTAACTGGCAGTGGGCTTGAGCATTTAGAATATCTTTATACCTTCAAGGGTCTGTGGATGATCCAATTGCTTGTTATGTAGTAGTATTTTATGAAGTTTAACATTATAAGTCTGTATTTAGTGGTAGTTAATAAAGGCACTTGCTCTATAAAAAAAATTCAGTACCTTGCACCTTGTTGTCGCTGTTCAAACCTAACCCGATATCAAAATACCTTATACTTATAAATGCTTCTGTTGATTAAGATAAGGTCAGAGTGTACCCGCCCATAGGGTCCCGCCTTGTCGTGGTAGGAGAACTTAGTAGCCGAGGCTTATGGGCGGCGCAGGAATCCCAGGTAGAGCTGCTTCTCTGGTTTTTTTCTGAGACAGCTGAGAAGGCGGCGCTCGAGGTCTCCCGATTCTTTTTGGTCTTTTCCCCCTAGGCAGTTTATAAGTTTGCACTCGAGGTTGGGCCGCTTTTCTGGGGTTTTTAAATATAGCAGCTGAGAGACTGGCCGGCAAGTTGCGTGCCTCATGAGGAGTGCTGCAACTGAGCCGGGCTGCACTTTTATCACTGTTCAATCCTAACCAAACCAACAGAAATTTATGTTCGTGTCAAGGTCACAACTCAGAATCAAGGTTAATAACCTTAGTGTCACATCATTGGCTTTTCGGTGAAGGAAAACATCGTGAGGCAACCTGCATACGTCCGTAGAAGAAATTCGATGGCGTAAGTGAATCCACCAACCCGCACTGGGCCAGCGTGGTGGATATGGTCCAATCACTCTTCGTGAGTAGGCCTACGTCCTGCAGTGGACTATTAAAAGGGCTGGTACAGTACAGTACAAAGAAATATGTTTAACCTCTAATGGTGGTAACTAAAAGTAGGTATTTAAAAATATTTTTAATGTCAGACGAACTGACGGCCCAGTATTAAACGTCATTGTAATATGTAGCATGGCAAAGGGAAAACTATTTTGTCCAATTTTAATGTCAGTTGTCATTGTCAATTCATACTTTATTTCCTCTTCGAGAAGCTATAATGGTGGAAAGACAATTTGTCCCTTTGCTATGCTAAGCGAGACATTTATAAAAGTCTGCAGTCAATGTATGTCACCTGTCATCTAATTACGTTTTGTGAATCCATGTTAGGCCCAATCAACCCAATTATGAACGCGCCATCGTAAATTTAATAGCAACGTAAAAAGTGTCCTCTCTATCGAATGCCGAAAGTGAAAAAGAAACAGAAATAGTCTAATTTACTGTTATAATTACGATGGTGTCTTCAAAATTGGGCCTTTTAGCGTCGTTGTGATAGGTGACAGTTTCGCTAACGCAAGATTTTGTCCTATCCTACGGGAATTATGCAATTTTCGGGATAAAATATAGCCTATGTCCTTTCTCAGGCTCTAGACTATCTGTGTACCAAATTTCATTGAGATCGGTTCATTAGTTTTGGCGTGAAAGCGCGACAGACAGACCGACAGACTGATAGACAGACAGACAGAGTTATTTTCGCATTTATAATATTAGTAAGGATAATATATTATCAGTATGATGATATCCAAGGACTGCTCATCGATTGATTTGACAGATATTCGATCGACAGTTGTTTATTTTGACATTCTTGCAGCGCACGCTAGAGTAGCTCGCAGATGGCAGAATTTTTCTACTTACTCAACATTTATCGTTATATTTTGGACAATTCACAAAATATCTTTATAAATTGTAGCCTATATGTTATTCTGATGTATAAGCTATATTATTACAAAGTTTCATCTCAATCCGTTCAGTAGTTTTTGCGTGAAAGAGTAACAAACATCCATACATCCATCCATCCATCCATCCATCCATCCTCACAAACTTTCGCGTTTATAATATTAGTAGGATAACAAAAAATAGGGCTTCAAAATTCACAAAATTCGGGTTCAAAATTCAAAGTGAGTAAATCGTATCATGTGAGGTATCATTTAAAAGAACTTCATGAGCCCATGCTAAAACAGGTTTTCAATTATTTTAAACAATGTGTACTTTTCAATGTGAATCCACCAACCCGCACTGGGCCAGCGTGGTGGATATGACCCAATCACCCATCGTGGGTAGGCCTACGTCCTGCAGTGGACTATTAAAAAGGCTGGTACAGTACAGTACAGTACAGTGTAATTTTCAATGTATGACGATAAAAGTGTAAAAAAAAAACTCTTTTGCGAGGGTTATAGTATAGAGATTTTAACAACTTACCTACTTCCCAATTTTGTGAAATTTTCTGGATTTGTACGGTACCCTCGATGTGCGAGCGTGACTCGCACTTGTCCGGCTTTTTTTAAATATATTTTATGATTGCCACGTTAATTGAGTCACATGTTAAAGACCTTCAGACGACCCAGAAATTCTGGCATCACAGACAAGAATTAACTTAAACCTATCATTTACATACTTTATTCGCTATATTTTATTTTTGATTCTATAGCGGTTAGGCAACCACATACCAATCACATCACATAACAACATCTCCTTAATATCACAGCGTATACATTCAAACAGTCGTGTAACATAGCTATATAGTTATACGACTAGATAGAGTAGAGATAGTCATGCGCTGCTGTCTATAACCTAAAAATCCGTTATCAAAATTTTGGGTATCAGAGAAAAACGCGGGACTAGACATATAGTTAAAGTAAAACTATGATTTAGACAATTATTAGCAAAACGGCTTTAAAGGTAAGCTATTATTTGTAGAATAATGATGTTTTCAAATAATTATGGAATCATAGCGGTATTTAAGTTATGTTTTGTGGGATGACGACTTTATCGACTTGTAAAGTAGAAATAAAAATTCAATAGCGGTGTTTTCACAATTTCTATCTTCTAAACTACAAACGATATAAAAATAATTCTTACAGTGACCGATAGATAATTTTAAACTCTATACGAATGTGTTTTAAAGTGAAAAATGACCCCCTGTGGCTTAACGGTGTTGTAGCTTGTTGACGGCAGTGCGGCGTTAGGGATAAAGAGCGCGCCTAATGCCATGAAATAAATGTTTAGAGTCGAATATCGCATGATACAGTTTATGATAATGTTGGCTTTACAAATACAATACAATATTACTTTATTTTCACACCATACATTACAAAACAATTTAAACTAGAAAAATAAAACAATAATCCGGTAGAAAAATGGGCGGCCTTATCGCCTGCAGCGATTTCTTCCAGGCATCCTAAATGAAATAATATTAGGATAATTATGTTGCGGTCGGTGCTGTTCAATAGCATAAACTACATAGACCAAATACACAGATACAAAAACAAATTATAATTATTACATACAAATAAATAAATAATTATATACCTACATAAAACCATAATAAAATATATACATATATGTACCAAATTAACAAGTAGACAGATAGTGTTTAAAAACAAGAGGCTTTGAGCTCCAACTTACATTTTTAGATGGAATTTTATTTATTTAATCAAAATTTAAGCATGTAATAAAAAAACTAACTGATTACTTGACTAGAACATTAGTCTGGCTACGTAATTTGTCAAAAATAATGTGGTATTGTCGCTGATAGTTTCGAGCATTTGAAATAAAATTTATTTTTTTATGATGCAAAGTTTTTATTTTTTTCTAATGTAACCATATTATTTTCCAAAATTATACCCTACTATAGGTTTTTTCCTTTCCTATAGTTTTTTTAATATGGATATTTATGTTCGTTACCTTTACACCACGTCTTTAAAAACACACCTTTCGCTTGAATTTGGCATTAGCGCCCCTTGAAAAGGGATTATGTGGGTACCTACTAGATAAAAAAATAATAGGTACTAAGTTGTCCTCATCGAGTATATAATTTTTTTCAAACTTATTTTATTTTCTCCCTTTATAATATCTAAGAAAAATTTGGCTTAAAAGTTTGACTGCCTCGGTGGGTCAGTGGTTAGTGACCCTAACTTCTGGGTCAATGAGGCGTGGGTTTGATCCCCACCCAGGGCAAATATTTATGTGATGAACATAGGTGTTTGATCTGTGTCTGGGTGTTATTTAGTTACTATCTTATATAATAATGTATTTAAAAATAAGTATATGTAGTATATCAGTCTCTGGCAGCCATATCACAAGCTTTGCTTAGTTTGGGGTCAGAGGCCGTGTGTAAGATGTCCCAAAAATATTTATTATTTATTTATTTAAATATATACTCGTATATTAAAGTAGTAAAAGCTAAACTAAAATAAGTTTACTTATCGATCATATTAAAGTAATTTCGTATAGGCCGGGCGGCTAGCCCTCGTGTCAGAGTTTTTAGGCCGCCTGAAGGCCTCTGACATGTCTTAACGGTTAAAATAACAGGGACCTACAATTTAACATATCATCCAAGCCACGGTAGCGCTCAGATCGATTATATTTATGACATGACATAGTGATTGATAGCCGCAGACATATTCAAGACAATACTGAACTGTGCCGGCGTTTAATAGTCTACTACTGGACATAGGCTTACCCACAAAGGGTAATAAGGTGATTGGGCCATAGCACATAGGGCTTCGTGGGTATTTGTGGGTGTGGTGGTCGTCCAACCCATTGTAAAATATAAAACCCCAAGAAAGCTCTTATACACTTTAAATTGTATTTATCTAAGGAAATGATATTTTAATTATGTCAGTTCTCAGCAGTGTCGACTTGTTAAAAAAATATTTGCTAAGTTGAAAGTAATATTGTAGATTCGGCCACGTTTTCCTCGTTGTCTATAGAAATTTCCGGGAGCTAAATCCGTTGGATTATACGAATTGTTTTCTTATTACTAAAACAAGGTTGAGAAGAGAATAGTGAATTCTAGGTTTTATAAACATAAGTGGACTAGTATTTCTATTGTATCTTGCTAATAAATCAAGATAATTTTGTATGTTTGTCTCGATTTATGTTAGGACTTAGGATAGTTAGGGGCTCCGGGCTTAGCATACGGACCATAAAATTATCGACGTATCAGAACGTGACAAAGTTATGATGGAGCATATATCTGTCACCTTTGCACACGTCAATAAACTCTTGTCGTGGTCTTGTATGCTAAGCTAGCAGGTGTGGACAAGATTTAGCTTAGGCCGAATCAAACACTTTAGCGCCTGTGAAATTAGCTGCAAGCTGCACAAAATCCAATCCTCGTCCAGTCGTTAAGTGAACTTCAGTCAGGCTTGTGTTATCCTTGCAGCTTGTAGCTAACATCACAGCCGCCACGAAGTTTGATTCAGCCTATATTACAGAAAAGTCACAATAATTAAATATAGGTACAAAAGGTATAATAGGTTTCACACCACTGTCTTTTTGGTGAAGGAAAACATCGTGAGGCAACCTGCATACGTTCGTAGAAGAAATTCGTAAGTGGCGTATGTGATCTACCAACCCGCACTGGGCCAGCGTAGTGGATAAGGCCCAACCATCCTTCGTGGGTAGGCCTACGTCCCGCAGTGGACTATTAAAAGGGCTGGTACAGTACAATAGGAGCCATTAGAAGTGTCATGTCATTTATTTTGTACTAAAGTTTTAGGAATTTTCATTTCACATACAACATTTATCTATTGTCTTTTGAATCGTAAAATTAAAAGATACGTAGACAAATCCAGTTTATAGTCGTAATACATAGTGGATTTGTAAGCTGAAACGGTAAGTGGGCAAGGAAAAAAACATGCATAACTGAAAACAGACAGGACCGTAACCACGATCATGGGCCATCATGGTTAGGGTCGAACATAATCTTAATTAAAATTAATTAATTACATTGACTGCCTCGGTGGCTCAGTGGTTAGTGACCCTAACTTCAGAGTCAAAGAGGCGTGGGTTCGATCCCCACCCAGGGCAAATATTTATGTGACGAACATAAGTGTTTGCTCTGTGTCTGGGTGTTATTTAGTAACTATCTAATAAGTATGTATTTAAAAATAAATATATGTAGTATATCAGTCTCTGGCAGCCATATCACAAGCTTTGCTTAGTTTGGGGTCAGAGGCCGTGTGTAAGATGTCCCCAAATATTTATTTATTTTATATACTTATTACCTACACTCGCCCTGACCTGACTGAGGTACAAGTGGATGATATATTCTTGTAACTATTGCTATTGAAAACTAGCTGACCCGGTGAACTTCCAATCACCTTCATCTGTCACACTAATTTCAATGGCGTTTAGCGCTACCAACGACCAGATAAGTACGGCAACTATTATATGTAGGAACATTTTGTGAAAATTAAATTTATGTTTTTATTGTTGTCTCTCAATTTTCTTATTTTTTTCTTTCGTAAGAACCTTCTCCTGATAGTAACAAACACAACAAAACAGAGTTAGCGAAATCGGTCCAGCCGTTCACGCGTGATTCCGTGACCAAGGGAAATTCCTAAGGATTCATTTTTAGAGTTCCGTACCCAAAGGTTAAAAACGGGACCCTATTACTAAGACTCCGCTGTCCGTTTGTCCGACCACCCATTCGTCCGTCTGTCTATCTGTCACCAGGCTGTATCTCAAAAACCGTTATATCTAGACAGTTGAATTTTACACATGTGATGTATTTCTGTTGCCGGTATAACAACAAATACTAAAAACGGAATTAAATAAACATTGAAGAGGGCTCCCGCCTCCAATACAACAAACGTCATTTTCTGTCGTTTGTTGCTCGATATTAATAACTGCAACAGGTAGTCGCTTGAAATGGGCTAAGTGAGCTCCAATACGGTACGGAACCCTTCGTGCGCGAGTCCGACTAGTACTTGGCCGATTTTTATGTATAAAGTATACATCAAATATAAATCTATAGGAAGAGTTCACGCTCAGAAATAGACGGCTTCCGGTGTGATGATGCTTTATAGGTAGGTACGTGATGTAACTGACCTGAATAACTAGCAAATTGCAGAATTTTCCTAACTTCGCTCAAGAAATTGACTTACAAATTACTTAGGGCATAGCGATAAAAGTTCGTAATCTAATGTACCTACTCTATCCTGCCTACCTAAAAGAACCCTGAACATTCTGAATAGGTACTTAGCAAGGTTATAGGACACATCTTGATTCGTTTCTTTTTCTTTAACATATACCTAATAACTACTAGCAGACAAACCACAAGCAACAACACGTTATAAAAATATTATAAAAACAAAATATTATGAATAGGTAGTAAAATCAAATGTCACTCGGTCAAATTGGTCAATCGACGTATAATTACGAGTATGTTAGTTACGTAAAGAATCGCACAGTTAAGCAACCATGATTAGAATAAATTTTTGATAATATTCCCCAATACCTTGGTATTTATCTGCACCATCCATCCATCTATGCATCATCCTTAGGACGTCCACTGCTGGACATAGGCTTCCCCTATGCGATTCCGCTATCTTCATGCGACGTCCTGTGGACGTCCGACGTTGCGCTTGACGATACGTGGCCTCCATTCGAGAACTGTTCCACCCCATCGGTTAACAGTCCTCCGTTATATGCGTCCACCCATTGCCATTTGAACTTGAAAATCAGCTAGCCAATGTTAGTAAAGATTCTTCTACGAATCTCCTCACTTTGATCGCGTAGAGAGACTCCGAGCATAGCCTTCTCCATAACTTGGTCTGCACGATTGCACTTAAACCAGTCCTTTTCTTGTCCCTTGTAATGCCATGAATACTCTAAAATAATATAATTAGTCTGTCAGATAGACTATCAAAAAATAATGGACACATATTTTTTCTTTTGTCAATTAAACAAAAATTGATGAAGATATGGTCCGTTAAAGTTCCGCGTGACGTCATAAATGCCATAAAAATGTATAGACTTCTCCTTAAATTTATCTTAGTCATTTATTGTTTGTTTGACAAAAGAAAAAATACGTGTCTAATATTTTTGATAACCTAACTGACAGCAATTATAATAATGAATTTTTTTACCCAGTCATCATGCCTATTCCCGAAAAACTATTCAATTTCTAATCGATGTGCAAATACGCGCTCTTGTTTTAACAGGCTGCGGGCGTGGATGTTGATTAGAGATATGTTTGCTATCTACTTTTGTTAATATTCCACTATGTAAATACCAAATTCAAAGGTTAGATATCGCTAGTGTTGGCGAAATTTAATTTTGGATTTCATTAGATTTGTTTGAGCTGAAATTTCGGTTGTTGGTCTAGTTGATAAAAACAGAGAGGTTAATAGTGCACAATGTGCAGATTGGATAAATTTTGCATTGCAATTGATTCTGAAATTACAAATGACATATTTATTTTTATAACAGCTGTTTTAGATTTCAGGTTCAAATCAGATTTTTAAGCAAGTCAAAGGTTGGATAATAATAAATAAATTGTAATTGATTTTAATGAAGTACATGCTTCTGTTAATTTTTTGACAATTTACATCGTTTGTAATTGTCTTTTTGGCTATGTCTTCCATCCATCCATCAGCTATAGGACGTCTACTGCTGGACATAGGCCTCCCCTACGTGGTCTCCACTCGTAAGAGACCACGTTTCAGTGCCGTAAGTCATCATTGGTAACACACACTGGTCGAACACTTTCGCCTTGAGGTTTCGTGTTCTGTCTTTACGATAAAAAATAACCATGTAGGTATATAATAAAGGTACCTAGTTATTTGTAGAAAGAAACCTAAGCCTCTACCGACGAAAAGCTCATTAGGCTTAGATTCCATCCGTTACCAACTAGACAACTAAATTAGATAAGGCTCAGGTAAGATATCGATGAAATCCGCTTCTTAAGTAGTAGGATTTTTATAGCCTTTGGGAAAGAAAGATTGCTTTTTAGTACGTGATAATACTTAAGTAAATGAATTCCCGAAAACGTTTTTTGTTTTTGCGTATTCAAGCTTAAGAGAATGAAGTAAGTAAATATAAAATAAATAAAAAATACAAAAGTAGTAAAGCAGCTTAGATATATATAATCGAATTTGATGACGACGCCCATTAAATATCATTCAGCCAAATTAGTTTTAGAAAGCAACACGCATAACAGTAGATAGACATTTGTGTACCTACAATACATATGAATACATAACTATCTACATAGGTTTACTTTACAAAAAAATAAAGCAGGCACCTTTTAGAACAATTTCCACACATGCTGTACTTGTACTGTACCAGCCTTTTTTAATGGTCCACTGCAGGATATAGGCCTGTCCACGAAAGGTGATCAGGCCATATCCACCACGCTGGCCCAGTGCGGGTTGGTGGATTCACATATGCCATAGAATTTCTTCTACGGACGTATGCAGGTTTCCGCGCGATGTTTTCCTTCACCGAAAAGCCAGTGGTGTGAAAATCCGTTTATAAATTCCAAAGAACTAATTGGTAAGGGAACGGCATTTGAACCCACGACCTCACGATTGTAAGGCACGTGTGACTTCCACTTGACCACCACGGCTGGATTCCACACTTGCACATTCAGATATTTTACCGATGTCCCGATATTTTAGCACAGTTGCACGCGCCATGTTCTCACGGGTAGGCCCAGAGCAAATAAAAAAAATCAAGAGGGAACGTCGTTGAACAGTCAAGTGAAGCCGGTTTTTTATACATGTGTGAGTGCGTCACTGCTGCGCCGCTATAGTTCGACTGACAAGCCAAGACGTAGTTTCCTTGTACGTTGATGTGTGTGTAATTGTCTTTACACGGCGAGGCGTAGTTTTGGTCGCCCTCACTTGTTTGTTCACAACATTCTCTCTTGATTTTTTTATTTGCTCTGAGCGGGTAGGTAGGTACGCTGTAGAAACTGCAAGAAGACGGCCAAATATTCGAGAATCTACGAACAGACACATTGTTGGTAAAAATTCTGAAAATTATTATACTCGTATGTGCTTGTGTAAAAAATTTCAAGAGCCAAGATTACTTCTTGGAACTCTCGAATAAGAATCAGAATTAAAAAAATGCGTTCCAGTTTAGTAAATTAAAAAGTAACACATAAATGTACGAAATATAGATATAATCTATATTTATCCACTCTTTACTGAACACCCTGTATACCTACTCCACACAAATGCTTTCATAATACATATTACAACCTCAGACCAAATAAAAAAAATCAAGACAGAATGTTGTGAACAAACAAGTGAGGCCGGCAGAACTACGCCTCGCCGTGTAAACACACAATTACACACACATACACGTACAGCGAAACTACGCCTTGGCTCGTCAGTCGAACTATGGCGGCGCAACACCGACGCATTCACCACATGTACAAAAAAACCGGCATCATTTCTCTGTTCACGACGAACTGTCTTGATTTTTAGGGTTCCTTACCTCAAAAGGAAAAAACGGAACCCTTATAGGATCACTTTGTTGTCCGTCCGTCCGTCTGTGTGTATGTCAAGACTCTTTATCTCGGGAACGCGTAAAGATATTGAGTTGAAATTTAAACTGTATATGTATATCTATGATCTCTTGCAGTTGTGTAAAAAAAAACTTCTCAGTTATCGTTTAAAAAAGTTAGAGCCGTTTATGTCGTAAAAAACCGCATATTTCGACATTCACAAAAATCGAAACCTACAGGGTACTTTTCGTTGACATAGAACTATAAAATTTGGCGATAACCCTGTCTCAAAGTACACATATAGGAATAAATCTGAAAATTGTACCTACATTTTTATTTATATCACAAAAAATAGGTCCTCAAAATTCACAAAATATTGGTTCAAAATTCAAAGTGAGTAAATAGTATCATGTAAGGTATCTTATACAAGAACTTTATTAGCACATCCTAAAACAGGTACTACATTTCAACTAGGTACATACAATACATTACAAAAACATTTTTTAGAGCTGTCAAATAAGCATGGTACTAAAAATCGTTTATTACGAAGTACCTACCTACGTACCTAACTAAGTTCCGAATAGTTTGTACGCATAGATTCTTATACACACGATGTGCACTGAACATAAACTTGTTCATTCCATCAACGTCCCTTTGTTTAAGGATTAATTACATGAGTAATTAAGTTTAGATGACCCGCATGTTGCGACTTCGCTAGACGAGAGTGCCCGTGAGATGTGACCTTGACAACTTGCTTTTATTGGGCTTAAGACTTAAGGGGCAATCGTGTATAAAATGTCAAACCAGAATTAATATTTTAGTACCAAAAACATTATTTTTTAAGAAAATAATATAATTATGTTATTCTGGACCATATCTTCTGTTGGTAAACTATATCTGATACGAAAAAGGAATAACTTCGCTTGATCGAAAAAAAAAACCAAAATTACCTCTGTTTTGAACGAAGATCTCATTTTTTACGAGTTTTTATAAGTAGTATTTTATTATATTGAATGTATTAAGTAATAGCTAAAGTATGATTTTCGGCAAATCACATAAAACAGTTATAAAGTTGACTTGATAATTTTATATGAATTTTTATTGTTAATTTCATCATACGAAGAAGCGCTCCCCTCGGCCTTTCGCCGTCTCACTTTGTTCGCGGAGCGCGTCTACGCACGATACGCTCTTAAATGATATTGTGATGTTGGAATGCTAATGACACACGGGCCGAAAACTTACATGAAATGGTGTGTGGAAAAACACTCACAACATCGGGAATCGCAATGTATATCCAACAAAAACATTTTCATGTGAAATATAGCCAATACCACAGTTTGAACTTTCAAAAAGTTGTCAGATCTCATGTAGAGCCAAGCTTCTAACTCTACACGCCTTAACTCTACAAGTACTTATTCCACAAACTCTACAGCTTAGTCAATATATATGTGACTTAATTATTTAGGAAATTGTTGTAAATATCGTTATGAAGTTTGACCAAAATAAAATAGCATGATATACAGGGTGGAGAGCTAACGCCGACTTTAAATGAAATCACTTATTATTGGACCTTTTGTTTTAAAGCCTTCGATAAATTTTGAATTTAATAAATAAAGCTATTTACTATACGCTTAGCTACTTATTTATGTATTTTTTTCTAAAAACACACAGGAACAGTCTTCCTGCTTTCCTGTTTCTTAAGAGATATAATTTACAGCTTTTCAAGATCAGAGTGAATAGGTATCTTCTAAGTCTGCGTGCTTCATCTTCGACCACAACGACGCTTACCATCAGGCGAGTTGGTGGCCAAGGGCGGACTTATTTGCTTTAAAAAAACAACATTTTGGAGCAACATGTGTCTAAACAATGATTCGAGCTATTTTGACATTAGTCAAAATAATAGGAGTAGGTATTTTGATTAGACTAAAGTCAAAATGGCATGAACGAATTTCTTAAAAAGTATGATGCCTAAATGCAATTAATTAAATTCCGAAACTATTCGATTTACAAAAAAAAATAAAAAAAATAATATACATTCTTTGTTTATTATTTAGCTTGTATTAAAATATTGTTTTATCAATTTAAGCATTAGTTTTTCTTATTGCTTTTACGATTACTTTTTTTTACGATTTGTGGGTCAAATGAAAGTCGGCGTCAGCTACCCACCCTGCATAATTAATGGACGAGTAGACCAATGATGGGCAATGACATTGAGTCAAAACCATCGTAGTTTATAATGCCTAATTTTATTATAAGCATTTATGTATAATTGTGCTTCTAAGCACATTTATTACAAAAAACGAGCCGATAATTATGTATTCTTTTTATTGGAAAGCATTAAGATAAATAGAGACTTCGAATAGAGACAGCATAGTATGAGTATTTAGCTTATTTGTTCGTTTTTAAAGTGCGCTTCTTGCGAGCATGTTCTTTAATTTTATTTTGGTTTAACGTTATGAACAACTTTTGTGGAACAAGCCGATAGTCAATGTATCCATTTTATTTTATCGAGAGTGATTGACATATTTTGTTCATGAAAAATACGATATAATTTATTGTTACTGGGTTGAAGTATTGAGATGGGTATTGTATTATTAATAATAGATCATCTTGTCTATGTACATGTGTACAATGATATATTAAAGTAGGTATGAGTGAAATGTTCAAGGGGAGACATAATTATGTAACAATTTCCAGAAACATGTAGCCATGGCCGAAGAGCCCTAAAACTTCGGTTTGCTTTCATGACGAAATCAATCTAACTTTTGGACCGTAGAAAAATCTATCGTGGGTATAGGTATAACACTTCAGCAATTAATTCATTCGGAATTCTAGAAATTACTTCATTTCTAGAACCCTTCCGAAGCAATTCTAGGAAATAAAATTTATCGGACGACTAAAATAGGAAATCAATTTTGTTTCGCTAAAACATCGAAATCAATTATATTCGGGTATATTATTTTCGCAATATTAGAAAAGTTGTTATCAAAAAAACTAGCAAGTTTTCTGTGATTTAAAATTTAGTAAAAAAAATAGTAAGAAAATCTTGAAGTTATACTTTCCATCACACTAACCACCTAAAGAAAGAATAAAGTTGTATAATATTAGAGCGTGAGGTGGGTTAAAACACGGTTGTGTACCAATGAATTCTTTGGGATTTAATAACTTTCTTTTTTTTTATTCCGTATAGGTTTGTGTTTGACTACATACTGCCTGATGTTGAGCAGATATGCCGTCTAGGGTGTAGCAAATACCTATTTACTCGGGATTTGAAGACACCCACGTTGTACTTAAGCGGGAAGACAGACCCAGGCAAAGCGTTCCACATTCTGGCTGTTCGTATGAGGAATGAGGATTCGAAACGCTTAGTTCTAACGCGCGGAATGTCCATCATGAAAGGGTGGCGCTTTGGTCGCGTCTGTCTAGCCGTACGATAGAAGAAAGGGGCAGATGGGACCTGATTAAATAAATAAATAAATAAATATTGTGGGACATCTTACACACGGCCTCTGACCCCAAACTAAGCAAAGCTTGTGATATGGCTGCCAGAGACTGATATACTACATATACTTATTTTTAAATACATACTTATATAGATAGTAACTAAATAACACCCAGACACAGAGCAAACACTTATGTTCATTACATAAATGTTTGCCCTGGGTGGGGATCGAACCCACGCCTCATTGATCCAGAAGTTAGAGTCACTAACCACTGAGCCACCGAGGCAGTCATATTTTGCCACTCCTGAGCGCACTCTCCGAAGTGTATCCGATAAAAGGCCAACAAACACGCTACTTTTCGTCTATGCTCGAGACTTTGCAGCTGCGACTTAGTCAAGGTTTCGGTGTCAATCAGCCTCATGGCTCGCCTCTCAATCTACTCCAGAGCTTCTAATTGATATTTGGCAGAGCCATCCCAAAAGTGAGAGCAGTATTCCATGTAAGACCTGACTTGTGCTTTATAAAGACTAAGTAGTTGCTCAGGTGTGAAATACCGTCTCACCTTAGAGAGAACGTCAAGTTTTTTGGAGGCTGATTGGGCTTTTGACCTCGTATGTAGGAGCCCAAGTTAAGAGTTGATGAGAGTGAAACGCCTAACAGTTCCAAACTGTCAGTTACCGGAACGGAGACACCGCGGAAAGCGGGAGACAGTTGGAAGGGTCTCTTTTTGGGCGACAACAAACAGCCTTGAGTCTTCGTGGCATTAAACTTGACCAGGTTAGCAACACCCCAGTCAGATACCGCCTCCAGACTCAAGTTGAGCCATTCGACCATAGCCTCTCTGATTGACTCGATCTGTGGCCCGCTGGTTCCTATGTACCTATGTACGTTTTTACACACCACTGAGTTTATGGCGAAGGAATGATTTTTGCATACGTCCGTAAAATTTGATGGCATATGAGAATTCACCAACCCGTACTAAGCCAGCGTGGCAGATATGGCTCACATCTTGCGTGGGTAGGCCCACTTTCTACAAGGCCAGTATAGTACAGTAAAGTCAAAATCATTTATTTCTTCAATTTGAATTTACAATAATACATAGTTGATACTGGGTTAAATGGCACTTAAAACCATTAAGACTAATTGTGAAGTGCCAACTTGTCCATAAAAAAAAACAATAAGCTGTTATCTACTTCTAAATATTATACGATTTGAGTTATTTTTTTTTTCATGTAATCAGCACCTAGGCTGATACGTCTTAGTTTGTACAGTTTTTTAAATGACCTTAAAGTTATAAGCCTCTAAAAATACACATTTTATCGCAAAACTTTGGCTGAAAAGAATCAGGAAACTAAAAACATTTCTGAAAAAAATAGGACGTACGAGCGTGCAATATTTCTTACTCAAGCGAATGACACCAAAAACATAACATTGTTACAATTTAAGGGGTGAAAAGAGTTTTATACCACACCCACTCGGAAAGTGTCTTATTACTCGTTCATAAACGGGTTAAAAAGTTCATAATTTCTCCCTTAAAATTGTGCGGCGGGAAAAGTTATATGGAATTTTATTACTGCCCTACGAAGCAGGGCAGGAATGTTGTATGAAAATCCATTACTGCCCGGCTAGCTTTCTTTTGTTTTTCAGCAGCGGACATAAAAAAATACAGCCCAAGATGTCATAAATAACTTACTTCCTAAATTTTAAGTAAAGAAATATTGTATTTTACTTTCCACACTTAACATAACATTGTTACAATTTAAGGGGTGAAAAGAGTTTTATACCACACCCACTCGGAAAGTGTCTTATTACTCGTTCATAAACGGGTTAAAAAGTTCATAATTTCTCCCTTAAAATTGTGCGGCGGGAAAAGTTATATGGAATTTTATTACTGCCCTACGAAGCAGGGCAGGAATGTTGTATGAAAATCCATTACTGCCCGGCTAGCTTTCTTTTGTTTTTCAGCAGCGGACATAAAAAAATACAGCCCAAGATGTCATAAATAACTTACTTCCTAAATTTTAAGTAAAGAAATATTGTATTTTACTTTCCTCATAGGTGTAGTATAAAGCACTATTGTATCACTCGGGAGAAAGTTCTATTTCTGTTCTCGAGTTTCCTTTAAGGCCTCCGCTGCGCATCGGGCTTAAACATACTCTCGAACAGAAATAGATCGTTTTCTCCCCTCGGTGTACAATGTACTATTTTCCCGGAACGTAAATTTTATCAAAAATGTACCGCGATTTTTCTCGATGTTCTACAGAAAACGCAAAAACACTGATCGGTTCAGAATCCTCTTAAAGGGGTAAAATATATTTACCACAAAAATACTAAGTGTCACAAAATGAATTAATTCTCCAATTTTACTTTGTCGAGAAGATATGGAGGTCAAATTCATCTCTCGAATGTAACTGTTGTATTTGTGCCGCGTTTTGATGTTAAATTGAACAATAAATCCCTATTACAAAATATCGACGTTATTGCAGCAGTAGTCTGTAAACAAAACATTAACTTGCAACCGAAGATATAAAGGCGTTATACAAACACCATTTAGCTGTTAATGACCGTATTAAACTAGCTGACTAATAGTGACAATAAAACTCCTACATCTATTTCGTTCGACTTGCATGTTGGTATTGTAGCAAAAGATAGAAAATAGGAAATGGAAAGGACATTCGCATATATTGTCCTCGTAGAATGTTATACAATTTAAGATCAAACAAGGCAGCAGTAATTTTACAGAAATATCTAGATTTTTGAGATTCAAAGCCCTCCCTAAAAATGTAAAAGGAAATTTACATTGTATTAATATTTTTCTAAAAAAACTATATTATACAGTAGTTAATATCTGCAAATATTGTTTATAACATTTTTGATGTTATAAACAATGTCTACAAACCTTACCTTTACCTTTTATTATTATTTTTTTTTACCTTTTAATGTAAATATATTTTATGCTTTAATAAATAAAATAAATTGCTTAGACAGCTCAACTTGCTTAGCCTATTCAACCTACTTTATCTAAAGAAATAATAAATGAAATTTGGACAGAACAACACAGCACACAGCTGCTGGATCAGCTAATTTCAATTAAAATTAAGACATAATTTTAGAAGTCTTGTACGTCTAATGAATGATAGCACAATTCTTTTACAACATTTTAATATTAAAATATAACTAAGTAAATAACTCAAAAACATTATCTCTGAATTATCTGAAGAAAATACTTGTAACTAGCAATAAAAGACTCTCCTACACATTTACAGTTTTCCAATATTTTGCGACTTTCCGAGAAGTACCAATTTCAACATGTGTAGTGCAGGTGGAGGAAAAATAATAATAAGCTTTACATCTCTGTTTTACATATTTCGTTTCTCGAAATAAGGTGGTTAGGCACGTACTCGTATTAGCGGAAACAGTGTAGTTTATTCGTTCCTTGACATGTAAACATAAACAAATTATAAAAATTATTCGAATACTGTAACAGAAATGTTTTTGTTGTAAAAATAAACCAGAAACTAGAAATTGGATGCAAGCTCGAGTAATTATTGAAAACTTTGAAGAACGCGATGAATAATCAAATAACCGTTGACTGTAAACATATTGCGAAATGGAATTACTTGGAGTTACGTGAACCACAATACACGCTTTTCCGCTAACCCATAAAGTTCTGCTGTTCTGTACCATAAACAATATACATTTTTGGATTAACTTTTGTCACTCATCATCAAACCGTGGTGGTCAAGAGGTAGTGAAACCCGCCTTACAATCGTGAGGTCGTGGGTTCAAATCTCCGGTCTCGTACCAATGAGTTCTTTGGAATTTATGTACGGAATTTCACACAACTGGCTTTTCGGTGAAGGAAAACATGTGAAGCAACCTGCATACGTCCGTCGAAGAAATTCGATGTGAATCCAACAACCCGCACTAGGCCAGCGTGGTGGATATGGCCCAATCACCCTTCGTGGGTAAGCCTACGTCCTGCAGTGGACTATTAAAAAAAGGCTGGTACAGTACTCATTATCATCATTTCGTGGCAATGGCTAGGAAGTTTTTTTTCTTATTTTGTCTTTTTTTTACTTTTGTCACTGAACGAAATGGTTATTTTCTATTAGTAGGATTTTTTTGAGACTCGTGACTCGTGAGATTGATACATGTAATTTTACCTTTGTTTGTTAATTTGTGATTGATAAAATGAGATTCCAATTACCTACCTAATCGTTTTATCATATCTATTTTAAGTAAATAAAATGTTAACCAATTCTAATTAAATAATTCTACTAAGCATAGTAATCACACAATTTACAAAGACAAATTAATGATGAAATGTAATGAATAGGTCTGTTTATATCTATATTTAGATTTCCAGAAGATCGGAAAATTATTTAGAGATTCTGAAAGGAGTTGACGACTCACTTATAAATAACTAAGTGATAATTAGTAAGGTACCTAGGCACAGTTGCTCAGTTGCTTCTTTAGAATTAATTCAATTTTAATGCTCATTAAGAGAACAATCTGCGGTATTATATTTAAAATTAAGAGCAATAAAATTTTGGAATATTAATATTATATTTGAACACATTAATGTTCTAAACAAAAACTATTACGAGTTTCATTTTAACACTTGAGTACACGCATGGCTTACTATAGTAGACCAGGGTCATATTATTGGTTATATTTTTTAAGGTTTACAGGTTACAAAAGCAAAATTTCAGGAAATCCTCCTTCTTGAAATTTGTCAACAGATTAGTAACCTACATGACGTATGTGAGTACACATATTTGTGCAATTTGGCGCCAAAACCGCGGGCCTTCCATAGTAGTCCGCGCGTGTATCGGTGTACCAAAATAAGATGAGTAAATTTTTGTTAAATTTTAAGTTTGTTAGGTTCTTATCCCATATTTAATATAGGTAGATTTTTTGTAGAACGTGTTATAGGAATATTTCTTTTCATTCACGGCAACTAATATGATGGTAATGATAAAACTTTTCAGCGGAAATTTAGAACAGAAATGCTAATAAATACATCTCATCAGTAGTACAACACGATATCATACCAAATATGAACCAGATTGGTAGATGGTCACTCTGTCTAAGAGCTCTATATTGGTTTGATAAAAAAATATATTTTTGTAAATGGAAAAATGTACATTAACATTATTTCAATTTAATTTTAATTAATTTTTACAACAAAAACTTACTTAGAGCTATTTCAAAAAGGCCTACTATAGTAGGCCACGGGTGTATTGGTGTAAAAAAGTGGGCGCGTGTACCTACTCTAGTGTTAATATTCAAATATTACTTGGAGATTTCGATACTATTTGTAATGCTAACGCCATAAGTTTTTTTTTAATTCTTTGAGCCTGGTTTTTTAAAACTGAGCCGGACCTCTACCAATCACAAAAGCGTTAGAACAAAGAAACTTCACATGTCTTCGAAGAAATAAAGAACATGCATGATACTCGTAATTGGATTAAACATTATTATAATTAGTCTGGTAGTGCAATTTTCAAAAATTATTGGACATACATTTTTTCTTTTGAATATATCATAAAATGATTGAGATGAAGCACGTCTAGAGTGGGGCTCATGATGTCACCACTACCTAAGTACATTGAAACAAGACGTGAAGTCACGCGGAATTTTGACGGTCTTCATATTTTTGGTCTTATTGACATTTGCAAAATTACATGTCTAATATTTTTTTTGATAATCTAATTATAATTTTTATAATACTCAGACATGAAGATTTTTATAGCCTCTAGAATATAAATTAGTAATGGATAAAATGTCAAGCATAAAGTATAAGTATAAGTATAAAGCAGAAAGCTTCGTAACTATAGACTTTAATAAGCCAGTGGCAATTAATGGTTCACAACGGTGAGGCAACCCTCACGGTGAAAGTAGATCTTGGATGTCGGGGTTAGAGGGTTAAAATTTATAAGCATTTGGAATTTTAGAAACTTAAGTTTGGAGCCAGTATTGAATACATCAAAATGCAAAAGCCAATGTATGATCGTACCTTTTCAAAAATAATATGCATGCTGCCGCTGTACTGATGCTAGCTCAGTGCGGGTCGGTAAATTACAGACTTACTTCATCCAATCTCTTCTACGACCGGTTGAAGTTTGACCGAAGAATGGCTGAATCCTTCGCTGACAAGCCATAGTAGTGGTGTAAAAATCTGTTCATAGATTCCAAAGAACGTATTGGTATAGGACCAATTTGAACCTATCTTATAAGGGAAAGTAAGGGGATCGTTACTATCTCAAAGCCATCAAGGCTTTTTTACAATTCATGCCGTTTAGTTAAAGATAAAAATTTATACGATATGTGTGATCGATGTTCTGTTGCGAGAGAGTGCTCAAGTCTATCTTCATCTTTACAGCTAGTCGCATGCGACCACGAAAATAACTCTTTTCGACGTGTTAAAAAGTAACAGATATATACTTTGCCATAACGCTGTCTCGTTCTGACACTACGAAAGTAATAATTCGTGGCGCGCATCCTAGCCCGGCAGGACGACGACGCCGAATGCTTTCATTATTCAAATTAATGTTTAAATCTAACGGTACACCTGCTTCTCTACGGTTCTATATCATACATTTACAATCTACATTATAAGGGCGTAAAACATTGAAATTACAGAAGTTTAGTTTCACACAATTCGCAGTAGGTAGATACTTACTAGGTAGTTCCACTTTGGGGCCATCACTGTAATTTATTTTTTATTTTTCTGCATTACACTCTTTTGCAGCACTACCGCAATATTTAGGAATAAATATAGAAAGCTACTAAATATTGTTCATAACTCGCACGAATGCCGTTGCGTTAAAAAAGTTTATTTAAGAACTTTAACACGACCACGAAACCTACACATATTAATAAAATGTTCTACTTAAGTTATGTATTGTACTATACTCTGCACGGCATCGTTATTTTTTTGTAATTTTTGACTATATACCAATATAATATATATAATACCTTCTAAGTGAAATCACTACCTTATTAGTAGCAGACAAATAAGATGGTTCTAATGATACTGTCGAATTACTTATGATTAGCAAATTATTCAACAGATGAATAAACATTCATACCAGTCGAAGCATATAGGTCATTATAGGTGTGGTATAATCAGCTGTTCTATACATCTGCCGTCCGATTTCTAAAAAACGTCTAAGTGATTTTACCAAATGTTGAGATATGGACAAAATGGTGAGAAATGATATTTCTAGAAATTGACAAGACGTATCGTTATTTTTTCTAGACCATTATTTTTCATTTATTATTTGCTTTTTTGTATGAGTACAGACCAATTTGAGGCTTCTAGGTATTAGTCTTTCTTAGAAATTGCATTTTTTGTATTTTAGTTAAGTTATCCCAATAGAATCTGTGTACTTTTGCTACACTAAAAAACGGTTGACTGAAGTGCAACCGTTTTATAGAGTTGTAATACGCTGTAACTGAGTGATGATATGGATGGAAGCTACAGTTAAATAAAAATGCTAACCTAAATAACAGTTACGTCACTTAGCCGCCTTTTTATGTTGTAAATACTACGCTATTTAAAATGCACTACTCTATCAATAAATGTTAAGTGTTTTAAACGGCTTATTTAAATATACATTAAATTAAGATTTGTCATAATGTCTAAACTTAAACACAGTTTTGGAGAAAGGATTTTCTATAACTGTTTTCTAGTGTAGTAAATATTAGTCCCGATCATATTATTATAATTTCACATTAACGGCAATGTGCAAATTGTTTTTCTTCTTACTAGCAGCTACTTGCCTTTCAGCAAATTGTCGATCATGATGATGATGAATCTTGGCATGTGTGTCATCCATCTATCCATCAGCCATATGACGTCCACTGCTGTATATATGGCTCCTCTATGGATCTCCAATAAGACCAATCGAGAGCTGTTTGCATCCATGTTCTGTGCTATAAGTCATCACTGACTACACGCACTGGTTGAGAACTTTCAACCCGAGGCACTAGGTATGTCAGACGAGACGACGTTTCGCAATTTTCTGGACGCTGCCCAGCCGAGTTGGATTTGGCGATTTACCTCTTTCTTAAATATGTACCTACCTACTACCTAACTGGACTACTTATGTATCTTGATCTTATGTCTTATGAAAGACGAGTCAAGGACTTCAAGATCAGAGTTCCTAAGTAAAATTTGGGTGGGTGCATGGGAATTATGAATTACACAATTTGACCTTCAAATTGTCTATGTTTACTTTAATACCCATCTATTTAGAGAACCGATTGAGGCCTTCGAGCATCGTGTTGAGTTCTTCCATCGTTTTTTCTATGACTACAATATCGTCGGCAAACTGAAGATGAGTGATGTATTCAGCAATGATATTGATGCCAAATCATTTCCATCCTAGAAGCTTGAAGGCGTTTTCCAAAGTGGCAGTAAAAAGTTTCGGTGATATTACTTCTTTTTAAAGGCATCGTCTTGGAGCTCTCTTCGTGTACTTGGGCTGACATCGATATTTAATACAGCCCAAGTCTCGACCGAATCAATGGCTTTCTCATGGTCCACAAACGCTAAGCAAAGTGGCCAGTTATACACTTCGGTATTCTGTATAACTTGCCGCAGGGTATGAATGTGGTCTACGGTGCTATAGCCTTTTTGAAACCCATCTTGTTCAGAAGCTTAGAAGTCATCGAACCTGCACTCGAGACGGTTTGTAATGACCCTTGAAAACAACTTATAAACATAGCTCAGAAGTAAAATGGGTTTGTAATTCTTCAATTAAGCGTTATCGCTTTTATTGAAGAACAGCACCACCAAACCTCTGTTCCATGCTTCTAGCGTTATCAAGGACGACGGTGTTGAAAAGCTTCTTAAACACTTTTAGTATCAGTGTTCCATCCGCTTTCAGAAGCTTTTATGTGGCACCGTCTTCGCCTGGCGCCTTGTTGTTCATAAGCTGATTCAGGGTCATTCTAATCTCGCACAAGATGATGTCCGGGATGACGGTGGTGTCGGGTCAACTTGGCTCTTAGATTTTTGGTCGCGCTGCTAACAGGCTTAGCGACTGAAGCGTATAGCTGTCCTTTTAATCTCCTCTAATATCTTGATCAACGCTGTAGTGCCATATTCTTAACCATGTGTATCAACTTAAGGTATAATCAACCATTATTTCGTATTTCAAAGCGCGGTTGTGGCAACTGTGTGTAGAGTTGGGTACGTCATTAGTCCGCGTAATGCAACGTTTTTGCGAAATTCACGTGAGTAAGCTTAAACAATGAATTACAGGTGCCACTGTTGTTATTGGTTTGATGTTGTGGTTAACAATGTTATGAAATCATGATGCCTTAGTAAAATATAGGCAATATACATTATTGAATAAAATAAATTACTCCGCTTCCGCGTCCATTTTAGCGGGAACTTCCACACACGCTCGTTTTCCTCTTGCGGCGTCCTGGCAACGAATTACGGGTGCGCAATCGGGCCGTGCAGTGGCGCGGGCGTCTTCTCACTTAAACGCTTTATAGCGTGGAAATGTCACTTAACCGTTTTCTAACATTGTTTTTACCGGCCTGCATTAGGAGCCAGTCGCAGCTGAAGAACAGTCACCGTCTTTTAGAATTGTAAACTATAAATATTCAGAATGGTTTATCAACGATTATTCGCTTACGTAGAGTTAGCTGTTTTATAGAGTGGTAAAAAAACACTGTTAAGTCGGGTAACGGTTAAATAGTAACGCAAAGATACTTAGACGTTTTCTAAAATTGCAATGCAGAATAAATTTAAAGCTTCAAACCACATGTATACGCACTTAATTGTATTTTAGTGTTGTAAAATGGGAAAACTGTGTTTAAGAATTGTAAAATACCAAAAAGTACGTAGTTAACTGTGTACGTGGTGTCCGTGACTCAGCAACTAATAAAAAGAAAAATATAAGACCCAGACTAGAAAATAGAGGAAAAAATTCTGATATTAGTGGTGTATAAAAGTCAAAATCGCAAAAATGTCACTTAGCGGTCTTTAAGAAATCGGACGGCAGACATTTGGTCGCGAGTGAACGATATTTTTCTATGGAACAGCTTTTTTTTGAGTTTTGACAAAAGTCGTAGAACAAAAGTTGTTAGTTTTGGTGTACAGAATAAGCCCCTAAAAGGATGCTAATTGATTAAAAATAACCCTGTATATTTCGTCGGGTCAGGCAAAAATAAAGTACGCATATTTAACATGCTATCTGTGATCACACTTGCCCTAGGAACTCAATTAGTTGCGACTGCAACACTTTAACCCAAACGACATCAATCAAGTATCTAGGAGTCATTCTAGACTATGCAATGTCCTGGCCCTCTAGGATGCGACCCACGAGAACGATCTTATTTCGAGTAAAATAGAAATATTCCGATACTTCTACCTCCCCTAACATGACAACGCACTTATTTCGTCAGTTTTTACTCTGTGGTGTAGAATTCTCGCGAATGATTTATGTACCTGTGGCACTTTCGTCGACAAACTCTAACATGTGCACGCGAATTTAGCCGTATTTTGACATTTCACCGCGAATATCTTTTCCTCAAACTTTTTGAGGACGAAATACTACGAGATAGGCAAAACTAACTAAATAAACAACCAGCGTTGCTGAATTGTGAAGGATTTGTCAAATTACGGGGTATTATCTCCATTGGAGATTGTTGTGGGGATAGATATTTTATTGTATCGATTTAGGGATGATTTATATTAGGACGGGGCGGGTGCCGGACGGGCCGGGGACGGGCTGGACGGGGCCCGCACGACGCCCGTACGACGCATGTTCCATACATTTTGTGTAAAAGCTCGGACGGGCCCCGTCCGGGCGTCGTACGTGCCACAACAAAAATGTATGGAACAAGCGTCGTATGTGCGTTATACGGGCTTCGTACGGGCCCCGTCCGGCCTATCACCGGCCCGTCCCGTGCCTGCCCCGTCCTAATATAAATCATCCCTTAGCGAGGTAGTTTTTTTAAAACAGGTTCCGAGCTGAGACTCCTTCTAGATTGCAATTTGGCGAGGTATCAGTTTAGATTGGAAATTGGGATATTTTTTCTCCCCAGTATAGAGAATTTTACTTTGGGTTTTCGGTAATTAGGAAAATTGGTATTGGTAACGCTGTAAATATCAAACTTACAACAGCGCACCGAGCTCTTGAGTGATACTCTCACAGACTACTAAAGGTACTACGTATCAGACAGGAATCTTCGAACAACCAATAGCGGGCTGATATTTTAGAGTTTGACATTTATTTATTTTTTAAAACATGGCTACCAAAATGGCGACATTACTTTTTTGGCTCCATAAATATTTATTAATTCCTGTACCTATGCATAATATTCAATCCTTCAATAAGTTTATGTATTATTTTACTATACATTTATTTATATAGATATATAGAAGTTAATTTATAAATATATCTAAAAATACTTCTTCATGTTTATTTATCATTCACATCAATTTCTTTGGACATTTTTAGGTTCACTTTCGTAAAATAAGGTTTTTCAGTTTTGCACAGTTATTATTGACAGTAGACACACACTTGAGTCCTATTTAACTATTATGGAATATGTTGTATCCTAATTATGCTTCGCTTGCAGTTGTAGTACGATACAATATTTTACAGGATGCAAAAATACACTCAAAGACCAATGTATGAACTCCAACGCATAAAACACAAATTAATTTGTGGTTTTGTAGCAGTTCATTTCAAGGTTTCATAATATAAACTATGATAACTATGATAACAGTATAATGACGTTAATTTACGTCGTAAATGACGTTGAAAATGACGTTTAATTTGTGACATCGACACGTGAATCACCACGTTGAAAATGACGTGATCGGACGTTAAAACTAACCAAAAAATGACGTCATAAATCACGTGTCTTTGTTGACGTTACACGAAGTCACAATATGACGTCAACCTACGTCAGTATAATGACGTTAATTTACGTCGTAAATGACGTTGAAAATGACGTTTAATTTGTGACATCGACACGTGAATCACCACGTTGAAAATGACGTGATCGGACGTTAAAACTAACCAAAAAATGACGTCATAAATCACGTGTCTTTGTTGATTGGGAAACGTATCACCTCAGCAACGAGATCGGTTAACAGAATCGCTCCGCAGGAAAGTATCTTATTATGAGATGATTGAAGCTATTCAGGCATGGCAAAACTTGGCATGGTTTTTTTTATTGAACCACCATCATCTCAGGGCTGTACTGTACTGTACTGTATCAGCCTTATAATACTTCACTGCAGGACGTAGTAGACCTACCCACGAAGGGTGATTGGGCCATATCCACCACGCTGGCCCAGTGCGGGTTGATGGATTCATATAGGCCATTGAAATTCTTCTCCGGACATATGCAGGTTGCCTCACAATGTTTTCCTTCACCGAAAAGCCAGTGGTGTGAAATTCCGTACATAAATCTCAAAGAACTCATTGGTACGGGACCGGGATTTGAACCCACGACCTCACGATTGTAAGGCGGGTGTCATTACCTCTAAACCACCACGGCTTTTCTCAGGGCTGTATGCACATGTAATTATTAACAACTTACTTCACACAATATGAAAATGTCACGAATGTAGTCACCTACACGTATTATTCAAACCTACTAGTCAACTTTCAATCAAGCTTAAAGGGGGGTCACATTTATTTAATAAGTACTAAATTTTAAATAATAAAGAATCATCAAATCAGTTTTATTAGAAGGCAGTAGAAAAAAATCCTAAACGGAAGCACTCTCGTATAATCTAACATTACAGGTTCAAGTATTACATCAACGCGGAAGGAAAACTAAATATTGCAGTGCGCAACATGTAACATGCTGTAATAATTTATGTTGATACAACGTGTAACATCTATTTTGATGGCCTTACAAATCGAACTGGAACTGGAACATGACAAATAATCTTCATTCAGTCAGGGCTACGTTACATCAGAATTTTATTATTCGTTACAAAATCCCTTTTTATAAGGAACGAATAATCAAACCAGCATATGCTCTTGATTAAGGCAATTTGAGATTCTACAATACTTAGATTTGCAAAAAAAAAATAATCCGTTGTGGTCTAGTGGCAGTGATATCCGCCTTACAATCATGAGGTCGTGGATTTAAATCTCGGTCCCGTACCAATGAATTCCTTGGAATTTATGTGCGGGATTTTACACCACTGGCTTTTCGGTGAAGGAACACATCGTGAGGCAACCTGCATACGTCCGTGAAAGAAATTCGATGGCGTATGTGAATCCACCAAGCCGTGCACTGACCCAGAGTCCACCACTAGTGAATAACACCATGAATAGTAAGAACACCCATCGTAGATAGATAGATAAAAAAACGGCTGGAAAAAGCTTGAGTTCTAGCAATTATTGCTAAGTTTTTAAATGGTTTTATTTTTACAATAAGCCCGCTTACAGAGACGCCAGCGTAAATTTAATACCACGTTCGTACAAAAGCGTTCTCTCTATCAAATGCATAAAGTGAAAAAGTAACATAACTATGCTATTTAGCTAATATAATTACGATGGCGCCTCTGTAATCGGGCTTTCTATGTAATCAAAGAAAATTGCGACGATTACTACTTATATCCTTACATATATACATATACTTAGTATAACTATGATTGATTTCCTAATCTAATCTGTCTAGTTCAAGGTATTGGCTTCGACTGTCTTTGAAGTTAATGCCACGTACCAAAATTGAGCGGAAATAATTTCCGGTGGAAATCGATGTGATTTTTCTATTTCTTAATGAATAATTACATTTGCTTAATATTAGAGCACGAAAAATAAGTTCCATCTAATCTTGTCAGTGATCTTACAAAAGATATTTCCTGTATTAAAACAATTATTACGAGAACATATTAAAAAAATAATCCATCCATCCATCCATCCATCAGCCGAAGGACGTCCACTGCTGGACATAGGCCTCCTCTATGAATCTCCAATAAGACCGGTTGGAAGCGGCTTGCATCCAGCGCGATCCTGCGGTCTTAATGAGGTCATCCGTCCACCTTGTGGGTGGACGTCCTACGCTGCGCTTGCCGGTACGTGGTCTCCACTCGAGAACTTTTCGACCCCATCGGTCATCAGCCCTCCGCGCTATGTGCCCCGCCCATGGCCATTTCAACTTGCCAACCCGTTGGGCTATGTCGGTAACTTTGGTTCGTCTACGGATCTCCTCATTTCTGATTCGATCTCGCAGAGAGACTCCGAGCATAGCCCTCTCCATAGCTCGTTGGGCTACTTGGAGCTTACTAATAAGGCCCATAGTGAGAGACCACGTTTCTGTGCCATAAGTCATCACTGGCAACACACATTGGTCGAAAATTTTCGACTTGAGGCACTGAGGTATGTCGGACGAGAAGACACTACGCAATTTTCCGAACGCTGCCCAGCCGAGTTGGATTCGGCGATTGGCCTCTTTGTTGAAGTCGGACCTACCTAACTGGACTACTTGTCCTAGGTAGACGTACGAGTCAACGACTTCAAGAACCGAGTTTCCAACAGAAATCGGGGTGGGTAAAACATGGGAATTACACATGACTTTCGTCTTGTCCATGTTCATCTTAAGACCCACCTGTTGAGAAACCCGATTGAGAGCTCGAGAGAGAGTCGAGGGTAGACCTATGCTAAGCAATTGACTATTAAAAGCTGGTACAGAGCAGTAAAGCAGTAAAACTGCGGTTTATTCTAACGCATTACAATTCAAAGACACGCAAATACATTTACTCCAGTTGTTGGTTAGTGCGGCAGAATCAAAAAATCAAACAACATTTTTATGTAGATTCTGCTTTTAAATTATTGTAATGTAAACAGTTTTTATTTATTGAATCACGAAAACCGAGGTTTGGTCAGAAACTTCAAACACAGCTAACCACGAAATGAGCTCTTTTTAATATCTCGAGTTTCGTATAAACCATGTAGTAAGTTTTGGCTACCACAACAAACAATTTTGTAATGAGTAGTATGGTTAGCGAAGGTGTAACAAAGCTTCGTTTTGTGGATTTCATATATATTACGTACGTATCAAATATAAGTACCTACAAGCTGTTGCTTTGCAAAGAGCAGATATGTGTATTTTTATTTTTATGTGTTATCGTCACCATTAACTAATTTTATGAAGCCAATCCTGAAATCACGTTATTAAAAATCACGTACAACGCGGTCACATTAACTAGACGCTTGACCATGTGACGTTATTTTGGCGCTCAAGTACAATGTGCAAAAAAAACCGGCCAAGTGCGAGTCTCCCCCACGAAAGGTTCCGAACCATCATCTATAAAAGATAAGTTTCTACCTGTTTATTAAGATCGAGTAAAAATTGCGATGCGTCGAGTTAATGTGGCCGCGTTGTACCTACATATTCCATACATTTTCGTCGAAAGTCGATAAAGTTTTGTACAGAACAGCTGTTTGTTTCGTTATCTCGGGTTAGTTCCTGTAATAAAGTTTGTGCATGATAATTGTATACTATTTAGGTACCTTTTTAGGGTTTCGTACCTCAAAAGGAAAAAAACGGAACCCTTATAGGATCACTTTGTTGTCCGTCTGTCCGTCTGTCCATCTGTCCGTCTGTGTATATGTCAAGACTCTTTATCGCGGGAACGCGTAATGATATCGAGTTGAAATTTAAACTGTATACGTATACCTATAAATTCTTGCACCGGGTACTTCCCGTCGACATAGAACTATGAAATTTGGCGAAAAGCATTGTCTCAGAGTACACATATAGGAATAAATCTGATTACTGTACATTTTTATTTAAATCATAAATTTTGAGGCCCTATTTTAAAAATTTATTTTAATTCACAAAATATGGGTTCAAAATTCAAAGTGAGTATATCGTATCATGTAAGGTATCATATAAAATAACTTCATTCTAAAACAGGTTTTTAATTATTTTAACTATATGTTTGTACGGAACCCTCGATGTGCGAGCCTGACTCGCACTTGTCCGGTTTTTTTTACGAAGGGGAAACCTTCGTAAGATACCCAGCTGCTTCGGGGTGCAGCCGGGTTATGTGGGATTGCACCCACTAAAACCTCCTCGGTGGCCTGCCTTTGTGCTGTCATCGAAGCTCCGGGATCTCTAGAAAAACGCACCGGAGCTCCCAGCACTTTTATATTTACGTCCTGCGATTGATTAACGCATACAGCCATATTATTATACCACAACGTGACAACTCAGCATTGTCGTCCTCTCCATATACTACTTACTCGTACCTACACTTCTAAAAGTCCCTACACGTGGCAAAGTAAAACCTTAAGTAACAGATCAATTACTCGTTCATTATAGAAAATAAAACATAATTTCAACAAATACAAACTAAATAAATATTACACAAAATCTTACACACGGTCTCCGACACCAAACTAAGTAAAGCTTATCATATGGCCAGAGACTGATGTACTGTGCTGTACTGTATCAGCCTTTTTAATAGTCCACTGCAGGACGTAGGCCTACCCACGAAGGGTGTTTGGGCCATATCCACCACGCTGGCCCAGTGCGGGTTGGTGGATTCACATTAGGGTGGGTCACTGAAGTATGGAGAAAAAAAAAATTGTAGTTTTTCTTCGGGCACAGTGGAAATATGGTGCCAAACCATAAGTATAAGCAAACCGTGAAGTTTAGTAATAATCAGAATCCATCTACTGCCTCCAGTTCCATGACGAAATTTCAAAAAAAATGTGGATAGTACGGTATTAGCTGATTGGCAAAAAAAGTGCACTGATCATAATTATTTATGAAAGATAAGCTTAAATCAATAGTAGTTAAGTTTATTAAGGGGAATAACACAGCAAATAATTAATAAAACATTCGAAAATATAAAATCTCGCTTTTGCCCGCGGCTCCGCCCGCGTGGTATTTTCACTTTTATGTTATCCCACAGGAACCTTTTATTTTTTCCGAATAAAAGTAGCCTATGTCAATTTCCGTTCTTTGAACTATATCCATGCCAAAAATCAAGTCAATCCGTTGATCCATTTATGCGTGAAAGAGGAACAAACCAACAAACTTTTCAGATTTATAATATTAGTATGATATACTAATGAAAGTGAAGGAGTTAATATGTGGCAAATTCCTTTTTGTTGTCAAATATGGGTATTGATTTTCTCGCATCTATCTAGATTTTTTTGCATTGTTTTTTTTTGTTTCTACATAAAGTAGTGAAAACTTGAGTAAGTAACTGCTTTTATTACTCTTTCTTCCGCTTGGATGTGCCAAAGGAGATATAATTAATTTAGTTTTCCTTCTCCTTTTAATTCAACAAATAATTAGATATTTTTTCAGGTACAGATTTTACAATTGATGGCTCAGTGAAAATTTCTTGCTGATTTAAACGGAAATTCAACATCTACATTCAATTTTTCCTTTGATAGCTCAAATTGTTTTGTTGTTATCTATTTAGTTGTGCCAAAGTCAAAAACACGTGAATACCATCATTTTGCCTAGCTATTTGTTGATCTTTGAAGTTGATCTTGCAGGCATTTTTTTTGTTATGATAAGCACATTTGATTAACTTTTGACTCTTGCAAGCTGAAATGTCGAAATATCAAATAAAACTTTACTTCCAAGACGAAACTATACTAACTTTTAATCAGATAATGTTTGGTGAGATTTGCAAAAGGTCTCTCACTCTAAATAATAAATTATCATGATTTTATTAATTTTTTAGTATTATTTGACAACTAAAGGATTTGTTTAACAATTTTTCTATAACGATGGCTTCGATTTAGTGTTTATGTTGGCTTTTTGTTTAGTTTTTATTCGTATTTTAACTTTTATCAGAATTACTCTTAAAATTCATCATGGTTTCATAGTTTGGCAAAATATTGCCTTTTAAATCCCATAAATCAATCATAAGGAACTTACTATGATTTGTAGTGGTATTTCAATCTTAAAATAAGTAAAACCAATAACTTCACTCTATTTACGCATCGCGCTACTTAAAAGTTTATAAGATCAACTTTGCGCCAATTGTTTCTTAAAAATTCCCACCTCTACCCCATTCCTTACTTCTGTTCTGAAGCTCAACCTAACAAACGTTTTTATTTATCGTTATTAAGTGCTATTACATATATAATCGGATATCAATAGCTTGAAAAAAGTATCTGAAACTCGATATAAAAAATCTACTTTTTCGGAAATTTCGTTTACAATCTGGAGGCAAATTTTGGATAAAATAATGAAATCAAACATTATCTATAAATTAATTTAACCATTTGGCACCTTTTTATATCTGAGCCTCTTGAAAAATAAAGAAAAAAAATTTTTAACCCACCCTAATTCACATAACGCCATCGAATTTCTTCTACTGACATATGCAGGTTACCTGACGATGTTTTCCTTCACCGAAAGGCCAGCGGTGTTAAATTCCGTACATAAATTCCAAAGAATTCATCGGTACGGGTCCGGGATTTGAACCCACGACCTCACGATTGTAAGGTGGGTGTCACTACCACTAGACCACCACGGTACGGCTTATATACTGATGTACTACATATTCATATTTTTAAATACATACTTCTATTGATAATACCTAAATAGCACCTAGACACAGAGCAAACACCTATGTTCATCACATAAATATTTGCCCTGGGTAGGAATCGAACTCAAACCTCTTTGATCCCGTAGTCAGGGTCACTAACCACTGAGCCACCGAGGCAGTCACTGAACTAAATGTCCTTTATTCGCTAAACTATGTCTTCAAGTGCTGACACCAATATCTATTATTCATACCTGCATGTCGCGTCACTGCAAATGACAGGTTTGATTTTGCCTAGAAACACGTGTACGGAACACGTGCCACTAACTCCTAAATATATTTTTACGAATAAACATTGACACATCTCTATCATCACTCATTTCTAGTCACCGGATCGGATACGCATTACGAGGGTCAAACTGAAAGTTCTTAGAAAATCAAAAACTGATTACATTAGCCAGTTATTAGTTTTATTATATCTTTTCAAAATATTGTCCATTCACGTCAATACACCGCTGCATGCGATGGAACCACTGGGAAAAGCACTTTGCCCACTCGTCCTTAGGGGTCTCTTCAATGGCATCGCGATACGCAGCCACCGCTTCTTCAGCATTCATAAACCGCTTTCCTTTAAGTTTTTCTTTAATTTTTGAAAATAAATAAAAATCACAAGGCGCGAGGTCGGGGCTATACGGCGGGTGACCCAGTAATTCAACGTTTGATGTCGCCAAATAGTCGATCGTTCGCTTGGCGGTGTGCGATGAGGCGTTGTCGTGGTGAAGGAGGATCCTACTGCGAGGTCGTTTCTCTCGAACTTTTTCCAAGACAAGTGGCAAACAATTGGTAGTGTACCATTCTGCAGAAACTGTTTTTTGATCCTCTAACACAATTGTCGCGAAATGACCTATCCTTCCAAAGAACGAGGCCACCATTTTTTTCCCCGCACTTCGATCTCTCTTCACTTTAGTTGGCAACTCCTCGAAAGGAAACACCCACTGAGCAGATTGTCTTTTGGTTTCAGGATCATAACAGTAAATCCAGCTTTCGTCACCTGTTAGTATGTCGAACACAGCATTTGAGTCACCTCCGTTAAATCTTTCAATCATTTTACGGCACCAATCCACACGATGGAGTTTTTGAGCCTCAGTCAAATTATGAGGTATCCACCGGGCGCAAAGCTTCCTGACCGCTAAATGTTCGTGTAGGATTTTGTGCACTTGACTCATACCGATGCCTAAGCTTGTCCGAATCTGCTGATAGGTCACTCTTTTGTCAGTCTCTATCATACGCCGCACAACACAGATGTTATCTTCAGTCGTCGCCGTAGAAGGCCGTCCCTCACGTAAATCATCAGTGAGATTAGTGCGACCACGTTTAAACTCATTAAACCAGTTGTAAACAGTCGCACGAGATGGGGCTTCATCGTGAAAGGCCAATCGTAGTCTATCATAACTTTCTTGTTGACTTAAATGACATCGAAAGTCATAAAAAATCATTGCACGAAAATTTTCTCGTGTTAAATTCATGTTGACGTGACACAGACAATTTTCAATTTGCCGCCAAATCGTAAAACAAATGACAAATGAATGAAGTATATACTCAGTAATATTGGCAAAGAGTTCTATTTTCAAATTATAGAATTATTTTTTTATTATATTGTTTATAAGTGGCCAGTTCTAAGAACTTTCAGTTTGACCCTCGTAATAATATTATCTCTGGAACAAAATCAATTATTTTCGATACCTCACGCCAGACAGAGCTTTATTTTCCCAATAGGTATTGATAATTGATATTGTTTGTAAAGAGATCGGGTCATTTGTTAGAAAACAGGCTTCCGATTCAGCGAAGTGGGTTTCCAAAGTTTACTGTAATTAAAATTTATCGGGTTTCTTTAAATTCAATTAAATTTTATAGAACGTACGTACATTATATGTTTTAATTTTCACTTCTGAGTAGTAGGTTGATTGGTCTTCTTTTCAGAGAAATTGAACTAGGTATAACGTTAGTAGCTTCTTTTGTAACCCTTAGAAAGTATTTTTGCCAGACGTTGAACTGCTACGTTGTAGAATATAGATCTATGTACTCGTAAATTTCTATAGGCCGGATGGATTTTTCTGGATGGCTATCCCTGGTGTCAGAGTGTTTAAGCGAGTCCTGCGTCGTTTCGCCCCGCCAGCAGCGGTTCGGCCCGCGGAGCCCGCTCCAAACAATGCGGGGCGAATGGGGACCTTCAAAAAGAATCTTGGGGGATTCGCCCCGCGATTCACTTTTTTTATCTCTACCTTTAAGTAGAAAAGTAGGCAACCTGAAGACCTTAGACATGGCTTGACGGTTAAAATAACCGTGACCTACAATTTAATGTATCATCCGAGCGACATTAGCAGTCAATGCCACCTGCGGCCACCGATCCGAAGACTGACCACGTCGACCGTTGCTAAACTTTGAACAGTGATTGCTGACAAACGCCTAGTCAAACTATCCTAATAACGCTATAGACCTACAATCTATATATTTTAAAATAATAATAAATAGTAAAAATCTTATTATATTATAAAATAGTAGGAATTGAAGTTTAGTTTAGCTTTATTAGAGTACTAGCACTATTTAAAAAAGAACATCAAAATCCGTTGAGTTTTAAAGATCGAAGCATATATAGAAACAGACAGACAGCGGGAAGCGATTTTGTTTTATACTATGTAGTGATAGTAATGACTATTGAATATTACAATAAAATCTATCCTTGTACTACGAGACTTATCGCGCAACAAAACATGAGATACAAATATAAGTATTATATAAGTATCTCATTTTTTAAGTATCTCAAGTTTCATTGCGCGATAAGTTTCGTAGTACAAGGATAATGTGTTCAAATCGCGAATGGTTAAGAGTAACAATAAAATCTCTTTCTCTTACAGCACCACAAGCTCCACACAAGATGATGACTCGGATTGGCCAGCTAACACCACCAGTACAACTTTAGGATATATCTCACAAAATGTCACGAACGACACATTCAATTTCGGTAAGTGGCTTGCAATTTTTTATCTGACTTTTACGTACAAAATGATATATTTTTGTGATTTAAGAATTTACTTTTGTGATTTAGAAAATATACGATTTGTTTTGCATTGTGAAATCAATTATGTCGGAGAGCAATGGATGACTTGTATAGGACCGGAAAAAGAGGAGGCCTATAGCAGAGGGTAGAATGAGACAGGCTGAATAGATAAACAAATAAACATTCTTTAAGAAGTTTGATATACCTTAACACCAAAAACCTAAATATGATCTATGTTATTTCTATGTTTAGTAGGTACTAGTAAAAACGGGTCCTTTAAAACTTTGTAAAGCTAATGCCTTCAATTCATACATACACTACAATTTATTTTAAACAAATTAAGCCTACTTTATTTTCCCAGCAGTACCTAGAACGGCTATTGCTAAACATAGGCAAACTAGTTTATGGACTACTAGGTATTGCAAATAGCTATGTTATCCACCCTTGTAGCTAAAATTAACATTGGAAAATTTTCACACCAAATTTATTCTAAAAATAAAGAACCATTAACACGATTCTCTAACATCCCCACCCCATTTGGAGATTTTCTCTTCAATTTATTTCCATTAAGCCGTGTCCAATTGATATAAAAAGAGCAACAGAGTTTTAAACAGTGCTGTAACTGATTGTGGCAGATTTTTTGCTAACGTTAATACTAAGATAACGGGGACAAATGGACAATAACTTAACTAAATACTGGGCATCCTATTTTATTTGGTTTGGATTTGGATTTATCATAAGCGGATTTTTAATCCACATGGCTCTATTTTTCAACTTTCAACAGCGCGGACGTATACGGTTTAACATTGTGTGGAGAATCTCTACGTTGTCTATGGAAGTTGCGAATCACTACATAGTATAAAACAAAGTCGCTTCCCTGTCTGTCTGTACCTGTATATGCTTATATCTTTAAAACTACGCAACGGATTTTGATGCGGTTTTTTTTAATAGAGTAATTCAAGAGAAAGTTTTATATGTACGAGTATAATACACCTGTGCAAAGCCGGGGCGGGTCGCTAGTACTCCACAAAATTTCCGAATACGACCAAACCGTGCGATGTTGAAAAATAGGGCCCATCGTCTTTATAAGTAGTACATGCATAAGAAAAGAAAAATATATTGCAATTTTTTGTTTGTATTGGGTCGTTTTAGTGTTAGGTATAGGTTTTAGTATACTCGTATATAGGAATTCTGAAAAATATAATTTTAAAACATTCGTCCAAAGTAAGTATTTAGTTTATAAGATGCTTTTAAGTTGATTTATGAAACAGCTTAGAGCGTGTATCACATTGTATAGGTAAATTGATACCATGATAACATAGAGGAGACATTTAGATTTATGGCAAGGGGGATGTTGTTTGACGTCAAGTTGTAGCACCTGCTTTAATTGGGTCAAAACTTTCAAACCTCGCCCTTTGAAGCCGGTTATTTATAGCTACTTCGGGTGATTGCAATATTCTACTTGTAATCTAAGCAATTAGCTGATACAAAACCACCTGCGCCTTTAACTTTCATCTAATATTTATGCATCGTGTATAAACAGTACCTACTAGATTTGCGCCTCGCGGTTTATTTTATATAAGGCAGGCAAAATTTTTAAAAATATTTTCTGCGAGTCAACTAATGCTGTAATAAAAAAATATTAACTGCACGTTTTTTTGGGTGAAATATAGCATGTGTCTAACTGAATATTATAATTTTATCAGCGTACTAAATTAATAAACACAAATGTCAGTCATGGAAGAAGTCATGAAGTCATCTATATTAAAGTGCACAGCTAAAATGGTGCACTATCTTCTTAATATATATAAATCTCGTGTCACAATGTTTGTCCTCAATGGACTCCTAAACCATTTAACCGATTATAATAAAATTCGCACACCATGTGCAGTTCGATCCAACTTGAGAGATAGGATAGTTTAAATCTCAAATTATAGTCGCAATTTTAATTTATTTAGCCACAGCAACGCGTGGCCAGGCAGCTAGTACTCTATAAAATTTAACTTGATCTAGTTGAGATAGTGGTGGAAAAAATCGATTTTCAAACTATGTTGTAATGAAATCGAATGAGTAGTTGAAGGTGAGGAATTGGATTTTATTTACTTACTATTATTTAAGATCAAGTATGTACACATGTAAATAATGTTATGATATTAATTAAATACTCATAATAATGTAACGATAGTATTTATGGACGTTTTTCATTTTATTGTAATTTAATTACACATGTAAAAAATGTTATGAAATTAAAATATACAATAAAATTAATGATAAATTAAGTTTTATTTAAAATATCGTTAGTATAAACAATCGATATTTTTAATAAAACTATCTAAAACTCTGTGGTCACGATCATTCGTCGCCCATCACTAATCGGCATGCCCATAAAGTATGACATTGACAGGTACTGTCTGAACTATTAAGAAATTCAGTACTTCATAGGCGTGATTTTTCTGAAAGCTGTCGCAGATATCAAGTTAAATTTTATAGAGTATAGTAGGAAAAACAATTAGATCTACCGTCAACAGGTAACGTCTACTAATCTCCTCATTCCTGATTTGATCACGCAGAGAGACTCCGAGCATAGCCCTCCCCAAGGCACGTTGGGCAGATTTGAACTTACTGATCATATGTGGGCTTGTAAAGCTCTTGAATGGAGACCACGTACTGGCAAGTACAGCGTAGGACGTCAATTGACAAGTTAGACTGTTGCTCTTGCTCTGTTGCTGCGGACTTGATTCAGCAGGATTACGTTAAATGCAAGCCGTTTTCAACTGATGTTATTGGAAATCCATATCTATTATATCCAGCAGTACCTACTATGGCTGATACGAGTAATATGATGACGGCAGTTGATAAACGTAAATAAGAAGTAGAACAAATTATTTTTGGTACCTACTAACTCAGAGTAAATAAAAAAATCAAGAGGGAACGTCGTTGAACAGTCAAGTAAGGCCGGTTTTTTAAACATGTGTGAGTGCGTCAGTGTTGCGCCGCCATAGTTTGACTGACAAGCCAAGGCGTAGTTTCGTTGTACGTGGATTTATGTGTAATTATTTGTACACGGCGAGGCGTAGTTTTGGTTGGCTTATTCACAACATTCTCTCTTGATTTTTTTATCTAATTAAAATCTATCAGAATAGAAATTTCTGATTCAAGATAATTTTCACCAAAATTAGGTAGATCGTGAGCTTTTACAGGGAAGAAAAGATAAATGATTTTGTGAAACCAACAAACGAACCGACCACACTAAATCTGTGCCAAACTTTTGACAAAGGTAGCGTAATACAATATTGTGAGAACACAGTTGACACGGAACGAAAAGTTCGGGGCTTGTAGACAAATGTCAGAAAAGTTTTTGTCGACACGCAACTATTGTGGTACAACACTCAATAGACGAATGCTTTTGGACTTTTGGTACACTTGGCAAACATGTTTTGTTGAGTACCGTAATACTGGAGAGAGTTTACTTATTAGATCTATTTACTGTCTTACCACCTGTTGATAAGTAGGTACATATAAGCTCCATAAAATATATACCTATATAGATATATTTTGTTCTAAAGTTGCGTAGTAAGAGGTTTTATAGATTCAAATTACTTGGTGAATATTAGAATGATTGACTGCCTCGGTGGCTCAGTGGTTAGTGACCCTGACTTCTGGATCAAAGAGGCGTGGGTTCGATTCCCACCAGGGCAAGCATTTTTGTGATGAACATAGGTGTTTGCTCTGTGTCTGGGTGGTATTTAGGTAGTATCTATATAAGTATGTATTTAAAATGTATATATGTAGTTTATCAGTCTCTGGCAGCCATATTACAAGCTTTGCTTAGTTTGGGGTCAGAGACCGTGTGTGAGATATCCCCCAATATTTCTATATTTAGAATAGATACAAATAAAATCATATAAAAACGTACTATGCTAGAAATTAGGTTAGTATACTGATTTTTAGCCTAGTAAGTTTTTATATAATGACAATGGTGTTGGTATATCAGACTGTATGCAATGATACATTTTTTGGGCCCGTATCGATTTTTAAACAAAATTTGGCTTTAATTCGTAGACAAAATGTACGTGGACAGAATGGTACGGAATAAATCATGAAATAAAATGATAGATATGTACTTATGACAAATAGTAGTTAGCGCTCGTAGCGTAGTTTGACCAGGTGATAGTCAGCGATCACCGAAATTATAAGCAACGTTCCGCACTGTCATTATTTGGATGGGTGATCGTGGGTGGCATTTTCCAACTGAGCGCTACCGTAGCTCGGATGACACGTTAAATTGTAGGTCCCGGTAATTTTAACCGTTTGCCATGTCAGATGCCTTCAGGCGGCCTAAAAACTGACACCAGGGCTAGCCACTCGGCCTATACGAACTTACTTACTTTTACAAATTAAATAATAACCACGCCTTATTTACGCCTCTATTTATTGATGGGCCCGAAATCCGACATCTCGAGCTTCCCACTGAATGTGACCGAGATGGATTCCTCGAATTAGTCTCAAAGTCCGTAAAGATGAACCATTTGTCAGCCCGTCATTGACGTGTCGCCTGGATGAGAGCATTCTACATTAATGTTAATGGACCAAAATTTCACTCCACCCGAGAAAATGCGAGGAACGACGGGATTGATAGATGTGTCTTTGATTTGTTTCAGATACGTTATACGCCGTACCTACGGGGATGATTGTGCTACTTTCCTTCCTCTACGGTTCGATATCAGTATTAGCTGTGGTTGGAAATTTCCTAGTGATGTGGGTGGTTGCCACCTCGCGTCGGATGCAAAGCGTCACTAACTGTTATATATCAAATTTAGCGTTAGCAGACATAGTCATAGGATTATTTGCGATACCATTCCAAGTAAGTATAATTAATATTTTTATATTAAAGTATAAATCACAAGCATAGCATGATCCTTTGGCAGGCATCAGTGGAGCCGCACTGAGAGGCCCTTTTACATAAAATGTTATAAAACTTATCTGTTAAGTGCATAGAGAAGGATGATAATAACTATTGCTAGATATGATTTACAGTATTTCGGGTTATTGTGATGTGGTGATAGATGACTTACCTACAAAGATGAGCTATAGGATGAGGTGCGGCACCCGCCAAATAATGCTTCATTTCACAATGTTTAGGCGGGTGGTGACTTGCCATCCACTAAATGGGCCCCCATAAAGGCTACCGTAACTTGGCGCCGGAGGGGCAACATTGGTATGGACGGCTTAGGGTGTCGAGAGTTGTGCTGCGCTTTCACTAGACGCTACTCGCGGCGTTATGCCCTTTAACACTTCCACACTGGTGCTTAGGTTTTTAGCTCTTGCGATTTCCACTCCAATCCGGCCGGTAAAGGCTAGAGAGGAGTCAGGGGTCTCATTTAGCCCCAGGGAATCAGGGTGTCGCCACTCACCGACGGCTCGTCACAAAGCCGCCCCTGCGCGTTTTATATTTCATAATTATTATTATACAGTCATATTTAAGCTCATTCTAAATAAAATATAGCACAAGTGGTGTTACTCACATATTCTTATAAGTAATTTCTACCCAAGTAAGTAGTAGTAGTGAGTATATTGGTACTAGCACGCGGGTAGGGATCGCATATCACGATTCTATGCGAGACGAGCCCGCGTGCTAGTACTAAAATTTGAAAAAGATTGATGAAGACGTTGATATTGCTTTCGTCTTTCCAGATGTTGTTTTTGGTCTACAGGTTGCATTTTTCAACGGATCTCGACAAACATGGATCTCTTGGTACACAAGTTTTATATTTTAAGAGATTTTTCTTGTCGTTGAAAGGTCCATTAAAAGGAGAGGATATGTACTGTCGTGCTATTTAAAAGCCGATTTCTATAACATTTGGCAAGATTGTTTAGTATCTAAATCCTAACAAAATTTACGAGTATGAACCAAATCAGTCAAGAGCGAGTCGAGATAGTTATATGCTTTTGAAGAGAGACGTGTCGCGAGATCTACTTTCGGAAAACTATTAGTATTTAGGATGTGCGAAAACCGCGTTAGTTTCCATAACTAAATGTTTAAGCTGTTGTAAATAATGAGAATTTTCTTTCCAATGTTTTTCGCGATATAATTTTTACTTCCTGTTTATCATGGATAAAATTGGATACTCCCTTGGCCAACCTTTATTAAAACCTATCTCATACGGAAGAATAAAGAAATAGAAAAACATAATCAAAGAAAAAAATAATCAGTCGTGAAAAGGCGAGTACAAAAAAAATACATTTTTTTTATGTTTATATTAATTTGAATAAAATAATGTAGCGAATGATGAAAGAACGCCAATATTGAGGCTAAAATAGCATGTCTTATCAACGTATACGTTGTGACTAGATATTTTGGTGATGAGATTGTGGTAGATTTTCAAACAACATACAACAACTTAGCGAATCAGACATAAACGATGTATTCTCAAATAATATTCAGTAATAAATATTTTTGTCTCCAATCAGATCTGTGTATGGCTTATTATTTTTCTTCGGATATGGTATATCTCTTTCTCTATCTTAAAAATGTTAGATGATTGAGGTTTAGAGATTCCAATCTAATTTTCAATGGCTTTCAATGCGGATTATAGGTGACCATTTCAGACATGAAGTTTAAAGCACATAAAAGATAATTTTGTTTTGTGGTTGATAATGGTACTTGATCCCATCCAATCAAGTATAAACCTACAATTTATAAGTTGAATTAAAAATAACGGTGATGTTTTCTTTGTTCTCTATTATATTTTTAATGCGTTACGGTCTCGCAACGAACTCCGCCAGAATCAATAGATAAAAGACTGAAAATTAATATCTAGAGACGCAGAAAATGATCTTTTCATAATATTTACTCCAACGTACTCTGATAAGATTAATTAGGAAACTTTATCTCATGAAATTAATTTGCTATTTGAGTTTATCCCGAAAATACAGATATTACAGGAGAGTACCTTATTTAAGTCGTACATAATAACATTTTGCTCCTTTATGTTATTAGTTTCCGAAAAACGGTTTCATTTTCTGTTCAATTTTGTCAAAGAAATGCTAAGGTTCCTCATGAAATTCTTCTGAGAGCCATCACGGCGTATCGTTAAACGAAGTATTCTGGAGATTGTTCCTTTTTTTAAAGCTTTGTTTTAATGATCGTAAAAATGTATTTTTAGCCAGAACAAGGTGCTTTCATCTTGTGATTTTTACAACGGATGCGTATCACTGCTATTTGTAGATCCATTGAAAAACTATTAACGCTACCTCTGATAGCTGTTACAAGATTGTAAAATTTGTAAATTGTGCTATTTTGCTCGATTGGGCACATAAATTGGGATGTTGTTTCCCACTAGAGTTTTCTTTGATAAACAGCCATTCATATAGAGCATGACTTTTTATTCAGTGCACACATTTTTATCGCGCAATAGATATCATTAATTTTTTGTCAAACTATTCCAAAGAAAATTATATTGCATGCACCCTACACTTCAGACAATAACTACCTACTAAAACGTCTCGGGCGTAGGTACTCGTACGACGCGGCCACGTAGATACTAAGACGTAGGGTGACATTGATTACTCCGTTTATCTGTATATTTTCTCTTGAAGTTATTTCAATATTTTAGTACTAAAGTAAGTAAAATCAATGTAGGGGTTTAATTGTTTGTTTATTTTAATTTCCGTATGCAAAATATGTGCACTGAAAAAAAATCACCCTGTAATAGATATTAATAAAAAAGCCGTGGTGGTCTAGTGGAAATGACACCCGCCTTGCAATCGTGAGGTCGTGGGTTCAAATCCCGGACCCGTACCAATGAATTCCTTGGAATTTATGTACGGAATTTCACACCACTGGCTTTTCGGTGAAGGAAAACATCGTGAGGCAACCTGCATACGTCCTTAGAAGATTTCTATGACGTATGTGAATCCACCAACCCGTACGCGGCCAGCGTGGTGGATATAGCCCAATCACCCTTCGTGGGTAGGCCTACGTCCTGCAGTGGACTATTAAAAAGGCTGGTACAGTACAGTACAGATATTAATCAATAATAATAAACGACTTCAAAAGCATTAGGTACGCGAGTAACACCTATTAACATGAAAACGAATTATTATTATATACTACGGGACTAATCGCGCACTAAAATTACGAGATAAATAAATACCTCATCATCCCGACGTAATAATAATATAACGTATTTAATAATAAAGTGTTCAAATCGCGATAGTTTAAAAACAACATGAAAACATTCGTTTTCATGTTGTTGTGTGAAAATTGTGTTAGTTTCCGCAACAAAATTGCCATGTACAGTAGATGGTATACATGTGTGTATCTGTATATATAACTCCAGACTACATTTGATAAAGATACTCGTAACACCAACCAGCTCATCAATTCAATTCTTATCGGCTCGCATTATTTACTGTACATATTATTACAGTAGTCGCTCTGAAATGGCTTTGATTTTAGCGTGAAGCTGCTGATATAAACATTAAACACAACCAGCCAATCTATTGTGGTGTTTAACTGTTAACATATAAAGGTTATTATTGTGCGTTTAATGTGGAGCTGTATCATTGTATAGCGATTAGCACGTAGCGCCTCGTCAGCGGTCCCATGACGGGTTGAACATGCGAAATAGATTATGTGAGACAGAGTGATGGGGTGATGGGGAAATCCGCAAATTAATCAACCGCTGGATCAGCCGCGTATCAATCTGAGTAGAGACCGAGGATTCGAGACATTAGGCGTGGGTGGTTACATGTTTCCGAGCCAGAGTAATTTCAGATTAAATGGCTCTTTCTAACAATCCTACTATATTTATTGCGTTAAAAGGCTCTAAGCAAACAATTTTTTTGTGAAAATGTCGAATGAACAATTCAAATACAACTTGTTTATCAATCTCGTAAAAAATTTACAAGATCAATAGGTAGATGGATGGCATTTTAAAAACATTTTTATTGCGCTTAAGTCCGCTTACCAACAACTCGCCTGATGGTAAGCGACGTTGTGTGTGAAAATGAAGTACGGATACTCTATTGAGGTGTTTATTATCAATAAATTGTGCTGTAAAACTTGTAAACGTAAAAAATATTCTAAGTGTATCTAATATATTTTCCGTTGTTTGTTTGTTTTTTCATTTTGATCTGGCTAGGCGACTGGTAGAGGTGACACTTGACCAGAATGCTGGCATCTACTTTGGTCAAAAAATAAGTACATAGCAATTCAACGAGGCAACGCCGCCAGCATTCTGGCCACGTTACCCTCTGCCCCGGGTCTTTTAGATTAGTTTTATTTTTATTTTAGTAATATAAGTTTTAGTTTTTATTTTAGGTCGGTTAATTTTAATAGTTATAGTTAATGAAATGTATTTTTTTAAGTTTGGTCAAAATATATTTTTCTGTTGTTATAGCTATATGTACTTACAATTTATTTTCTAGCTTTTAGTCGCAGCTTCGGAAATAAAAAGTGGGCTATGATATTTTTTTGCCCTTAAACTATATATTCAAGAAAAAATTAAGTTGTCCTATATCTACGTTGCTGCGTGAAAGAATAACAAACATATTTTCGAACCTAAGCAATTATATTCTTAAATATTATACAGGGTTATTGGTAATCAATTAGCACCTTTTTAGGGGCTAATTCTGTACATCAAAACTAACAACTTTTGTTCTGCGACTTTTGTCAAAACTAAATAAATAAATAAAAAAAAATATTGACCAAAAACAACATTTCAACTTATTGACATAACATACAATTTTCTTATAAAAGTTTTAGGAAGATGGTAAACTAAAAAAACAGCGGTATAGAATAGAATGTAATTATATAAGTAAGTTTATTTTGGTATTATGTAATAAATGTATGTTTATGTGTCTAGGTAGGCATATATATTTATTTCAATAAATGTTATTTATTTATTGGTTAGGAGTTAGTATTGCTTATTGGTTGGTTGTAATAGTGTTTATTGTTTATTTTAAAATTATTTTTTGTTAAGGCCGCTATTTTAGTTAATGTGCTATATCCTGTCCGTTCTTGGTTTCCTGGAAAAAAATCACTTGAAGCTATAAGGCCGCCATTTAGTATAACTAATTTTTAATGTTATTATTTTTCATGTGTTTTTATTGTATTTGGTTAAGCTAATAAAGAATTATCTATCTATCTATCTATCTGTTATATACATTTTACCGAGAGTGAACGTTTTTTTTTTATGGAACAGCATTTTTTAAAGATTTGATAAAAGTCGTTAAACAAAAGTTGTTAGTTTTGATGTACTGAATAAACCCCTTAAAGGATGCCAATTGGTTATCAATAACCCTGTATAGCTCAAGTGTAAGGCGACTTCCGCCGTTTTTATTAACAGCAATAATATTTTTACCGGAAAATCCATGTAAATATTATTTCACAATGTTTTCGACAGACTATAAATCAGAGTAGCTGTACCTACATATCATAAATGCCATATGATATAACTGAAATTCCTGATCTCGTAAAACATTTGATGTAAACCAGATACTTGTTTAAGCATAAAAATAATCAAACAACTTTCTCACAAACGATTCCAGAAGAATGGATATGAAACTTTAAAAACTATTTACTTATTATTATAAAACTATGTGAGCCTTTGAAGATTGAAAGTAAATAAAGAAAGATTACTATAAACATTAATTTTAAACAGTTATAAAACTTTAAGTTCCTTTGTGAACACGTGGACCAATAAAGTTTACGCTTGTTTGGCCGAATGGTAGATTTGTTCAACAGGAAATAGATTAAAATATGAAAACTGCGTCAGTAACGTGACTCATTTAATTAAATTCAGTTATAATTATTTTATATTTCAAATTTTCTCATACATGTGCCAAACTGTATGCCACAACGACGCGGGAGGGATTAAAAAATCATGAAATTATTGGAATATTCTTTAACTCTTTATATTTGACGCCATACTCAGAATATTTATACCATAATTTTCCACATTTTTTTATTATAACTTATACCCACCTGTTTATTATTTGGTCGAATGATCAAAATTAATTAAGTACCTACTATTTTAGGTACTATAAATACGGATGACCTTTTCACTAGTTTCACTCTTTTTTCACTTCATAAACTGCCGGATCGATCTTAATTGAAAAAATAATAAGAAGAAATAATATACAAGGAAAACAATAGAATCCTGATTATATCGGAATATACATACGGGCAAAACTTCGGACTAGTACTTAATTTCTTCTGTGGCTTGGTGGAGTTCATCAAAAAGATACAATATAATATATAGTCTGATTACTACTTACTACAAAAAATACACACATTTCAACGAAAGAGTTCAAGCATACACAGTATCGCGACAGACTATGTGACAGGCTTATTTTTAAATTCTCTTAAATGCAGTAAATATCTCTTAATCGCTCTATAGAATAGTGAGATAGTTTCGACAGAGACTAGAATACGAAAAAAACGAGAAAAAATATTCGTGTCAGATTTGTACAGCTTTCCTGTCGTCATAATCATATAGCCAGCTTGTTTCAGCCCGTCGGAGCTTATAAGCTTTCTTTCTCTTTTACCAATCATTTGTTTTGAGTCAGTTTCATCCAGGAGTTATCCTAATTATGCACGAAAGGAACTAAACGGCACGTATAATATCGCTCACCTATCGACATCACTACGTTAACGAAACTCGATTTTTTTGTATGCCAGTTTTTGACCCAAAGTCATCGCCATAGCTAGGAGAGGCACGACAGGTGGTGCCTACCCAGGAAAGTTGGCGGAGTAATTGCGGAACATGCAAACAAAAAAAAAACAGTTGGATTGAGTACCTCCTTTTTAAAAGTTGGTTAAAGTGTATGGCGTATCTTGCGCGACGTAATTTCAGATTTAAGTCTTAGAAATAAATTATTATCAATTATCGAGCCCAAACACGTCGGGTCCATCTTGTTTAGTGCAGCAGTACCTAAGGCCCCCTTCCGACTCTATCATCAGATTAGTATCAATATCAATAATATAGTTCCATGGAGGTACCTACTATATTATTGCATTGTCACGCGATATACATATGCGTAGAAAATTTCAGCTCAATCGGAAACCGGGAAGTTGGTCAAATTTAACTTGCAAGATTCCACCCGAACTTACATACATATACATATAATGTACGCACACAGGTACATCCATTGCGAGTTAAATACAAGCTTGTAAAAATCTCTAGCCATGACAATATCCGCAATGATGAGTAACGATTAACTTTTTGTCCCCAGTTTCAAGCAGCACTCCTGCAAAGGTGGCTGCTTCCACACTTCATGTGCCCGTTCTGCCCATTCGTCCAGGCTCTTAGCGTGAACGTGAGCGTGTTTACGTTGACAGCCATAGCTGTAGACAGGCACAGAGCTATAATCACACCACTTAGGTGAGTACTGTTTATTTTTACTTCGAAATAAGTAGTTTGTTTTTGTGCTCTTACATATTTTATTACATTGGAAAAGTCGTGATACGAGACGATAACGTGACGATACGCATAACAAGTAATTTTATTGCCAGTAAGATTATTCTCGTGTAAGATATATAGAGTTTTTAAGCCACTTGAATACAATACATATTAGGCCCAATTATGAAGGAGCCATCGTAAATTTAACATAAAAAGTTTTCTATCTCTATCAAATGCCTAAAGTGAAAAAGAATCAGAAATAGTCTAATTAGTTATCATAATTACGATGGTGCCTTTATAATTGGGCCAAATATCTGACTTGCTAGGTCGTATGCGACCACGAAAAGAGTTTTGCTGACGTCTGAGAAAGTGACAGATATAATTATACTTCACCATAACTCTGTCTCATTCTGACACGTCTATAGAATTGTTTCGCGGTACGTATTCTAGCCCGGATGGCTTAAGGACTACAACACTGGGGCCTTACAAATCCTACAATGTAACGTATCATCCGAGTCACGATAGGTTTAAATTGTATATGTATACTACCCACGGTCGTTCCTCCTAAAACTCACCGTCATCATCATCAATTTGGCATATATATAAAGATGTTAACTTATACAGGATGGAGAGTTGATGCCATCATTAATTTGACTCACAAGACAAGTAGTACTAGTAACCAGTAATCATAAAAGCAATAAAAAAACCTTATAGTGAAAATACAAAATTTTCATCCATCTAAATAAATGAAGTAATAAGGCATCATACTTTATAAGGAAATCATTCATGCTATTTTAAAATATTAGACTAATTAAAATAGTATGACTGTTTAGATACAGGTTGCTCCTATAAAGATGATGTTTTACATAACTAAGTAATGAGCTTTATTTGTTAAATTAATTAATAACCAATCTTCCCGCTTAAGTACAACGTGGGTGTCTTCAAATCCCGAGTAAATAGGTATCTTCTTGGTAAGCGTGCTACAACCTAGACCGCATTTATGCTCAACATCAGGCAGTATGTAGTCAAACGCAAACCTACAAGGAATAAAAAAAAATATGTTAAAGGTTTTAAAACAGAAGGCTAAATATGTGATTTCATTTAATATCGGTGTCACTTCTCCACTCTGTATACTGACAATAATTAATACCTGTAACAAGCCAGTATCTCATAAAATGGTAACAAATAACATTTGCGCATACCAATTCAGTGGAAATCATTATACAGGTATTAATGCCAATCCAATGCACCAAGCTCGAATCTGAAATAATGAGAGCTTCAATTACAGTGACTACCTACTAGTAAGTAAGTTCGTATAGGCCGGGTGGCTAGCCCTGGTGTCAGTCAGAGTTTTTAGGCCGCCTGAAGGCCTCTGACATGGCTAAACGGTTAAAACAACCGGGACCTACAATTTAACGTGTCATCCGAGCCACGGTAGCGCTCAGTTGGAAAATGCCACCCGCGGTCACCCATCCAAATACTGACCGTGCGGAACGTTGCTTAATTTCGGTGATCGCTGACAATCACCTAATCAAACTACGCTACGAGCGCTACCTACTGACAATACCATAGTAAGTCGCTGGGTGCAAAACGGGGAGTAGGGACAGACGAATCGATCGCAGCGCCCGCCGTGGCTAAAAAAGGAACTCGCGGCGGATGTCATCCTTGCGTATACATAGTGGAGTGTTGTTGTTTATTGTATTTCGTTAAAAATAAAGAAATATGGGTCACGATACCTGCTGTGTTGATAACTGTAAAAACACTGGCGTAAACAGTGCTTGTAAATTCTACAAATTTCCACAAGTACGTTGGAAACAAGAACAACGAATGAAATGGATAACAGCCGTCAAGAAGAAAAAGTAAGTTAACCTATAAAATAACACTTTTATTGTTTAATTATCCATGTAGTATGAGAATGTTAAGTGACTATAATTTATTTGTTGGTTTATTTCAGTGCTGATGGATCGCCGTGGTACTCAAAGCCCCATGACAAAATTTGCAGTGCACACTTCATTGGAGGCAAAAAAGCTGAAGAACAGGGCAGTCCTAGTTACTTCCCAAGAATATTTCAGACTACATCCACCTCCGCGAGGGTTAAGGCAAATTTAGCCATGTCAAGGTATAACCGATACATGGAACGCAGAAACAAAAAAGAAAAAGAATTGTTGAGCAGAGAAGAAGAACCTAATATTCCTTACGAATCAAGAATTGAAATCATGGAAAATACTGCAAAAAAATTGATAAAGGATGCCAAATAGAAATATTTTCGAGTGTTGAAAATGAAGGAAAACATTTATATGTAATCGGTATATATACAGTGGCAAAGAAATATGTGATTCTGAAGTACAGACTGATATACCAAGTGACCCCAAGGTTATTAAATATGACAAGAAGACGAAAGACCAAGGGTGTAACACTATTCAAAAGACTTTCGCTCATCAAGGAATTATGACAGAAAATAAATATTTTACGTTACTATAGACGCTATACATTTACATGTTTTTAGTTTTACAATAAACGATTTTAAATACGACGTTTCATTGAAAATATTTCTTTGTTTATTTTACTATTCGTAATCAAATGACAACTCGCCATTTGACACTTCAGAGTCCGCCTGAAGTTCATCCGCTAGTTGGCGCTGCCGTCGCGCACCCAGCGATTGATTCTCAATATCAAAATTCTTCGAATTTACTTTTGTTCATACTTTAGGCGACTAAGGAACGTGTTGACTATTAAAGTATTAACCGAGTTGTGGTAACTTACGCACTAGTGTTTTAATAGTGTCGGTTTAGTGAGTTATACGTACCTACTTTGAAATCAAGATATGTGCACATAAGTAATGTAAGGAGTTAGCTCTTTATAGACAGTTATTACACAGCGTGGTGGATATGGCACAATCACCCTTCGTGGGTAGGCCTACGTCTTGCAGTGGACTATTAAAAGGCTGATACAGTACAGTACAGACAGTTATTACTTGTCTAAAAAAGCGATATCTACATTCTACACAGTTTCTGCAAAATAATTTTACTGCTACTTATACATAGGTATATTACATCTAATGCAATATTAATCATTTTACTAGCGTTTATTACTAATAAAATATATGAAGACGATCCCTTACATTTTGAACACACAAAAACTAGTGAAGTTATGAAATAACTGACACGTCCTTGGCCCAAGAAGGAAGGGCATGTTTATTGCGTATCTACAGGGTTATGTGAGATTTTTATTGCCTCACAGCACAGAAAGTTATGAATGAATTAGCTTTTGCTCGCGGCTCCGCCCGGTAATTTGACTTTTGTGCTATCCCACAGGAACATTTTATTTTTTCGGGATAAAAAGTAGCCTATGTCACTTTCCGGCCTTTGAACTATATCCATGCAAAAAATTAAGTCAATCCGTTGCTCAGTTTCTGCGTGAAAGAGGAACAAATCAACAAACTTTTCGGATTCATAATATTAGTATGATGATGTCGCAGACCTGTCTTGATTCTGCAAAATAGTTATATTGTGTGAAAAATGCAGAATTCTACTACGTGATGGAACAGGGGAGATAACATGAAAATGAATTGTCTGAAAGTAAACATACATATTACTTGAAATCCGCTTATACATGCAGACACCGCGGGGAAAAAAAAGAAAGAAAGAATGAAATAACGTTTATTTCGTGACATATATGAACAAATATAAACAACAAACAACAAATGTAAACGCTGCTCAAAGTCTGCTTTCATTTAAGTACTACGGTTATTCCCTATGTTACTGCGTGAAATAGTAACGAACAAACCAATAAACCATTGCCTAAACATACTTTCGGGCTTATAATATTAGTAAGGATTTAAGGATAAGGATTAGGGTTAGTACAATAATAGGTAGGTACCTAACAATAAAAAAGACGTGGTGGCCTAACACCTCCTTACAATCGTGAGGTTGTAGTTTAAATCCTAGCCCTGTAACATGAGTCCTTTGGAATTAATGGACGGAATTTTACACCATGGGCTTTTCGGAGAAGGAAAACATCGTACGGCAACCTGAATACGTCCGTAGAAGAAATTCGATGGCGTATGTGAATCTACCAGCCCGCACTGGGCCAGCGAGGTGAACATGGCCCAATCACCCTTCCTGGGTAGGCCTATGTTCAGCAGTGGACTATTAAAAAGGCTGGTAATGTTACAAGTTTTTATTTTGGATAGGTTAACGTTTGACCATAAGCGGTCTAGGGTGTGCCACGTATACCTACAATGTTACTTAAATAAACAAAATTAACGATAACATGAGATATATCTTTGGTAATTGCAGTTGTTTCAATTTTTACTTTACAGAATATACTAACAGGACCTTGCATGATTCAGGAATATCGTACTATAAAAATAGTACTTACGTTTTATCGACATAGAAATCCTAGAGCGTGTTTGTGTCTGGCCTATATTCATTCGTAACATGCCGCAATAAAGGATTATGAAGCTCAATATAGCAAAAAAGAGATAACCAGCCTATTTATTAAATATTTTACATATCTTAGATAACGTTTTCATCCATTTATATACTTATTTTATCAGACCTTCAAATGTTTCTTATACAAAGCTTGTTACTCGTGTTCAAAGTTATAATATGGCCTAATTTCTTCGAAGTAACGAATAAGAGTAAATGATGCCAATCAGCTTTGATTTGCTATACAAATACGATGCTTAATACCAAATTCTTACATAATAGGTATTCTAAAATTTTGTGATTCAAATTAAGTTTTCTCGTAAACAAGGCAATATCGCAATAATACATATATCAAATGGTATCCGTTCTCGATCACGTATATCGATACTTATGATAGAATTATATTATAAGCATAAGCATTGTCATTCAGCGTGGCAATGCTGCCAGCATGCTGGGCACGCTGCCAACTGGCAGTGGGCTTGACAATTTGGATTATATTTAAACCTTCATGGTAGTTGATTGAATCAGGCGTTACTTTACGAAAATTCATCTTCAAATCTTTGAAGTGTGAAGTTTGAAAGTGTTTTCAATATTTTGTAATATTAATAATTGTATTTTTTTTGTTAAATGCCCTTAAACTTATTTGCCTACAACAAGTTAGCGGAAATACACTGAATATTTATTCAAAACAAAGATTTGAAGACCTTCAAGGGTCTGTGGATGATCCAATTGCTTTATATGTAGTGGTAGTGTAGGTAGTTTTAACATTTAAAGTAGTAGTGTATCTTATTGTAGTTAATAAAGTCACTTTTGCCCGTTAAAAATATTATATATAGGTATCTAGAGTATATCAAAAGTATGTGACTAAAATTGAAAAAAAAAAAAAAAAAAAAGGTTATAAGGATATCTCGATTGTATTAAATACGAGGCAAAGTACAAAAACTACGAAATTTTAAAAACTGTTAAACACTGTCAAATGTACCTACTGGTTAAAAATATTACTTTGAATAACTTTGTTGCCTATACCTACTACAAAAGGAACTTAATATACAACAGTTATGCTCGGTTATTGCACGATTTGGCCATTTTTCAAGTCAACGCCAACATCTGTGCGAGTGATTTTATCTGTGTTGAAGATGTCGAACCTTCACTCGAGAGTATGTTCTATACTACGGCATTTTATACGCATTACTTGCAGTGATATAGAATGATATTATTAAACTGCTTATGTAGTGGGGTTCAACACGAGTAAGAAACAACCTATTCTTCGCGCCCTTTTAGGGTATCGTTTACCCTTCGCTTCATTTTTATCGTGATCGACGTTAATTTATTTATAAGAAAAGAAGATTGGAGAAAATTGATACAGCAGATATAATTTCATTACAAAATTAATGCCTCTTTGTTACGCAGTTTCCCTTCAAAAGCTTAGTTTCAGTTGACTTTTAGGAAAGTAAATAAAATTACGTATGTAGGTTCATATTTGAATGAGTATACGCACCCCACATTTCTTAATTAAAATGAAATTAAGTTCAGTAGGTATGGTATGCGTTATATTGCGTTAATTTATTTTTTTGATCACGGAAACGGGGGAGGGATTCTATTCGACGCGTATATTTTTTTATGTATAACCGCGCATAACTTTTTACATATTAGTCCGATTTCGATAATTCTTTTTTTATTGGAAAGAATATACTTTGAAATTGGTCCCGTTTTAATGTTATCTAAATCAGCTGAGCCATTTTCAGTAACAATTTATGATATAATAATAAGTCCGACTACAGAGGCGCCAGCGTAACTATATTAGCTAAATAGCATATTTCTGTTTCTTTTTTTCGGCATTAGATAGAGAGAACGCTTTTTACGCTGCTATTTAATTTACGCTGGAGCCTCTGTAATCGGGCTTAATATATCAATATACAGGGTTATTTCTAATCAATTAGCATCCTTCTAGGGGCTTATTCTGTACATCAAAACTAACAACTTTAGTTCTACGACTTTCGTAAAAACTCAAAAAAAAAACAGTTGTTCTATGCATTTTGTCGCGGGTTAACTAAATTTTTCTATGGAACAACAAACATTTTTTTGACTTTTGACGAAAGTCGTAGAACAGACGCGGAGAAAAGTTTATTAAAGAAAAATCCTATCTGAATCATAATTTTAAGCATATTTTGTACGTTAATTTGCAACATAGTTTCAATATCGTGGACGTTAAACAAATCCTGACTTTTTTAACTAGTTACATTTTTGTCGAGGCATTATTATAATTGAATTAGGAACTGTCCTTGAAAAAAGATATCACGAATAGTATTTTTTTTACTACAGATATCCAAAAGTACACAAGGACTTGATTTGATTGAGATTTTGTTACAGTTGATAAAGAATAGATGTAATACAAGATTCCTTTTTGCAAAAAAAATAGCATGACCGACTCCACCCGTGTACAGAAGTCGCGAATATTTCGCACGGATCGATGTAGCATTTTTCCCGTTACTGTTGATTTATCAAAAACAGCTCAGCCGATTTCGATAAAATTTAAATGAAACCAATTTCGAAGTATATTCTTTCTAATAAAAAAAGGATTATTAAAATCGGACTACTTAACGCTAGACTAAACGCGTCGAATTGAGTACCTCCTCCGGTGGTTCGTCGCCGTCGGATAAAAATGAAATAGAACTGCTCTAACTAAGCACTACTACATAATTAAACTGGATCAGTCATAGAAAAACAATAAAAAGTAGATAAATGCTAAAATAACCAACCACTTAATTCAAAAATCGACCTAATCAAAAGATTCTCTCTGAGCTCCTACTCAGATATTAAATCACAAAAAAGTGAAACTGTTTTCAAATTTTACAGACCTAATACAAATGCCACGCTATCGTTATTCTGTCATTGATAAAAGAGAATGCTAAAGAAAGTGAGATGAATAATACGCACCATAAGCCAGTCATATATCGTCACGTATCGGCTCGTACACATGAATACACTTGGTCGGTTACTTTACGGTACTTTTGACCACTGACAAATATCCAACACCATATAAATCCCAAACGTTTTGTACAAAAAGTATTGTAGTAAAGCCAACTTGTTGATCGAAATATAAACTTTTCAAGAAAAAATTGGATGTTTGTTTGGACCCTATTTGGGTCGGCTTTGAAATGAAATGTAAGCACTATCGTGTACGGTTCACCAGAACATTGAATGAGAAGCTACGCCATACCAGCCATGTAAATCTGATGCTTTTGAAAATTACGTATCACTTTATTAAGTAGCACAGTATGCTGAGTGTGAGTTTAGTCGTAAACATGACGCGCTCGCCGCGAGCGCGTAAGCATGTAATTTGTATGAACTTGTTCTCGAACAAAGTGTTTCAAAAACGCGCCGCTAGTGGCGCTATACATTTCTTCATACAAATTACATGTTTACGCGCTCGCGGCGAGCGCGTCATGTTCACGACAAAACTCACATTCAGCATACTGAAGTTTACATTTCAATACTAGGGCGTATTAGGCTAATATGTGTAATTGAATCCTTGTTCAGTGGTTCTTCTGTTTCAGTGCTCACACGTCGAAGAGAGTAGCGAAAGTGATAATAGTATTTATTTGGGTGCTAGCGTTTACACTAGCAGGCCCTATGGCGATGTCATGGGAAGTTATAATGGTTGATGAAAACGATCCAGGTGAGTTTTTGGCATGAACACCTATTTCGAAAAAACAAAATAGTCATTTAAATATTATCATCGTTGTCGTCGTTTCTACCATAGGACGTCTTCTGCTGGATATAGGCCTCTCCCATTGATATCTAATAGGTAAGACCGGTTAAAAACGGCTTGCAAGAAATTTAATAATAAGTATACTAAGACAATTCTCGTGGTTATTTGCATTGAAATGATAATGATGTAATAAGAGTACTCAATCCAGACTGAGGCTATACGTGGGTTGCAGCCACGATTAGTAAAAATAAACCAAGAAATCGTGAAATTTATTCAATTCAATTTTATTTCAATTTCTTATACTCATAGATTATTACTATACAGTTACTGATGATAATTCTACTGATGTTTGTGTGTTTTTTTCTTCTAATAAAGTTGTGTTGTTCATTACGGAAAATAAAATGTAAATGGAAAATTAAGCCATAATATTTTACTACGCTGTACAAATAAACCCCGCAATTACCTTTCTATTGCGTTTTGTCGCAGCGGAAATTATGGTAACAGCGATAGCATCAATAGAAAATACAAAATAAAACTATAATATTTTTGCTCTATTGCTAATATTTCTTGATAAAGTTTCGTTTTAGGTTCACAAGCAATCATTCAAATACCTACAAATAACACACCAATAAAATGAAGTCTAAAACCTTCGTATGTTTTCGAGTATTTTTAGATCTTATTATATATATCGTATTAACGAAATAAACCGTCTCAGTATTAGCTCAATAGAAGATACGTGAACGTACTTAAATTATATTTACGGTAAATATAAAATATGAGATTTCTATTTACGTATCGAGATTTCGTAACAAACGTCTATGAATAAATTAAGTAGGTATGTTCTTTACAAATTAGATTGCAACAAGTAAAATAATAATTAAATACTTTTGCAACCTTATATTAGATTAGCGTTTGACCATCTTGGGTTCACATCATAAGAAGCAGAGACATTATGATCTGTGTGAACCACGTAAAATATTATATTGGTTACAATTATCGTAGTAATTACATGACTGATAGGTCTGACCTGCTGAAAACAGCCAAACATGGAGACAAAAGTTAACATTATCTTTTATGCACAGGGTTCCATAAATATAAACTCATATATTTTATTAGCTCGAAACACAAATTCCCAATATCCGACATCAATAGAGCGTGGGTTAGATAAGTATTTTCAGATTTTTCCTTCCCACACGAACAAAAGTTTGATAGACAAGATTGAAAATTACTTACCTTAGTTGAGTTATGATAATATTCGCAAAAAATCTATTTCTGTAGTAGGCAAAGAGAAAACTCAAACAGTACTGTTTGTCTAGTTCACTGTCTGTCATTAATCTGATTGATTCATGAAATAAAATCTGATATAAACGCATTGATTTATTAAAGAGAGGAACATTGTATTTGGTTGTGAATAAGCAGATGATTTATAAACTCTGATGAATTAATTAATTTTCAAACTCTAGTGTTGTAAACAAATAGCTCAATTTTTATGATTTGTTTAGTTTTGGAAAACTTGCCTACTCACCCTTAAGTTGAAAATGTGAGAGGAACCAAAGTTACCGGAAATTACCGGCACCGCGGATAGCAAATTGAAATAGGAGTGGGTAGGGCACATAAATCGTAGAACGGATAGCCAATGGGCCCGTAAAGTTCTCGATCAGAGACCATGTACCAACAAGCGCAGCGCAGGAAGTCCACCGGCAAGGTGGTTTGATGATCATACTAACACCGCAGGAACGTGTTGGATATAAGCTTTTTCCAACTGGTCCTATTGGAAATCTATTGGCTAGGCCTATGTCCAGCTCTGAAAACTCATTATGATGATGACGAAGGTAAAAACAAACCACGAAATTGCTCTCTAAAAAGTTTTTCACACATTTATGTATGTAAGACTGGCAGTTTTAATTCTGTAGAACCATTTTTCACTGCGTTTTGTTGTTCTTTTAATAACTTGACCTGTTTGTTTCCAGTTACAAAGCTCGCGTACAAAAAGCCCTTTTGTAATCCCAGCGAGTTCGGACTGCATTCATTAGCCATATACAGACTGATTTTGTACATATTTCAGGTAAGTTTAGTCTCCATTCGCGCTTCTTTAGCTTGCTACTCTTGTTTGAACAACAATGCACAACACTTAGTCTTGTGCAACTTTGCTTTATACATTTTTACATAACTTGACAAATAGAAAGTACGTAACACTAAGGTATCAAAAATACTGAAATTTTATCACCTAACAAAACTAAGCGCAGCCGCGACAAGCTCAAATTCCACAGTTTCTGTCCATTCATTTACTCATTACATCCCACCAAAGCTCGCTGCATCCCCCAGCTAAAATCTATTATCAAACAACATTAAATAATAGCTATTCCCACTAGGCCAAGAGGTAACTGTTCCCGTACGATCGGAAGGATTCCACGTTATATGCTCGTAAATTCCGTACCCTATAAGTGATTTTTCCCCATTATCTTACTTCCCTGTCCCTTTCGCATAAACATCTGTGGCCTCCGAAGGGCCGAGTGTACGTTACGTCACGGCTTTCCCTCTTTACCTAAATGCCTCCATAGCACGCTTGTCCGACCTTGTAATTGCGAACGTTGATTCTTTCCATCGCAGTAACTTTTCCAATGAAAGAAGTTTTACGAACTATTTTCGAATAGGAAGCCATTATTTCGGGATTGAGAAGTGATTGGGTAGGCACAATCTTAACACGCTCTTTGAATCTTTTGTGATCGTGCCTAGCAACAAGGGACGACAAATCGAATTGGATTTGTAATTGTACCTAAGTATTTTCCAAGAGCTTTGGTAACGACTGATCCTCTGTTGATCAATGTGGAACTTGTAACAAGCACTCAAAAGTTGGATAATCGAAATCAGTCACAGTCTACGTTCTCACAATAATAATAGGCATGTTTACTGGGTATAAAATCATAATTATAATTAGTCCGTTACTTAGATTATTAAAAAATATCGGACGCGTACTTTTTCTATTGTCAATCAAACAATTAATGACAAAGATAAACCTTGTCAAATTTGAGAGTGGGGGCTCGTGACGTCACTAGCCTGTACCGGCACCGGTGTATTTGTAGGTTAACGACGTCACACGGAATTTCAACGGGCTAAATCTTCATCATTTTTGCACAAATTGACAAAAGACAAAATACGTGTCTAATATTTTTTGATAATCTATTTGACGGACTAATTATATTTTTTTAGTAAACAAGCCTATTCAAATAACGCAAACAGTCGTAAAAATTCTTTCTATCACGATCCAATTAGTATGCTTTAGTCGTAAATTATACAGGCCCTTGGTGAAACTTGGTAATATTGATATTATAGGCCTCATGAGCTTTAAATCTTGATTTGGTGTTAGTAAAGAACGCAAACAACTCGTTAGGGTTTTTCAATCTTGATCCGAATGTACTCGTAAGCTTGTTGAAATTACGGGTATTTGTCCGTGATATGGAGCCATTTCAGTGGAAATTTTTCGTTTTAGTTATACTGTTGAAGTATTTTCGTTTATTTTTATTTTATGTTAGAAATACCAGGTGTTTTTTCACGGCTAGGCATGTGGTACCTATTGTGACAAAAATGGTAAACACTACAGCTAAATATGGTACTTAGATAGTATGGTAGAATGAATATAAACTTTTATTAGATATATCGGAATACCTAGGCGCACTATTATGTCATTGCACTCTCTACGGTTTGGCGATGGATTTTAACTTGAAACCTCTAGATGAATATGCAAAACACTTGAAAGTACCCTTTCGACTATAACACAATTTAATTTTTGTGGCCTTTTCAGGGTTCCGTAGTAAAACGAAAAACCCTTATAATTTCGTTATGTACGTCCGTCTGTCCGTCCGTCCGTCTGTCCGTCCGTCCGTCCGTCCTAATATTACAAAGCCTATAACTACCACATTTATGAACGAAATTGCATTAAATTTGCGATTATAATAGTTTTAGTATATACTGTATAGATCTCAATTTAGAACAAGTCAAAATTTTAAAATAGTATATTTAAGGGGTAGCTCTCATACATGTGAACTGGGGATGAAACATTTTTTTCAATCCATCTCCCCGTGTGGGGTATCGGGTCGCCAAAGTTGAAAAAATAGTGTCTCTAAACTCGCACATAGCTCAGAGGTCTTGGACCTCACAAACATACTTCTCAGCCAATTATGTTTTTGTAACAGTCTACCATCCAATGCCATAATTAAAATTGGTTATTATCATCCTCATAATCATCGTTACCCTCTACGGAAGCCTATCATACGCGTGTCTTGATACGCACTTGACATCTTATTCTTTGTTGAAGTTCAAATTAAAGGCCAGTGTCAAACTGAGTTATATTTGTCTATTTATTAATTGAAACTTTCCTTTATAGTCATCCAGTTCCACAAAACAATATCTCATACACAAAGGTGGACGTGTTTCATACGAGTTTCTGTTTCAATAAGCGTGTACGTTTGTCTTTGGTCCACTTAAGTTTCCAATATCCATTGTTTGATGTCGCTTCTCTGTTGCAGTATGTAATACCCCTGTTCGTGATAACGTTCGCCTACGTGCACATGGCTATGAAACTGTGGGGTGCGAGGGCGCCCGGGAATGCCTTGGAAGCGAGGGACGCCAACCATATGAGGAATAAGAAGAAGGTAACATATTTTTCTTTTTTATAAATGATAATGTTTATGAAAAAAAAAAAACAATTATTCTACTAGGGTTTCACTTAACAACTTTTAATAATATATGAATGTACAACTTAATATCTATCCGTAGAAGTTTCCTCTTCGGCATAGGCCTCCCCTAGTCCCCTCCACTCTTCTCTATCTCTTGCCTTTGTCATCCAGTCAAGACCAGCTCTATCTGTGATAACATCTCCCCATCTTTTTCTCTGTATTCCTTCAATGACAATGTTTACTATATAGGTACTATAAATAATAACAAATATATATTTCATGTCATAATGCGCCTCGTGGCTAGAGTGCACTACTTGACATCGACATTCGCTTGTGCGAATAACGCTAGTTCGACAAAACTGAACTGCGACACACTATAGTTCGCTTGCACGCTCAGTCGATACACTGAAGCTCGATATCACTCTAGCACGACACTGAAAATACAAATAGGATACTTTAGGCGTTACGATGGAACAAACAAACTTAATTATGATCTGCCAAACAAAAAACTAATCATAAAAATAATAATAATTATCGATGCGTTGTGTTTCATTGCGAAAAAATTGTCGGTGAGACCAAAAATAATGCGCTGTCAATGAGAATATGTCGCGTGACAGAACTATTTGCTATACTCCAAGGTAAAAAAATCGAAAACGCAATTTGGTATTGGAGCATAAATCGATAATAATATTCATTCACGTGATTGTGTGTTTCGAGTACCTCACAGAAATAAAATTGTGATTTTAAAATGTATTATTTACAACTCTATCGATAAATGAAACAAATCGTAATAATTTTAATCTCAAGAGCATAACTTTTTACACTTTTGTTTCTAAAAAGAAAAGTCTAGCCTAGCATCTAAAATAATTTTTGCAATAAAAAATAATTACTTAGGTATATATTGTTAATATCATTACATAATACTGGTATTAAATTAGGTTTTGGTGTTGTCGTCTAAAACTAAGTGCCTAATAGAATTACAAATTGTATGGTGCAGTCAGCGTTGTTACGTCGAAATAAAATATCTCACCAACAGCAATCGTTAATAAAATATACCTAAATAAATAAATAAATAAATAAAACGTTTATTGTTCCATAAAAATTTACAAAAACAAGTTATGCACTAGTTCCCACACTAGGGTGACCTGTGTCGTGGGACCTAGGCTCTTCCTTATTATTAGGTATAACATGTTATCTAAAACTACAATACTAGAAAAGTAATTATTATTAGCTAACTATTGAAGGTATAATTATAGATATACAATAAAAACGACTAAATTTAAAAGCTAGGTTACTAAATGAAAATAAAATACTATTTAAGTACTTAATTTTGAAAATATAGTTATTATTTACATATAAAGTCAAAAGAGGGTTATACTTCTTGCTTATTTATTATGAGGGTTATCGCAGTAGCAGAAAGACAAAACTCGCAATATTAATCGTACATACGTGTTTTAAATGTATACCTATCTAAGTGTAAGGTATGTCATTATTGAAGTGTGAGTGTAAATTTATCACTTCCACAATGTAAGAATGTATGAGAATATGACTATCGTGGAAATACTATAGTGTGAGTGTCAACACTAGGTTAGAGTTGACCGTGTAGTAGGTAGGTATGTAGGTGTGCATGAGCCTACTTGAATGCAGCTGTGATAAATGTTGTACAGCGCAATGTATACAGTAGGTGATATTATACTGTTCTTATGTTTGTGAGATATTTAAAATTTGTTTAAGTTATACTATAATATTAACCATATATTAAAAAATAAATAAGTATTAGAATATAAATGTAAAAAAAGTGTCTGTATGTATACAATATATAAGTATATTTATTTATTTTTTTCTCGCTATGAAACATAATATACATTTTATTAGTTCACATATTAAAAATAATTATTGAATATATATTAGTGAAAATTAGGTTACACATATAATGATCATTAATTATAGTTGTCATAATTATAATAGAATGTTGAAATATTTTTTCTTGTCAGGTCACTTTGTCACTTGCAGTAATTTTTCTGTACCACTATAGCCCAGGTTAGTCAGCCATAATGTAATCTTTTTTTTGCACACAAAGTAAAGTGCACCTCTAAGTAAAGGCCGAAACACACAGACGGCGGGTGCGGGTCGGGCGCGGGTCGGGTCGTGTTCTTCGCGTGACACGCGCTGTTCCATTATCAACACACATCGCGCGGGCACGGCGCGGGTCGGTGGCGTGGCGGGACGGGTCGACCTACCTTGTTAGCAGCATCGATTGCTGTGAAAACTCAGTGTGATTGAAAATGTCGGAGGATTCGGACACGGAAGAAGAACTACTTTTTCGTTACTTCAAACACTTACTACTCTCATTTAATTGATCTGCAATTTGCTGCCATATCCTTGCCTTCAGAACAGCATTATTGTACTTGTTGTCCCTTGGTTCGTACAAACAAGCATGTTTACGAACACTTTCAATATTTTTTTCATTGAGATCCATAGCAAAATTGTAAAAAAATACAAAATCTCATTGACGTATTCACAACACGCGCTGAGCACGACCCGCGCACGCTCTCTGTGTGAACACTTGTTGGTGAATACTTGTATTACGACGAAATCCAACGAATGCAACGGCGCCCGACCCGCGCGTCCCGCGCTCTGTCTGTAGTGGCGGGCGACGGGCGCGGCTGGCGCGCGGCTCCCGCGCTCGGCCCGCCCCGCGCCCGACCCGCGCCCGCCGTGTGTGTGTTTCGGCCTTAAACAATCTCGATCTTGCTACTTTTCCCCATTGCCATTGATTACATTATTTATTACAATATATCTTAGAAATACACTTAAATAACGTGTCCAACAATTTTCGGATATGTAACCAATTACTTAAACAGGGTTATTGGTAAACAGCAATTAGCATCCTTTTAAGGGAATAATATTTTGTACATCAAAACAAACAACTTTTGTTCTACAACTTTTCCTAAATCTCAACAAATTTCCCAAAAAAAACCTTAAAAGTGAAATAATTGTTTTTTACATAGTTAATATTATTATTTTTACAGTATCTCCTCTGAGAGGTCCAAGTCTCGCGGATGGCGGCGCGCGTGCTTTTAACATAGAGTTAACAAATTATATTTAGACCAGTCAAATAATTTTTTTTAAATTTTGTATGGAAGAAAATAAATACGAATTTTTAGTAGTCGTAGAACAAAAGACGTTTGTTTTGATGAACAGAATATGTCTTTAAAAGGATGCTAATTGATTACCAGTGACCCTGTATAGCGTTCAGTTGGAAATGCCGAGGCTACTCCTCCGAAGATTTATGGAAAAGGCAATAAAATAGATGAAATAAAAATTTTCTAAACTAGATCTCAGGAAGTTTTTGTCGTTGATTCAATAAAACGCATAGAACATGCCTCGGATTTTCAAAAGCTTTTCGATGAGAGCAAAAAATATCAACGGGCGGCTCCGGCTAAGGAGGTCTGGTATTGACATTTCATCTCTTGGGCAAAAGTTCTAGAAAAGAGGTCGCAATATTTTCCGGCTATTTATTTTAATATTCTAGTACATACTACAAATATATGTATATCTAAAACTACTTAAGCTCTTAAAGATATCTTAGTAGATGTATCTAATTTTACATTACCATCTTTTAATTTAATTTTGTAATTATGTAATGACGAAAATCCATGACATTTTAATTGACCTACTTCTATAATCTATGATATTTACATTGTACTTTTGATATTTTGTACTGTTCCGACATTATTTAATTTTGTATTCGGTTGCCTTTCTACAGCATTTAATCTCGTTGCTGAAGTAGATAGTTATTTTTTATTTAACCAATTTTTAAATTTAATTTTGCTAATGTGTAGTGTGAAATGACGAGATGTATTTTGCGGTACTAATTATTATTGTACAAAGTGTTGTATATTTAATTTTAGTATTAAGCTCAATATAGGTATCAATAAATGATTCTAATTCTAATTCTCCTCGAAACCGGAGCGTAGTAACCCTCGATACTGTGAATAATATGTTAAAATAGATAAATAAATACAAATTGTCGTTGATTTATAATATATTTCCAATAAATCCTTAGTCATGATTATGATGAACAAATCTATAAAAAAAACAATAAAAAATAATGTAGGTAATTATAATATCAACGATTATATAATTGCCATATATTGATAGAAGGACATAAAAGCGACCAATTCATGATACTATTGATGCAACCTTTATTAACAATCTAGTTCATGATATTAAGAATGCCAGTAATCACGAATATGATAACATTATTCAACAACACCATTCAACGTCTATTCACGTATCAAGTTCTCGGAAAATTTGTTTAATTAAATGCAGTAGCAAGTGTTTTTGTTATTGGATCGGCTTGCCTGTAATTTTCCGTACTGTCCAAGTACTAACCAAATATATATATACGCATATAAGTAGAGACACATGATCCGATCATTCCAAATAAGTACAAAACATTTATCACATGCCTGCCTTCGATAAAACAACGGTAGATATCGTATATACTCACTGGGGCACACCGAAAAACGTGGTTCTTATTTTCATAGAAAGTTAAACATAAAAAAATGGTTTACAAGGCAAATATCTAGTCTAAGCTATTTACATTAATAGAGCTTAAATAACGGAAATAGACGTTTGGGAAAATGTATTTGGCTGGTTGCGACTTTGGTCATCTTCAATTTTATCATTCATCTTTAATTTTACGAAATCGAAATTAGCAGATTACCTTTTTTCCAGAATAATTTTATTATTTATTCACGGGTACTGTAACAAAGCCATAATTACTAGTTCTTGAGCTACTTGAAAAACTAGGAATTTTGTGTATGAATTTATGGTTTAGTTGAACAATTGAATGTAAATCAAATGCGTTACAGAGCGATTGGCGGCCTTTTACTTACGATGCAATGTCCTCTTGGGTATTTTATCAAAGCAATATATGCAAGCGATGTGTAATGGAAACCCGTTTGACTGTAAATTATTGTTTCGATTCCAGCAAAATTTGGTATTTTCCGTTGTTTTTGTTTGCAGAACATTTTAGTGACTGTACGTACCTACCTACTTAATGCATTCAGTTCCACAACATTACTTATTTAGTTAGATGTTCCTAATGTGGAAACAAAGATTTAAAACAAAAGTTTAAAGATTTTCGAATTAAAGAATAACACTACACACACATTGAATACACGTTGTCACATTTTTAGGGTACCGTACCTCAAACGGAAAAACGGAACCCTTTTAGGATCACTTTGTTGTCCGTCTGTCCGTCTGTGTGTATGTCAAGACTCTTTATCTCGGGAACGCGTAAAGATATCGAGTTGAAATTAAACTGTATACGTACGAGTATATCTATGGTCTCTTGCAGTTGTGTAAAAGAAAAACTTCTCAGTTATCGTTTAAAAAAGTTAGAACCGTTTATGTCGTAAAAAACCGCATATTTCGACACTCACAAAAATCAAAACCTACAGGGTACTCCCGTTGACATAGAACTAAGTATGAAATTTGGGGAGAAGCATTGTCTCAGAGTACACATATAGGAATAAATCTGAAAACTGTATATTTTATTTAAATCACAAAAAATAGCCTCAAAATTCACAAAATATGGGTTCAAAATTTAAAGTGAGTAAATCGTATTATATAAGATGTCATATAAAAAAACTTCATTAGCACATGCTAAAACATGTTTTTAATAATTATTGACGAGAAAAGTGAAAATAAAAACTTTTTTGTCGATGGTTATATTACAGAGATTTTAACAACTTACTTCCCACTTTTGTGAAATTTTCTGGATTTGTAAGGAACCCTCGATGCTCGAGCCTGACTCGCACTGGTCCGGTTTTTTTTTGTAAGTAATATATTGTAGAGAATGTTATGATATTGTCGGGAAAACCGAAGGACCAGATGCAGTAGAAACACCATTACCTATTACAATAATACTTTGTAGATATATTTCTTCCAATACTGTGTTCTTTAAGCTTTAAAAATAACTAATCTAGACAATCTAGACATGTTCTTCGCTCCGACTGTTCAACCAGAATGGCCACGAATAATTTTGTAATTTTTTTATTAATTTTTACGACTTCCTCTGTAATAGCCAATCACAGCTCGTTTCCTGTAGCATTTAATTTTTAAAGTCTGTGGTAGACTACCACCCTCGAACTTTCGTGTCTGTTCAAAAACCACACATTATTTAAAATATGCAATTTTTGCTTAAAACCCCACAATATTTAGTGTTATTGTATAATTATTAACTACTGCAATATTTTCAGGTAATAAAAATGCTGGTGTTAGTAGTTGCGCTGTTCGCGCTTTGCTGGCTGCCGCTACAGAGTTACTTGCTGCTGCAATCCTTTTTTCCAGTAATAAATGAGTAAGTATATTGTTGTTAAAAGCTTGTTGCTATCAGATTACTTATAATGATTAACAGGTTTTTATACGGACGTAGAAACGTAGAAACTTGATGAAAATCGCTTTCAAACGGTTTTATTGAAAAAAAATTATAAGAGATGCTTTTATTTATCAAAGTAGGTATGGTTAAAACGACTACGGTGATGATGAGCTATTTTATTGTCTAGAGCGCAAATCTTCTGCGGTAGTAAAATGAGTAGACGGCATTTTCAAAATCCTAGGTCAGACATGAACAAACTTGAACTTTTTGCTATAAGATTAAAGGAATAATTACTAGCGAACCTTAATAATTGTAATTCAAATAGCTTGGTTAAAATGATGCTTTCATTAAAGTTAATTCTGGTTTATTTTCGTGTGAAACGTTGTAATTCAGTTTCTTTCCAAGGTTTTTCCTCGTTTACACTCCTAATTGATCTTACTTTAGTACACTGGGTTAATAAAAAAGTTTGTGGAGCTAATCGTCGTGAATATATTACTGTTATCTGGTTTAGGGTATATAAACATTCCAAAATTTTCCTTTTTTTGTTTCCTACGGGAGTGGAAAAGGTGAATTAAATTAAAAGATTAGTTTCTTTGCGTCTAACCTAACCTTTGTGTTCAGTTGAGAGCTGTTTTTTTTATTTCGTATAGGTTTGCGTTTGACTACATACTGCCTGATGTTAAGCAGATATGCGGTCTAGGGTGTAGCACGTTTACCTAGAAGATACCTATTTCCTCGGGATTTGAAGACACCCACGTTGTACTTTAGCGGGAAGACAGAGCCAGTTTATTTCTGCTACCAAAAATTAGTGTTAGTTATTTTTTCAATTGAACTAAATAAGGTTATTCAGAAATGGATTATTAAGTCGAAAGGGAGAAATTTACACCATCATTATAAACTACTATAACGAAGAAGCTAACATCGCATTCGGTAAAAATATCATTATTCAGTCGTTTTATTTATTTTGTGAATTCTGATTGGTGATTTTGTACGGTACACCTGTACCATAAATAACAGATTCAAAATAAAAATTGTAAACGTGTAGAAAAGTGCCTAAAAATGCAATAAACTTTCTTACAAATCATGAATTTGTTCTAAAAAGCGGTATACATTTACTTTCTATCGAGCGAAGTTTTTTGAATTGTGTTTCGAGTTATTGAATCCCCTACCGTATAGTTTCGAAAATATTGTGTATTTTATTTTTATTCGATAACTTCAAGGTCGTATGGTACACCTGTACCATACAAAATCATCAACAAATGAGGCCAACCTCAAATATCAGTAAACAAAACACCTGTTTCGTTTACTGATATTTGAGGTTGGCCTCATTGTAAAAGTTGTGAATTATTATGGCCCCTTTCAGCTTAAGACACCCTATAATAGCCTTGTATTGTGTCCCTAAAACTTACAATTGCTTTGACCGACTCACAACTAAACTCCACTACTACAATAGGTAGGCATTGTATTGAAAATATAAAGTTATAGGCAACATTTTTCAAACGAGAGTAAATATTTATTTTTTTAATTATTCTATCAACATAGTTTACCGATTACATAGTAGAGTCACGCTTTATAATTACGTTCAAAAATAATCCGTAATCTACGTTAATAAAGCCGACCAGAAATTATACCAATTTCGTTTCATAAAAAATAACGACCTTAGGCTCTGTAGATTTAGCTTTATACCTTAATTGTGTGGTAGATAACAATAATTTAGCCCCTTTTAGCCTGAAACGATTAAGGTACTTTGATTGACCGAAGTTTTGGTAAACTGTTACCGTTATACCTTTTAGTTGATGGACTTAAATAGACAGTAACTAATTTTCAGTGATAGTTTGGCTCAAACTGCCGAACCCAACCTTTCCATCGATTTGTTTTATATTAGGCGTATAATATTTTTTTTGGAAAAAAATATGGGGAAAATCTCTGCTAGTTATAGGTTTGATAAGTGGTAGTACTCGACACAATATTCAAATCTTCGGAGTAACAAGATTAAAGATAAAAGCCCATCCCATCTTGATTCCATGGTATTTTATCTTGTGTAATCTTCTTCATCTGATCAGTCTTGTGGAAAAGTAGGTGTATGATATATTAATGTTGAAATCCATTCCAAAGATTTTGATTTGTCGTTAATTTCTGTTATACCTCTCAACAGTCAGAAAAAGTGATAATTATCAATTTTATTTTGATTTTTGAATGCCAAAATCGGGCGAAACTGGTGGCGTATTGGTCTTCACCCGCTCATATGAAAAATTACGCTGATACTATGGGCCTTAACGTGTCATCCGAGCCACGGTAGCGCTCAGTCGGAAAATGCCAACCGCGGTCACCCATCCAAATACTGACCGAGCGTAACACTGCTTAATTTCGGTGATCGCTGACAAACTGCGCTACGAGCACTACGGAAGATATCAAATACTATTTGGCAAAACCTTTTATTAAAAACCCTGATATTATCATCCTGCACGGGTAGCATGGCAAAGGGACAAATAGTATTTCCACTATTATATTCCCTCTAAGAGAAAATAAAGTATGGATTGACAATGACAACTAACATCAAAAGTGGATAAAATGTTATTTTTCCCTTTACCATGTATACTACCCGTGCTGATCATATCTTAATCCAATATCTATATATATTATTTATAAGGGTTTAACTCAAGCTTTGTTCCCAGGTACAGATACATCAACGTAATATTCTTCTGCTTCGACTGGCTCGCGATGAGCAACTCCTGCTACAACCCTTTTATCTACGCGATATACAACGTGAGTCTACCTATATCTATTTCTAAGTATCGTACTTTAGGTAGTATTAGTCGATATCACGAAAAACGTTTTCGAGAACATTTCGCGCCTCACTTCGCACGTAAAGTTAAACTGAATATTGATGACATAGATTTGAGTTGATTTGCGAAAATTGTACTTGTCGTGTTACATCTCTATTTAATATTAAGCCTATATCAAGTCCGTGTGAGTCATGAATCAACGGATTCATAGAGAATTCTTACAAGAAATTGTTTGAAGTTGATTTCTTTCGTATATGATAGATACCTTTGCTGTAAAGAGCTTTATTTTTATGTCATCGAATTAGAAAAAAGTGATAAAAAGATCTGAATTGCTACCTTAGGGCAAATAACGACTGACCTTTGTACTTATAAGTTTAGAAAGCTCATTTAGGGGTGACACTAAGCCTCAAGTAGGATAACAAAAAGGAACAAAAATTCGTATTGGATTTACTTTCGATGAAAAATGTACAGCACATAATTATTTTTCGCAAAAAAAAACAGCAAAACCACCTTCCATCGTATACAAAATTCGAATATTTCGCTCGAATTGCTAACATAATTTTTGATTTTTCAAAAACGGCTCAGCCGATTATTGTAAAATTTAAATAGGACGCATCGGGAGTATACACCTTCGAATTAAAAAATATTTTTTCTATTCGGATCACAATTGGCGAAATTATCAATGAACATACACAAAATACATTCATACAACATAGAACCTCCTCCTTTTTGTTAAAAATACCTAAGAAATTTCGTGGTAATTCATACGGTTTCTTATATAGCTCTGGGTAAAAATTACGACCGACCTTTGCCGCAACAAATTTCGTGCTATAAGTCGTCTTACCTCGGTTTACGTTGTTGCAGGAGAAATTCAAGAAGGAGTTCAAACAACGGTTTACTTTTGGTCAAAAGCCCAGCAGATATGCTAATGACAGCTATGAGGTAAATATTACAAAATACTAGAGTAAAAAATAAAAAAAATCATTTTAAATACCTTTTTGGAAAATATATTACATTACTAACGATAAATTATGTAAATATTTAATTTGTATTATGTGGATAATTTAAATAAGTATTTTTTTAAGTTTCTTGCTAAGTTAGCGCGACACTCCAGCAAAGAATGAAAATACCACGTGTTACCTCATAAGGTGTTCACGAACATCAGTGATTCTTATTTAGTTGCAAACCTATATTTCAATCATATGATTTCAAAATATTAGCCTTTAAATATACCCAAAGCCCATCGGCGTAGGCACGGTGGGGCAGCGTAGGGCGCTTGCTCCACTCTGGACCCCTGAGCCCATGTCGATTTTTCAGGTCTCTCCTTTTTCTTAACTTAAAATCGGCTCTTTGTTGAAAGATAATAGGATTTTTTTTCGCACGGGCTACGCTTACGTCAAAGCCTACAATAGCATCAAAAATTAACGCAACCAAAGTTAATTTCAAATCTTTGTTTTGAATAAATATTTAGTGTATTTCCGCTATCTTGTTGTAGGCAAATAAGTTTAAGGGCATTTAAAAAAAAAAATTCTTTAAAAATATTGAAAACACTTCACTAATAAATAACACCCTTGTTCTCACGGCACTATACGCTGTTCGACACTTGTTTCGGCTCTCAACGAAGCATCTTCAGGACGTGTTGACTCTTCGAAGTCGCTCGCTAGAAAAGTGAGTTTTTTTTTTCTTTTAAATGCCCATAAACTTATTTGCCTACAACAAGATAGCGGAAATACACTAAATATTTATGCAAAACAAAGATATGAAGATGAATTTCCGCAAAGTAACGACTGATTCAATCACCTATTGAACTTAATTTCTTCTACGATTCCGTAGAATATTTTTTAATTAAGCAGCATTAGTATTCTGTCAAAATAGCATCGCTTTTTATTTTAGGACGGGCAGTCGTACCGGACGAGAATATTGTCGTTTCGTTCCACGAACGACCGAAGTGTGTATTCGACCAGAAAATCTATCAACATCACGCCTGTGGACGGCATGAAGATAGGCAACCGCAATTCGTGCCACTGCATGACTACTCAGAACCGAGAAAACGGCTTCAGTTACGTAAAACCCAACGAAATCGACACACGTAACAGCAAAAGGTATCTCAACGTAAGGATCGACAATAAAGGACGGAGTAAAAGGAAATCGGTGCCGCGGTACTCGGAAGACGAACTGCCTATAGGAGATGAAAGAGTCAGTGAATTATATATCTTCCCTAACAGTAACATAGTCGAGTTCACAGACATATCCTACGACGATAAGGTGTAAATATTTGATTAGTGTTAATTAAATTATTTAGAAATTAATTTCGATGTGATAGATTATTGAATTAAGTAGATGAAAACGCTATTAAATAATTTATGTAAGCTCTCTGTGTTTTGTATTTTTTAAAACTGCTTTTCCTCTCACAATGGCAGATTTAGATGGGCTGTAGAAGAATACGTAACAAAACCAATGACATTGAGCTGGGCAGTGAAACGACTCTACTTACAAATCTGAAGTATACAAACAACTATAGTAGAATAAACACAATTCTATATCATAATCTATAGTAGCATATTAAATATCACGATTTCAGCAATACAGAGTACTTAGGTAAACAATCAACATTTTATTTTTCATTTGATTAAACTCGTAAATAGCTCAAACTTAAGTACGAGCTTATTTATAGACGATTGTAACTTTCCTCGGTCGCTCAAGTTGCCAGATAATAAAATTACAGAAGCTTGTAGCAGCTGTTTCCGTTAACGTTCACAATATTACCCAAATAGTCAACCTCGTTTCTATAAACGATACTTGGTAATCCTTACTAATATTTTAAATCCGAATTAATGTTTGTTGGTTGCTTGGTTTGTTACTTTTGCGCGCAAAAACAAAGCAACGGCTTGACTTGATTTTTGGCATTGATACAGCTCAAAGGTTGGAGATTCATACTAGTATATGCTACTTTTTATTCCTGTGAACTAAAGAGTTCTTAGGGATGATTTATATTAGACCGGGCCGGGCCGGGCACGGGCCGTGCCCTGACCACGCCCCTTCCGGATACGGTCCGGGCCCCGTCAGTGCCGTTGCCAAGACACTAATGTTAAACATTGCATACATTTCTTAAAAAGCTGTTCATATTACAACGTGACCCGTCCGGGCCCCGTTCGGGCTGTGGCTGGGTCACTAATGTTAGACGTTGCATACGTTTCGTATAAAACTGTTCATATTATTACAACGTGGCGCGGCCGTGCCCCGTTCGGGGAGCACGTCCGGGCCCGGCCCGGTCTAATATAAATCATACCTTATGGGATAGAACAAAAGACAAAACATCACGCGTGCGAAGCCGCGGGCAAAAGCTAGTCTTTGTATAAATATGGAGGCTGGGGCAGAAAACAATAGCGCCGACATAGGATGTGAACACGCTGAGATAAAATTGGTTTCTATACCGAAAATGTATTATCTCGAGCGTCCTTAAGACGATAAAAACCGCGTGAAGTGGTTTGGGCGTTGAGCCAAATAAGACTCAATAATTTCTCAATATGGAGTGACAAATCGAGCAAGCCTAAGTTGGATTATGGATCCAAGTGAAAATGGGTCAAAATTGTACTTATTCAGAAATAGTGGCGATGTTAAACTCTACCTGGATATTTTACGTCTAATTTAAGCGTTTTCAATCTACAGTAAGCAGGTACCTTCTAAAGAAGTATTTTAGACAGCATTACTGCTAAGCTTAGTTTAGTTGTAATCATTATTTAATAAGAATAAGGAATTTACTTTTTTCGATACATTCTAGGAAAAAAGGAAATTCTCTGCAAAATTTTGAGCTCATTAAAAAATAACCCGGTCAATTTAGACATTCGAAGTTACATAAAGTCCCAACAAGCTGAATTTCTGTGAAATTGTTCAAAACATAACTATAAACAATGTCTAAAAGTTCCCCATCATTCCCCTGTAAGGAAAAATTTTTATTCAAGGTCAAAGGTCAAAAAAATGAGTTTTTCGCGATTTTCAGCAAAACGGTAAGTTTTATCATAAAAGTACTTGAGACAAAATTGTAGATCATAAAATTATCTATAAAAAATGTATCAATCCTTTTTTTCTTACGAGCCACCGTTTCTGAGATATAACGATTCAAGAAGTTGTTATCGTCATAATATGCACACGTTTCCACGCCACCTATGAGGTAGTGTACTTAGCGCGTTTTTTAACGTGGTTTCCCCAGTAGGCCTACTCCACGGGTCAGTTGTGATCCTGTTTAATGTAAAACATATGCATAATAACGGAAATTTTCAAAGATTGGGAAAGATAAAAGCGATGTAAATTAAAAAAAAGTGTTGAAGTTTATTCGTCTTATTCGTAAGTTTCAAATTCTTGTTCTTCTTCTTGTTCTTCTTCTCCTGCTTCTTCATCATCTTCATTTTGGATGCAAGTAAATTGCGTCAATAGCGAAGTATCGCATGATACTTCGTCGGAGTCAAACGAATCCTCCATTGTTTGTGATTCAATATTAAAGCACGACCGGCCTTGACAAATTGTGCATGCCAAAGAACAAGACAGTCCGACTTTTTTGCAACCACATTTAGCACTGCATCCCTTTTTGCAGTTGCAAAAAATAGTGTTCAGCAGTTTTTCCGGCGCAAGTGGAAGTAAAGTTTGAACTGGCTCTAATATATTGTTGACCAAATTCCAACCCCAGTCTGTAGGGTCTAGCTGATAACCAAGCCACACTTGAACTTGGTTATATACTCGAAAAAGATGTTGGTGAGCAGCAACTGAGGTTGGAGGAAGACAAGCTAATTGAACTTGTTTTTTATTTTTAGTATTTTTAACGAAACATGCATATCGATGCTTATCCAAACAGGTAGTTTTTTTAGGAGCTCCGTACATAGAAAGAAGAAAGCGGATGCCGTTGGTAATAACTTCTTGTTGAGTTGAATTACTCTTTTTAAAAACTTCAGCACATTGAATTAAATCTTGTTTTTCAAACATTTTGAAAACTGCTGTTTTACCCCTCCTGTAAAATGCAGATGTCGTATCACAGACAGTTATTGCGTGTAAAAATAGTACATGATCTTGACACTTTACAAAAGTAAATAAACTTTTTGATGAATAAATATCTGATTGATGCTGAGCTTTTCCTCAACGACCAAACAGTTACTTTTTTGCCAAAGCCATAGCCACATCACAATTATTAATAGTATTAGTTATTTTCGATTCAAGCGAGCAAAAGTAATACACAACAATTAAATTATCTGTCATCACAAGATAACCAAGCTGAAACTAAGGTATATTGAAATATAAGGCAGATTAAAAGTATATAATATATAGCAAAATCTACGCCCATCAATTTATTTAAATTACATGAACTTGTTCGTTAAACTTATGTATATTTTATATTGTAAGTATAAGTTACAATGACCGATAGAAAAAAATATTTAAACATTTAATATATATAATATATATATATATTATATATAATATAACAACTCTAGATGTATATACGTGGCGCACTCATGCATATTATGACGATAACAACTTTTATAACTTTTTGAATCGTTATATTTCAGAAACGGTGGCTCGTAAGAAAAAAGAATTGATACATTTTTTATAGATAATTTTATGATCTACAATTTTGTCTTAGGTACTTTTATGATAAAACTTACCGTTTTGCTGAAAATCGCGAAAAACTCATTTTTTTGACCTTTGACCTTGAATAAAAATTTTTCCTTACAGGGGAATGATGGGGAACTTCTAGACATTGTTTATAATTATATTTTGAACAATTTCACTGAAATTCAGCTTGTTGGGACTTTATGTAACTTCACTCTCATTTTTTGGTCTAAATTGACCGGGTTAAAAGGTATTATCATGATAATGTTATATAAATGAAGACATCCGTAGACGATAACAAATATTAGACATTTTAATTTCTGATATGATAATAATATGATAAGTAGAGTAGATAATTATAGGTATATAAAATTCTAAAAATGTCTAAATAGAAATAAACATAATGATGCAATATTCAAATACGATATGCTTTACTATCGCTAAATAACACCAATAAACAACGATTTGGATAGCTAAGTAATTGTAAACAGCAGTATCAATCAAACAAAGCTTTCGATTTGAGAAATATCAATACGTGTATTGGAGCGAATAAAATATATTTTGGATAAAGACCAAATAGAAACAAATAGAGGGCTTAGAGAGTATTGAATGTATTAACCGCTCTGTGCCTTGTAAGTTCTGTTAGAAAGAGCTACTTTGTATTCATCTTCACGAACAACTTTTACTTTTGGACTAACCCTAAAGCTTTAAAAATAACAACGGTCGCTCCGTAATGCAACCACTTATTTTTGGAACGAGTTTAGGCCCATGATAAAAATATTCATAATGTGCGGACTTACAATGATATCTTTTGAATTTTTAGCTACAATCTTGTTACTATTAAAGATGCACTTAACATAATCTGCTTTTTTTATGTTCGTCAGTCAGAATGCTCCCCTAACAAAAGTCGAAGATGTAAGCCACAGACACTATTACATCTTCATGCAAAACCGAGCAATACATGATAAACGTGCACGCATTTTTTTTTGGGTGAAATCTCAGAATTATGAAAAACAGTTGAAGCGGCATAAAGTAAAAAAAAATACTTCATACTTCATACTTTTTTATTAATAACAATAAGTTACAGGTCATCTAAATATTACAATAATTCACTTTCAATTTCAAACATAAAAAGGCACTCAACAACATAAATTGTTTAAGAATAACTACAATCAGTAACTATCTCAGTTAAGTTATTCAATCATAAGAAATAAAACATCAAATCATTACAATAATTACATAGCTCAATCTATAAACAACTACATAACTAAATTATACCTAGGTACTATTGAAATTATTTCGTCAATTCAACAACACACAACAATGAGGTCTCTCGGTATAAGTACTACCAATCATATTTATAATTTGAAGTACAAAATAAACTTACTCTGCCTTAAACTAGACAGTCATGTGAAAAATTACTCTACCTTAGGTACAAAGTCCTCCACCTTATAAAATGTTTGCTCAACGAGCCAATTCCTTGTTTTATTTTTAAATGCACGTCTCGTTGGCGCTTTTTTTATAATTTCTGGCAAGTGGTTGTAAACTCTTGTTGCCATAATGTGCACCTGCTTGGACGTTTTCTCTAGCCTATGGACAGGCGTACACAGTACGCGCCCCTTCCGTGGTGGCTGGACGCGTCGCTCGCCCCGGCACGTGTACTCCTGTAGATGGTCTCTGGCGTACAGAGCCGCCTCTAGAATAGCCATCGAAGGAAGGGTTAGAATTTTCAAGGCCCGGAAAAGTGGACGCGCTGATATGTCCTCTGTCACTCTCTCTATGGATCGAATTGCTCTCTTTTGCATCCTGAACACGCGCTCCCAGTCAGCAGAGCATGCCCAGAACTCAACACCATATTGTAGGAGAGAGTGAACAGATGCGAAATAGCAATTTCTAACCATGGCTTTTGGCAATATGGCAGATAGCCTCCACAGTGCAAAACACGCACGCCCGATTCTTAGGCACAGTTTGTCTACATGTTTCTCCCATGTTAAGGCATTATCAAGATGGAAACCCAAGAATACTGTGTCTTTCACCTGTTCCATCTTTTTGCTCTCAACTGTTACCTCCAGAGGCCCTTTCCTGTGACCTGAGAGGTCGAACACGTACAGAAACTGCTATCTAATCTTGACACAAATGACACTTGAATTAGTGATCAAATGTCAAAGACGATTACACGATAATGGTGGACAAACTTCAAACGTCTTATATGCGAAGCTTATATTTTTTGACCCGAAAGTCATAGTAATAATGCTCTACTCTACTGCCTACTGCCTGCCATAACATCTGTTCTATCAAATCAATAAAAGCACAATTACCTAATGAGGTTAATTAATATATAAAAAAGGAAAAGTTATGTTCAGAAGGGCAGCAATGTAAAAAACCCAGTTTTATCAACTCAACGACACAGCCACCTAACGTTTTTCTCCACTCACTTTTCCTGGTTACGAGCATTATTTATTTTGTACAAATGCCTGGGGCCGGAAGCAACGTTTTATGGCTCATGTACTGTGATATTTCATTAATTGAAAGCGACAAATTAAAAATCATATTGTTTAATAACGATGATACATTGTTAAAAAACACAGTAGGGTCAGAATATCACAGATTTGACTTTGACATTTATATTATCACTTATTGGAGATAAATAATTTGAATTTGAAACAATCAGGTAAGTGCAAAATTTTATTTTAATTTAATTTTCCTTTAAAACCTCTGGCATTGTTTACAAAAAATTGACATCCTTGCATTGTGAGACAGTCAGATAACCCATTTTAACTATTTTTGAGTTCGTTCGTTTCAGCCATAGGACATCCACCGCTGGACATAGGCCTCCCCTAAGACTAAGACCGGTTGGTAGCGGCTTGCATCCAGCGCGATCCTGCGGTCTTAATGAGATCGTCCGTCCACTTTGTGTGGTATGTGTGTCTTGGGTGGGTGTCCTACGCTGCGCTTGCCGGTACGTAGTCTCCACTCAAGAACTTTTCGAACTTGGTCATCAGTCCTCCGAGCTATATGCCCTGCCTGCTATTTCAACTTGCCAATCCGCTGGGCTAAGTCGGTAACTTTGGTTCATCTGCGGATCACCTCTTTCGAAAACTTTCGACTTGAGGCACTGAGGTATGTCGGACGAGAATTTTTGAGTACTAACGCTAAAACACATAAAAATACGTTCATTGTAGTTAGTACTAAAACGCAAAAAGTCTCGCCCACTTATTTCATTCTTTTTAAATAATCTGTAGGTTTTACTATTTACACATCACTCACAAATAATATAAAATATAATATGAACATACTATGTAATCAGAAAATTTAAAATAGTTTTTAACGAAAACTAGCATTTTCTCAAGAAATTTTGACATTGATTATCTCGAAACTAATTTTTACACATTTACCAGGTTTGATCACTTTTTTGTGAAGATATGACTACTCGTCAAAGATGCAGGTCTTCAGTAGTATGGATATGACTCGGTAGGGGTCAGCATTGGCGGCAGGACGACGGTCCTCGAAGTAACCCTTTTTGTCTTCCGACACCTGACGAGGAATTCTGACGCTGCAACATCGGTTCGCCACACCTGTTTACAAAATTAAATCCACTAAATTACGTCTTGCCTCTTATAAAGCCGAACAGGGTGGAACGAAACTTCTCTCGACATTTTCAGCTAGAAAAGGTTCGGCTTAGCTTATTTATTTACTGTTTTAGGGTTCCGTACCCCAAATGAAAAAAACGGATCACTTTGTTGTCCGTCTGTCCGTCTGTGTGTATGTCATGACTCTTTATCTCGGGGACGCGTAAAGATATCGAGTTGAAATTTAAATTGTATACATACGTATACACTTTATGGTTTCTTGCAGTTGTGTAAAAGAAGAACTTCTCAGTCGTCGTTTAAAAAAGTTAGAGCCGGTTATGTCGTAAAAAATGCATATTTTGACAGTCACAAAAATCAAAACCTACTGGGTATTTCCCGTTGAAATAGGACTATGAAATTTGGCGAGAAGCATTGTCTCAGAGTACACATATAGGAATAAATCTAAAAACTGTACAATTTATATTTAAATCACAAAAAATACGGCCTCAAAATTCATAAAATATGGGTTCAAAATTCAAAGTGAGTAAATCGTATCATATAAAAGAGCTCTATTAACACATGCTAAAACAGGTTTTCAATTTTAACAATATGTAATTATCGGTGTTTTAAAACCTACAGGATACTTCCCGTTGACATAGAACTATGAAATTTGGCGAGAAGCATTGTCTCAGAGTACACATAAAACAGGTTTTTAATTATTTTAACAATGTGTAATTTTCGATGTATGAGGAGAAAACTGAAACTTTTTGTCTATAGTTAAGGTATAGAGATTTTAACAACTTACTTCCCAATTTTGTGAAATTTTCTGAATTTGTACAAAACCCTCGATGGGCGAGCCTGACTCGCACTTGTCTGATTTTTTGACTGCGACAATTATAAACAATGTTACTTATATTTTTGCGTTAAAGACTTTGTTGCAGCTCCATACATTAGTGATTATCAATATATGTAAGAGCTAATTGTTAGTTGTAATTTTTAAAAACTATTCATGGTATTCCTACGTACGTACGTAGTGGCCTACGTTCTGCAGTATACTATTAAAAAGATGGTACAGTACAGTAAATGACATGTCATAGAAAATACAAATAAAATGTAACTATGACAATAGTCATAGTCAAAATTATAATATGTTTTAACTAAGTAGGTACTTATAATTGTCAAACCTTTTTTTTTGATTAACGTGAAAAAAATATCGTCTCAAGTAAACCAGTAGACAATTTAGTTACACCCCGTATAACGTCAGTAACTGTACAAGAAGTGATTTCGGCAATATTGCTAACAAGGTTGACCCAAGTAAATTGTGACCTAACCGAGTGGTCCAATATAGATAAGCCCTGATGAGGTACACAGATTAGGACCATCGACTCGACACAACCTTTCTATTTATTATTAAATTGTTTCCCTCCAGATATTCCCGCAGGAAACGAAATGGCTGCCGAGAAAAGAGATAGTTTTGACCGCGATCCATCACGCGGGACTACGGTTTAGTGGATATTAAACATGACTGCGCTTTTAGGTAGATAGAGGTAAGTCTGACAACGTCTATCTTCCCTATTTTTCTTCTTATATCTCAGACCAAATAAAAAAATCAAGATGGAATGTTGAGAAACGAACAGGTGAGGCCGTCATAACTACGCCTCGCTGTGTACAGACGCAAAGACGTACAACGAAACTACGCCTTGGATCGTCAGTCAAACAATGGCGGCACAACACCAACGCACTTACCACATGTATAAACAAGATTATTTTTTGTAAAAATTAGCATGACCGACTTCACCCGTGTACAGAATTCGCGAATATTTCGCACGGATCGATGGAGCATTTTTCACATTATTGTTGATTCATCAAAAATGGCTTAGCCGATTTCGATAAAATTTAAAAGGGACCAATTTCGAAGTTTATTCTTTCCAATAAAAAAAGAATTATTGAAATCGGACCACTATGAAAAAAGTAATGCGTGGTTATACATAAAAAAAAAAAACAAAAAATGTACGCGTTGAATTGTATACCTCCTCCGGTGGTTCGTTGGTCAAAAACTGGCCTCACTTGTCTATTAACAACGTTTTGTCTTGATTTTTAAAATGCTTTTATTAGTTTCACCTATATGTCTTCTTGTAAAGGACTCCTTTGAGCGATCAGATTTTCTTTAAACTTTGCACACCTACAAACCAAAGAACGTTTATCTTCCCTATTTGGATATATCTTCTCACTTATGATGGATAATGTAATAAATAGTAAGTAAACGTATGTATTTAAGATAGCGCAATGAATTAACAGATCTAAATAAACAATCTACCGCAAAGTGGAATGCTAGTCTTCCCACTAGGGTACTTACAATAATGTGTCTTCAAATCCCGAGAAAATAGGTAGGTATCTTCTGAGTAAGCATGCTACATCTTAGACTGACATCAGGCAGGAAGTAGCCAAAAGCAAGCTTGACAAATAAAAAAAATAGTTGCCGTTAAAACCAGATAGTTTTCGAATAGAGACGACGGATACAAATTCACAGCGTAAAAGTACACAAACTAACCACCTGATAGCTCGTGATCAACACTGAATGTAAGTTTATTTCATATTCATGATTTTCCTACACTACTAGTAATATACTCGAAATGTAAATCATACACGATAGATTTAAGCACCTGATAATCTAGATAGAAAACATAATGTTACAGAGGCTAATCACCGAAATTTGTTATTACATACTATGAATGTAATAAGAAATAATGAGACAAAAAATATTATTTGTATTAAAGAGTCTGAGAATATATTCGTTAATACACTTCTTACTTACTTACTTAATACACTAAAGCTCGAAACATACTATCGGACGCGGCTTACGGATGCGACGGACAGACGCGAACTAGACTATGAAAGTACACTGAGCCGTGCACACTATCGGACATAAGTCGCGGACGTCACCTTCGGACGACCTTAAGCGTTCGGACGTCCGAGAGCGATCTGGCACACCGGATATCTTAAGACTGTGCACATTGCTAAATCGCGGCTGTCAGTCGCGTCCGTAAGCCGCGTCCGATATTATGTTTCCAGCTTAAATTGTTCGGATTCATGCACGTAGCGTTTCGGCACTTTCAAAATATTCTCGACATAATTATTATTTTAATATAACTAGCTCCAAGCTGTAAAATAGTTTACACATAGATTTAAGCTTTAAAAAGAACTAATTATAGTTATTTGGAGAAATTTTATTTTTAATTTATTGGGCGCTTTAAATAAATTTGTACAAATTTATTGCTCTGAACCTGACGAACGGAGTGGCTATCGCTTATACATTTTATTTTACACCTGAAACAAATTAACTGGTTTTGCTACAAACAAGTGTACTCGCAATGAATATGTAGTACAATCTGTCTCTAGCCTTGTGGTTAAAACTAATTTTGTGGTCATTTTTAACAAGTTTGTAACATTTTGTGTTGCCAGATGATGTAATCTCAGAAACGACTATTATAAACATTTAGGTATACGTCCATTTTACATACTTTTTACAAAACTGTCATATGATAACCAACGTTTGACAAATCCATGAGTAGCACAATGATTATTACACAATTTTTTTTAGTTGGTTTTAGCTCAAAATAATTACTTAAACTTACATTCTATAACGTATAATTTGACAAACAATTCTTTTGATTTTTTTGTTTGTGTTATTTTATAAAGTGTCGTTTGAAAATCAATTCCATTTATTTTTAAAATACTTAACAAATGTCAAAGAAAACATACCGCTGCTGTGGATTTATCCGAAAACAAAATAAACCAAAATATGCTCGTGGTAAGCAAATTTTTCTATGACAAGGATTCATTTGGTAGAATTATTAACGTGCCGCCAGAAGTAAATCAGTTTTGTTAATTAGTTGTGAAACTAAAAATAGGTTAGGTTAGATTAGAACATAACAACCGACGCACGAGCCGATCGAGCAAAGCGAGCGTGCAGCGGCAGCAGCCGGCGAGTACCAGAACCAAATCGGTCCCTGGTTCACTAGTCTATATATACATCAAACTACTGGTCATAAAATAGGGACTTAAACTTTCAAAATAGTTGTTGCAAAATTACATTTTGGTAAAATAAAGAGAACAATATCTGAAATGGAAAAATATACAAAAAAAAAAACAAAATATCATTCGAGATATTGTCTAAGTGAAATGTTTAATTTATTATTGGTTATAAAATGATGGTTTGTAAAATAAAACGTTTGTGGATACAAAAAATATTTTTAAAATAAATAATTTACGAAACGTTGTTTGTAAAATGAAACGCTATTAAAATGTAAAGTTTTTGGACTGAATATTAAACGAAAGGTTTTAAAGTGATTGCCAAAAGTTTTTTGTGAAACATAAGGGAACCAAACATTTAAAAACAGATTATTATTATATACTACGGGACTAATCGCGCACTAAAACTACGACGTTTCAACCGTTTCGATGCAACTCGGTCGAAACGTCGGGATGATGAGGTATTTATTTATCTCGTAATTTTAGTGCGTGATTAGTCCCGTAGTATATAATAATAATGTGTACAAATCGCAAAAGTTTAAAAATAACATTAGATTGGATACTTTTACATTTTGTCAAAAATTAACGAATTTGTATACGGAACAGCTGAAATTGTTTTCGCGATTTCGGGGTTGCCTGAATTTCCCTGCACTGTACAAAGCAATACTCTGTATTATTCCGACTCTGTACTCTAACTTTTCTGCGTACGTCTACTACATTGCAAGCTTTGTGTCATTTAATTAATTATACTTGAAATCTTTTTGAAGAACGTTTGTACATTAACTTAATTAGTTAATATTGTAGCATTGTCACTCGCCTGAGATAAATTAAATTACATGTCTGAAGAGTTTTGGATCAAATAAAATTAGTTTGATGAATGCCACAAAAAATTGTAAAAACGAACTATGTTTTGTATCTCCTAACTAAAATCTACGTTGTAACAAATTTTACGTAGACAACTGCCTATTGTTTTAGGTAACTTAAAGTAGTAAATATTTGGCTTAATTATTCAAGGAATTCATTTCTGTCATAGGGCTGCTGAATATCTGCCTCCTCTATATATTTATTAACCGACGAAACGGAGGGAGTACTCAATTCGACGCGTATAGTTGTTTTATTTTTTTGTGTAGGTAATCACAAATAACTTTTTACATAGTAGTCCAATTTCAATCATTCTTTTTTATTGGAAAGAATATTCGAGATTGATCCCATTTAAATTTATCGAAATCAGCCGAGCCATTTTTGATAATTATATCAACAATAATGTGAAAAATGCTACTTCGATCCGTGCGAAATTGACACGGTTGAAGTCGGTCATGCTATTTTTTGCGAAAAATAATTACCATAAAACCTGAGCTCTTGGTACAGGTTTTGCGTGGAATACTCTCAGACCAAATAAAAAAATAAAGACATAATGTTGTGAACAAAACGTGTACAGACACAACACACACCATGTACACGTACAAAGAAACTATGCCTAGGCTCGTCAGTCAAACTATCATAATTATGGCGGAGCAACACCAACGCACTCACACATGTATAAAAAACCGGCCTCACTTGTCTGTTCACGACGTTTCGTCTTGATTTTTTTATTTGTTCTGAGAGTTTACTTAAACTTTCGCGTTCGCGTGTGGCTCCATACATTTTAGTTAGTTCTTCTTCGTTTTTGCTAGAGGCGCTGTACAAAAAAGTATAGAGCCATACGGAAACAGCTGTAGTTTCAATTTATGTGTAAACCTGTACTAACCCCTCTGCTGTAAGCGGTTTGCATACGGCGCAAGACTGCGGTCATTTAACACTGTGCTTTATTATGGCCGATGAGGCTACGAAATACTCAAACAGCGTGGCGTAGGACGTCCACAAGGTGAACATTACCTCAGGTAGGGTAATACCATTAATTGTGTACAGTTTCAGTCTCCAACACCGATGAATTATCAATCGGTTTTCAGAGAGCTGCTGAGTAAACAAATAGGGTGGGCGGCGTGTTTTGCAGAATGACGTCAACTCTATTCCCAGCGCGCATTATACCCTGAATTACACGGTTTATTGCCACTTCACCAGTTCAAAATCAATAAGAAAGTTTAAGCTGTGGAGTCGAAAAAAATCTTGGTATACTCAACAACTAGGCAACACGTCAGACTATAAAAGTAATATAGACTAGAGAGCTTATTTTTGGATTTTATTTTATGTCCTGCGATTTGTCACTTGTTGAGGATAAATCATAGAAAATACTGATTTTTAGCGAATTTTAGCAAGAAAAAATACTTTTTAATATCTCGTTTAGCATAAAATTGGTTTAGGTTCGCGCTGGATGCGAGTCGTTTCTAACTGGTCTTGTTGGAGATCAATAGGGGAGGCTTATGTTCAGCAGTGGACGTACTATGGCTGAAATGACGACGACGATTGTAAGTTATCAAAGTTTTTAAAATTTTGAAATTTCTACGTACTCTTTTTCTCAGACAAGTATTGTTATTGTCTGAAAAAAAATATAACACAGCAATATAAAAAACTGGATTTTCTACAGACGACTAGACTACAATCCTAATTCTCAAGTCTACTGCCAACAACTTCTAGATACGTTACATGCTGCTCTATAAGAGTGCTTTTTGTGATAAACAATTCATAAACTTCTCGTGATATTCTAACACCTTGAATATTTTTTGAATCGTTTATCATTTATTTATATATATACATTTACAATAAATAACATTGCAGTTTGACACCAATGCGTATCATAAAGCCATCATTAAAAAATACTCCTGGTATATACCTACATAGTGTGGAATACTATAAAAAACATATTCCTGTTCTTTTCTCAAAATACACACAATGTGTTATATGTTAACTACGATTTATAACCAGGTAACAGCCATTGACTAAACTAGGCCCTAGACTGGCAGAAGGAAACGAATCGCAATTCAACCCGTGCGGTCTTATCTTTAGTACTTTGCAGTGGAATCTCATTAGGTACTGCTAAATGAGTGTCTACGATCGATATCTCGTCGTCGTGTGGTTGAACAGTTCCAACATTCGTTATTTAAGACTATTGGCACGTAAAATGATAATTTTTGTTTCACCTTGATTATGTTTTTAAAAATATGTATTGCTTGTACGTCTAGCTGCTTTCGAATTAGTTGAATGAATAGATCAATAAATAATATTCTAACACAAATAAGTTGAATAAATAAATAAATTGATGTGTTTATATAGTTACTAGCTTTTGCCCGCGGTTCCGCCCGCGTGGTATTTTGAATTTTGTGCTATGCCACAGAAACCTTCTACTTTTTCAGGATAAAAAGCAGCCTATGTAACTTTCCGGTCCTTGAACTATATCCAATATCCATGCCAAACATCAAGTCAATCCGTTGCTCCGTTGGTGCGTGAAAGAAGAACAAACCAACAAATTTTTTGGATTTATAACATTAGCATGATAGTATGATAAATATATTATATTAATTTAATGCCATATAAGTACGCATCTTTAAATATCTGCAATAATTGTCATTATCACAAATAAGATCTTGTAAAGTAAGACCAGACTGTATACAGTAGCTCAAACAATCCATTAAAATATGGTAATAAACACGCTTAGATAATGACAATAAATAATCAAAGTAAACACGCAGAGTTAAACAACCACATTTAATGCATTTCATATTTTCTGATTTGATTTTTGTTCAAGGGCGCCATCACGCCGCCCTATTTTACAAGAAATTTCCAAAGGTAATAAGATCCGAAAAAATAAAATTCCTTTAAAATATGATGATTGTTATAAATGAAAATAATAGGAAAATCATTTTCAAAATCAAATAAAGCAAATAATTGAATACTGTACAAGGTAATGGCTAAAGCTCAATATATTATTGCATTATATGTTTTCAGTCATATTTTTTACGTGAAAATTACCATACTAAGACAGGAAAATGTCATAAGATTGAGTAATAATAAATATAAAATAATAAAAAATGCCGTGTAGTATTTAAATTGCGCGTTTTCTTTATTATTTATCATAAAATATATCAACAAGAGCTTTCAAATTTTGATGTATGAAATAAATCAAAACTTTCAACACCTGATTTGATTTGCTTATAAAATCCGTAGTAGCATTGCTACGCTGTTCTACGAGACCTCTACGTGCTACGAATCCATGTGTAATTTTGTTTGGCAGTGTTCAGAGCGTTTGTTTATTTATACCAAAAAGGTACGATATTTGCGTAACAAAAACAGTAAGTACAACAAAACCAAACATTTCACCTAAAATGCGAAACAAGTTTTTTCACGTAGTTTCGTCGTCCTAATTCCGAGTGAGTTTTACTTAGTCTTGGTTTTTACGACCTGTGTTGATACGCCAAAGTAAGGTTTTTCTCACATATTGCTATAATATTAGATACATTTTAGTTGCTTATACTTTATACTTTTAATAAAAATGTAAAAAAAACTCATTATTATTAATATGATTATTCTACTTAAATTATGATCGAATGTATCTAGCCATTGTACATTGTTGCAGCTCTTTTACGACGCCAACAGTGGAATCTCCTTATCCTAGACAGTAATTAAAAGCTAAAACAATATTAATATATTTATTACACGAGATAGTAGGCATAAAAGTCTTATAATGAGGCCGTCTTGGCGGCTCACTAAAACGTCAAACAGTTTCTACTGCTTGGGAATCGAATTCTACAACAAGATTCCGGAAAGTATTAAAATCAGGCCAAAAAATTAATATATTGAGCTATGTAAAGAGCCATCTTCTGGACAAAAGCTATTATAAATTAGCAGATGCTATCTCTGATAAGCGTATATTTTTATCTGTATGAATCTATCCTGCCCTTTGAAATCTCAGATCGTATGATAATTCATTTGTTTTTTATCTTTTGACAATGCTATTGCAGATATAATCTTTTTTAGGTTAGGATTATTTAAATTTTGTAATTTGACTGAATCATGTCTTAATTTTATAAAATTTTAATTATTTTTGATATTTTTATGACAATGCTTTGGCAGATACCTATTATATTGTTTTTATTTATTTTTTTTAGATTATTTTATGTTAGGGTGTTCTAATTTGTAATAGATTCTTTTATGTAACTAATTAATTCAACTGTAATTAGTAATTATGTTGAAAGGTGGTGATTAAGACCAACATTATGAACAACTTTTACTCCCCGGAATCCAAGAAAAAAATCGGAAGAAAAAAGAAAGTAATTATGTTATCGAAAACCTTTGTAAAAAAAACGATTCTAAGCGCATTTTCATATATCTAAAGAATAAAGCAAATTTTGATTGATTTGATTTACGCATTCAATAGTAATGCAATAGAGCAATATATTACAATAAATTTCTAAGGAAAACCTTTTAACACACTAAATATAACTAAAGTGGCGAGCGCAGGGCAATAACTTATTTTCTAAGTGCATACAGCCTTGAGTAAATTAAAAATAGCTATGTAGCGTTGTATTAAAAAGACTCCATAGTAAATATATCTATATAGATATCTATAAAAGAGTACCACCGAGTATCAAAAGAGACTTTAAGAGGCTTAATGTAATAAAACTAACACATCGCTACATTTTTGTGTTATCTTGTCTTATCTTGTGACGTAAACATCACATCCTCACATAACACATCAGGGATATCTTAAAGGCTGCTTTATCATCTGATATGAGATTTAAACACCAATAAAAGGTAAGTTGGTATAAAACGGGTGATCAAGGCAAGGCGGCTGAGTTTAGTTGATAACCTAAAATGTATCTTGTCATTATTAGAGCCACGTTTTGATAGTTTTTTTATGCCCCCGCGCTCACCAATTCGCATTCTGACCTGTTTCTATATTATCTAGTCAAGCTACTCTATGAGCGCTACGTATAGAATTACGTTAGTGTGGCGTGGTTTAATTGATATGTTTTCCACGCACACTGCCCTACACATCTAACTTCTGGTGGGTAAGTACGTATCTTTACCTCACACCCATTGGAAATGAAGGAAAACTAACCTTTCCCGACGTTCTCGATTAAAATCTCATTTAGTGATTTGTCATTGGTACTAGATTCTTTTAGATGGTAATTCAAATTTTCCTGATTGACACAGTCAGTTTAGAGTCATCTTTAGTCAAAGATAGATTGTTTTGGTTCATTTTAGTTTTTCTTCTTCTGAGGAAGTGCCTACGCTGGCCACCCTCCAAAGTCTGGGTGGTCCGATTCGTAGCTCCACAAAATCTTCCAAAAATTTTCTATTAATGATGGGTTAAGTCTGTACTTATGTAACTGAACCAACCAAAGTGGGAAAAGCCGTGGCTATGAGTTGGATACTAAACTTTTTTGGTTTAAACACCTTCTGTTATGACTGTATTTTACAGATGTGGACGATTTGAAGACTCAAAAAATATTTTTCGCAAAAAATCGCAACACTGATTTGCACCGTGTACAAAATTTGAATAGTTCGCTTGAATAGATGTGTGCGATTTTTACATTATTATTGATTTATCAAAAACGGCTTAGCCAATTTCCATAAAATTTAAATGTGACCACTGACCACCTCGGAAGTATCCCCTGCTAACTAAAAAATAATTTTTTGATTCGGTTCATAAATAATTGGCGAAAATATCGATGAACATACATATAAAAAAATACAAACAGACGAACATAGTACCTCCTCTTTTTTGGAAGTTGGTAAAAATAGGTAAAATAAGAGGAGGGTGAATAGTCATCGAGGACGAGATCCAAGATCCAACGTTTCGACGAATGAGTCGGAAAATGATAAATTATAATATCGAATCTAGTTTAATTGAAAATTTCATGTAAAATTTCCAATATGGTATCACATTTAATACCGGACTCACTTATAAACGTAATTTGGTACTTTCTATTTCTATATTTCCACCACGTTTACTCCCTATGAAAGTAGCGGGGAGTATTTTTCCTGACGTAATATATGAAAACATATCTAAATATATCTGGGTTGAGTGTTAACAAACTTTTAAATAAAAACATTAAAAGCTTCGTTGAACAGTCTCGTAAGTATGAAGTTTGCGGTCGACATTACACTTGCTTAACATTTTCAATTTTCATACCTCAAAGTCTGTTAAACTTCTGTGGGTGTGGGTGTGGTGTTCAGTAATTTGGAGTAGCCTAGAAGTGCCAATTATTTAAATTTTACGAAAGAAACTAACATAAATTTGCAGATTTTACTTTAAATATATAATGAACGGAAAATGACGCATTTAATTTCCCAAATTCCTAAATATTTTCGACTATTTGGCAGCCACAGTCAAGGTTTGAGTAGACACTACTAGCACGCGGACTTGTCTTCATAAGTATTGTTTTTTTAATAAAAAAAAATATTATTTTACCTTTGTTATATGCATTTCGGGTTAAATTAATAAACAAAAAACTGCTACAGAGATATTAAATAAATAGGTACCTACATAATCGTAAATACTACCTTTGTGTAGGTGAAATGGGTATTGTACTGTATCAGCCTTTTTTAATAGTCCACTGCAGGACGTAGGCCTACCCACGAAGGGTGATTGGGCCAAATCCACCACGCTGGCCCAGTGCGGGTTGGTGGATTCACTTACGCCATCGGATTTCTTTTACGGACGTATGCTGGTTGCCTCACGATGTTTTCCTTCACCGAAAAGCGAAAAGCCAGTGGTATGTAATTCCGTACATAAATTCCAAGGAATACATTGGTACGGGACCGGGATTTGAACCCACGACCTTCCGATTGTAAGGCGAGTGTCATTACCACTAGACCACCACGGCTTCTACGGTGAAATGGGTACATAATCGTAAATACTACTTTTGTGTAAGTGAACCAAGCGTTGGGCTCTCAACAAATTAAACAGAGTTATAATTTTCGCGGTATAATAAACCAAACAGCTTTACTACACCCATTTATTATGGGCCAAATCGAACGCAGCAAACCCATCATTGCTATTTAGATATGCCATCGATCACCCTAATGCGTTCTGTGTAAACGTTTGCGTAAAGGATCAAACCCTGCGCCAGTTAAACGCATGTGGATCGTTAATGCGTGAAGTATTCGAGCTGATAAATAATTCGATTTATTTCAACCCTAATGCGCTTAGCGAAAAGCTTCGGTCGCATTAGGTGAGCTCATAACACGACTCAAGAAGCTAAGTGCTACTTCCTGTGAGCTTCCACGCTTTTATTACATTAAAACCACTTAAAAGGATATCAAATTACCAAGAAAAGCCTCCCGCTTTCCGCATTATACTTTTTATACAACTTTTTCTGGCCAACCCCAACTCTGCAGAACGTATCCCAAGCGTGAAGGCAAATTGTAAAAAGCGAAAGAGGCGCTTCTAAAAAGAACCGTTTCTAAATTACAATATATGATAACGTTTTTACCGAGACGCCACTTATTTTTAAGGTCTAGGGAGTTTTAGTAATTGAAAACGGTAGGAATGCTGGATTTTCCGCCTAGTGATTAAGCGAGAGTGGAGTAACAAGTACCTATTGAGAACTCGCTACAAGATGAGCTCGGCGTTCTTTCAGCCACAAGAAATCTTTCCCGGTAAATACAAGGTTACTAGAAGTTATCCGACAACATCTTAATGTTTTAAGTATCTTGTTCTTTCAGCGTAGCTTATGTTTTCTAACTTTTGTTTTATATCTTCAATAAAACTTAAGTATATTTATTTACTAGGATACTTAAATTGGTAAGATTTTCCGATATCAAGATTTGAAAATGAATTACGAGTAATGTCGATATCAAAATTGTTTTACTTATTATCTTCTTAATAGAACGACAATGCAAAATTGAAAAATATACTAAACGTAGTATTATTATAAATAATGAAAAATGCATTGACCACTTTTTTTAACGTTGAGTAATAATTTATCGTTTAATACATTTTCGCAGAGTAATCTGTAAAGCTTAGATTTCAATACACCTACATTTATCTCTAAGATATTGTCAGCTAATTATCCCAAGAACCCTGAACGGGGTATATTGTTACCTGCAGTAAAGTCCCGTATATGGGGCATTCCATTTTTCCCTGTGAGCCGTCGCGCGTTGTCAGCTCCGTTGCTGGCGTCATATTCGTTAATGTGGACGCCATGGCGGCGTGACAGCTTATCTATAGTCCGCTCGATCACCCTACAGACACAAAGTCACATTTTATTGCATAAAATTACGGAAAATTTCACCAAAGATAGCTGAAATTCCGAAGATTAATGAAACGCTTGTCTATAGTCCCGAAATATTAAAGTCACCGTTTTTATTACGTGAATTCTCCAGCTGCCAGCTATACTGACGTAATACCTATCTGATACAGTAAATCCGATGAAATCATTTCTACGTATAGCGAACAGGTGCGATGCAAATTAAATATACATACATATGCGTGCTTCAACTTTGTTGTAAGACTTGTAGTGAGTTGGTATATCTACACAAAACTTTGTCCGCTATAAATCTTAATGTGAAGCTGTTAAAACCTTGTTTTGAGCAAAATTACACAAGAAGACAATAAGGGTAAGTAAGGGTTCCGGGAAGTTCCCATCAGGGAATAGAATGTGTAAGGGTAACAAACGAGCAATCCCTTATGCACAAGCATTTTACGATACCGTAGACATAAAACAGCGGGTGTCAGACGAATGACGACGAACATCGTGCATTCGAATATGGAACCTGTCATTTCGAAAAAGGCATAAGTCACATTTTTTTTAATATATCACTTTTTGACGCCATTTTCTTCTTCTTCTTCTTCTTAGTTTTGGCGTCGCATTATTGTGCATTTGCCAGTGTTAAGTATTACGTTTTAATAATTTTTGATAATATTTTATCAAAAAAGTCACTGTGGTAGTCTCGTCATACTCCAATAAAGTCGCGGTCATGTCGAAACATAGTCCAAGTCATACCTTAGTAAAACCGTGGATACTTTACTAGAGGCGTCTATGGAGTTTTGGTAACAACACGGAACAACATGATACGTCACGTTATATCACTTGCTTACACTCATGCACGTAAATCAGCTCATAATCAACGAAATACCACAATTTTTCACTAATTATCACTGATAAAAACACTAGTTTAACAAAATAATACAATGAGGCGACATGATTTTTCCGCGTTCCCGTCAAAACTCCCGACGCCATTTTATTTCTTGTTGCGTTGTACCTCAGAATAACGAAAAACAGTTGAAGTGGCATAAAGTAAAAAAGTTGCGATGCTTAATCTCAGAAACATGGCGGCGAAAACGCATAGAAACTGCTATGTAATCATGACACAAATGACACTTGAAATAGTGCTCAAATGTCAAAATCGTTTTCACAATAATGGTGGATAAACTTCAAACGTCTCGTAGACTGAGCTTTTATTTTGAACCCTAAGTACATAGTATAATAATAATAATGCCATGTCAATTCAAACACCGCCCCTATGCGTTGTACGTATTCCCTATGAAAATGACACATCTTCAACTTTTATGGCCAAATAAATTGCACGACTCCTGGACTCATGCCCTTTTCCAGTGGAACTAAACGCAATTTACGCGACTGTCAGACAAATGTAGACACAATATTATTTTAAATTTGAAAATTTTACAAAAATTGAGAGTACATAGAAAAGTCATTTCGAAAAGGGCACTAGTCCAGAAATTTAAAATCAAAATATGTATATCATAAATGTTTTTCAGAATAAATGAGTTTCACAAAAAAATGTATTAGTTCTATTTAACTTATCCCACATTCAGTTTTTATAGCACCATACACTTTTTTGCAAGAATCATATTCTTGTTAATTCTGAAAAGTTTTAATTAATGGACTTGTGCCATTTTTGAAATGACGGGTTCAATTCTAGTCGCTCATTTTGTCTGTCTTTACGATGAATACGCAAACAGAATGTGAAGTATTCGATCCCTTTCCCACTACGAAATGCGAACCGGATACGAGCGCAAATGAAATACTTTTAGTGATACCACATCGGAATGTTAATATAATTTGTGACGGTCCCGTGACGGTGCATACTCATGTAACGAAATTGTGGGTACGTGTTATTGATTTAGTTTCACATACGAGATTTTAACAAATGCTTTATTTCAGCAGCGTTTTGCATGACATTATTCATACTTACTTATTCACTATATACACAAGAGCGGTGAAGTTTTCAATTTGACTACATTATAGGTTCGGTTTCTTGGAGTTTATAGTCACTTAATTATCAAAACTGCAAGTAGCACGAGCTATGAAGAGGGCTATACTCGGAGTATTTTTGCGAGATCGAATAAAAAACGAGGAGATCCGTAGAAGTACCAAAGTTACCGTCATAGCCCAGCGGATTGGTTTTCTGTCAGTAGTACCATTGACTAGTTGCAATGATGGTACTACTCACGTGACAAATCAAAATTGCAGTTGGCTTAGCACATAGCACAGAGGACTGATGAATTTGGAGATCTATAGAGGAGGCCTATGTCTAGCAGTGGACGTCTTATAGCTGATGGATGATCAGTCAAAGATTAATGTACTAACAAAATCCCGTCGTCTTCTCTCATATCTTTTGACGAGAAATAAGTGAAGACTCCATTCCCGGGCCAGTCTGCTACGGGCTGGGGCTCAAACGTGGCCACAGTACCGTACTCTTCGGCCAGGCGCGACAGGATGTACCGCGCCATCCACAAGTCATCAGCGGCTTTTATACCGGGACATGGTCCCACCTAGAAACAAACCTAACTAGATTTGCGTGTCAATAGAATTGAATGACGCGTCGCGTAGAAATGAGTGTCGCGTCACGTAGAAATGAGTGTTGCGAAACGTAGAAATGAGTGTCGCGTCACGTAGAAATAAGTGTCGCGTCACGTAGAAATGAGTGTGGCGTTACGTAGAAATGGGTGTCGCGTCACGTAAAAATGAGTGTCGCGTCACGTAGAAATGAGTGTCGCGTCACGTAGAAATGAGTGTTGCGTCACGTAGAAATGAGTGTCGTGTCGCGTTGCTCACCTAAAACAACAGGTCAGAGGCTCTATAAAACTAACATTTCAAAAACCAGGCTCCTGGGGCCCAATCAACAAAAGAAAAATAAAAAAAATTTTAAGGAGACTCGAATAATTTTCTAACGTTTGCAGAGCTACTCGTACGTTGTGCGAACGGGGCATAAGCAAATATTCTCAATGCTCGCTCCTGCATTTACGCATACGTTCAGCCATTCTAATAATTAAATTAAGGAGCCGCAGGATTGCTGACATGTGTAACTTTCGTAAGTAAGCACTTGTTTTTAGAGCTAAAACATTTAACAATTACAATTTGACATGTAATTATTACCTGAAAGTTCCATTGTGATGGAGTAGTACCAGGACAAATTCCATTTATTTGTACACCAGCAAATAAACAGCATCTGCAATATTATACATTGTTACATTATCTTTATTATCTATCGTTTTACACAATGTGTTTGTCTACCGGTGTCGGAGCCTTAAGCGGTGACATCTATGGCAAATTTTGAACAAATTTTACTATGAAGCCAACTCTGAAAACGGAAAAAAAACTACTGTTCCATACGATTTTTTATAAGACTTTCGACAAACAGTATGGAATACCTGCTTTTTTTGCGTTTTCAGAGTTGGTCCCACAGTAAAAGTTATTCAAAATTTGCCATATGTCACCGCTTATGGCTCCGACACCGGTAGACAAACACATAGTATAAGGCTTCATCAACAATGTAGTAAATAAAACTAAACGTAAGTAAGATGATTATTTTATTCCGAGAGCCAGTGTAAAGAAAAAAGTATTTTTTACTATTGTTTTACATATTTGCTAAATTTATAAAAATATAACCTTTAGGCACAAGTTTAAGTTTTATAAGTTTGTAGGGACTAACACTGAAACTAGAACACTTTGACACGTCAATGAACTTTCAGCTGATTTTTGTGTTGCCTATGATGTTAGCGGTAAAAAGTTGCAGTCGTGTTTTAAGTACTGCTATGTGTTTGATTTTTCGCGAGCTCATGAGATGTCTAGATAGCAAGTCTTAGTACTGTAACGTCAGCTGGTTTTGTATGGGACAACTGCTGTTTTTATTTTAAACTAGCTGACCCGGTGAACTTCATGTCACCTTCATCTGTTGCACTAATTTCAATGGCGTTTAGCGCCAACGACCTGATATGGCAACTTTCAAATAATTATAGTATGGGAAAATTAAAATGATGTGACCTTCTCCTGACAATAACAAACACTGGAGAAAACTCCAGATAGCTAAGGAGCACGAGCAGGGGAACTCTCAGTAATACTACTGTTTACATTTGCTAATTGCGGTATGCAAGAGCTCTCAGATTTATTTTAATACTCAACACCCTACCAATATTAAGAAATATAACGCTTGCGCGAGTTAATATGCTGTGTGGCGCCATCTCTTGACAAAGTTAGGAACTGAATGTTCCTTGCATTGGACAAACACAACAAAAAAAGAATTAGCCGAATCGGTCTAGCCGTTCACGTCACCCGTGATGTCGTTACCAAGGAAATAGCGATTCATTTTTATTACATAGGTATATAATATAGATGTCAGTGTAGATTCTAGGTATTACATATTACGGAGTAATATGTACTCAACTTTTTCAGGGTTAGAGTACTAGCATGCGAGATCGTCTCGCATAGCACTCACTTTTAATAAAAACGAAAAACACGTTAGTTTCCAAAATAAAAATGCCAGTGTAGCTTAAACAACATCTTGTATTACCTGTAAAAGGCTTCCATCAAATCTCGAGCGACTACTTTATTAGCGCCCGTCGCGCAGTAGTACGGCCCAGGCGGGGCGGGGAAGCCGCCGGCGGGCCAGCCCAGCGGCCGCCCGTCCGTGGTGGTCAAGAAGAACTCCTGGTTGAACCCGAACCACGGCTCTTCTACCTCGGCTTTTTCACTTTGTATGACGCAGCTCTTTCGGTAATTTGTGGCTGAAAGTATTTATTATTTTTTAAATCATTATATCATATCACTGCTGGGAAAATAATAATTAGGTATATAACCGCAATACCGACTTCGACCGTGTACAGAATTCGAGTAATTTGCACGAAGCGATGTGATATCCATGAACATTTTTATCATCATTTCGTTTCATTGGCGAATTTTGAACGCTGTACCCAAACTGACCTCAATCTGACGACCGAGGACGCGGTCGAGGTTGCCCGGTATTGGTCTCTAAAGCACATTTGATACGACATAGCTTTGTAAATATTGTGCATTTTTATGTTGATTCGTATGCACCCTGAGAGATGGGCCAGAATCGTTACACAGTGGGTACCGGAGGGCAGACGAAGGCAGGAAAGGCCTAAGAAATGCTGGCGTGGCGATCTTGACACTTTCCGGCTTGATTTGGCTACAGAACGCGATAAATGGAAGGAAGTGGAGCATTTTTTTTTCTCGAAGTGGGTCAGCATTATTTAAGTTTAAACAAAAATATTACATAAGGATAAATACCTAATTCAATATTTAACTTCGAAAAAAACAACTTACTCTAAAATAAAGTAAGTACAGTTCAGGAATTAACTGTAATTAGGTACTTTATTTTAGCCGTGGTGGTCTAGTAGTAGTGACACCCGCCTTACAATCGTGAGGTCGTGGGTTCAAATCCCGGTCCTGTACCAATGAGTTCTTTAGAACTTATGTACGGAATTCCACATCACTGGCTTTTCTGTGAAGGAAAACATCGTGAGGCAACTTGTATAAGTCCGCAGAAAAAAATTCGATGGCGTATGTGAATCCACCAACCCGCACTGGGCCAGCGTGGTGGATATGGCCCAATCACCCCCTCGTGGGTAGGACTACGTCCTGCAGTGGACTATTAAAAGGCTGGTAAAGTACAGTACAGTACAGTACTTTATTTTAGAGTTAGTTAAGATCCCAAGCACAGTTACTTTATGAAGGCTTGATACGAGTATGTGGGTACTTAGGTATACAGTATTTAGGCATACAAACTTACTGTAATTAAACCCCAAGTTCCCGTCGTCAGAGGCGTGGCTGGCTTTAAGTACTTCTGTACGATGTTTAAATGTTTCATGAAGTGTACCAAACGAGGATAGATAAACTAACCTTCCGTAAATTATTAACTGTAAGTGTGAGCTTAAGGGCTTAACGAGATCGAACTGAAATGGTTTTAATCACATCCATCATCGTTAAAGATTTGAAATGTTGGCCAACTTTTAGTCGCTTATTTAATTACAGCATTTGCACGCGGCTTTACCCGTGACATTTTAAATTGTGTGCCATCCTATAGGAACTTTTAATTTTTCTGGAAAAAGGCAGTGTATGAGACTCTCCAACCTTTAAACTGATATCCATGCAAAAAATCAAGTGGATCCTTTTTTGTTGCTGTGTGAAAGAGTAAAAAACATTCTAACAAATACTTTCCGATTTATAATATTAGTAAGGATTATTTGATACTTTGTAATGGTTTCCTACTCTACCATTAATCAAATTACTGAATTGGAATATATTTAGGTATTATGAGTAGACACAAAATGGACTCCCATTTTGCGTCAGTTCCGTCATTCCTCTTACCTACATTAGTTATACAATTACTCGACAATGTCAACATGTACCCATAAAACAACCGTTTACTCCCACCTGTTCTGTTGAGTAGTTCTGTTGACAGAACTACTGGGATTTTTTTTCCCATTAGTTCTATCCACAAAACATATGGGAATATAATTCCCACCTGTTCTGTTGAGTAGTTCTGTTGTGATTCAAACTATTTACTTCTCCATGCAATCAATTATCAAGTACTGGCACTTGAGGTAATTTATCAGCTATGATTCCTGATGACAACGTCACGATTACAATTTTTATTTTAAGCTTTTCAAAAGTGCCTTGAAGAGGGAAATAGTATATTGAAGAGGGTTGTTGTTATTTTAATGAGTGAATTTAACCTAATAAGACGCGGTCGCGGTCGCGTGTTACTCAAAAATGGATTCGAATATTACCAGCTCCCTAAATTTAAAAATTTTCAAACATTATGGAGATGTGCCAAGTACAAGAAAACCAAATGCAGTGGAACTGTTACCACTTCCGAGGTATGGGAATATTTTTTGTTCTGTTATAAGCAATTGTTGTTAAAGCGGCAACATAGCATTTACATACGTACCTACCTAATTACTTTGTTTAACCTGTTATGGTATGAACCTAAATTCACACTAACGGTTTTTTTATTATTACTATATTTTTATTTTGTATTTTAGGATGAAAAGGAAATCATGAAACATGTCGACCATGACACTACCTGCATTCCTGATACAAACAAAGAAGTCATGTCCGTTATAATCCACAATAGTGTTAGTGAAATGATGCTAAGTAATGAAACCGTACCGGCAGTGTACAAGAAAAAAGTGACTGCTTTAAAAGACACGGGTATAGATCTCATTAAAGAGTTACCTAGCTTCAATCAAATTAAGTCGTCGATTTACAGGAGGAGAAATAAATTAAATTAAGTTCAGAAAATGAGTTACCTGAATGAGACTGTAAATGCAGTAGAAATACCTGCACCATTTTCAAAATTCATGTTAGCAGATTACAACGACGAGTCCGAGGGCGTCCGTATTTTGATTTTTTGCAGTAAAGAAGCAAGAGCTCTTTTACGCGAAACAAAAATCTTCTTTTCAGACGGCACTTTCAAAATTTGCCCAGTACCATTCACAGAGGTTTACACCATTCATGAGGATCTCGGTAGCTCGGAAGATACTATCAATGTGATCCCCGTAATATATGCACTTCTTAGTCACAAAAAAAAAATAACCTATACCACACTATTCAGTCTCATAAAATCACAGATTCCTGATTGGAATCCTTCCATTTTCATCACTGATTTCGAGGAAGCCGCCATTCAAGCCATTGCTGATGTTTTCCCTAATGCCGAGCATCAGGGCTGCTACTATCATTTCTCTAACAAACTGTGGAGAAAATCAAAGCAATTGGGCATTAAAAACAAACGCAAGAAAAGAATCGTAAGTTTGTGTAGCGTTCTTCCACTATTGCCCCAAGAACGTATTACGGAAGGATGGGAGTATGTAAAATCCCAAGTGCTGGATTTTAGCGAAAGGTGCGACTTGGATAAGTTTATAAAGTATATGAGTTTCTGGATGAACCCCAGGCGCATCAAGTCATGGACTGCCTTTGGTCGGCGCCATCGAACAACTAATGTTGTTGAAGGCTGGCATCGCGCCATTAACGGCACATTCAAAACCAGGCCAGCTACTATTTTCCAGTTCCTGAAAAACATAGAAGAAGATGCATCGTTTTTTTTCTGTTAAAGCCTGCCAATTGAAATCAGTTAAACGAAGGACAAGTAAACAGATTGAAAACGATGCTATGATAAGAGTGTACCAAATGCAATTGATTAACGGTAACATAGACATACCTTTGTTTTTAGAGAAACTAAGGTAAAGTGCTCCTATATTGCGAAACCAGGAAAAGTTGGAAAAACTGTATCAGCCGCGGACTAGGTTAGTTAAGGTTGTGAAACAAGGCCGTTATGCCAAAATATTAATATTGTAAAATGATTTTTTTTTCAAATCAGTAACAACCGTTTTTTTCCCGTTATAATTTAACTTTTTTCGTATTATTAAATACACGGTTAGATTAATTTACCGGAATAATTATATTTCGGTAAATATAATCTAACCGTGTATTTTTTGTAAAACTGACTTACTTGTAACATTTAATGTTATTTATGGTCAGTAAATTTTCTGATTTCTGATTACGAATTTGAATTTTTGTATGTTTTTAATTTCTAACCCCCATAACTCCACCATTTTGCAAAGATTCCGCAACCGTTCATCGATGACCGGTTCGTCAATGTACTGTTCGTCGAAAAGACAGATTGGTAACAGAACAGGCGGGGATACAGTTGAGTTTTATGTCCGGTGTATAGTTTTTTAAATCACAGAACTAATGCGGAGAAATTATCAGTAGTTCTGTCAACAGAATTACTCAACAGAACAGGTGGGAATAGTAGAGATAAGTCAGGTGTAAAGCATAGTCTTTTAAGTCACAGAACTAATGGGGGAAAAAATCCCAGTAGTTCTGTCAACAGAACTACTCAACAGAACAGGTGGGAGTAAACGAAAACAACAACGTTTCATGTCAGCAACATATGTGTCACTTGTTTTCAAGTGTTACTCTATAAGGCGTGGTTCCACTGCAGTTATCAACTAAGGCCCAATGTGTCGCAAACTGTTGAGTACAAATATTTCTTACTGTGAACACTCAAACAATATCTACAACCCAATTTTCGTTTCGAGTTTTTGCAAACAATTACATTTCTTACTGTGAACACTCAAACAATATCTACAACCAAATTGTCGTTTCGAGTTTTTGCAAACATGTTAACAAATGTGACGACCTTATATTACTACATCGACTCGTGCGAACTTTTTGAATTCTGTACACGGTTGAAGTCGGTTATGCTATTTTTTGCGAATAATAATCAGAGAATGTTTTTTCAATGAAAACTGGAATTTTCATTTATGATACTGGAGGTATCCGCAGTGGTAGAAGTTAAGATACAGAAAAAATTGTTACCAAAAAAATCTTGCTATAAAAATTGTTAAACTTTAAAATTTTAGTTAGAAGTGACGTAGTAAAGCGTAAAACCGCTTGAACAAGAGGTTACAATACAAGTTTTGCATATTAACTTATGTACAAATTTCGCCTACGATGTTTTTGCTTGGAAAGGTTCGATATTTTCTGTGGAGCCTTCTCTTGTGTGGAGCCAGCTCTTTGCTACACAGAGTAATCAGAGGCATTACTCGAGCGATCGAGATGTCTTAAAATAGATGCAATGAATTTGCAGTGATATGAGTTAGAAAGAGACGTGGTCAGTTCGCACATCTCGATATTAAATTATGCTAGACCCATCATTTTTAGTACAGTTTTGACAGGTTTAACTTGATTCTGTAACACTATTAACTAAATGAATTGTACCTACTGTAGGGTACATTTTCTCTAAGCAAATAAACAATTTGATTGATTGATTCATTGAATAATTTTGATAATATTGTGGCGTAAAAAGGTCTTCCCACGATGTGTTACATTTCTACTGGTTATTCTACTGAGCTTAGGTAAAATATGCTAAAGTAGACGTCCATATTTGAAAAAAAATCGAGTTACAAAGGTATAAAATAGCAGAACATTTCAAATATGTTAAAACGCGATTCGTCGAGTTTAAGGCACCGTAAAACAATTTAATAATCCTCTTGGGCGTATTCGAATATGACTGGCAGCAAAAGTTTATGCAATTTAATTTTCAGCTTGACTGAAGAACAGTTTATTGGAAGCTACCGTGTTTGGAAAAATATTACCACTCTTTCCAAAAGAGATTTAAATTTTGTGTTAATATGAAATATTTGTAGTCACCTAGGTATTCCTAAAATAACTCCATATCGTTATCATCAGTATAATGATAAAATGACTGATTCATGCTGCTATGTATGATTTTCTCCAAATTACCTAAAACCCTAAGCGTAAAGTGGCTTTGTGTCTTGTTATATTATGTCGAGATACGTCATGAGTTCAATAGGCCCAATTATGAAGGCGCCATCGTAAATTTAATAGAAACGTAAAAAGTGTTCTCTCTATCAATTGCCTAAAGTGAAACAGAAATAGTCTAATTTAGTTTTTATAATTACGATAGCACCTTCATAATTGGTCCTAATAGCTTATCAAATCTCTATGATTAATACGATATACTCTTTCATAACAGTTTACGGTTGCACGATACAATCATTATGTCGCGTAACTGGTGTACCCGAATAAAGTTAAGTATGTGGATATTTCGACCAAAAACATCATAATAACTTATTTCTAAGATGAATTATAGCTACACATGTTACCCTAAGGCCGCGGGTAAAATTCCCTGTTTACTAAAGCACTTACACACAAATCTCTACCAATGATGAAATCTGACGAGGAAAAAATGCTAAACACGGATCATTTTCCGAATGGCCGCCTGTTAACACGGATTAGGGTGCTTAGCATGAAATACTCCGGGTTTCGTCCTATTTGGTCCAGGATCTTATTACATTGGAGGTTTTGTTTACTCTGCGCATTAGGGTCAGTTCAAATCGAGACGCTGGAGCGAAACGCAACTCTACTGGTACGAATGTCAAGATTTAGTACTGTAAGACGCATCATATTAATCATTTATTGCATACAAATTGGTACATCATGGTATTACAATAATTGATAAGTTATCATCATCTTCTTTATCCCACTGCTGGGTATAGGCTGGTTATAGTGCCATCTGCCTCGGTCCTTTGCCTATCGCGTTCAGGTTCGACCCGCGATATTGACGATATCGTCGACCCACCTTGCTGCCGGACGACCCACGCTCCGCTTACCGTGTCTAGGCCACCACTGTTATCGCCTTGCTCCAGTTGTCGTCACTTCGTCTTGCCACGTGTCCTGTCCAGCTCCAAGATTTGCTACTACGGTTCCGATATCCCGGACTTTCGTCCTATGTCTGATCTCAGTGTTGCGAATACGGTCTTGGATTTCAATGCCGAGCATGGACCTTTCCATGGCTCTCGTGATTAGTAATAGTCACAATTCGCGGCATACTCACCACAGTAAGTACGTTACATCGCGATATTTATCACAAAGTAGATTAAAAAAGCTGTGTGTGGAGACGTTCTCCCGAAGACGAGCATTTTCCATGATATCATTGTACTCAATTATGATCAACTTTTACTATCCTCAAACACGAAATCAGAAAAATCTGCTGTCCCATACAAAAGTACATCGACTCTCGACGAAAATTTTTTGAACAGTTTATTTTCGTGATTTCGATGTTGATCCCGTAGTGAAAACTGCTCATAATTTTAAGTATAAATAAAATAATACAGTAATGGCGTCCTAGAATATAAAATAGAATAGAAAACGCTTTATTGTTCACACAATTTACAACATAACAATAAAAGAATACGATATAATTAAAATAGTGCGACAACCGGCGGCCTTATCGCTTAGAACGATTTCTTCCAGGCAACCTGATTAAGAGAGGAAAGGATTATAGAGGAAGGTAAGGGACGGGGTGTACAATAATGGCGAATTAAATAAAACAAAAATGAATACACTTCAAAAAAGAGTCATAAATATACATAAGATATATACATACATATCAATATACACAAGAATTTAATATTACAACAAAAATAATGCATATAAAAACATATTAATACTTAAATTAAAAAAAATACTAAACACATATAAATATAATAATAAATAAATATAATAAATCAAATAAAAATATGTACGTCGTCTAGGTATTACACAAAAACATGCACGATCAGAAATAAACATATAGTTTGGAAAACCCTCGTAGCGTTACGTTACACTACATACGTTTTGAGATACTTCGACACGCTTAAATTATTTGGATTCATGAGTGGTAAATAAATATTTAGCTTGTAATGTTGTTCCCGGGAATGGAACATCACGTCGCGTTGCTTCTCGGTCTGAATCTACACTTTAGCGTAATTTAATTAGACACAACGAACGCAAACTATTGACGAATGTATTTATGTACCTATTATATATAGTTTGCTAGACATCCGTTCATTGTGGATATTCCACATGTGTGCACATTTTGATTGCTTATATATTTGATTGATTGATGATTTGATGACCTAGAACTATTTGCTAATTTTATTTATGTGAATCTGTTCTTTCGTCCGGCTACAATTTAGACTTAACCTGCATAAGATTAGATAGGTTATAGCCAAACACGTAGCTATCCCAAATAAAAAAGACACGTGTATAATAGAAAAATTAGTCGGAATTTTCACGTATCTAAATACGTGAAAATTCCGACTAAGTTTTCAGCAAGGTCATTAATTCATTTTCTCTTATGTTTCTATTTGAAAAAGAACATTCAATATAAAGTGAGATGAAAATAGGCCATAAAATGACTATACAGGGTTAACTGCCCTTGCAGGCGTGCCCTGTACTCAGCCGAAATGACTTTTAGGGCCAATCCGAAATTCGAGAAACAATCATCAGTTTTCCCATACAAAGCTTAAATCGGCATCGACAAAACCTATGAAAAATTTGACTTTTTTCTCAAATTTTGGGTAGGCCCCATAGTGAAAGTTATGTAAAATGATGGTTTTAATCACCCCCTTTTGGGTTAGTACAGTGCAAGCTGATAATCCTGTATTCTCATTACTCACGTGTGGGCTGATAGTTGTACTGGTAGGTGTCAGCAAGCACCATTATGTGGCTCCCACGCCTAAACGGATCGTGGTAAATCACTTCGGGGAATATAAACGTGTCAGAGTTCTCGGTGCTCGCCTGCGCTGTGTTGCTGCCATCAAAGTACCAGATTGGGAGATCTGGAATGACGATAAATTTTATATTGCCTTTGAACTAACGAACATAAAAAGTAACATTGAAAGTACAGTAATTTATGAGATGGCGACGAGTAACCTCATCTAACTACATTCTTAACATCGAGTAGCTACCAGTACTAACTGTACCAGACTTTTTAATAGTCCACTGCTGGACATAGTCCTAACCACGAAGGGTGATAAGGCCATATCCACTACGCTGGTCCAGTGTTGTTCGGTGGATTCACATTAGCCATCGAATTTCTTCTACGGGCGTAAGAAAGTTGCCTCACGATGTTCTCCTTCACCGAAAAGCCAATGGTGTGAAATCCCGTACATAAATTCCAATGAATTCATTGGTACGGGATCGGGATTTGAACCCACCTCATGATTGTAAGGCGGGTGTCATTACCACTAGACCACCAGTTCTACAAACGGGTTTTACGAGTAGTACAAAATTATGTTTCAAAATAAAAATAAGCTTTTGCGTGTCCTTTCACCAATTTAAGTTTTGTTTTATTTACTTCCTAACCTCAGAGCAAATAAAAAAATCAAGAAAGAACATCGGGTGAGAGCGTCGCTGTTGCGCCGCCATAGTTCGACTGTCAAGCCAAGGCGTAGTTTCCTTGTACGTTGATGTGTGTGTAATTGTATGTACACGGCGAGGCGTAGTTTTGGTCGGCCTCACTTATTTGTTCACAACATTCTGTCTTTATATTTTAATTGGTCTGAGTTCCTAACATACTAATATTTTGATGTAAACGCAAAGTCTTGTTACTTAACCATCTTGTTACCGAATCTCATTTGTGTAGCGTTTGTGTTTATTTGTTTATATTTTATGATGAACTTCAAGACACTGATTCAAGTAGTGCGTACCAATGTGTTCTTGGGAATTTACGAACCAATTTTCACAACACAGGCTTTGATGAAAAACTTCAATATATCTGCACAGGTATGTCGTATATACACAGGGTCCCAAGATACAGGCTTTGCCTAGTTTGGGGCCAGTTAGCGTACCTACTTCTATTATTACATTTCAAAGTTATTAATAAAGAATTTGAACCTTACCTCTAACACTTTTAGGTACGAAATCAAACGTCCTGTCCTTAGACCTCATATTGACTCCAGTGCCGTCGATCCATACGTAGCTGGCAAGCATTTTGTCGCATGGTACCTCCAGGTCTTCATACTTGCGCATAGCGGCTTTGTTCAACACAACCGGCGTGGTATTCATAGTGAGGCCTGAATTTTTGTCAGTATTTTTTTTCAAATACTGAATTAGTTGATCAGTTTTTCAATTCCATTTAATGAAAGGTCTGTACGAGATAGTTAGCTATTACAGCGTATTATTTCTTACAGTTTTTACTAATGTTTTTTTTTAATACATAATAGCACTACATTTGGCTATCAAAACGCTGATGAAAAGCGATGTTGTAGTCAAAGATGGAGTGTGTAGACCTAGAAGATACCTATTGACTATCTAAAGATATCCGACTTGTAACTGTCAGAAAACAATGGTGGAGGTAGGGGTTTTCTATTTCATTATGTTAGGGTTAAAAATAACACCGATTAAATTACCTAACAAATATAAAGATCAACAAGTCTGTAGGTGACTTTACGTAACAGCAGCAAACGACATACGAGTGGTACCACTACTTCCTACGTATTTCTATAGAACATAAACTCCGTAGGTAGTTCAGTAGCCACACATTGCAATCAACCCCTCCTAAAATGCTTACAAGGCAGTATTACCAACGCAACACTTTGACTGCTGCAGTTACGTAATTCGATTAGGGATTTTTAAAATAGGTGCAATTTCGTAAGCCACCGCAGAAGCATCAGCAAAACAATATAATGTAGTGAGGCGCACAAACGTAGCAACAGGCAACGTGTCAATATTTTGAATATGTCACAGTTATGACCCGATTTAAGGGAGAATGCGTTTTCCCTAGTTACAACTAGATATTACGAAATGCCTTGATAAAAAACGCGTTTTCCTTAGTTATAACTAGTTACTACGAAATGCATTTGTTACAACTACAGGGTTAATTAAAAGTTCATGTTAGTTAAAACTAGTTCTGGAGCAGCGATACTCAAGGCAGACTGCAGTTTCTGATGGTAGCTCACTCGGAGTTTCACGACACAAATCCGACACGGTTTATTTAGGTTTTAACTGACTCGATTCGTGAAAACGCGATGTAACAAAAGCATTTCGTAATAACTAGTTATAACTAAGGAAAACGCGTTGTAACAAAGGCATTACATAACAACTAGTTCTAACCAGATAAAATGTTTACACGTAGCGAAAACGGTAACAAATATATTCCATAACTAGATACGAAATATACTTCATAGAAATATTTTGCTGCTACATGAAGCACCTACAGACAGGTAGGTACCGTTTAAGTTTATCTTTGGTACTAATGTTTTAGGATTCGCTATTCGGTAAGTTTTCTTCATTAGATATTTCAGAATGTTATAATGATTTTACAAGTAATATCTTCTTAAATAAATTGTTCGTCCAACATAAACGACGAGACTCTATTCTAGTAATTATAATTAACTATAATGCTTACCCTCTGGTTAGTATGTCTCTACAATTAGTAGACACAGAAAATTTTATCCTTTTCTAGGAAACTTTGTATATACCTGACAAAAGTAAGATGGGTACTATTTTTTGTTAATTCATTGAATGTGATTGTGAATAGGTAATACAATACGAAAATTTATTTTCGAAACCGAAAATTTAAAGAATGATATCTGAAATCAACAAATTGTTTGGGAATTGTCAAAAAACTGTCAGATAAACCTATAATATTTTTTGTATTTTATCAATACATATCATTTCAATGATACTTACATATAAACTTTTCACCAATGAGTCTGCACACCGCGACTAATTATTTTCCTGATTAATTAAATATTTTCGGGTTTTTATTTAATTAAAAATTACTTGAATTTGCAAACTCGTCGGTCTGCAAGCATTTATTATAGTTGAATTTTATTTGAATGGTAGGTAGGTGCATACGTAGTACTAGCAATTGTATTCTAGGACAAGAGTCCTAGAAAAAAGAAAAGTCCTAGTCTAAGGAAAGATCCTTGTCGTGCCCGTTAATATAAAATCAACTGATTTCGACTCAAAAATAATAAACTGCATACTTAAACAAAATCACTATGTAAATAAAAACTTAATCCGTAGTTTTCGTAGTTCTGAGTTTTTGACCATAGATATTAGAAATATAAATGTGTACACTTTACATTCTCTTTGATCAAAACAAGTCATTATAGAAAATCGTAGTGATTAATTCCTCCATGTAGAAAATCATTCTCTTTGTAGAAAATGAGGAAAGTTTATTGAACCAAAATATAATCCTCAATACCTCAATGATATCCACTTTGAATTGCTTTGAATAATGAAATTTAGTTATCTATTTACTGGTGTTACTCGGCTCGACATGATTTGTGTAAAATTTTACTCCAATAATTATCTGCTCAAGTTGTGTAAATATTGATAATGCGATTCCTAATTTTATCAAGTCCCCGTTAACTTCGTATATCTCATAACTAGCATTAAATCAGAGCAAAGTCATGTGCGCATTGGGTGTGTATTTAGCATTTCTATTACTCGAAGACATGTTTGTTGGCAACTTCTCTACCAATACTACCTTAAATCAAAATTTAACCTTTAGATCTGGTTACCACCCTCCCCGAAACAACACGTTTCAGCGCAAAAATATTATAAAACGAAGCATCGGAGCTCGAAGCATGCATATCACAAACATCTCTACAACCACTTGGAGATCCAGCAAAAAAATATTCGTGGGTAAAGTTTCGCAGAAACAATATGAAATAATCAACATGCTTTGGAGGAAAACAAAAGTGTTCGGCGATGTGGACACTATTCGTACAACAACTAAAACAACTAATGTTACTAAGATGTTGCCGAAGAAACGGTCCATTACTCCGTTAATTACTACAGTGTCTATTCCTTCACTACCATTGAAAACTACTACAACTAGCAAAATTGACTTCTATTACATGGACGACTATCAGTATCCTGTGAACAAGACAAACCACACAAATTCTTACAGCAAATACAATAAAATCAAAGAAACTTCGAGTATACCATTTCTAATATTTCATCTAAAAGGGCCTTTCCTTGATCCCATCCCTCTACCGATTATAAAACGGTTCAACTACTCTCGTTTTCGAAATGACCAAGTAAAAATTTCTGCAATACGACTAAAAGAGGTACAGGACATATCCCGAATGGGTACAACTGCAATCTATGGCAGAATTTTAAATTCATTGCCACCAAAGACTCGCAACAAACAGGTATCAGGCAGCAATTCATTGATAAAACGTGCAATATCTACACAAGCTTCAAATAATCAAATTACAAAATCTGTTAATGGTAGATATACTTGTACTTCTGAATCTACAACAGTTAATGACAAAATTAAATTCTTCGAAATATATGACACGTTTACACGTGCGCCATGCTATAGAAAAGAAATTTTTATTACTAATGTGAGCCATGCTAGAGCCGACGTTGTTAATAACTATGAAAAGATACTACTAGAACACATAGATGAGGGCAAGCACGACCATGTACGAGCAAAACACGAAAAAAAACATATCACTGAGAGTTATTCCGACGTACATTTTGTAACCAAGGCAGTCACAAAATCAAAGATGCTAGGTCCAAACGACACGCTCAACAAATATCCAACCGAGACGACGTATTTCACGAATGAAAATACAAAATTGGAACGTAATAACAGCTACAAAGATTTTTCGTACGAAAATGAAACCGCGCGGTGGTCTGATTATCCTTTCGCTGCTGTTTATATCTATGAACCGTCGCAGGTACGAACTGGTAATCTATTTTGTGCTGTCATACTTATCATAATATATCCATTCTTATTAGTGTAGAGTAGTACCTACTTAAAGCGTATATAATGCATGTAGCGAATATAATGCATATACTCATAACGTATAGCCGTAGTGATCTAGTGCTAGTGACACCCGTCTTACAATCGTGAGGTCGTGGGTTCAAATCCCGGTCCCGTACCAATGATTTGTTCGGAATTTAAGTACTGGATTTTCACACCACTGGCTTCGGTGAAGGAAAATATCATGAGGCAACCTGCATACATCCGTAGAAGAAATTTGATGGCGTATGTGAATCCACTAGCCCACACTGGGCCAGCGTGGTGGATATGGTCCAATCACCCTTACCTACCCAGGCCTATGTCCTGCAGTGGACTATTACAAGACTGATACAGTGCAGTACCTACAACGGTTTCCGAAAAGTTCAGCGAAATTGTCTTGGGTAGATCTAAAAATCGAGATTCATTCATAAGATAGCTCATTCTATAAATGTGGCAAACAGATACGAGTACAACACTTATTTCAGTTTAATAAGTAGATACCTATTTAACATTTTCTATTCCGGAAAAGATCGATACAAATTATGCAGCAGTCAAGAACATGAAGACATACTAGTAAAAAGTACTTACCTATTTGAGCGTGGTTACAAATACAAATAACTTTATTTGCTTTAAAACACTTTTAACCATTTTCACTTGTCCATTGACTCTGAACTACGAGTAGTTAATAACTGTATCTCAGAGCCAATGGCTTTTCTCTTTATATTAACAAGCAACAAAAAGTTATACAAAACAAAAGTAAAATTAAATTTAGAAAAACAATTTAGACTATTTATCGAAACAAGTAAGAGAAAAAAAAATAATATAAAGCGCAAATTACATCGCATCATACTTATAACGAACCTAATTTATACAAATACAGAAATTATATACCTCATTTATACAAACGACCAAATAATTGTAGGTGCATTGTGACGCCGCTGCTATCAGCAACCATTGGTTAATAGCATCCGGATCGTGCCTGTCTCGTGTAAGCAATATAATGAACTCTCTATTCGAGCCCGATAACCAGGGCCAGTCGGCTTTCGTGGCGTACTGCGGCGCGCGCTGGTGGGAGCCCGAGCGAGTGGCCTACGTCAAGTACACGATCGTACATCCGCGCTATCATCCCCGAGACAAGACCAGGCAGCATCTCTACAACATTGGTATGGTTCTAAACATTTTATTACAAGCTTTTACTTAGACCTTAATAGCTTTCACCTGTCATGTTGTCTGTCTGTCTGTCCTTCCTGGTTTCCGATTGAGCTGAAATTTTGCATACATGTGTAAATTACGTGAATGCAATATTATGATAACATTGTGCTGATCTGACTATGGAGCTGGAAGGTGGCCAAAGGGACTTTGCTATGAAACGACACAACTTTATCGAGTTTGGGCTCATTTGAATCGTCCTAACGAGTAGTTTGTCTATCAATGGTAACCAAGGTCTGATGATGGAGCTGGGAGGTGGTCCTAGGAACTCTGTAACGAAACGACGCAAACCCATCGAGTTTGGACTCGTTTAATTCATCTTGGCGAGTACTTGTTCCATAAAAACTTGTTTTAAAAATGTTTTCTTTTTAAAATTATTCTTTATTTCAACTAACTTCAATCTGAAACAAAACTTTACGTAAACGTTCAATTTCCTAGCCGACTGCACGCGGCAGTAGCTCATGACAATTCAATTAACTTTACTTTAGTATCTACTTTGGAAGCAGCTTTGTCCCGTGTCACATAAGAGAGCTCCGTTATTTGAAAACGGATTTACGTTTTTGTCCCACCGTTTACATGTATATATGTAGTGAAAATTTACTGTTTCCTGTTATAGCGTAAAATAACGCAAGTTTACTTTTTTAATTGGCCTTAACCTCCTAACTGCTCCGCAATCGATTTAAAATTCTGCTTTACTGATTTATCAAGCTAACTATAAATCGTGTTTGAATCAAAATCTAAAAAAGGAGATATATAGGTAGTGTTCTGTATTTGACTTGCCGGCGCGTCAGACAAAGGAGACGTGTAAGTGAAAGGCTAGTTAGATGCACACTGTTTTAGCCATTGCGACGAAATAATGATAAATTAATCAACGTACAAAATTCCAGATGTTTAATAGTGTGGTTTCAGGTGTAATACAAATAGTGAATCCCATGGCATCTGCATGCGCTGGCTGGGCACCAGCGACGCTGATGTCCCACCAGTTTCCAGCAGTAGCTGATACCACCTGGGCGACAGCCGTCGGATGGGGCCTGGATAGGTTACGAACTCTTTCTTATACTTCATTGATAACTTTAGAGCTTAACAGTCATCATAATATAAACTACTGGACAATGCTTATTAGTAAGTTCATATAGGCCGGGTGGCTAGCCCTAGTGTCAGAGTTTTTAGGCCGCCTGAAGGCTTTTGACATAGTTAAATCAACCGGGACCTACGATTTTACTTGTCACCCGAGCCACGGTAGCGCTCAGTTGGAAAATGCCTCCCGCGGTCACCCATCCAAATACTGACCGTGCGGAACGTTGCTTATAATGCTCATGCAATGCTTATTAGTTACGGTTAGTCAAATTATTTGCGTCAAAACTGTTTTCCAATGTCATACATATTTCATCTACAGCGCATAGATGGATGGAGCGAGACCCATAATTCATCTATGCTGCAGTGCTATTTCATTCATTAAATTTCTTATTTTTGATTTTTTTTTAATTCTGCAACCGTTTTTGAATTAGACTATTTACGTTGGTTTATTTTTTGTTGGAAAATATATTTTCACAGTAGCAGACTTATAATTTTATCTGTACTTGAAATAACCTTTCCCATATTAATTCTGAAGTTTCACTCAAAGGAAAGTTGAAGCGTAGGTATGAACTCGTAACTCATGAAGGTATTTGGCAAACTCTGTTTTTATTAGCGACTTTTGTTTGAGAAGTATTTTAATAACGTTGTCGGAAAATATTTATGCTGTGTAAAAAGCCCATTTAATAATTTCACTGAAAATTATCATTATTTACACAAATATGATATTTCTATACTAGGATTATCCAACTGGAATGAGGATAACGGTAGTTTTTATTTTTCCACATTACAGTTTGCTCTGTTCTTTTTCAGCTCCTTAGATGTACCTACCATCATTATTATCCTCTAAAAAAATTAACTTGATCTCTGCGACATCATAGTACAGACAGTACCTGTCAATGTCATACTTTATGTGCATGCCGATTAGTGATGGGCGACGACAGATCGTGACCACAGAGTTTTAGATAGAGTTTTATTTAAATTATCAATAGTTTATACTAACGATATTTTAAATAAAACTTAATTTATCATTAATTTTATTGTATATTTTAATATCATAACTTATTTTACACGTGTAATTAAATAAAACCCAATTATATGTTACATTAGCATCAATAATAGTGAAAAACGTCGATAAATACTATCGTTACATTATTATGAGTATTTAATTAATATCATAACATTATTTACATGTGTACATACTTGATCTTAAATAATAGTAAGTAAATAAAATCTAATTTCTCACCTTCATCTACTCATTCGATTTCATTACAACATTGTTTGAAAATCGATTTTTTCCACCACTATCTCAACTCTAAAAATGTCAATCTTCTAAGTCAATGTCACTGTCGCAGAGATCGAGTTAAATTTTATAGAGTATAGGTATAGATAGATGATAGATATTAGGGATAGATAGATAGATTTTAGGTATAGTAGACACACAACAATATAAGTACTATGAATTGTATTAAAAATATAATTAAAACAGTATTGTCAAACAATAAGTAACGCAGCAAGCCTTATTTTGCAATACCGTTTGAAAGTTATTCAATTAAGTGAATTAATCCAGTTCAGCCTTACCTACTCAAATATTTGCGTCTATATAGGCGTACTATCACCTAAACAAAGAGAGAATCACAAAGACCAACAGACCCCAAACAAAGACTTCGAGGAGCTCTTTAGAATTGTTTTAGTGAAATCAGTAATTGTTTGTGTTCATAGCTAATGCCTTTACAATAAGTTGAATTCCCTCAGGTTTGATACGAGATATGGAGCAACGGATTTGCCGAGAACGCCTCTAATGGTATACAAGAGCGTGGTGTATTTCGATTCTTGCCCAGGGAATGTTGGATACAGGTAAGCGAATTTCAGTACAGGGCTGAATTTAGCTCTAAAATTCGTAAATTCGTCGTATTTGAGCTATAATACTCGTACATTGTATTGATAAGGTCTGTCGAAATAATCGGATGATTATAGCTTTGCTCGGCTTTGTAGAGCCTTATGGAGAGAAGATTAATATCTTTGCCACGAATTATCTTTGGACAAACCAGCGACAAACGTCACATGTAGTGTTTAGTTTTGTATTCATTCTACAATAGAGCATTCTACAACTGATCAAGGCCGTAACCGGTCAAGTATCTCTTTTCAAATATCGATATCAATTAAATAAAAGTAAATGAATTAAAATAAGTAGATGGCCACTTTGTAAAAAAAAAATAAGCCCGCTAAGTCACTGATATGGCCTGAAGCACCTGATTGTGCAATGAAATATCAAGGATAGTTCGTAATAAGAACCTTCTATTTTTCGTACTTCCTTCCTTTATAGAATCCTACTTCCTACTAATATTATAAACGCGAAAGTTTCTGAGGATGGATGGATGGATGGATGGATGTATGGATGTTTGTTACTCTTTCATGCAAAAACTACTGAACGGATTGAGATGAAACTTTGCAATAATATAGCTTATATATCAGAATAACACATAGGCAATAAATTATAATGATATTGCGTCAAAAATCAAAATATCATGCGGGCGAAGCCGCGGGTAAAAACTAGTTTAAAAACGAGACCAATTTCAAAGTAAATTCTTTCTAATAAAAAAAGAATTATTGAAATCGGACCGCTATGAAAAAAGTTATGCGTTGTTATACATAAAAAAATATATACTCGTCGAATTGTATAACTCCTCCGGTGGTTCGTCGGTCAAAAATAAAAAATTCATTCAGATTTATTCACATCAGAATTACATAGGCCCTCCTCCTTTTTGGAAGTCGGTTAAAAAGTGTTTTACGGACAGCATGATGAATTCGGCTATGGAAGAAATCCAGCTCCAATCCAGCAGCCAGGGTGACGCTGAAGTGAAATTATGTAAGTACTAGTTTTTACCCGCGGCTTCGCCCGCATACGCAATATATCATTATATATTCTAGCCTATGTGTTATTCTGATATATAAGCTATATTATTGCAAAGTTTCATCTCAATCCGTTCAGTAGTTTTTGCGTGAAAGAGTAACAAACATCCATACATCCATCCATCCTCACAAACTTTCGCGTTTATAATATTAGTAGGAATAACCAATAAATTTATATATTCCATCAATTAAAATCTGAATACTTTGATGACAGTCTTTTTGTTTGAAGGAGGATAAGGGAAAGAGAAGGGTGACTCCCGTTCTGGGTGGTTCTTGGTACAAAGGATATCTATCGCTATTCATCGCGGTAATGCTGCTAGCATTTTTTATTTTTATTTTATTGGCACACAAAACAAGATACAGTTACAAAAATTATAAATTTAATATTTTTATTTGAGATCGTAATGGTGTATTATTTTTGAAATGTTGCTTTTTAAATTCAACTCAAATATGCTCGTTATGTGGGAAAAGCGTTGCTCGTCAATTCTAGATACACAATTTAACATTTATAGACTTTCCAAGTCCAACCCTGATCAGGCATACGTCTGATAATAATGCTAAGAGGACTACATTAACCAAATCTCTGATGACAAAGGTAATTTAATAATACCCTTGTCACACGAACATATATTATTTAGCAACGTGCTATGTCTCACGGTTTCACCCCTTTGTCCTACATAAATCGTGAAAAGAATGCGCAACGTCAACAAACAATGAATTTCCTTGTACTGAATCCCCTCAGAGTTTAATAGTTGTTGAGTTGATTAAACACAACTCATGTTTACAAACACATGTATCGTATACTTGGTATGATATAGACTTGTGTACAAATATATATATAAGATTCATCTTTATATAGTATAATATAGTACGTGCAAAAATATTACTATATTATACTACTAGTTTTTACCCGCGGCTTCGCCCGCATGAGATTTTGATTTTTTACGCAATATCATTATAATTTATAGCCTATGTGTGATTCTGATATATAAGCTATATTATTGTAAAGTTTCATCTCAATCCGTTCAGTAGTTTTTGCGTAAAGGGTAACAAACATCCATCCATCCATCCATCCTCACAAACTTTCGCGTTTATAATATTATAGTAGGATACTATAGGAAACTTGATGGCAATAAGAGACTAACTGAAGAACAGCGTTTGATATTTGATCGGGTGTGTCGCAGCGTTGATAGTGCTTTGGGAGAAATGTTATTTGTAGATGCTCCCGGTGGAACGGGTAAGACATATTTCTTACCAAAGTGATTTTGGCGAAGGTACGAAACCAACGTAAAATTCCTCTTGCTGTCGCTTCATCAGGAATAGCAACAACTTGTTGCGGGGAGGGAAAACTGCCCATATAATGTTTAAAATTTCGACACAGAAAGCCCTGTTTGTAATATTTCTAGAAACAGCTATAAAACTGAGAGTCTTAATGTTCGTAACCTGTATTGTATAGGATGAGCACAATGGCAATCTTTTGAAGCAGTAAGTATGTAGAACGTTACGTGATGTCTAGCAAAATGCCCAACGTATGGTTAAGATACTTTTTTATGGTGACTTTCGTCAGACTCTTGTGGACCAAGGGCTGATGAAGATAGAACCTGTCTAAAGAGTTCTCGATTGTGGCATTACATTATCCCTTTGCATTTGACAATAAATATGAGAACGCAAATCGGAGGCAACGAAAATGAGTAAGAGTTTTCAGGACCATGGAAAAGTTGTTCTAAACGAAAACCTATGCTTCAAAGTTTCAATAATGCGAGCATCATATCATCCGTGTATGGAACCGCGAAGCAAACAGCAACTTGCGAAAATGTCTGGCTTTGCAAAAGAGCTATGTTGACTCTACAAAACGACCAAGCAGAAGCAATTAAACGAGTCCAATTTCCATCGAACCTATGTTTCGCGATGATAATTAATAAAGCCCAAGGTCACGCGCTAAAAGTTTTTTTTTTTGTAGTGCAAGTGTCTTTATTAACTACTACATTGGGTCCGTGGGATCCGGGAGCTCATCTTGTTTTCAAAAGTCTTTCTGAGCGGCTGGTGGACGCGACGCGTGACCCAAATGCTGGTGTTTATTTGGCTTAACGTTGTTTATTTAACTTAACGCTTAACTTAACTTAACTTAACAGCTTAACCTTATGCTGGGCACTTTGCCAACTGGCATTGGCTTGAGCATTTTGATTAACTTTAGACCTTCAAAGGTCTGTGGATGATCCAGTTGCTTGTTATGTTCTAGTAGTTTATATGTAGTTTTAGATTATATAAATCTTGTATTTAGTGGTAGTTAATAACGGGGCTAAAAGTTGTGGGTGTCGATCTAAGTATTATCTGTTTTTCGCACGGTCAGCTTTATGTGGCTCTGTCACGTGTTATCAATCCTAGCAGCCTGTATGTTTTGATCCCCGATGGCTAAATATAGATACGTCAAGGCGTGTAAATCTAATAGAGAAGCATTACAGTATACAATGTATTACATGTATCTATTTCTGGATAAGTTAGTAAGTAAGACATCAAATGTGACTCGACTGTAAAGTTTGATATTATTTATAGACAACTGACGACCTACCTCGGCTTCGCACAAGTTTATTATCCATATAAACCTTTCTCTTGAATCACTATCTATTAAAAACCACATCAACATTCGTTGCGTAGTTTTAAAGATTTAAGTATAGGGACAGACAGCGGAAAGCGACATTATTTTATACTATATAGTGATCGGGGGGCACGGCAGTGCCCCTGCCATAAATATTACTTATTCTAAAGTAGATTTTTTGTAAACACTTACCCAAACAACATTGTTCATAATCCAAAATAAACCAAAAGACGTATAGAAAAATGCTACCGAAAGTAACTATTCCACGCGGACAAAGTCGCGGGTACAGCTAGTTATTAATATAAATAATTAGTTAATTAAGGTATCAAAATATATTGGACACTTTTTTTTTGTTAATCAGGCAACATATATCAGTTACCGCGAGGAAAATTTCGGAAGCAGGGTTTATGACGTCAGTTCTACGAGTATGTATGTACGAGTAAAATGTCTTGCTAAGTGTGTCCTTACTGTACTGTACTGTACCAGCCTTTTTAATAGTCCACTGCAGGACGTAGGCCTACCCAGGAAGGGTGATTGGGCCATATCTACCACGCTGGCCCAGTGCGAGTTGGTGGATTCACATACGCCATCGAATTTCTTCTACGGACGTATGCAGGTTGCCTCACGATGTTTTCCTTCACCGAAAAGCCAATGATGTGAAATTCCGTACATAAGTTCCAAAGAAACTCATTGGTACGGGATCGGGATTTGGACCCACGACCTCACGATTGCAGGTCGGGTGTTACTACCACTAGACCACCACGGCTTCACGTGACCTTATGCGGAACTTTAATTGACTATATTTTATCATTTTTGTGTAGTTGGCAAAAAAATGGTGTATAATATTTTTCGATTAAGCCTACTAGGTACTGACTATTTTATATTTTTAAGTAATTTAACCTATTGGCCGTAGTTGTCAGCTATGAATTTACTTTTCCTTAGCTGCGTTTCTACCGAAATTGTCGCATACTCATGCAACATTTACATAATATTTACATCCTTTAAAGTCCCTGTTCCTCATCGCTTCAGTAATGTACCACGTCCATGAGCTTATACATAAGATAAGCAGCATGAAGCGGTGGATATATTTTAGGTGCTTCAATTTAAGGAACCATGACATAAAACATCCGCTATTCAAGTCCACTGGCCTTTGCATAATTTATCATTTTCTTTTCAGTAAAGCGAAACGGTTGGACGAGGGGGGCGGAGTGGAGAATGTTCACTGCTTGGCTTTGCCTCCTTACTACGGAGAAGACACAGACCCTGTGCATGGAGGCTTGCTCTTTGCTGATGGGAAATTGATTGCTTTGTATTTGCAGGTTCGATTAACATTTTCACACCTATTTTTCTAGTAAGGACACCTTTCTCGCATGTGCCGTGATGTGGTAGCATAAAATTCGTCGGTCAAATCACGAAAGGGCGTAACTAAAAATCCAAAATATTGGTAGTTACGTCCTTTCGTGATTTGACCGACAAATTGTCTGCCCGCTAGAACGTTTAGTTACGAAAAACAACTCGACGTGCTTTACTATGCCCACTACAACGTAAGTAAGTAAAAATAAATAATAAGTGGTGACGAAACCCTCCGTTACAGTACTTGCGACTTTGCCGTTCGGTGACGATACGGTCTAGTGGTTTCATACTTTTCAGTTATTTTTTTAGCCCAACGCGTTTCTAGCACGGCGGTGGTATGGTACATTATATAGTGGGTGATAAGATGACGTTTACTTCGTAACATGGTTTGAAGTTAGTAAAAGTTAATGTTGCTTAAAATAGTCTTAGTAAGTACTTAGAGTAAATTTACAGACTTCGATCAAATATACCCTTGATCAAAGAGTGGAAACTTCGATCAAATATACCCTTGATCGAAGAGTGGAACCTTCGATCAAATATACCCTTGATCGAAGAGTGGAACCTTCGATCAAATATACCCTTAATCGAAGAATGGAACCGTAAATGTCACACTAGGGTGGTCCTGTGTTGTGAGATTTAGTCTCTTCCGTTTTTAAGTTTTTAAGTTACCTGAATAGCGGTGGTAACGGTCGTCGACCAATCGTAAGATCGTGACTCCAAATCTCGGTTCCGTACAAATAAGTTCTCTGAAACGTATGCCTATGTAGATTGCCTTTTTGTTAAAGGAAAACATCAGGAATAAAAAACATTCAATCATAATAGGAAATACGAATCCACTTGGCTGGCGTAGTAGATATTGCCCAATTGCCCATCGTAGGTATAGGTAAGTGTAGGTCAAACTAAAGAAATACTACATTGGATACTACTTAAGTTCGGTATACTTTATTTTAGTTTTCGTATTGATATCATATTATTGTACCAAAAAGAACGGGGTGTGCCGCGGCAGGCTACTACTACAGTGGGCTTCTGACTTTTATGCTTACGAAATATGTACAAGACGACGAAATGGACCAGAGTTATGTTTTAGCAGCCTATGTATTTTATATTAGTTCCACTATCAAAACTACTCGTCTGCGCTACTTGCTTATATTACTACATGTAAAAAATTCATTTCACACCGATACGTGTAGTAGTTTGTCTCGCGTTGCCTGAAAAGAATGAGAAAGAAATTTGGTATGCTCACTTGCTCAGACATATTTTATAGAGTTATTTTGAACGCTACAAGCGTAGTCCAACTAATAATAATTTTCCTTTTTATATAACATAGTGTTTGACTTGATGTTGGCGCAGCACGGGCAGTCAGGACCCTGGTATTTCCGAATATTTATATGATAGGTGTAGAGTTCCGCAGTTTTACTAAGGGATTATAAATAAATACTGCCTATACATAGTCTTGTTATGTTCTCATATCTTGTCCTAAGAAGAACTAAACATTTAGTATTTTTCTCAACTACTTAGTTAAGTACTTAACTAATTAATTCGATTAAAAATAAATAGGTACAGATTATAGACGGCGTACTATGGACATGCTACTTCAATTTTACTTTACGGTATCCTATTCTGGGGAAATTCAACGGATCGTTTTAGGGTTTTCAGGGCACAAAAGCGTTGCATACGATCTATTTGTGGTCTAAAATGACGAGACTCTTGTATAAAACAATTTGTTCGGTTGAAAATACTTACGCTGCCTTGTTTATACATGAGTGAAATTGCTGTTTTCATTAAGTCCAATCCTGAACTCTTTAAAGTGTGGCCAGTAGGAAGTAGGCGAGAGATTTGCCTGCATATTGTCCCTTCAAAAACGACTTTTTTAAATAAGTATATTCCGCATGGCACCAATTATATACAATAAAATACCAGAAGCCATTCGTAATAATAATCTAAATATATTCAAAAACAGTACGTTTTTTACATTTACAATTTGCTAGTTAAAAAGCATACTGCAGCGTGGACAAATTTCTTTCAGATAAAAACAAGAGTGGCATAATATAAATCACTTTGCATTATACTTACATAATTATAAGTGTTCAGCTCGTTGACCTTCTGTATCATGACTGATTTTGACAATGAATTATTTTTGACATTTATACACTTTAAATCTGATTGACCTACTGTTTAATTGATGATCCTAATTTTAAACTTATTATGTATAGATAGCTTCAAACAACCAATTGTCTGTATGCCATTGATGGCGGAGGCTAGAGAATTTCGGACATCTATGTATCTACATAGGTATATACCTAGTTTCACAGACTAATGAATCATTGTTTCATTGAAAGTTCGATTTGAGATTATAATTTTGTAGCACCAATCAAGCAGATAAATTTGAAGCATAGGTTTGACAAGCTGTAGCGTTAGGTCCAAAATTAGTTACTCTATACCAATATGACCACGAAAACATGTATATCCTCGTGATCATACTGGTATGACAAACTAGTATGACCACGAGGAAACACCCTATCTATCCCATGACATTTACGGTAACACAAAAACTAAGCAATCAGTCAATCGAACTAGTCACCGTTTAAATACTTACATGATTCGAGTAAAATTGAGAACTGGTTTTTGGCAATAGGCTCTAGGTCCAGGCTGTTTTGGCGTTTTTATTAGACGATATAAGCTTAGATTCTTAACTTAAGGATCTTTTTGCGCGGCTCTCAAAAGGGAATATGAAGGTTTCTCCGAATTGATGTAATTTTGTACTGATATGTTGAATCGACTCGCTTAACTTCTCTTTATTTGTTTGCCTGTAAAGTACAAGTTAAGGATCGATTATATTTATGATAGCGTTGAAAACAGAGGGTAATAATACACTGATAACGATAGTACTTTTAGAATTTTGTATACACACCGCTCCGCTGGTGGGAATAACCCAACCCGTTCTGCCTCAGAAAATAGCACGATACTTTAAAGAAAATATTACGAAGCGAATGATTTTTGCAAACGCAGCAATGCAATGTTGGGACGGAGCGGAGCCGAATCTATTGGGTCGTTCGTAGATTCAAAATGCTTGAGAAATATATGACGTAAATCAACTCTAAACTATCAAAAACGTCTCAATAGCATTTTTAGGGTTCCGTACCTCAAACGGAAAAAACGGAACCCTTATAGGATCACTTTGTTGTCCGTCTGTCCGTCTGTCCGTCTGTCCGTCTGTCCGTCTGTCCGTCTGTCCGTCTGTCCGTCTGTCCGTCTGTCCGTCTGTCCGTCTCTCCGTCTGTCCGTCTGTCCGTCTGTCCGTCTGTCCGTCTGTCCGTCTGTCCGTCTGTCCGTCTGTCCGTCTGTCCGTCTGTCCGTCTGTCCGTCTGTCCGTCTGTCCGTCTGTCCGTCTGTCCGTCTGTCCGTCTGTCCGTCTGTCCGTCTGTCCGTCTGTCCGTCTGTCCGTCTGTCCGTCTGTCCGTCTGTCCGTCTGTCCGTCTGTCCGTCTGTCCGTCTGTCCGTCTGTCCGTCTGTCCGTCTGTCCGTCTGTCCGTCTGTCCGTCTGTCCGTCTGTCCGTCTGTCCGTCTGTCCGTCTGTCCGTCTGTCCGTCTGTCCGTCTGTCCGTCTGTCCGTCTGTCCGTCTGTCCGTCTGTCCGTCTGTGTGTATGTCAAGACTCTTTATCTTGGGAACGCGTAAAGATATCGAATTGAAATTTAAATTGTATACGTACATCTATGGACTCTTGCAATTGTGTAAAAGAAAAACAAGTTTTTAATTATTTTAAGAATGTGTAATTTTCGATGTATGACGAGAAAAGTGAAAAAAAAACAAACTTTTTTTTGTCGATGGTTATAGTATAGAGATTTTAACAACTTACTTCCCAATTTTGTAAAATTTTCTGGATTTGTACGAAACCCTCGATGTTCGAGCCTAACTCGCACTTGCCCGCAGGTGCCGTCTAGCAAAGCTCAATGAGAACAAGTGGTTAGAAATTCAAAATAACAAGGCTTTGCATTAAAGCTGTAGAACAAAGGGGTATTTTACTATAATTTAAATAACGTGAAGGAAAGAGAAACACTCACAAACATTACATGTTAGAGTGAGTAGATTAGTTTTTGTATCATATTCCAACAATAATCCCGAGTACAGAGGCGCCAGTGTAACTATATTAGCTAAATAGCATAGTTCTGTTTCTTTTTCACTTTAGGCATTCGATAGAGAGAACGCTTTTTACGTTGCTATTTAATTTACGCTGGCGCCTCTGTAATCGGGCTTGATGTACGTGCATAATAATATACTTACCTAATGGTACAAAAATAAACGATTGCATTTTTTGAAAACCAAATCATTATATTTAGAATTCATTTGTAACATGAGAGATTATAACAGTACAAAAGCAACCTCTATAGTAGATTCCAAGAAAGGCTTAGAATTTTCTTACCAACATTTATGTAACACCTAACGTAGGTGTAATCCTCTTCAGGACACGGCGTAGTGTTAGACAGTGGAATAGAATAATTCTGTAATAAAACCCTCAATTGATATAATGTAGCAAAAGGTTGAGATCACAGATATCACAACATAGGACATTGTAATATTGACTCGATCGGAGCGGGAATCTAATTTTGCCCGAAACTCTTTACTTTGGATTCACAGCTAATAGGCGTAACACCAGTGTCTCGCACACCGGGAAAAGATAAGGCATCTCGTTATTGTTCTATGGTTGAGAATGAATAAATCGAGATTCGTTTAAGAATGTCCTTTTCTTTGATACTTCAAATAAGTATTTTAGGCTTGTTCACATAAAATATCTTACCATGAATTTTATCTCAAATGAGTCAAATAAATCTTTTACAAGCTGTATTTTGATTTGAAGAGAATACGCAACCATCTCGTATTTTGAATTGAACAAGATTGCCATTTTTACACTTAATTTAACATATTTCCAATTATATTTTTGTATAACCTTAGTGAGGCAGAGATATCCATCCATCAGTCATAAGAAGTCCACTGCTGAACATAGGCCTCCCCTATGCAGAGATAGGAGACCTTTCAAATTTAAAAATTGAATGCTTTCTATTCCATTATAATAACATTTAATTTTTTGATTTATATTAAATTTTATAGTTAATAATAATAATTTAATTTAATTATTTTTTATTTTAAATAATTTAATTAAATGATTTAATTTAATTTTATAATTATCATTATAGTTAAAACATTTGCTTCATGAATAATTTACTTGTACTTAGTCTGTGTCAAAAAGCTGTTGCTTTACAAAGTGCAGAGACTCTAAGATACCTACTTATTAGTGTGAACAGTTTTTACTACGGGACCAATCTCAAAAAAACAGCTATTCTACGCTAAAAGTTCATAGGCTTGCGACAAAATGTATTGAGATGGTGCAAAGCGGCACCTTGTATATTATACTTGTAATTCCCTAAATGAATGTGCTTAAGTAATTCACTAGGCTCGTCGAAAGCAAGCAAAATGTATCTAATTAATTTCGTCTTTGTTGACACCGGTTACAAAGCCAAAATTAGCGGTTTTGTACGGAACGCTGAATGAAACCGAATTAACGGGTTTGTATAGAACGGCCACGCGAAGACAAAATTAACCGAGCACCTTCCAATGGAAAAGCTTAGATGTACCATACTTTATTTTACTTACTTCCCCTTAGCTGCAATGAGAAGGTGTCTTGGGCTTACACAATTTGATTCCGTCAACCTTTTTTAATACCACCCATCATCAGCTGTAGAACGTCTACTGCTAGACATAGGCCTTCCAAATGGATTTCCAATAAAGCTGGTTGGAAGCGGCCTGCATCCAGCGCGTTCCTGCGACCTTAAATGTATCGTCAGCCCCCAGTGGACGTCTCACACTGCGCTTGCATAGTACATTCTTCATTCTCAGTATCCTTTCGAGAATTTTAAGGGCTCTATAATCCGTTCTTTGAACTATGGGCCCTGGCTACTGCCATTTTAACATGCTAATCCGCTGGGCTATGTTGGTAACTTTGATTCGTCTGCGGATCTCCTCATTCTTGATTCGATCTCGCAGAGAGACGCCAAGAAGTCTTCTCCATGACACGTTGGCTTTCTTGAACTTGCAGTGAAAGTTTATTATTGGATAAATAAATTCAGGTAATCACGATCAAGGAGTGCGAAAGACATCCACAAGGTTGTCTTTTAAGCCTAAATTAAAAACTTGCTAGTTGAAACATCTACAAGTTTGTGTGTGTGTGTGTGACATTAGTGTCTTCATCTAGGTATTTAATATGACCATAATATCATAGCAGTAGCAGGATATAGCTGACTACTAACTATCGGTATAGGTAATTGATGTAGTGTTTATAATTCATGTATAATATAATGTTTATATCGATCAAAATTTTATCTGAACGCTGGATACAACTCACGATTATTAGAACGGTCGAACCGCTATGCGTCCGACCGGTTTCAGAGTAGTTAGTACTCCTTCTTCAGGGAGATACACGCGCCCCCGACAACGGACGCCCGCGCATAGGTGTTCATATGAAATTTTAATAATGAATCCTCACGCTAGTTTTATGAAGTAATTTAAATCGATCGTTGATTACATTTTCAACCCCTATATTTCGATCACAACCGGCGTCAATTTCCTATACTATTTTAATTTCAAAAATATATAAAAAACTTGTTAGTCATTGCTACAAAATGATGATGATGATTAAAATAAAAATTTATAATTCTAATGCCTTCTCAAACGCTAAGCAAATAAATAATCGCCGCGTTTTTCTCAACAATGACGAATGCAATTTGAAATCTCATTTATATTTTTTAACAAAAGATTGAAATTAATGAAGTCCCATTAATTTCAATCTTTTGTAACAAAAGAACTACCTAAGTTAATTAAGTCGAACAAAACAAAACGTAATCAATCTTCCATTAATCGAGCCCTCGGAAATCTTGGCCGAAGCTTAGAATTTAATTTCGATTCTTTTGGAACTTTTGTCTCGTTTCAGACGAAAGTCTAAAAAACTTCTTAACAACAGATTCCGATGAACGATAAGTAGCTACGTGTACTTATTGATTTGGTCTTAGGAGAAGCGTTACATCTACATCGGCGACGATATATTTCGGAATGTTTCAGACCAGTTTTTAACTAGATTACTTGCTATTCTGGTTCTGTTGCGATTTGATTGTAAATAAATAATTAATCAAGAAAATTCATAAATGTAATATAAATGTGATACACTCTATACGATAATATGTGTAATTATAAATAATTTGATTAACCTTTTTGATATTATATTATTTCACGGAGGTACAGTTTTGCCCAGCGTGAGTGGGACAGTACAGGTTAAACAAAAAAAATCATTTATATTTTTTAAATCCTGGTGATTAGTCCCACGAAGACGTAACGTGACATGAAAACGCGCTCTTGAAGAACCCGTTTTTTGTGTCACGCGGTGCATATGGGAATAACAATACAAGATACAGCGACGATTCTCCCACTGCTACCATGACTTCTGTGAGATTAAACTTATGTTCCGGTAAACGTTATTTTGTCAAAAAATCTGGAGATTGCCACACTTGTCATTTATTATATATATATAGACCTACCAAATATTCATAAAAAACAATGGGTTGCACGCCGGGAGTGCCGGCAGAAGTGAAAACATGAAAATATATAAATGTGGTAAAATACTATTACGAGATGGGTTCTTGGATAATCAGTTAAAACGCCGATTATTTACTTTGCACTTTATTGTACAAAATCACGATACGCTCGACACAATTGTTCGCACAAACACTTCACACTGGCACTGATATTCACACAAACTAGTCACTTTACAATCACTGGTACTGCACTTGAACACGGAATGTTTTCGTTTCGACGGTAAACGAATAACTGATCCCCAAGGGTCAGCCGACGTATTTATATCCGTTATTTCCTATAGTCTCGAACTTACGATATAATTCGCAACATTACTCAATCTAATAAACGCTATTGTTAACAGAGTAGCAGGTTGAAAAGTTCTGGAAGGGCCATTGTCCTTCGATATAAAAAAAACACCATTAAAACCGAATACAAAAGACCGGGAATCAAAAGGTTCCAAAAAAAAAAAAATACAATAGATGGCAGACAAGACTGATCCCGCTCGAGTCATAAAACTATAAATCTCGCACTTAGGTGTAAACAACTCGCCGTCATTACCGCGGCCTACTGCGTTATAATAGATACAATATCAGACACGCACACTCGAGTTAGTGCCCTGCGCCGCTTAAACGAAACAGCAGGAGCAGGCTTATATTTTCGCCGCGCGGTAGAAAGAGAGAGGTATATTACTGCCTTTCCTACATCGCGCTGTCGGTCTACTCTCCCTCCGTCTTACGAATTTTAGACCATTTACGTCTGTCCTGACGCGAGTTTAACATTTTTACCCATCCCAAAAAGGGCACAACGCCGCTAAAGAAGTTTTCACTTCAAACAATTATCATAAAAATCGGTCAAACCGTTTCAGAGCCTCAGAGGTTTTATTCTACATACATTAGTCAGAACATGATAGGTAGGTACCGTTTCAGAGCCTCAGAGGTTTTATTCTACATACATTAGTCAGAACATGATAGGTAGGTACCGTTTCAGAGCCTCAGAGGTTTTATTCTACATACATTAGTCAGAACATGATAGGTAGGTACCGTCTCAGAGCCTCAGAGGTTTTATTCTACATACATTAGTCAGAACATGATAGGTAGGTACCGTTTCAGAGCCTCAGAGGTTTTATTCTACATACATTAGTCAGAACATGATAGGTAGGTAGGCCAAACTTATTGGTGTCTGTGAACACGAGGAGCGTCATTTCGCAGTAGCTAATTCGTTGTCAGCTGTGAGAACCGGGGATGTGCGCAGCTAACTTCACAGACGCCAAGAAGGTTGATTCGGCCTATATACTTTATATCAGATGGAAAGAAGCCTATGTCCAAAAATAGGCAAACCAATCTGGGAACTACAGGCTAATATAATAATACACTTTGTATAGGAGGAGCGCCGTCCATGGGGATTCCAGTCCGCACAGTACACCAGCCTCTGGCGCATCATCCCCTGGCTCATGGATGTCTCCAGGGAGCCTGAACAAATTGATGCTGTGATTTCTGATCTATGAAAATAGTCCAGGTTTGCAATGCACTGAAGAAATCGTCGGGACCAGACAAGCCCAAACTACGTCAGCAAACTACCACGAAAGCATAATTTTGACAGATCATTTTTAAAACTTTAATTTGCCAGTTGTTAGTGTAGATGTACCAGTTCAGTGATTTTTTTGTTGTCTTGTTATTTTTTTATTGATAAAATTTATTGTTTGTTGCTTTTTTAACAATAATCATGTGACTGTTGTCAAATATTAGTTTCGTTTTATTACACAATTAAATAGCAAAATTTCTTTTTTTAACTAATAAATACCTCAGACCAAATAAAAAAATCAGGACAGAATGTTGTGAACAAGCCGTGGTGGTCTAGTGGTAATGACACACGCCTTACAATCGTGAGGTCGTGGATTCAAATCCCGGTCCCGTACCAATGAATTCCTTGGAATTTATGTACGGAATTTCACACCACGGGCTTTTCGGTGAAGGAAAACATCGTGAGGCAACCTGCATGCGTCTGTAGAAGAAATTCGATGGCGTATGTGAATCCAGCAACTCGCACTGGGCCAGCGTGGTGGATATGGCCCTTCCAATCACCCTTCGTGGGTAGGCCTACGTCCTGCAGTGGACTATTAAAAAAGGCTGGTACAGTTGTGAACAAACAAGTGTGGCCGACTAAAACTACGCCTCGCCGTGTACAGACAATCACACACACATCAACGTACAAGGAAATTACGCCTTGGCTTGACAGTCGATCGAACTATAGCGTCGCAACAGCGACGTACTCACACATGTATAAAAAACCGGCTTCACTTGACTGTTCAACGACGCGGCGACGTTCTCTCTTGATTTTTTATTTGCTCTGAGCTAAATACAAGTATTTTATGAAGGAGAGTTGTAAGAAAACTATATAATGAGTACCTATAATTAAAGAAAATAACTAAAATATTCACTTAGAGAGACTTTAATCCCATAATTTTTAGTGTTACTAGACAATAAAATTCTTATTTTAATGGACTAAGTTGTGAAAAATTAAACAGTTAATATGTGTTCTGTAGATAAAAAGAATTAATTTACAATAATTATTGTAAGTACCATCCGTTTCCGCACAGATAGACCTAAACGTACATGACATTAACTTAACGTCTCTTCAACCGGTCACAGCTATCGCCCTCGCACATTTACAATTTTATACTTACATGAATTTTTTAAAATTCCTACTAAGCATTTATTAAATAACACTTCATAGTTTTATGAAATTCACATATCGTGATTTCTTATCTACATATATTTGATTGCGCGAGCGAGGTGGGAAACTGGCGTTTATACGCCATACCTTATGGTATAAAGGACAAAGGCTGATCACTGACGAGCGTGTCGGCCCAGCCTCAAACGCCGCTACTAAATGAAAGAGGCGCGTCATTGGCAGCGTTTGCGGCTGTGCGTTACATAAGTTTCCTTCGAACCTTCACCCAAAAACGATTATATAGGTACTGCGTAACATTGACAAATGCGCAACTCGCCACCCATCGCGCCGCATCTCGACAAAATAGCCCTTATGGTTCTAACTAGGTTAATGGCTGTATAAATAAATAGTAGGAAAACCTATCGGAATTTAACGAGGGAAAAACTTCACAGTGACGTATACGCTCAGATTTAACAATGCCCTTTTGTGCTGTTTACAATTTTCATTATTTACGGGGAGTTGCTTTGCAAAGTGCATATGCATGTGCATTGTAAAACTTGTTCTTCATTATGAACAATGTTTGTAATGGAACTGCGAAATTGCAAAAAAATAATAATATTTTTCTGAAAAAAAAACTGTCTCAGACACATTACAGAAACTATCATACCAAGAAACTGAGAGCCTGCTCACAGTTCTAAGATAACTCATCCATACACTTCACTCACTACATACTTTATTCCGGAGACTCTCCATTTTATTATGAGGTATTTATATTGAAATTAATTATATTTTATTACATTTTAATCGAAATGTTTGACCAAATATGATATAATAATCTTTGTAATCAATAAGAATTAAATATTATTACTTTTTCAATTTATTGACAAATATTTGAATATGCTGTGTACTATTAAATTAACCAATATTATATTGTAATTACTTGAATAAGCACTAATTTATGAACGCTATTCTATTTTAATAAATTGTTAAGGGAGCACAGATCTCCGAAATACAAGCTACGAGTATTCTTAGTTTGGAGATCTGAAACTCATTGTCATCCTATGTTATTTATTTTAATGAGTCAATAAATGAATTTTGAATTTTGAACTATAGTACCATCATCATCATCATCCGCAGCCTTATCTATCCCACTGCTGGGTATAGGCCCCTCTCTTACGGTGCCATTTGTCTCGGTCCTATGCTAATCGTAAAACTGTACCATACAAGCTAATAAGCAGCTGATATTTTTTTTGCAATTTTACAGTTGGTCCCATTCCAAACGTTATTTCTAATGATGAGCATGTATGCACACCTCTGATTTCCTGCATTTTGCTAAACAACTCCTTGTATCTATAGGTGATACAACTAATCTACCATTTTAACCTACTGCGACAGAATTTATAATATACACAGTTAGTGTATCTTACAGATTAAGCCTTGAATGGCAAGATTTTGATGGATTAAGTACACAGTTCGCTTCCTACATGGATTATTAGATATTCGAGTGTACGCAAACTCGGCGTGGTACTTAAACACAAGTCAAATGTTTAGTTCTGCATAATGTTTATAATGTATTCCACTGTTTTGTCAACCTGCCATGTACCTACGAGATAACGGAAGCCACTAATTGGCAATGCTGTCTGCCATACAAATGGGGAATTTGGTAAGGGCCTCGTTATTAAACATTCTCACACGGTATTACTTGTAGAGTTGTTATAAGTTCGGTATTTGAACCAATACGTATGGACGTGTTCCTGTGTGCCATATTAGAAGTTTTGTTACTATACATTTACAAATACATTTTTTGTATCAAAATGACGACAGAATTAATTTTGTTACGAATGTTTTTGTATAGGTATCAATAGCAACATTTCAATGAAAATTAAAAGCGAACTGTATTTAAGGTACAATTTTGGTAAAAGAAATACTAATTTCTCAAAAACAAAACGTCATGTAACACAAGCGTCTTTATAGAGGAAAATCTCACATGTCTTACCGGTCTTACGAAACCTGATACTCATTTAAAAACACAATCTAGATTCTAATTCTGAAAATTTTTGCAAGAAATTAAATTAATTAAAGATCTAATGTTGTTTAGTGACAAATCAGTGCAGTAACGTTTTCATAAACTTTGCGTTGGTAGTTAATACTTGAATGGTATCAAATTACTACATAAGTATGATGTTTTTTTTTAAATAAGAGTGTTCAGAACCAAGCTGTTTTAGCTATTTAAATAAAAGTACTAGTTAATTTAAGACATATGTATGGAAGGTAATTTAACCAATATGCTTGGAAAACAATCTTTTAATTTTCGCTAAAATACTTCGAGACAGGTTTAACTTAAACAGCTTCTTTCCGAACTTAACTAAAGTGCTCCAAAACTAGTATGTTTATTGATGTTTCTAAAACTCTAATCAAAGTACTGATGGTTAATAACGCTTTTGATCCAAGTGACGTATCCTGAAGTGCGGGTGTAAATGCCGTACTTGCCGCGCTTGCCGCACCCGTCGCCAAAGCTCGTTATACCCTGAAAATAATAACCACATTTTAACTTAATCAAACAGAAGATGCTTTGGCCGGAATCGGTTAGAAACATGGAGAATGGAGACATAATCATAATCGAACGCAAATTACACATTAATTATTATCCATGTATAACCCAGATACCTAATAAGCTCATTACCTACCCACTTGGACGTTAACGGGATATACTAATCATAACCATGACTAATCTTCACAAAATTGCTACCGGGACAAATATGTCCCACGGTGCGATTTTTCAGAAATCAGCTTTAAGCCGTAATGTTAGAGTTCCTTTTTGTAATAACGCTAGTATTTAATATTTGGAATGAACCGTAGATGGCCTCAGAGTGCATAAAAGTTCATTCCCCTTTTCGAGTGGTTCGGCAGCCATTTTAGAACCGGCGCCAGTCGCACCGGTCCGGTTCCAGCGGCATTATGTGCAGCGATTTTGTGCTAACATATGTGGTAAACTTTAACTAAATAATATAGTGTTATGTATAAAAACGTTACCAAAGACTTTTTCTATCGACTGGTGTATGTGATTTACAGTGTTAGTTGTGTTGTGATCGAAATATTATGCTCTAAAGTTGGGGATGGCCGATCCGGCCATTGGCGGCTCCATGTTGCTGTTTACCATTTTTTTAAAGTATTAAGGTAAGACTTGAATCATAGACTTATAAAAAACACTTTTTCCAATAAATTAGGCTATGCCAAGGTATTTTTTATTAGAACGTAGCTTGTCTATTGTTCCTTTGATAGACGTTTTTAGCGGGACGGATAATTCGCATCCACGCGCGAAAAATTTGACGCGGGGCCGTGACGTTTGATGCATAAATGGGTTCGAGGTGGTGACGTTCAAGTGCAAACGTCTGGCATCATAGACCATTATCAATTGTAGAAGACATCTTACACACGGACTGTGACTCCAAACGAAGCAATGCATGTTTTAATATCTTGAATAAAGGGAATGCACTCACGTTTATTTTCATAGCTTATCATATTAAGTGCATTGCGAGACGGCTCCGCGCGCTAGCACTCGCTTTAACTTGAGAAAGATCATCGAACGCGATCGAAACTATAGTTGTGTGAATTGACTCAGGAGTCAGAGTCACTAACTACTGAACAACTGAGGTAGTCAAACGATTTTACAAGTATCAAGCGAAGTTCGATAATACTAACGTAAACTTGGCCTAATTTATTATTTCATTGTTGTAGTGACTATTTTCAATGGGATTTTAGGGGGCCTGCATGTGTACAGTCCTTGATATCAGAAATTTGACAAATATGTCAACTCGTACCTATTTAGACAAGATAGAGTATATGCAAAAAGAAAACCGTCGCGGCGTCACGGTGAACTAACAATAAGATTTTAATCAGCAGCCAAGGTACCGACTATACTTGGTAGACAAGAGTACTGATGACAACCGAATTGGTGTCTACTAAGTATTAAATACTTTTAGTTGTACTAGCAATGACAAACCAGTGTTGTCAACATAACGAAATTAGTAAAATGGCACACGGGGGACCTCATCTACGACGCTTCTCTTTTTGCACCAACTCTAGTAGAGTAGACAATAGCGACATTCCCGACATGAAGAAAAGCACTTGCTCAGCAGTAGGATAATTTGATAGAGCTTATGACAATTTATATGCCAAAACATGTTTTGCTGTTACGATTTTCGTAACAGGGTAGCAAAAGATGTAACAAACTACCGCATTTGTAGCATGTTATGGTGTTGTTTTGCAAGAAAGATGACAGCGATATTACACAACCCCGTGCATTTCAGCCAAGTACTGTTCCGGCTTTTGAAGTTGGGATTTTCTCTTTAAACCCCAGAGCGATATGGCCGACTTGCATTTTGGACCTAACTGGGTATTGTAGTAACATTAATCGAATCTTGTCACTACAATTCCCTGCTAAGTTCGATAGAGGTCGAATCTTAAGATTGAGGTAAAACATTTATGCTATTTCCATCAAAACGAAGTGTAATTATAAAAGTCATAGAGATCCATACAGAATATAATGAAGAGAAGAGAGAATAATTACTTTTTGGGGCTGGGTTGCTCCATTTCAACATTTAGGAATGGGTCGCATCCTTCCATTCTATACAATGCCAAAACGCAGCCATAAGAAACTACACGCGTATACATATTGTTTTGATCGTGTATAGTTTGTATCGTGGATGCTAGCGTCTCCTCCTAACTATACTGAATTACTTACACTTGACAGGAGAGTTAAAAGTCTAAGTAGTTTTTTGATACGCCGGCCACTGCCGCCGCACGTTCGCTTCGCTCGCTCGGCTCGTGCGTGCTCGTGTTATGTTCTAACATAACCTAACCTATTTTTTGTTGTACACTTAATCTACAAAAGCTATTCGCTTCTGGTTTTGCCGACCGAAAATAGAGAGTATATTAACCGGTGCCTAAATTAGTAAATTATGAGACGGACACCCAGACTGATTTTGTTTCTTCCTTTAATACCTCTTTGAATTCTTCTTGTGATCGATGTTGACTGAACTTTTAATTTTTTTATTCGGTGTCACACTTGATTCTGATCAACATAAATAACCAGTGATTGTGGATTCTTCATATCGATTAAAGTAGATGAAAATATAGGGATGTAGACTGAATTGCTCTGGGTAATAAAACTATATGAGAGCCACAATACTATTAATTCAATAACCTATTCGGGGATTTGTAGTGGCAAGTTGTACAATTTATCTACTTAAAAACCCTGAAGGACCCGGCTCATGACTTCGACGAATTGCTCTGGGGTTTAAAGTGGAAATCTCAACTACAAAAGCCCGAGCTTCATTTGGTTGAAATGCACGGTCATTTGAATGATCAAGACAAACAACGTTTACTATGAGACCAACTCCGATTTCACAACAACATATCAGCTGTTCCATACAAAAAAATTGTCGACAAAATGTATGAAACAGATGATTTTTTTCAAGGTTTTTTTTTATCCCGTAGTTAAAGTTAGTTGTAAAGCTCGATGTACTAAGTGTGATCCAGTGTGGCTGATACATGCGTCATACTCGTGATCGGGTGCTGCATGCGGGTCGCCGGTTTGCTCGTGGCATTCACGCAGTGCAATGAAACCACTAACTTAGACTAAGATTTAAACTAACCCCTCTCTATTGTACAGTCGCATTCTTTCAATTGTAACTTACTTAACAAAAGGCACAGACCCTGGAGTCTGTGGGCCATTAATTAATCTAGTGATCTTATATAACGACACTTATGCTATATCTTATCATTGGTAGTACGAATATTCCGCAGTTATAAACCTAAATATTAACCAGCCATTCTAATTACGTATTCATGAAATCTTGTGTAAACTTTCTTCAATAGAGTTTGGATTCTGTCACGATTCGCAAAAATCATTTCCTCAAAGGCATTAAATCAACATAAATAGGATTCTTTACGTGACCGGAACAAGGAAAACAGGTAAAACCTGATACTGGGTGTCTCCAATCTTACGTCATATTAAGCAAGTGTTTTTTATGTGAACGTCTGACTTAAGTCAACTTATTTAAAATAGATAAAAATATATTATCATTTTTTTTAGGGTTCCGTACCTCAAAAGAAAAAAACGGAACCCTTATAGGATCACTTTGTTGTCCGTCTGTCCGTCTGTGTGTATGTCAAGACTCTTTATCTCGGGAACGCGTAAAGATATCGCGTTGAAATTTAAACTGTAGGTATACGTATATCAATTAATTCTTGCAGTTGTGTAAAAGAATAGCTTCTCAGTTATCGTTTTAAAAAGTTAGAGCCGTTTATGTCGTAAAAAACCGCATATTTCGACACTCTCAAAAATCAAAACCTATAGGGTACTTTCCGTTGACATAGAACTGTGAAATTTGGCGAGAAGCATTGTCTCAGAGTACACATATAGGAATAAATCTGAAAACTGTACATTTTCATTTAAATCACAAAAAAATAGGGCCTCAAAATATGGGTTCAAAATTCAAAGTGAGTAAATCATTAAGGTATCATATAAAAGAACTTCATTAGCACATGCTCAAACAGGTTTTAATTATTTTAACAATGTTTTTGTACGGAACCCTCGATGTGCGAGCCTGACTCGCACTTGTCCGGTTTTTTACATTGAAACGTAATGAAATCAAACTTAAAATGTATTACATTCTGGCGTGATTATGATGATAACGTATTATAAATCGATGAACGCCGGCTGCACGCACGAAAAAGTGTCACGTTCCGCCTGACCCGAGCGTGCAAGCGAGAGCGTGGAACAAGCGATAGAGAAGCACGTTCGGCTTGTTTCAATTGTTGATTCAACAACGTTTTCTTATTACGTTATCACGTAAAATTAACGGTAAGCGTGCTACACCCTAGACCGCACATCTGCTTAGCATCAGGCAGTGTGTAGTCAAACGCAAACCTATTCGAAATAAAAAAAAAAAAAACGTCCGTAGACAGACTTTACAGACAACAATTTTTTTTTGTATATATTTTTACGAATTTTTTTTAGTATGGCTGAGGTACTATGCATGCAGAAAATGCAAACGGAACGGCATAATTAAATCTGCTCAAATGCTAAATTAAAGTGCTGAATCCGCGTCTCGTCGAGCAGGCTGCATATCGAAATCAGGACTAGGAACACTGTGCCAGAGTGTGGTGTGCTGTTCCCGTCTTCTGTAGAGAACAAGGCGAAGATAGTGTCGAGTACTTCTCTGAGGAACTTCATAACTCTTCACAGCTCAACCCGTCGCCGAGACGCAACACCCGTAATAACGTCTCTTGGACTTTTTCCGGGCGAGCACGCCACTGTAATAGGGCTAAGAGATTCTCGTTCTAAAAATCATATCTATCGTATCAAAAGACAATCCAAAAAATATTACAAATAATATTCCTAAATCAAACTTTACTGGTACAAAACACTTTCACTAATCCAACGCTTTCGCAGACAGCGTTTTAGCTCAATTTGGACAAAGCATCTGGGCCGGAATCCCAGAGAGATGCAGGTTCAAATCCTACGAACGCGTCAATGTTTTAAATGTTTATCACAAAAAAAAAGTTTATATACACCTAATGAGTGTGAAGCACGATAAAAATCATTTCATTGAACATAGGTAATTACGATTTTACTTGAATACTTTATAATCATATATCTGGCATTAAGACGAAATGACTTTATAAAGCGAAAAAAATCCACACAGATACTTTTTTATGTTCAAAGCATAATAAAATTATGCTAAGTACGTACCCCTCTGGATATTATAAAAAGGTGTCGTATGTAAAACTCCATTTGATAGCATTAAAGGCTCATCTAGAATTTTAAATTTGAGGTAAGTAACCGAAATGGGTTTTGCATCTCGTAGCTAGCATTCTAATGGTAAGGATTTAAGTCGTTATTACGATTTTACAAGCAATTTATCAAGCCACACGAGATAAATTTGTCTAGCCACCAAATACCTGTCAATGAAAAACGAATTTTGGTAGTAATCCTTACAATCCTGGATGCTGACTTCGTACGTTGTTGATCATCAGTCGTTATCACTATCCATCCTAATTTTGCTTGAAATTCTATTTTTTTAATCAAATTTTTAGGAAAAGGGAATAATATTATTGTAGATTGTATCATATGGGAGCAAAATAATATTTTTACGGCGAGGGCACTTTTTTGAATCCAGAGCGAAGTGAGGGATTCTTTAGTAGAATACTGAACGTAGCAAGGGATTCAAAGTAAAAACGTAAATAAAACGTAGAGTGACAACTAAATTGAAATTAAGTAAATGGTATCTATATACTCGTATATAATAATAAAACAAATGAAAACTTATATTTACATTCTCTTCATTCATGTTCTTGGCGCTGAACACTAACATAACAAATACTTCTAAATTCAAAAAATGCGCGGCAAAAATCATTCCGTCGCATTTATTTGTTCCAAATTCAAAAAGTGCGCGGCAAAGATGATTTCAGCGCACTTATGAAGTTCCTTATAGAAAACACCACCTTTGGACGCACTTAAAGGCGAACCAAGTAGTCCTTTTCGAATAGATGTGATGAAAAATATATTATCCTCTCATTTGTCTTTTTCAAATGCATGTAAATATTACTTAATGTGATGAAATAATTTACTAAGTATTTATTTTACTAAAATCAGTTAGCTAGTAAACCTAGATACAAGGCACACAAAGTCTATTCGGTAGAGTCTTGACCTCGAGGCTCTAGAAGATTTATTTACTGACCCCCGACTCACTTGTAAACTTATCGAACCCTCACGTTTTCCGAAATCCACTTACTTAATACACACGTTTCCTAAATTGCCTACTTTGCTACTAAATATACATTCTACGGTTAGATACATTACCAGTAAAGTATAGATACTTATGTAAGTACATAATGGAGATCTACAGGCCTATGTCTAGCAGTGGCCCACTTATTGCTTTTCCAATTTTATTACATTGTGTGAAGTAAAAAATATCCCTGTAAGTAAATGTTTGTAATTTTTATGCAATGTCCGAAAAAATGATTAATTAATCTGATGCTGTTATGAAATTTGGTATTATTATTTGACATGTAATTAAATGACTGTTAATAAAATCGTTACCCAGCCTATTACTGATTTATATATTAGGTAGATACTAATCATTTAAACATACAAAAACTGCAAATTCAACTTTTTGCAAATTCAACATTTTAAGAATTCAACTTATTGTGCCGAAATCAAATAAATTAATATCACAATTCTAAATTTTTAAAGTTATTCTACAGGTACTCTAAAATCCTTGATATTTTATAAAAATTGTTTTGATTCCTAAAATGTATCTTGAAAATTAAATAGTTTGACGAACATTTCGAGCGGTAAGTACAGCGATCAATCTTTATGTTTGTGGACACTCGAGTAGAGTATGACAAAAATGTTTGGATCCCAGTAAAGTAAAGGTCAAATTCGGTTCCATCGGTATAATAGGTACCTATGATCATATATCAATTACATAATTTCAGATTTGCGTTTTTTAGGTCTAATTATTGACCGCCATTTGTTACACTAAATAGGTTAAGAACAGTTTATTCTTAATCTTGGTGTAAAATGATAAATAGTTATCATTATGTCATTTGTAGAAAGATTCGATCACGGTGCACTTTATTTATAAACTACTTTTCTACTACGCTTACGAGTAACAATACGCACTTTATCACCAACGAATCTACTAGATCTAGAGAGCCTCTACCAATTGATACCATGCGCCACGGCTTGCTGCTTTTGGGATCCAGTTGCGTCCTGCATGCTATCCCATATCGTCTATCCATCGTTTTGGTGAGAGGTTTTGGTTTCGAATCACTGTATGTGTTCCGTGGCATTAATAAGCATAAGCATTGGCGTATCTAAACATTTTCTCTAAGGATGCAGCTGCACTTCAGAAAAAAATAGTGTGTTGCCTTTCAAGTTTTCTGGGGTGGGCAAAAAAATTCCTGGGATGGGCAAGGCCTACTGGTGCCTCCTAAACTACATCCATGACTGTAAGGCCGCGTACGAACAATGCAGATGCGGCTACGATTCACCTGCCACAACGCCCACAACACAGAAAAATATATAAAGCTGCAGTTCTCATACACACTATCATTTATATATATTTATTACGAAAACTGCTTTTCGGTACATTTTCCGGGGCATCCGGACGGCAGGCGGACCGTTGCGGCGCGCGGCACGGCATCCGCATTGTACTGCGTAGATTAAGGCGTTTTTTATTGAATTCCATCCATCCATCCATCAGCCAAAGGACGTCCACTGCTGGACATAGGCCTCCCCTATGGATCTCCAATAAGACCGGTTGGAAGCGGCTTGCATCCAGCGCGATCCTGCGGTCTAAATGAGGTCATCCGTTCACCTTGTGGGTGGACGTCCTACGCTGCGCTTGCCGGTACGTGGTCTCCACGCGAGAACTTTTCGACTCCACCGGTCATCAGTCCTATGTGCCCTGCCCATTGCCATTTCAACTTGCTAATCCGTTGGGCTATGTCGGTAACTTTGGTTCTTCTACGGATCCTCTCATTCCTGATTCGATCGGTTCTTGAAGTCGTTGACTCGTACGTCTACCTAGGACAAGTAGTCTAGTTAAGTAGGTCCGACTTCAATAAAGAGGCCAATCGCCGAATCCAACTCGGGTGGGCAGCGTTTTGAAAATTGCGTAGTGTCTTCTCGTCCGACATACCTCAGTGCCTCAAGTCGAAAGTTTTCGACCAGTGTGTGTTGCCAGTGATAACTTATGGCACAGAAACGTGGTCTCTCACTATGGGCCTTATTAGTAAGCTCCAAGTAGCCCAACGAGCTATGGAGAGGGCTATGCTTTATTGAATTACCTACCTGTAAATAATAGCGCATAGTGCGATCCTTGCAGAGCAGCGGGCCCCCGGAGTCCCCCGCGCAGGAGTCCCGCCGGCCGCGGCCCGCGCACACCATGTCATCTGTGATCGCGTACTGCCAGTACGAACGACGGCACACACCTTGCTGGATGGTCGAGACCTAAGAAGAAGTAAGAAGCAATAACTTTATTATTACTTTAGTATCTAAAAATACTATACTATTATTATTATTATACAGTTCGGTAATAATAATGCCTTAGAACCTAACTTAAGTGTTCTTTAAACTAAACTTATTTAAACAATTTTCTTAACATTATAATACAAGTAGTAATTATATAAGTAAGTAACAGTTATGTCCTAGACCCTGCACTAGGCTGTGCCTGTGTTGCAGGGTTTAGTCTCTTCCAGTAATTTATTGTCTAAATCAGGACTTTCATGGCAAAGATAAGGCATATGAGTATGTTATATATAGCTATTCTTTTAAATATATTATTACTAGGATTTTATAGGTACCCTAGACCCTGCTTTAGGCTCCACCTGTGTTGCAGGATCTAATATAACGATGGGGTAGATATAACAATACAACACCGTTAAGCGAAAGAACATTTGTAACATTACGGCCGCTATCCTAGGAAATCAGAGCTTAAATAAAGCCATGTCTTGACAGACACAAGATTAGAGCGATTAATTTATGACTAAATACTTATTTTCTTAATTCAATCGTATTGTATGTGTTTAATAATTCATTTGTTTATGCAAATCATTTCGTATGTCTGTCCAATTCCAACCTGAAGTTGTATTGTAATCAATATGAGTATTATTTTTATACGAACAACAATAAGTCCCCTCAAATGACCTAAGGGCTGGGGCTTACCTCGGTCAAAGAATTAGAATTGCTATCCAACGAGGTAATGTCACCAGCCTCTTGGGTACATTGCCCGCGGACAACGACCTAAAAGTAGTTTTTTATTTGTAACTCTTAAAATACAATTTATTTTAGAATTACGAGTAAGTTTTGACGCTAAGTTTTTATGTGATAATAAAATAAAAATACCACAATAAGTCTGTCTTAAAAATATCACAAAGTAACTAAAATTTATTACGTACGTCTTGGTTCCCAATAAAAATCATGGCCCTCCTTCATATGCTAGATTCGCTCATTTTTCTCCAAAATAGGACCCGCACGTGTCTAGAAAGTTTCATGTGACACAAATTTATGAAAAATGTACAGCGTGCAACTTTTTGTTAAACTTTTCTTGACCTTCTGAAAATCCTTACTAATATTATAAACCCGAAAGTGTGTTTATTGGTTTGTTATTCTTTCACGCAGCAACATGGCAACGGAAAACTTGCCGTCTTACCACAAAAGTTTTACGCACACTTAAGACAATGTTTAACAGAACAAATTGCACGGTAAAACAGTGTTTATAGCGTGTTTTAATCTTTTGTGGTAAAGCGGCTAATTTTTGACATGGTTATATCAACCTATTTCAAGGGTCGGTACCTAAGTGACATAGGCTACATGTTATCCCGAGAAAATCACATAGGTTCCCACAATTTATTAAAATCAAGATCTAAACACAGAACAAAACCTAAGCAGATATTAGATCATGTCAATAAGCAAAGTATAGACAGAAATAATAAGCTTACTGAAATATTGTTCAGATCTGAAACACATGGCAAATACATAGGCAATTTTATTTTTGAAAACCATCTGGACCTCAAGTTCCAAGGTTTAACTCACACTGGGCCTAATTTAGTGATTATAGTTAGTCAAAAACGTAATTCTAATGTATTTTTGTACCTAAAAATAATAGGGGTACGTATAGCCTGGATTTGTTTGAACTAATAAAATATGTCTACGGCTCGCGCGGCGCGCCACATAAATTAAGTGACATAATATAACTTCCGTGAGAGTCGACATTAGGTCTCCATCGAGAGGGGTAGGTTGTTTCACCGAGCATTAGCAACTGCATTGTACTAAAGGTATGCAGAATTAATAATTAGTGTATTAGTTATTCGACGCGAGCCATAAGTATCTACACAGCAGATTGACTGAGTTACAACGGAATGCTGTATTTTACTCGTACCAAAATACAGCTTGTTGAAGCATGAAATGAATTGAAACCAATTTTGTACGTCTGGAACTCTAACCACAATACTTTATATCTCAACTTTAATAAGCATATCATAAATTTTCTTTGAGAGTCAACCATTTTCCCAAGCAAACAAACATATATCACGATTTTGTATTTTCTACTCATATACTACTTGAACTATGAGCAAATATTTGAGAATAGCGTAAAACGTGCCAGGAGATTGAAAATTTTATCTCCGACCTAGCAATTCCAGGTAAATTGTATGACATGACATAACTAAAGCTATGTATGCAAACTTATAGTGCTGTCCTCACAAAAATACGGACCCTTTAATAAATTCATGACACGTTTTCGTTAACTTTATGGAGATATTTTATAAATCTTATCTATCTTAGGTACTTATAAGTTTAACCCATTCTTATTCCATCTCATAAAATTATCTTACGTCTCTATTTCATTATTGTATTCATTCCTCAAACACAGTCATTTGTAGTGATGAAACAAAATTGCAGGGATGTATTCGTTATCTTGGATGAAACCATGATTGCAACTGCAAACAGTACTTTAAGATTTCCAGCACAAAATCAAGAACCAATTTATTTACTCTTGGACTTGCAAACGAGTCTACTCTTTATCCCTTTTCATTAGGTTCTATTTGGTTTCCGTTCTCAAATATTGAAACGAGATGGGTTGAACCTAGTTATCATAACAGATTTTAGCGTTCCGATTTAGAGTAGCTCTACACTCATCATACTAACATTTCCAAACTCAAATACGTTACGAGTTAAACACGATATACCATTATTTTTTACCAGTGGTTTAAATACATATAAGTATCGTTTAATGATATTGTACTAATTAAGCTAATCTGTTTTTAAGTATTTTTTGACCGACGTAACGGACGAGATACTCAATTCGATGCTTATATTTTTTTGTATGTGTAACCATGCATAACTTTTTACGTAGTTCTTTTTTATTGAAAAAAATATAATTTGAAGTTGGTTCCATTTAAATTTTATTTTTTAAATGAATCAACAATAATGTGAAATTGCTACATCGATCCATGCGTACTAATGGCGCGTTGGTTGAACTCCCATACGGTAGATTTTGTTTCCAGTTGAAGAAGTGGTTGGTGGCAGAGTGCTTTTATAAAGTGGACGATTTCCTTAGCAAAAGTTCATGTCGATTGCATACATACAATAGAGCTTGTAATAATTAATGAACCTTGTAGAATAAAATAAATAATAATCGCTTATTAGAACTTCTCGGCGATGATTTTGAATGTTTCAATTTTTGAGTTTTGTTGGATTTCAATTTTAAATTACGATTTATTTTTTTGTACGCCTCATTATGGTTGGTAGTGGATGGATATGTATAGTTGTATAATTTTAAGATCTTTTGTACCTACTATCATGCAAATTAATACTTTGACTTTGATTTCTGTACACGGTTGAAGTCGATCATGCCATTTTTGCGTAAAAATAATTATTCTTGAGTAGAATTTGCTCTTTAACTTTGTGATTTCCTTATGTCTCAGCATTAAAGGGTGCATTGACCAATAAAATTGGGTGAGAGATAGGTACATACGAGACGTAAAGGGAAAGTCACGTTTTGTCAAACGTATTTTACGCACCTGTGCATTTATCCGTGCTTTGGAGCCACTTTACGGCTGGTTTCCCATGAAAACCTTTAGGCATACATTTATATCACGCTTTTACGACCTTTTATATCTTCATACAAATATAGACTTGGGTTATTTATAGATGACTGCGTATATTTTGAGATTTTAACTTCTGACTGTTTGATTTATGAATCTTTTGTCAGACTTTGGGTGAGGAAGATTTGTTTTGTTTTTGTTTAGCTTATTTTTTTTTCTTAGCCATCAAATATAGAGTATGCGCTTTCGCTTCGCTCGTGCGCTTTAACATGTGCAAATATCTTTAATTAACTATTAAATAACGTTACGTGATATTGGAAACTAATAGCAACTTATAAAACAATAGAATTTACTCTAACTGTTATGTTCACGTAATATAACTGTATTTGCCCGTAACAGTAGATGAATCTGTCGAGATCCCGCATCTCGTCCGCTTCAGCGCATAGTTTTCAAACTAACAGACCTTTCTTCCATTCCGAAACATCTTGGAGATGGGAGCTTGATGCGATTAGAGTAAGGGAAAATGCCTCAGGCGACCTCAATCTAGAAAAAAGCCACAAATCCGACGAATAATGTCACGTCGCGTCTCTCGAACCAAACATAATTTTGTGAGGCGGATAGTTTTCATTAGCTGATGGAAGGTTACATGTTACCTTCGTCTGGTGTATGATACTTGTGATCAGATAGTGCCTACAAACCTACATACGAGTACGTACTTATCTCAAAACTTTTAGTTCTGTGATGAGTATGTACTCAATGATTTTAATTTACCAAAACACTTTCAGGTCCGTATACAGGGTTTTTGGTAATCAATTAGCATCCTTTTATGGGCTTATTCTGTACATCAAAACTAACAACTTTTTTACTGCGACCTTGTCAAATCTCAAAAAAATGCTGTTCCATAGGAAAATATCGTTTACCCTCGACAAAATGTACGGAACAGTTGTATTTTTTTAGTTTTGACAAAAATTGCAGAACAAAAGTTTTTACTTCATTAAAACTCGCGTGAGAATACATTATATTAGATAAAATACCGGTTTTAACTCACCGCCGGGCCGGGCCGCTGTGAAACCGGTCGGGTTTCACAGCGGCCCGGCCGTATATCATACGTGAGTTAAAACCGGTATTTTATCTAATACAAAAGTTTTTAGTTTTGATGTACAGAATAAGCCCCTAAAAGGATGCTAATTGATTACCGATAACCCTGTATATAGGCCGGTCGTAGCGTCCTTCCCCTTTTTCGATTTTATTCAAATGAGAGTTTTGTATTCTAACTTTTGCAGCAATTTTTAGGGTTCCGTACCTCAATCTAAATCCTAAATATCGAGAACGCGTAACGAATTGAAATTTAAACCGTATACGTATATCTACAGCTTCTTGCAGTTTTTAAAAAATCATACTTCTCGGTTACCGGAGAAAAAAATTAGATCCGTTTATATTGTAAAAAACTGATATTTTGACACTCAAATCACAAGGAAATCAAAACCTATTGGGTACTTTCCGTCGACCTAGAACTATAAAATTTGGCAAGGAGCATTGTCTTAGAGTACACATATAGGAATAATTCTGAAAACTGTACATTTTTAATTAAATCACAAATATAGGGCAAAAAATTGGCTCTAATTTCAAAGTGAATTAATTGCATCATGTGGGGTATCAAATGAAAGATCTTTGAACAAGCTAAAACAGGCTTTATATTATTTTTACGATGTATGTGCTCTTCGTGTCCAGTACAATAATGCGTTTAGGATTCTGATGGGGCTGCCTCGATATTGTAGTGCGTCAGGGATGTTTGCTGAAGAGCGTGTCGATTGCTTTTACACGACGATGCGGAAGAGGTGTATATCCTTGGCGCGAAGGGTCCGGGCCAGCCCCAACAGAGTCCTAAGCGTATTTGCGAATCGTTTTGACTGTCAACACATGAACCATTGTCTGATGGTTCATGTATTGACTAACAAGGATATGTCGAGAGGCATATTTTAAGATGTGTAAAATTTTTCAAAAGTGTATGTCTGTGTTGTATTTCTGTAATTTTTATTTGATTATGTCTGACATCTTTTAAATGATTTGTTTTTGTATGTTCAATTATGACTCAGTAATTGGTCGAAATAAATGATTTTTGATTTTTGATTTGTATGCATGACGAAAAACGTAAAAAAAACGTTTTAATAACTTAGTTCCCAAGTTTTGCAATTTTCAAGACTTCTAAGGAAACCTCGGTGTGCGAGCGTGACTGGCACTTGTCCGGTTTATATTTTTATTTGGTGTTTTAAGTAAGTTCGTATAGGCCGTGTAGCTAGTCAAAATTTTTAAGCCGCCTCAAGGCCTCTGACATGGCTAAAAGGTTATTAACACAACCGGGACCTACAATGTAACGTGTCATCCAAGCCACGCTAGCGCTCATTTGTATATGTTACCATGCTATTTGTATATGTAACTATTTGTATATGTAACGTCCGAAACCTGACCGTACTGACCGTTGCTTAACTTCGATGATCGCTAACGAACACCTAGTTAAACTACGCTATGAGCGCTATAGTGGTGTATTAATATAGGATAAGAGTTACCTGAGCTTCATGCAGTACCCTGGTGCCGTGGACATCAGTAGCACGTCGCTTGCCCCACCCGAGGATGACGCAGGAGGTGTGCGGCGCCAGGACATGCGTTGGCGCAGGCAGACACGCTACCCCGTGGCCCAGGTCCGGCCGGGCAGGGAAAGGCAGTCTGTGAGTAAAATAAATAAGTAAATACTAGGTGACATCTTAGACACGGTCTCTGACCCTAAACTAAGCAAATCTTGTGATATGGCTGCCAGAGACTGATATACTACATATTTTAAATACATACTTATATAAATAGTACCTACCTAATTAACACCCAGACACAGAGCAAGCACCTATGTTCATCACATAAATGCTTGCCCTGAGTGGGAATCGAACCCACGCCTCTTTGATCCAGAATTTCAACGCATCATCGTAACAGCCGCAGGATTCCTGATCGACATAGACCTTCCTTCCGTATTTTCTAAGTAAGACTGCTAAATACTCAAGGTTTTAGACAGGTTGTCTGCCACTTTGTTATTCTACTAAATTATGTCCGATTGCAAAGTGACTTTTCGGTGAATACATGCATTCGTTCGGGAAAGAAATTTACAATTCAACCAACCGGCAACTGAACCAGCATGGTGGTTATGGCCCAACTGCGCTTGGATAGGCCTACATTCAGCTGTGGTCATCTAATGTTGACAACGCCAAACAAATATTATCATATCTACTCTGAATAACTGTTCTTTTAAGGTGCCTTTAGCTAAAGAGTTTGATATTACAGTAAGTATAAATGCCATACTAAGAAAAGGGCCCGCAAAATTCAATACTCCTTCGATGTAAATGAGGGGTATGGGTATGACCGTAAAAAGGTCTTCAGTAGGTATTTGCGTATCGTGGAATTTAATATCACTCCCGTATTAGAAGTCAATTCGATTGTTTATCATGAAAAACAAAGTTAGGCATCAGTTGAAGAAATCGCAGTAAATAATACCTAATAGTAGATTGTATCACATGGGAGCAAAATACTATTTTTACGGCAGGGCGCTTTTTTTGAATCCAGAGCGAAGTGAGGGATTCTAGAGTAGAATCCCGAGCGTAGCGAGGGATTTTTTAGTAGAATCCTGAACGTAGCGAGGGATTCAAAGTACGTCGCCCGAGACAAAAATATATTTTGCGCCCCAGTGGTACACTCTCCTTTTCATCACCTCTATGAGAAAATAAAAGGCGCCTCATATTTTATTGTAATATTATTATTTAATAAAATGTAGAGTAACAACTAAATCGAAATTAAATGGTATCTAATAATTGTTGGACAAATGAAAACTTATTTACATTCTTTTCTTTTTTTATATTCTTTTCAAGTTTTCATTCATTTTCTTGGCGCTGAGCGCATTACAAATACTTCCAAATTCAGAAAGTGCGCGGCAAAGTTCATTCCGGCGCACTTATATGTTCTAAATTCAAAAAGTGTGCGGCAAAGATAATTCCAGCGGACTTATAAAGTTTCTTATAGAAATCACCACCTTTCGGCGCATTTAAAGGCGAACCAAGTAGTCCTTTTCGAATAGATGTGATGAAAAAACTATTTCACAGTTTATCAACATTTCATAGAATATTCCTAAAACAAATATGAGTTACAACTTTTAATAAAGAGGATATCAAACAATTCGAAAAATTCAAATTTTGAAAATGATTATGTTAAAATATTGAGTCTTATATAACTATTTTAACTCTTATAATAATGTCTAGGCCATCTAGGCCAGGTAGCGGAAGTGTGCGCAAGCGTTCCCGCACTACCGACGCAGATGCGCAGAGAAGGAACACCCCAGGGTTTTTGAGTGGGTACATCGCCTCTGGTGGGGTTCCCAAATAACCACTCTGCCTCCCGCGGGGTGGGGTGGTATCGATAAAATATTTTCCCAGGATAAAAAAGGCCTACAAAAACGTGAAAAATTAACTTTTGTAAAAAAAAACTATTGAACACTTAGTTTTATTTTGCAAGTTCTGGTGATCAAATAGTAAAGTGAGTAGTTTATAAAAATAAGTCTCATGATACTCAAAGAAGCCTACAGTTACCCAGTGATAATTTGTGATGATAACTGTATCTTTATTGTTTACTTTACAAAGGACTAAAATACAAAAACACTGCAGACTTTCGTTTCATAACTCATTTAAAGAGATATAAAATATACAAGTTCATGTCTCGAGAAGAGCTATAAAAGTTTACCGATAAAACAAACTGCCTAGTTTGTTTTGTCGGTTTTAGCTACATACTTTCTTTTGGTAACAAAATATCTGCACAGTTTAAAACTTTGTACACAACATTTTGTAAATAACTCTCGATGAAACCAAGATGAGCCCAATTTCGCTTTTGATATACAAAGTAACCAAGCAATAAATTTTGTTCTTTAAGGTCAAATTTACAAAGCCGTTAAACACAAACCTCTAAGCATAAACATAGCCTCTTTTCTTTCTTTGCTTATTCGAAGTTATTGTTTGGATAAGTGCCTACACAATTGCTTACCTACAATGTTCTCCAACTGCGTTATAAAACGAAGGCGGCGAACCATAATAACAATAAGTAAGAGGTATTTTTGAATTACGAATATATATTTCACACCATAGGTGCCACTTGTTCATCACTTATCACTTACAACAGTGAGAATAACTAGATGTTCTCCTTATAATAGGCTAAAATCATTGGCCTTATACAGATATGATTTTCACAATAGATACATACATAGTAAGCCCGATTACAGCGGCGCCAGCGTAAATTTAATAGCAACGTAGCGTAAGCGTTCTCTCTATCGCATGCCTAAAGTGAAAAGAAACAGAAATATGCTATTTAGCTAATATAATTACGCTGGCGCCTCTGTAATTGGGCTTAGTATCCGTTTTATTTGATGACATTCGGATTTATGGTTGAATATGTCTGTAGTGTAATACTTTATCACACAGTTCTCAAAAATCCAGTCATCATCATCATCATTTCAGCCATAGGACGTCCACTGCTGGACATAGGCCTCCCCTAATGATTTCCAATAAGACCGGTTGATAGCGGCTTGCATCCAGCGCGATCCTGCGGTCCTAATAAGGTCATCCGTCCACCTCGTGGGTGGACGACCTACACTGCGCTTGCCGGTACGTGGTCTCCACTCGAGAACTTTTCGACCCCATCGGTCATCAGTTCTCCGCGCTATGTGCCCTGCCCATTGCCACTTCAACTTGCCAATCCGCTGGGCTATGTCGGTAACCTTGGTTCTTCTACGGATCTCCTCATTCCTGATTCGATCTCGCAGAGAAACTCCGAGCATAGCCCTCTCCATGGCTCGTTGGGCTACTTGGAGCTTACTAATAAGGCCCATAGTGAGAGACCACGTTTCTGTGCCATAAGTCATCACTGGCAACACACACTGGTCGAAAACTTTCGACTTGAGGCACTGAGGTATGTCGGACGAGAAGACGTTACGCAATTTTCCAAACGCTGCCCAACCGAGTTGGATTCGGCGATTGGCCTCTTTCTTGAAGTCGGACCTACCTAACTGGACTACTTGTCCTAGGTAGACGTACGAGTCAACGACTTCAAGAATCGAGTTCCCAACTGAAATAGGGGTGGGTACAACATGAGATGATGATGATAAAAATCCAGTACTTATACACAATTTGTATGTTAAGATGTGTGTAAGATGTCTCCTAATATTTATTTATTATTTATTTGGCCTCCAAGTCTGATGGACAAGTGGATGGATGGTGATTAGGTAATAATAATTAGGTAGAAGGCAGTCATCCTGGACATGGCGCGCATTGTCAGGAGGTTCCTCTCGCTGTAGCCCCAACCATCGGTAGCGTGGGCCCTGCCCCGCTGCCGGCGGCTTCCTAGTAATTAAGTTTATTATAATATATATTATTTATTTTCGCTAATTTAAGCTTATTTACAATATTCACACAAAACAATAAAATGCTATAAAAACTTAAATCTAGAGTGCCGCCGGCAACGGGGCGGTGCTCAAGCTACTGGTGGTGGAAACAACAGGCTGAGGAACAAAACAACAAAGCACGCAGTGTGATGATGACTGCCTTTTGGCTCTCAAATCTCAAAAAAAAGCTTGGAATCTGGCCTTTGCCCAAACCGTCTAGCGAGAGCCTTTTGAGATGTTAGTCGAGGCTCTTTGCTATTAAACCGTTCACCGACACGACTATCGGGACAACGATCATCGACTCCACATCCCACATGGCGGTAACCTCGTGAGTTAAGTCAAGGTACTTGCTTGACTTGTCCTTCTTGGCCTTCCTTCTTGCATTTTATTATATTATTAACACACATAACAACACAGTTAAATTGAGAACCTGCTTCTTTTGTGGTTTAGGTTCAATAACTTACCTTAGCATAGCGACGTCATTGACGACCGTGTCAGGGTCGTATCCAGGGTGCACGACGGCTTCCGTGACCCGCATCTCGACCTCTCCGCGGTTCCGCAGTAGCAGGTCGTGTTCCCCCAGCCGCACGTACAGCCGCCGCCGCACGCAGTGCGCTGCCGTCACCACCCACCGCAGCGATACCAGAGTGCCCCCGCAAAATGCTTCCTGCCGATATATCAATGACTAGTTTTTGCCCGCGGCTTCGCCCGCGTGATTTATTAATCTTTGTGCTGTCCCATATTATTTTTTCGCGATAAAAAGACAGCTTATCTCATTTTCCGTGTTTCAAACTATGTCCATGGAGAAAATCAAGTCAATCTGTTGCTCCGCTGCTGCATGAAAAGCAAAGCAGCGTTTGCCACGTCAGCTAGTATTTTTATTTAAATGAACTTTTCTTGAATTTAGTAGATAATCAACGAAAATATGAATCAGAAATATTTATTACGGATTGACGCTTGTAGTGGTTGACGGAATTAAGCTTTCATTTATATGAAGCGACCGAAAACGATGTAAACTTCAGAAATTGCTGTAGCACACTAAATTGCTTAAAATCAGACTTCCAGTTGATATATAGGGCATATGAGCCCTATATATAGTGCTAGAAATATCTTTTGTAGTGACTGCGACCTAAGTAATACTCATGTGATTGATTTGATACCGTTAAAGACAAATTTCTGAAAATATTTTAGTAATAATTGATCACTTTAAGAGCAATTTCAACCATTGTAGATACTTATACATATTGTAATGAAATTGGTTTTCAACAGTAAAATAAGTTAAAACTTTCAAATATGATATCCTGTGAGTGCACTGGAAATTGCTAATAAGTGCTTTCATAGCTATTATATTATCAGGAGGTACCTAGTTATTAAACCACTCCGGATGTCAGTTTCTAGATACAAAATATAGTAGATGCTTCCATAAAGTTCTGTACTGCACTAGCTTTTAGTAGTCCACTGCTAAACATAGGCATACCAAGGGTGGTTGGGCCATACCCACTACTAAGGAATTTGATCCGTTGGGATCGTTCGGTTCGTAGATTTGGAACGTTCGATTGACGCATAGTTTTTGCAGGAGAGACGTCGCAGCGCCGGCGGTGGCGGCCGGCGCTCCCGATCTGGGTCGGCGGGGCGCGAGCGGCACGCAGCGCGGCGGAAACATCAGCGACGGCACGAGGGCTCCGGATCGCGCGCCGGCACGCCGCTGCGGGATGAGCCGGACGCGCCACCGGCCGAGCCGCGGCGGCCGCCGCGCGATGTGCCTGCCGCTGCCCAAGTTCGCGGCGCAACTCCTCCGCTCGGCGCCTCCCACGCCGCGGGCCGCGCCGCAGCACCGCGGGTTGTTGAATTTACAAAAGCCATTGAATTTCTTCTACGGACGTATGCAGGTTATAGGCCGCGTCACACAAGTTGGCGGAAATGTAGTTATCTACAAGTGCAATATTCAATCCTGACTAAAGCTCACACAAAACCGCGCGTTGATTGGATATTGCGCAACTTATAGCTAACTTTATTTCCGCCAACTTTCCTGACGCGGCTTATAAGTACAATATTATTTGCAACAATATTATTTTTTGCAAAAATTAGCATGACCGACTTCACCCGTGTACAGAATTCGCAAATATTTCGCACGGATCGATGTAGCATTTTTCACATTATTTTTGATTTATCAAAAATGGCTCAGCAGATTTCGATAAAATTTAAATGGGACCAATTCCGAAGTATACTCTTTCCAATAAAAAAATAATTAACGGAGGTTCGTCGGTCAAAAAAGAGTCAAAATTATCATTATATTTAACATAAAATGTTTGTTACTTACTTCGTTGCTTACATGTGTGTAAAGATTTATAAAAATGCTTTTACATGAAGTAGCTACAAAAGCATTGCGAATGTTTTCAATAAGAAATCGTCCGCGACGTTTGTTATTTTTTTTCAATCTGAATTCAAGAAAAGTAAACATAAGTCAACCAAAATAATACCTATTTGAAAACAAAATGCTATTTAGGTACATACGGCACATTTTCCTATTGCACAGTGCAATGAACTATAAATCTGGACGAAAGAGCAGAGACGCTTTCTAGCTTATCATTTCCATCTCATCTAAGTGACTTTGAACTTTTGAATATTATGCGCCCATTTGGGATTTTCACGGAGTGAGTGACTCGCAAATTATAAAGTCGTTATCGCTGCATTGGAAATTCCATCCAGTGAAATATTTTGGTATTAAATTTACAAAAAAGCACTCTATCTGATTCAATGCGCTGGATATTCGATTTCGAGTTTTCATAAAACTTAATTAAATTTAAGCAAATGGATTTTATATAATTTTTTTTTTCGAACTCTTCTGTTAAATTAAAAAATGTTTAACCAACTCCTCATTAATACGTGTTATGATTAAAACATGTAAAATACCTAGGATTTTTAGAAATTCAGTGCCTGTGTGAGCTTTAAATTGAAATTACAACTTGCGAATAAGCAAATGAAACAGTTGTAGCCAGTTGAAAAAGCCGTTAAGGACTTCAAGACTTCAATTAAACAACTTAAATAGGTGGATTCATGTTTTCCTAGTAGTAATTCAAGTTCCAGTATCGTACCGATAAGTTCTTCGGAATCTTTGTGTGGATTTACACATACGGTTTTTGTTTTCTTATCGTGAAAAAATCCAGTAAATCCAGCCCGCAACCGGTCTAGGGAAGTGTATATATAAATATCTACCCATCGAGGGTCTATTTTCAGTAGTGCACTATTTAAAGACCGGTACAAACACAGTAAAGTACGTACTTGAGTCAAGCCTGATATGTAAACTAACCTTATATCGATTAAGCACAACGACTTGCCAAGGCCACTTCCCTGGAGGCGCGGGTCGCCCCCCAATAATCCTGATCATTTCCCTCATTCGATTACGCCGCCTCGCAGCCACGGACCCTCGGTACCTCCCCAGCTTGCCGCATGACGTCATCATTGCTGCAGAGACGCGGGATCCTGATCGGGAGTCTTGAGGGTGAATAGCGGGAGCTGGGGTAGGCATTGTTTCTCTTACGACGTGCCCCAAACCTTAAAACAATAAAGTTTTGTTTTTGAAATGATTAAATTTTATTATGTTTCACACACTAGGTTTATCTCAAAGTGTTTTTAGCGTTTTACACCAGGCTCGATAATTTATGCAACCAAAAAAAATAATAGTAGGATGAAACCCATTAGAAAAGGAGGGGAATATTATAAAAATAAAAGGAAAAATAATTTACGGGCGATCTGAGTTCGGGAAGGGGTTGAGGGGGGGGTTTTAAGGGGAAAAAACGGTTTTTCTCGATTTCCGGCAAAACTAAAAGTCCTATCGAAAAAAGTCAAATGGCAAAGTTGTAGGTAATAAAAAGATCTAAAACTTTTGTGTTGACACTTTTTTCCCATAACCTCAAAATTTATGTGAAAAATCCAAAAAACCGAGTTTTTGGTTTTTTATTTTTATCTTTTACAATAATATTTTTTTTTTAACAAAATTTGGTGAAAACTTACCTTTTTATGTCCCAAATACGCTGTAATTTATTTGATTAAAAATATTAATATTTTTCACCTTATTTTGAATGAATATCGAAAAAACACCCTAATTTTCAATCGAAAATTCAACCGTCAAAATATCAGCTTTTTTCAAAAAGTTGGTATGTTTTCTGTTTGTAGAAATCTCTACTTTCCGATGGTGCAAAAAAATATATATGTTACTATAGTAAATCTTCTCAGAAAATGCAAAAAATCGAAAATAAATATTAAAGAAATAAATGTCAAAATGTACTAAAAATATATTATAAATCTATTAAAAATGTATAAAATATATATAGAAATCGGCCAAAAGTTTGTTATTAAAAATATATTTACGATATATATTTTATATATTTTTTATAGATTTTTAATATATTTTTTATGTATTTTGAAATATTTTTTTTTCATGGGATTAACTAAATTTGTTTGTCTAAAATTAAGGAGATTATTATTTTTCTATCTTGTACTAAAATATCATTTAATTTCAATCTTTAGGTTATGTTACGTTAAGCATATTATTTTTTAAAGAAAATATTACGATTTTTATGTTTGAGTTGATTGATAGAGATAGTATTTACCTTCCTACGCATCATGCTTCATATTTATATCTGTATGTGTGTGTGTGTGTTTTTTTTCATGGGATTAACTAAATTATATTAAAAATCTATAAAAAATATATAAAATATATATCGTAAATATATTTTTAATAACAAACTTTTGGCCGATTTCTATATATATTTTATACATTTTTAATAGATTTATAATATATTTTTAGTACATTTTGACATTTATTTCTTTAATATTTATTTTCGATTTTTTGCATTTTCTGAGAAGATTTACTATAGTAACATATATATTTTTTTGCACCATCGGAAAGTAGAGATTTCAACAAACAGAAAACATACCAACTTTTTGAAAAAAGCTGATATTTTGACGGTTGAATTTTCGATTGAAAATTAGGGTGTTTTTTCGATATTCATTCAAAATAAGGTGAAAAAAATTAATATTTTTAATCAAATAAATTACAGCGTATTTGGGACATAAAAAGGTAAGTTTTCACCAAATTTTGTTAAAAAAAAATATTATTGTAAAAGATAAAAATAAAAAACCAAAAACTCGGTTTTTTGGATTTTTCACATAAATTTTGAGGTTATGTGAAAAAAGTGTCAACACAAAAGTTTTAGATCTTTTTATTACCTACAACTTTGCCATTTGACTTTTTTCGATAGGACTTTTAGTTTTGCCGGAAATCGAGAAAAACCGTTTTTTCCCCTTAAAACCCCCCCCTCATCCCCTTCCCGACCTCAGATCGCCCGTAAATTATTTTTCCTTTTATTTTTATAATATTCCCCTCCTTTTCTAATGGGTTTCATCTTACTATTATTTTTTTTTCAATCTTTATTATTTTTAAAGGTTCTACTCTGGCCTATTTACGCAGTATGCGGTCTAGCTTAATTGGATAAAGCGTCTGGGCCGAAATCCCAAAGAGTTGCAGGTTCAAATCCTGCGACCGCGGCAAATTTTTGAAATCAAAAGGTTTTGTTCTTTTTTAATTATTTAATGGGGAAGACACTGTCTATTGCAATACGGCTCACGCTAAAACAGTGGTCATATAAGAAATGAGAGCTGCTGTGACTCGGATGACACGTTAAATTGTTAAAGTTTTTAGAAAGTCATTCTTAAGCGTACTACCAGGTTGGCAGCGTGCCCAGCACGCTGGCGGCATTTTTACACTAAATGACAACGCTTATACGTTGAGCCAAATTAACTCCAGCATATTGGTCACGTGTTGCGTCTACCATACGCCCGGTATTGTTTTAAACAAATGCTCTTAATTATACATCTTAAACAACGTCCCTATTGTTTTAACCGATTAGCCATGTCAGAAGCCTTCAAGCCTTCCGGCCTATACGAACTTTTTAGTTAATAAATTTTGATTTTATTCTTTAATTTTTATGAACCTATGGTATTTCTGAGCAAAGCAAAGGTTTTCTAATATTGTCGAACTTTTCACGATTTTTGCCAATTTTCGACGTTTTTAATTCATTTCGCTATCTTGGCGCTTTAGTAAAACAGTGTATGTTATAGATAGAATAAAAATAACAAAATCGTAATTGCTTCGCTCACGGTAGCGAAATTGGCATTTATAGAACGTAAAATAGAATCCCAATGTGGAAAACATTTCATTCATTTAAATTATTCTCCATTTCTTTCGTTCTCTGTAGAGGGAAATTGCATTGCTCCGGAAAATACAGTTTAAAAGTGCTCTTTGTTTCAAAATGGCAACACTTCTTTCTACTTAATTGCAAATGATGATATATATAATGTATTAATAATAATATCAAAAGTTTAAACAGCAGAAATATTTTTATGTATTAATAAGTTTAATTTTAAATAATAAATACTACATAAAAAGATATCTCTACAAACATTTTAAATTACAATATGACCTTTCAATTAAGCCATTGTATAATTAATCAACGCGAAAACTATTATAATAAAAGTAACTATGATAAAGAAACTAGGTATGGCTATAATTTTTCAACAGAGCATTATTCAAGTTTCAAGATCATTTGTTTGTGAAAACATGGTAATCGCGTACAACATAATCTACAGAGACGTAGACTGATCTTAATATTATGTAGGTGAATAAAAAATATTTACAATGCGCGTAGCAATATTTTATGGTAATATGAATACAAAAGAGGAATTCCGCACAAAAACAAGATTGATCCTCAACACCTGACGAAAACCCAGTAGCAATTTATGAATATCACGCGAGCAGAAAAAAAGATAACCGAAAATACCGTCAACGAATACAAGGAAAAGTTTTAATGGAAAACGTTTACGTATTTATCGTAAAGTTTTGGAAGTTCTCAACTTATTGGTCTATAATAAGGTTGATTATTGGACGATCACAGAATAGATTTGAAATAAGAATCGGGTCGATTTCAGTAGGAAGGGAATGAATTCGATCGATTTACAATCCAAAATTGGTTGAATAGTAAAACAAGCTTCGACTGTGAATTTGGGTGTTATTTCTAGAGGTCAGTATCGATCAATCATCAAATACGGTCATGGTGAAAATCCTACTATCCTACTAATATTATAAACGCGAAAGTTTGTGAAGATGGATGTATGGATGTTTGTTACTCTTTCACGAAAAAACTACTAAACGGATTGAGATGAAACTTTGCAATAATATAGCTTATATATCAGAATAACACATAGGCTATAAATTATAATGATATATTGCGTATGCGGGCGAAGCCGCGGGTAAACACTAGTGATTTCATAATATTACTACCACAGAATTGCGCTACATGCAAATCGTTGCCAACCGGTCTTATTGCGGATTTATAAAGAAGGCCTGTGTCCAGCTGTGGACGTTCTGTAGCTGAAATGACGACGAATGATCAAAGAAAACTGTAAGCAAATAATCTCTACAAATTCTAGTAAGTGAATATTCGAGTAATCGTCGTTTATTGCATTAGAAGTAATACAAAATAAACACTGCATTTGCAGAAACAATCTGAACACACGTCAGAACGTATTCGGGTTTTTACAAATTAGCTAAGTTTGTTGTAAACCGCTGGCGAACATAAATTTCGTTAAAAATGAATGAATCATAAGTAAAATGATATGTAAATATTATAATAAATCATAAGCGACGATTTTCCGAAGTAAAAAACATGAAACTGGTCAAAGTGATCCTACAAATTCTACTTTTTTTATTATTTAATGTATCTTCAAAAATACAACCGCTTTGAAAACCTGCGTTGAGCTATGGAGAGGGCTATGCTCGGTATCTCTCTGCGGGATCGAATCAGAAATGAGGAAATCCGCAGACAAACCAAAGTTACCGACATAGTTCTACAGATTAGCAAGTTAAAGTGGCAGTGGGTAGGGCACATAGTTCGAAGAATGGATGGCCGATGGGGCCACGGACCAGCAAGTGCAGCGTAGGACGTCCACCGACTAGATGTACTGACGAAATAATAAAAATCGCAGGAACACGCTGAATGCAGGCCGCTTCCGATCGGCCTTATTGGAAATCCATGGGGGAGGCTTATGTCCAGCAGTGGACGTCCTACGGCAGATAGATAGATTGATTGAAAACCTGACTCCCTTTTTTTTTCTTTTATCGGCTAAGACGCATAAATATAAAATATACCTACCAGGTAACTATAAAGGTTAGTAGGTGGTATAACAACTGGCCATTCGAAAAAATAGCCCAAATTCCAATTAAAAAAAGCCACACCCTGCCGCTGCAAGTAATCGGTCGTTCCCGAAGCAGGAGCACCTGCCAAGTAGTGCTCCAAACAAAGTAGTGTCATAAAAGTCCCATTCAACACATTCACTCCATTGCTTCCAGTGAAATGTACTGAGATAATATATATGTAGCCCATTATGCCTGAAAACGTATCGTTAAAAGAAGTAATTTTAATAAACGGACAGGAAATATTTTTAATGGATGGCAATTTTCGTACAGGCTCAAACAGAAGTGTTTGTTCATGATTTTTTACAATAGGGCCAAATTACGGTGGATTTGATTGAAAATAGCATTTTTATGACTACTATACAAAGATCACACCAGGAAATATCTGTGAATAATACAACCTTACTCAAATCCGTACGCCGCGTCTCCCACCCGCCATGGTGCCCGCACATTTCGATTTTTATTAGACAGTTCTATGACATGAACCTATTCATAGTCTATCCATATATTTTATCAGTTTTTGCTTATAAGAAAACTACAATGCATTTATAAATTACTAGTTTTTACCCGCGGCTTCGCCCGCCTACGCAATATATCATTATAATTTATAGCCTATGTGTTATTCTGATATATAAGCTATATTATTGCAAAGTTTCATCTCAATCCGTTCAGTAGTTTTTGCGTGAAAGAGTAACAAACATCCATACATCCATCCATCCATCCTCACAAACTTTCGCGTTTATAATATTAGTAGGATAGAGTCGAGAATGAAATAAACTTAGAGCTGTCTTCGCTTCGACTATATGCAAGAGCCGGCACATTACGGAAGCCTCGAAAACGAACAGCTGCTATTATAATTATTCTGTTACGTTGGTAGGTCACACAGTTGGTAAAGTTAGTAAACATAATCCCTAAGGGCGATTGGGCCATATCCACCACGCTGGACCTGTGCTAGTAAGGGTATAAGCCAAAAGGGGGTGATTCAGATCAAAATTATAAAGAACGATTACTATGAGACCACCCGGGATTCGAGAAAACCAGTTGTTTTATACATACTCGTAGCTATTAAATTTCCAATTGACATCGACTAAATAAATGAATCGGCAATTTTTTTTCTTAGCTCAAGCTTAATAGGTACAGGTAATGCAGATAACCCTGCATAAAAGTTGTTTATGATGATGGTTTAAATCACCCCTTTCGGCTTAGTACGCTCTTTCTGAATAGCCCTATACAAATCTACTATGTGTATAAATGTATATAATTCTCATTCGCAATAACAATTAACAAGTTGCACGATTTCTCCTACGTTTTTCCAAATCTCACAGTTTGTGGACGAAATTGGTGCCGTTTGCGTTTCCGGGTGAATTAACAAGGAAATCGAGCAACAAAAAGTTCAACGAATACGTTTTAGTAGATAATTATCTTATTTTAAGCCGAGTTGTTTCTTTTTGGAAGACGTTTCAGAAGTGCGTTTAAATAAATTAAATGGGCGCTTTTCTGGATGTACTTGACCTATTTTAGACGCTGCGCCCTGAATTCATAGGATATTGTTATGAGTTGGCGAGAATGTACCAACGACTTTATTCGTTTTGTCAATGATAAGATCAACTTCTGATTGTTTCTTCAGTGTGCTCAATAAAAAGACTATCAATGTCAAGATAGATAAGACTCATTATTAGGTATGCACACTGAAAAAACCACAGAAGACACACACACAGAGCTATTACAACTAGAGAGATAGCGCTGTTGCCGCTTGAAGCAATTGGAAAAATGTATGGAAAATCTTGATCATAGCTGTCAAATATGAATTGAAATTTGACACTACTGAGAGAAAAACACGGCAACAAGGCTGAATCGAGATTTTTTAATACGTCTTTTTAAATCTTTTTAAATCATTGCATCTCTTTTTTTCTTTTCTCGATCGACCACATTATTCCAATGGTATTAATAAACAATCAAAAATACAAACATATTGAGAGCCACAAGTTAGCTATATAGAAACTTCAGAAACCTATTGTAAAATTACTGACCAACAAGTTCCTATTAATTCCAGATACCTTTGAAAAAATCTCAATCAGAAGATGGCTATTTCTGTTTATAATTGTATAATACCTACATGTGTCACAATAAACATATTACCGTTTAAAAATACAAGCTTTTGAGATCTTGTATATCATGTAGCACCAGAATGCTAGCCGAGACAAGTAAAACGAGCCCAAACACGACGTTCATATCTTGTTTAAAACAGGAGTTCCTATGACCATTTTCCGACTTCATCATCAAATCAGCTCCAAGGTACCATATTATTGCATTGTCACGCGATATACAAATGTGTGCAAAATTTCAGCTCAATCGGACACTGGAAAATTGGTCAAATTTAACTTGTAAGATTCCACCCGAACTTACATCCATTGCAAATTAAACAAAAGCTTTAAAAAATTGTGGCTTAATTGTCTATGCTTAGTAACTACACAAATTATGTTGATTATACGTAGATAATATCGACATAAAATTACTATTTTCTTTAAATAAGAAATAAATAAGAACTCTAGCATAAGCATAAGCTACATAAAACCAGAGAATAATATTTGTGGCGATGAAAACATCTCGAATTTTAGTCTGTCGGAGTTAGGACGCGGTAGGGACGGATAATGCAATGCAAGCAATTTCGTCACAAGTCCAAAGAAGCGATACATCACGCGGAAAACCGTAATATAAGGAAGCTGATCTATCACCATCTTTGGACCTTCCCTTATCGGACGGTATCGACTGCAAGGTCGGGATCAACACGACCGACAACGTTTTTAGAATTGAGCCCATGATCCATAGAATATCTAATTTTCGTTAAGCTTTAAACCAAACCAATGATAAAATATTAGTTTTACGTAATTTTTGGTAAAGCACAAGATTATTATGCCGATTTTTTGATTTTATAATAATTTGGTATACCTATATTTTGTCTTAAAGATAAACGTGTAGGATACATAGGTAAGAATAAGATTCGAATACTAAAAAAAACTATACTAACGTATATAAGTTTAACTTTTTTGACATTCAAAGTTTGTAAAATAGATAAAGAGTAGGTAGGTAGGTGTTATTAGTATCTTAATAGTTTTATTGGACGTGAAATGCTGGATTTAGGTGTTCGTTCCCTATAAGACGCAAGGTTAGACGCATTATTGGTTATGGGTATTTATCGTGGTTCACTGTTAGTATAGGTTCTATCAGGTGGTTCACTTGAAGTGGATCCTTACGCCGCGGCATTCTAGTCCGGATCCACATGTACATTTGGCAGTATGTGCCCTCCGTGTAACAATAGGTACGCAGAGTGACGTACTTATTACCGTATTATCTATCGTAGTAGAATGTCAATGAAGTACCTATGAGGTGGTTCACCTGGATCTTTGCGCTGCTGCAATCTCGTCCGGATCCATCGCTCCATCGATCCATCGATCCATCTCGCGGACTACGCGCGCTCCACAGATATTAATGTTATCTATCGTAGTAGAATGTCAGTGAAGTACCTATGAGATGGTTACCTGGGTCCTTGTGCCGCTACATCCTGGTCCGCATCCACATATGGCAGTACGTGTTCTCCGTGTAGCATTACGCAAACTGGCGGACCATGCGCGCACCACATATGTTAATATTATCTATCATAGTAAAATGTTAGTGAAGTACCTAGGAGGTGGTTCACCTGGATCCTTGCGCCGCTGCATCCTGAGTTGGATCCACATGTGGCAGGACGTGCCCTCCATGTAGCAGTACGCAGACTGGCGGACCACGCGTGCACCACAGATGTTAATATTATCTATCGTAGTAGAATGTTAGTGAAGTACCTATGAGGTGGTTCACCTGGGTCCTTGCGCCGCTGCATTCTCGTCCGGATCCACATGTGGCAGTACGTGCCCTCCGTGTAGCAGTACGCAGACTGGCGGACCACGCGTTGCCCACAGATGTTTCGTCTTGTGCACTGTCTACAAGTAAATGAATACATAAAAATATTGCGTGTAAATACCTAACCTTTTTTTTATATTCCATTGATTTTTTCTACAGCTTGGCATAATCTTCTCATATGGATGTACAATAAGGAAGTAGCTTGCATCTAGCAAGTTCATAAAGATTTTATCGGATGGTCAGTCCAGCTAAATAACAATACAATCATTTGACGCATTTTGCATTTCGTTGTATTTTAAAACAATTTGGTTATCAATTATGTAAATGATGTAAATAATGTTTTTAAAATGTAAAAAGTTCTAAGTAAATCGATTTAGATGATTTTTTATTTGATAAATGTTGCGTTTCATCTAATTCCATTTAAATATCAAGATTTTACTAGTAGTTTTTGAGTTATCTGTAATAATGCGTAGGTATTTAATTCATATAAAAATTGAGACGATTGTTACATTTTGTCTGATAATAATTAATTGTTAAGGGTCTAACTATATCTCTGCTGCATTTAATCAAACATAGTAAATGATCAAAAGAAAATATACCTATCATACAGAAAATATATATATCTGGGAAAGCATGGAAATCACCTGGTGTGTAACTAATTAATCAAAGTAATAAGAGTGCTAACTTTAATTTATGGGGCAATCGGAACACAGGAAAACATCGAAAACGGGTAATAAATTAATGAGATACTTGGTTCTAGAGTACATAACTTCATGATAGTAATGTGATGGAAGAGAATTTTGTAAACAAATCCCGATTAAAATTAATATTTAGGAGCTTATAAAAAATTTAGCGATTTAACTGAATATTTTTAGTCAGATTTTTTAACGCTTACTAGTTTTTACCCGCGGCTTCGCCCGCATGATATTCCATTTTTCTAGCTATCCCAATCCCTTTATTAACCCGGGATAAAAAGTAGACTATGTCACTTTCCGTATTTAACCCGAGGCGCTACCTTACCACCCTTAATAAAGGAGGAGGAAAATAAAAAAAACAATTTGACGGTTGTTCGATTCGACAGCTGTTTTTTTTGACATTTCTTAAAGCGCACTCTAGTAAAGCTCGCAGATAGCAGATTTTTTCATACTTACTTAACACTTATCGTAATATTATGGAACATTTACGCAATATTATTATAATTTATAGCCTTTGTGTTAATCTGATATATAAGATATATTATTGCAAAGTTTCATCTCAATCCATTCACTAGTTTTTGCGAGTGCTTCCACTTTGCCCCACCAAAGCGCCCCACTGGTGGGGCAGATTCCACTCCTTCATTTTTTGGAGTGGAATCTGCCCCACTCATCCCATCTTGGTGGGGCAGATTCCACTCACTTTTTAGACCAGTGGAATCTGCCCCACCAGGGGTGTCGCATGATTTTAAATTAAATTATTAGTGCCATGAAGTGCGAAATTCGACTTCAAAATTTAAATCATTATAACGCCCCACCAAAAGAACAGATAAGTGAAGACATTAAATCTAAAAAAGTAAGAAGATTATAAACTAAAAGCACAATTATCCGAAGTCAAAAATTACGGATTGTGTGTAGTATTTATGACGCAAATATTTTCGAAGTCATCGTAAAGTAAAAGAAAATTGTAAATTTAATGTTATCATTCAATTCAGCAACAAAAAATAGTGAGGCCAAAGAAGTCATCGTGTTCCCTGTTGACAGTGCTGCTACAATCTACGCACTCAGAAGACCTGTAAAAAGTTCTAGAGTTGTTGCTGAATGTCATGCGACACTTCAAACTCTTTCAACTTAACACAGAACAATTGTGCGCTGGATAAAGAGTCACAGAACATGTTCAGGTAACAACAAAGCCGACGCCCTGACCAAAGAGGGCACAAGAAAACAGGTAGAGGACGAGGCAACTAAACACTGTAAGTCAATAGCGGCGGAAGAGCGCGTGTTGCTGTGTTGTCATACCAAAAAAGAATATCAGAATATGTGGAACAAAAGGGAGGATTGCAAACACTCTAAGGTTGCTTTCCCTAATTTAAATAGAAACATCACAAACGATTTATTGAAGTTGCAGTGGCAAGACCTCTGACTTCTGGTAGGACTCATACCTGGTCACTGCAACTTAAATATACGCTTGTATAAACTAGAAGGCACTGACAATCCACTACTGGTTACTAGTACTACATGTGGATCAAATTAATGTCGGCGTCAGCTCTCCAACCAAAATGCTTATAGTTTACAATCTTCTTAATATTTTGAATTCGAAATATTAAGAAGATTGTAAACTAAAAGCACAATTATCTGAATTCAAAAATTTCAGATTGTATGTAGTTATAGTATTTATGTCGCAAATATTTTCGAAATCATCGTAAAGTAAAGAAAATTAAAAATTGTATATTATCCATTTATAATAATCTATTCATTGTAATGATCTTTAATAATCTATTCGAGATTTTATCTCAGTCAGCAAGTTACTTGAATAGTATGTAATTAAAATTTGCACCTATTACAAATGATAAACGTTTCCATCTTAATTGCAACCTTTATTATGTGAATTAATTATACAGGGTTATTTCTAATCAATTACCATGCTTTAGAAGCTTATGGGAGGTGGAGGTCACGACCCTCAGACATGAGGAATACAACGCGAGGAGGAGAGGGGCTTATTCCGTAGATCAAATTCTGTATATTTGTTTAACGACTTTTGTCAAATCTCAAAAAAAAGTTGTTCTTCCATAGAAAAATATCGTTCACCCTTGACAAAATGTATGGAACAGCTGTTTTTTTTTTTTGAGTTTTCACAAATGTCGCAGAACAAAAGTTGTTAGTTTTGAAGTACAGAATAAGCCCCTAGAAAGATGCTAATTGATTAGAAATAACCCTGAATTTTCTGCATTAATACGTTAATCACAACTTATGTATGTAGTATACATGTTGGAAAGCTGACGCCGACATTAATTTGACCCACATGTAGTACTAGTAACCAGTAGTGGATTGTCAGTGCCTTCTAGTTTATACAAGCGTCTATTTAAGTTGCAGTGACCAGGTATGAGTCCTACCAGAAGTCAGAGGTCTTGCCACTGCAACTTCAATAAATCGTTTGTGATGTTTCTATTTAAATTAGGGAAAGCAACCTTAGAGTGTTTGCAATCCTCCCTTTTGTTCCATATATTCTGATATTCTTTTTTGGTATGACAACACAGCAACACGCGCTCTTCCGCCGCTATTGACTTACAGTGTTTAGTTGCCTCGTCCTCTACCTGTTTTCTTGTGCCCTCTTTGGTCAGGGCGTCGGCTTTGTTGTTACCTGAACATGTTCTGTGACTCTTTATCTAGCGCACAATTGTTCTGTGTTAAATTGAAAGAGTTTGAAGTGTCGCATGATATTCATATATTCATCAACAACTCTAGAACTTTTTACAGGTCTTCTGAGTGCGTAGATTGTAGCAGCACTGTCAACAGGGAACACGATGACTTCTTTGGCCTCACTATTTTTTGTAGCTGAATTAAATGATAACATTAAATTTATAATTTTCTTTTACTTTACGATGACTTCGAAAATATTTGCGTCATAAATACTACATACAATCCGTAATTTTTGACTTCGGATAATTGTGCTTTTAGTTAATAATTTTCTTACTACTTTGGATTTAATGTCTTCACTTATCTGTTCTTTTGGCGGGGCGTTATAATGATTAAAAGTTTGAAGTCGAATTTCGCACTTCATGGCACTAATAATTTAATTTAAAATCATGCGACACCCCTGGTGGGGCAGATTCCACTGGTCTAAAAAGTGAGTGGAATCTGCCCCACCAAGATGGGATGAGTGGGGCAGATTCCACTCCAAAAAATGAAGGAGTGGAATCTGCCCCACCAGTGGGGCGCTTTGGTGGGGCAAAGTGGAAGCACTCGTTTTTGCGCGAAAGAGTAACAAACATCCATCCATCCATCCATCCTCACAAACTCACAAACTTTCGCGTTTATAATATCAAGTAGGATAAAATTAAGTACTAACACATAGGTACCTAGGTATAAACGAAGCGAAAAATATTTTACAGTCTGTTGTTTTCTGTAAATCTGCTGCAAAAATACCATATTTGATTTGCGAGAACACCAGAATTGTGGCAGAGCCGAGTTTTTATTTTATACTAGTTTTTACCCGCGGCTTCGCCCGCATACGCAATATATCATTATAATTTATAGCCTATGTGTTATTCTGATATATAAACTATATTATTGCAAAGTTTCATCTCAATCTGTTCAGTTACTAAAGAGGAGTGCACTACTTGACATCGACATTCGCTAGTGCGAATAACGCTAGTTCGATAAAACTTAACTGCGACTCACTAGTAACAAACATCCATACATCCGTCCATCCATCCATCCATCCATCCTCACAAACTTTCGCGTTTATAATATTAGTAGGATGGCTTTTGACTGAATCTTATTTTGTACTCCATTAATTTAAAATCCTTTTCCTAAAATATCTGATTTTATTGTGTTCCAAAAATTAAGCTAAGCAGCTTCTAATTCGCTTTGATGTGGTCTAGTCCTAAGTCACCGTTAATTATAATAATTGATGATTTAGTACAGATATTTAGTTTCTGTATTCAATTAAGTAGTAGGTACATATTTCCCACTAGTTGTTGATAGTATTGCTTCTCTCCATCCTTGCATCTATAAGCCATAAGCCTGCCCTATGAAACTCCAATGAGACAGGTTGATGGTTGCGCGATCCTACGTTCTTGACAAGGTCATCTGTCCATCTCGTGGGTGGATATCCTACGATGCCTCACTCAATCATCCTCAATTTGAAAAGGGGTATAACATTTTTGTATCACTATAGAGAATAATTAAATTACTATACATTTGTATGCATACTAATAGGAGATTAGTCAATCAATCAATAATCAATAATATTTATTTCTAATAAATTAAATTACATGATTAGAGCCGTGGTGGTCTAGAGAGCCGTGGTGGTCTAGAGGTAGTGACACCCGCCTTACAATCGTGAGGTCGTGGGTTCAAATCCCCGGTCCCGTACCAATGAGTTCTTTGGGATTTATGTACGGAATTTCACACCACTGGCTTTTCGGTGAAGGAAAACATCGTGAGGCAACCTGCATACGTCCGTAGAAGAAATTCGTATGTGCGTATGTGAATCCACCAACCCGCACTGGGCCAGCGTGGTGGATATGGCCCAAACACCCTTCGTGGGTTGGCCTACGTCCTGCAGTGGACTATTAAAAAGGCTGGTACAGTACAGTACAGTACAAATTACATGAACATGTTCTGCAGCACCTACACTAAGTAATACTTGTGTCGTAAGTAACTGCATTCCCTTCAAAGTATCGTTTTATCAACATAGAAAATTACATTCAATATTATTAACTAGTTCAATTACACCTATAATTGATTTTATATAATATAAAATACATTAAATATACCTACTTAATATAAAAATAAAAATATGAGATAGAAAATTGAAATTGTACAAAATAATTATGTGATTAAATTGTAAGGTAGTTATCGCATGAAAATAAATAAATATAATTCTGTTTATATAGTGATCATAAGTAAATTTTCAGTTTCCTCATAACCTAAATTACATAGCCATTTGTAGACAGCTAGTGTAGCCTCTCTATTGTTGAGTTCTAGTAAATTGCAGATGACTCGACTAGCCTTATTTTAGGGCCTAAGAAAGATTGATCGTATTGAGCTGAGGTTGTACTAGAATAAGGTATTTTGAAAACTTTGTCTTTCCGTCTTTTGTTACTGCTATTCTGTGTTTCGGACAGTTAGACAGTTAGTAGTAGCCGTAGTAGCCAAGGGCTGTAAGGCATCAATTGCAGCCCGAGATATGCGCACGAGCACAGCGAGTGCAATTGGTCCTTACACCCGAGCTAACTATTCTGCTTTACATCTCGATTGTGAGGTAAGTAGAAAAAAACCGGCATTACAAGAATAAAACATTTTATTGAAATTGAGCTTCGCCGTTCGATATTTAAAATTGATGACTAGTATACTCACACGAAGACAAGGCTGAATAGCAAAACTACCTCTTTGGTCATTGGGCTGAATGTATGATGTCTATTGCCAGTATGATGGTTAGATGTACGCGAACTTTTTGAAAGAAAGAAATGTTTTCTTTTAATTACTTACCGCCCTAGGGCTTTTCTAGCTACATTATTACCCTAGAGCGCTAATTAGTCACCTACAAGCCCCATTTGGAGGTAATAAGAACCTACTTACCGAACATGAGAGATGTAAATGTTTTTTTACATTCTTTGACTACAACAAAAATTTGTGTCATTAACATATAACTAGAACTTAAGCTGTTCACCAAAAAATAGCATAGAATAAGACATATAAAGCTATAACATGTACTTGACTTCGTACACTGTAGGAAAAACAATACACTTATCGCGATATACTGCAGAAACCTATAAAGTAAAATTACGCTGCATCGGTATAGCCTTTTTTGATTTTATTTCTTTCTTCATAGCCTATTCATAGCATAATTTTTTGCACCACCGAGCAAGATATAACCCGAAAAAGGGTAAGAGTGCGTAACAATTTTCCACAAAATGATATCACGGTTATAAAAATAAACAGATGCTTGTTTGTGAAAAGCTATTTATTGTATATTGGTTATGAAAAGTAATAACTGCTAGATATTGGATAACGAAACCTTTATTTGGTAGCACGTGGGCCCTTGTCGATAAAATATAATTGAACATGTTAGTGCGGCGTTATGGGATCCCTTTGCTGGAATGGTTAGGTCGATGTTCACAAAAGTTCAACAAGGTTATCAATATTTAACCAACTATTTTTTTCATATCAGGATTTTTTCTATTTAGACTAGTCGTATTTTGTTTTGAGTATTTCAGTATTGAATAATTAGTTTTCGCCAAAAATGACAAAACTAATTTCCACCGTGCACAGAAATCAAATAGATAGCGCGAATCAATGTAGCACCATTATTGTTGATTTCTGACAAAGGCTCAGTCGATTTCTATAAAATTAAAATAATTATTTTTTTGCAAAAAATGGCATGACCGACTTCAATCGTGTACAGAATTCGCGAATATTTCGCACGGATCGATGTAGAATTTTCTTGATTTATCAAAAATGACTCAGCCGATTTCAATTAAATTTAAAAGGGACCAACCTCAAAGTATACTCTTTCCAATAAAAAAAAGAATTATCGAAATCGAACAACTATGTAAAAAGTTATGCGTAACACATAAAAAAAATATACGCGTCGAAATGAGTACCTCCTCCGTTTCGTCAGTTAAAAAATACATTCAGACGGATATAGTACCTCCTCCTTTTTGAAAGTTGGTAAAATATGTCCAAAAGCACAAAATATGTGCATATAAATAGACCAAAGCTATTCAAACAACAGACACCGTTAATTTCGTAGTTCAGTTTCAATTACCTTTTCCTGACAGTAACACATCGTCGGGAACAGTTGCTCCACTCGCTCCAAGGAGAGAAACCACGGAATCTTTTTTGAACTTCTTCAGCGTCCAGCTGTCGTTTTAGCGGCTGAAATCATTCAAAATTCAGTACTAAAAATTCAGTAATATTTCGTAGCAATTAGTTGCACGAAGAACTTTTGCTTTATGTAATTAAACTAAGTTTTAGATTTCATGAACTTGTATTGCAAGGACTGGGCTGCAGGTACTTCGTAAGAATAGGAAGTTTTGATTTTAATGATACATTTATTTATATATTAAAGATGTTTGACATTTAATTTTACGGTCCTATTTTAATTTGATCATGATGTGATGTGTAGTGTGTGAGTTATTCCTATTATAATAGATCCAACCGTTTATTTTCTTTTTGACAGCACCAATAGAACGTAACTGCGTCATGTTACGCAAAAAATCACGTGCTGACAAAAAGAAAATTAACTATTGGATATATTATAATTAACGTGACCATACGTCCCGCTTTGGGCGGGACAGTCCCGCTTTCAGGCAGTCTGTCCCGGTGTCCCCCGCAAGGCCAAAATTGTCCCGCTTTTGCAAATAGACCAAACGATAGTTTAAAAAGTATTTTTCTCGTTCGAAATGCGTTGCACGGCAGGCGGGCGCCCCGAGCGGGAAGGCAAATTACCTACGAGACAGCGCGTCACCCGCCAAGCGGTGTCGCGCTATCGCGTGCGAGCAGGATAGATAAACCCCTTTCACCCGCGCTTCCCGCGCTCACTCGATGTTTTGTTTTAGTTCAAGTCGGACGTAATACGCTTGTCTAACGCAACGCAACGTACCTAGTGATTTGTTTTGTACCAAAACAATATGCCTAAACGCAAGTGTTCATTTAATATTACTTTGCAACAGAAGTATCCATTTATAAAAAAAAGAAAAGACGACTCGGCAGACGTTACGTGCGAAAAGTGTCGTACTGATTTTAGTGTTGGACATGGTGGTGCCAATGACATAGAAAAGCATTTAAAATCTGAAAAACACAGACTAGCCGATCAAGCCGCTGCTTCAAGCTCGTCGATGCTAAGTTTTTTTAAGAAAACCGATTCGCCGACTTCCAAGGATTTGGATATAGCTGCAGCTGAGGGTACGTGGGCGTTTCACACCGTGCAACATAATCACAGTTTTCGCTCAAATGACTGTTCTTCTTCTTTAATTCAAGCATGTTTTGAGCAAAAATTTAGATGTGCACGTACAAAGTCTCAAGCTATTGTGGTGAATGTGCTGTCAACTATGGCAACCGAAGATTTAAAAGAGCATTTACGCAAAGCCAACTGCATAACTTTATTAACGGATGCTTCAAATCATGGCTCAATCAAATTATTCCCAGTTTTGATTCGTTATTTTTTACCATACGAAGGCGTGAAAGTCAAGGTTTTAGAGTTTCGGGAGCAGCCAGGCGAAACATCGGATATTATTGTCGATTATTTGAAGGAAGTAATGTCTGTCAATGATTTGAATAAAAAAATTGTTGCGTTTTGTGGAGATAACACGAACTGCAACTTCGGGGGAAAGAATAGAAAAGGAAGTAATAATGTGTACACAAAGTTAAACACATCACTCGGCAGACAGCTTATTGGAATTGGATGTGGAGCCCACATAGTCCACAACGCGATCAAAACTGCCGCTGATTGTCTTCCTGTTGACTTCGAGTGTATCATTGTGAAAATTTACTCATTTTTCTACATCTACAGCGTTCGAGTAGAAGCTTTGAAAGAGTTTTGTAATTCGACTGAGACAGAGTATCACAAACTGCTGGGCTACAGTAAAACAAGGTGGCTTGCGTTAATGCCCGCTCTTGAGAGAATTATAAAAATGTTTCAGCCTTTGAAAAACTATTTTCTGAGTATTGACAAATGCCCAAATATTATAAAGAAGTTTTTCGAAAATCCCAACTCAGAATTGTGGTTATATTTTTTGCACGCACAAGCAGCGACCTTTCATGAAGTTGTGTTGAAAATCGAAGCGCAGAATGTGTCGGCTATAGAGTCTGCCAAGGAAATTAATCGTCTCCGAGATAACCTGGCACTAAAAGAGAGTACGGGTTTCCTTCCTCACATGGTCCGTAACCTTTTGGTAACATTACAAGAAAGAGAAGGTGCTGTTGACCAGCAGAATGTAAAAACTGCAGCGGCTGAGTTTTATAAAACAAGCAAGGAATACTTGGAGCAGTGGTGTCAATTTAACACAGAACTAGAAGTGTTTGAATGGGCAAATTTAACAAAAGTGCCTACGTGGGAAGAGGTACAGAAAGTGATGGATTTACTAATCACGCAAGGATTTATTAGCAGCAGCCAAGATACAAAAGTCTTTTTCCGCCAGGTGGCGCTGCCACATAAACATCTCATTCTATTGCTCAAAAATTAAATAATTCATAAAAAATAGTTATTCGGTCTAAACAGTGACAAAATAAGTTTTATTACATGTAATAAGTGACAATTAAAGTCTGTGAGTGTTATCAAATAGCAGTAAATAAGAATAAGTGCAAAAAACACATATTTTTGAAAAGACCGGTAAAGACTTTTAAATTTTTGTACCAAAGCTAACGCCCGTTTTTGAATCACGCGCCGAACAATTTTTAAGTACTATTTGACTTGTGTTTTCTGCTAAACTCTGTGAACTTGACAATTTAACAAATTTCAAACGCTGTGATCTTGTGATTTATGTAATATTATAAAAAAAGCCTATCCAGAAGTGTTATTTTGGAACCTTTTTGGAACGGACTATCATCGAAATTGACATAGTCAAATTCAAACTGAGCTAACTGTGGTGTTACCAGCTTTTTAAAGTGAAACTTATCCAAAGAAAATAAATTCATCGCCTGAATTTCACTTGTTACCTATATTGAGGGAAACGTATGTGATTTTCACACCGTTTTAGTAAGATGGCTCCTAGAACACCAACATTACCGCGTGACTGTGGTAAATGTACGACGAAAATCCTGAACAGAGAATTCTTAATATGTTCCATGTGTAACGTTACATACGATCTACATTGCGGAAATGTCTCCATTGCAAGATATCTACGCATGACACGAGACCATAAAACAGGATGGGCATGCCAGTGGTGCCTTGCTAACAAACATAAAACTACAGGCACTAAATCCACGGTGACACAAAAAGTCGATACAAGCAAGCAAAATAACAACACTGCTACAAAGGGCTATGACTACGTCACAGTAAGAAAACCTAAAAAGGTGCCGCACCTTTCAATAGAAGAAATAAGTATATGTGATACAACTGGTGACTCCAAATATACTACTTTATGCAATAGTTCTATTAGTCTACCGGAGACTACAATGAAAGAATTAGACATGAACCAAATAAAATTGGAAAATGAAGAACTAATCAAACAGCTCAAAAAAGCAAAAGAAGAAATTAATGCACTTCTTCAAGCAAATATTGATTTGGAAAACAAGTTGACAGCTCTTGAACAACATAAAAAAAAATCAGAATACCACTGCAAACTCAATTCCCATGAAATAATAATATCTGACAGCTCAAAGAAAACATTATCGAAGGAAGAAAGTATACCATTACTGAAAGCACAAAATATAGTAAAGAAAAGGGGTAATCAGCCAAAAAAATCTACTCTAGGGAAAGAAAGTCCCAAGAAAAATCCTGATAACGCCACTACTAACGATAAAATAGCCACGGACTCTGATAGATCACCAGATATCGAAGTTTCAAACACGACAGCAGAAGAAATGTCCCAGGTTATGACTGTGGATGAAAACAAAAGTACGATAGCAGAAAAACCAAAGATTATGATTGTGGGTGATGAAACCTGTAGAGGCCTGGCGTCTACCCTCATTAAACTGCGCACTAAATATAAGAATTCCAAAGAATATGATGTATCGTGTAAAACATATCCGGGTGCATCAACAGACCACATTATACGAAAATCCAGGGTAATGGAACAAAAATGGAACAAGGAAGACTGGATAGTTATCTCTGTAGGTGCTAACGACAATAACCCAACCAAAGTTTTTATTGAAATGTCTTCATTGTTAAAGAGCTTAAGGCAGCCACAAGTAATTGTGCTAGGTATAAGATCTAACCGGTACTTAAACGAGGGTAAACTAAACCGTGACCTCAAAACTATAGCTTACAGCTTTGATAATACCCGTTTCTTACCAACAACAAACAGTAGAAATATCAATCACTTGATCAATTTACTTGATTATGAAAATTGTTACCTAGGTAAAAATATAACAAAAAATGCTAAGATAAAACAGAGCTTGCCAATCAACATGACACCAGAACCTACTCATAGTAAATTAGATTGCAGACCAGGTACTATACCCTACTATTTCAAAAAACGAGAACTCCAAGCGCATACATTGAATAAAATGGATGCACAGAACAAAACGGTAAATAATGTGACGTTTGCACAAAATACTCCACAAGTTGAAAAACAAATAATGACAATCACATCATCCGTCACAAATAAACGCTCCGATCCAATAACTAGTACACCAAAATTTTTTCGTCTCCAATAAAAGTAACCAAGAGCACAATTTAAAAATTATGCATCTAAACTCCCGAAGCATAAGAAAAAAAGTAGATAAAATAGAATTACTTAATGAAGAACATAATATAGACATTTGTGGTATCAGCGAAACCTTCCTAAAAGAGGAAGAAGCAGAAGTAGTACAAATCGATGGCTACCAAAAAGCAGCACATTTTTCACGCAAAAAACAAAAACGGGGCGGTGTTTGTTTATTTGTCAAAAACTCAATAAAGTATACTAAATTGGACTGGGTTACTGATATGAGCATCGAACAGCACTTTGAAGTTTGTGGTATAAGCCTAAATGACTTAAATCACATTGTGATATGTCTATATCGAACACCAAAAAGCAATTTCGAACTATTTATTCAAAGTCTAGAAATCTTATTACTTAAATTAACAAGAAGGAAAAGATACAACAAGAAAAAAATTTTTATATTAGGTGACCTTAACACAAATATATTAGAAAAAAACCATAGAACTGAATCACTTATAAACACTTTACGCTCCTTTAACTTGCACTTAACTATTCAAGACCCGACTAGATCCACTAATAAATCTCAGACCTGTATTGATAACATAATAACCAACCTTAAAAAATATCAAACAGAAATAATAAATGTAGAATCAGAATTATCAGACCACACTGCACAAATACTAACAGTACCAACGAGCCTAAGTTTTCGAGAGAAGTTCTGGTACGTACAGAAGAGGAACGTCAACAAATACTTAGAGATATTTATGAAATATCTCAATCAAATAAACTTTCAACAAATCTATGAAATCGAAGACGCAGAAAAGGCATACAAAGAATTCGTTGATATTTTCAGTATGTTATTGAACCTGTGCATCCCCTTGGAAAGAGTAAGAATAACATATAAGAGAAAAGAAAATTGGAAAACCAAGGGAATCAGAACGTCTAGCAAAATTAAAAGATTGATGTATTTGAAAACTTTGTCACAAAACAATAAACACCAGTTAATAGCTTACAAGAAATATTGTAAAATGATGAAACAAGTAATAAATACCTCACAGAAACTGTCAAATGTTAAATACATCACTGAAAGTGAAAATAAAAGTAAAGCCTCTTGGAGAATAATAAAACAAAACACATCTCAAACGAACTCTATCCATACAACCATCGATAGCCTAAAAATAGACAACTCTAATATTACAGATCATACAAATATAGCAGAATCATTCAATAACTACTTTGTCAATGTAAACACCAACGCAAAGACCAACCAAATACAAAGATCTCAGGCTCAAAGAAACTGCTCAAGTATTTTTCTAACTCCAGTTAACACCCAAGAAGTTAAAAGCATAGTAAAAGGGTTGAAAAATACAAAAAGTACAGGTCAAGATGAAATACCCATACAAATTGTCAAAAGCACCATAGATATCATAGCAGAACCTCTAACCTACATTATCAACTTATCTATAGAAACCGGTCGCTTTCCAAATGAATTAAAAAAAGCCATCATACGACCTTTGCACAAAAAAGGACCAACTGATAACATGATAAACTATAGACCCATTGCGATTTTGCCGTGTTTTTCTAAAATTTTCGAAAAAGCTATATACAATAGAATTCTATCTTTTCTTCAGCACAATAACATTTTGAATGAAAATCAGTTTGGCTTTCAAAAAGGTAAAAATACCACATCAGCAATTTTCAAATTTTTGAAAAATGTCTGGGAAGATATAAATAACAAAAAGAAAGGTGTTGCTCTATTACTTGACCTATCTAAGGCTTTTGACTGTGTAGTGCATGAAATACTAATCGAAAAGCTTGAAAGTATTGGAATAAGAGGTACAGCGCTAGACCTCATCAAAAGCTACCTTACAAATAGAAGCCAATCAACAAGTATTAATATATACAATAAACAAAACAAAACTATTGAAAAAGTACAATCAGAATTTAAGCTCAGTGTACTAGGAATTCCTCAAGGAAGCATCTTAGGACCATTACTTTTTCTTATTTATGTTAACGATTTACCGCTGGCAACTAAACACCCATGTGTCATGTTTGCGGACGATGCAACGATATACATACCGCAAAATGGTCTAACTGAGGTAGAATTAGAAAAAGAGGTGAATACTACTCTGGAACAAATAGTAAAAAATCTAAAATCAATTAATCTAACTGTTAGCCTAGAAAAAACAAAATTCATGCAGTTCAGAAATCTAAAAACCACCCCACTTAAACTAAATATCTGGTGCCAAGATATCGATGTGAGTGAAGTAAATGATGCGAAATTTTTAGGCGTCACCATAGACTCTCACCTAAATTGGAAAAAGAATGTCTCACAAATAAATTCAAAAATTTCTAAATATTGTTATGCACTCTCTATTTTAAGCAATATCACTTCTAAAGAGATTACACAAAATGCATATTACGGATATGTGTACCCTCATTTAACGTACGGTGTTATATTCTGGGGAAATTCGGTAGACATAGAAACTACTTTTAAATTACAAAAAAGATGCTTACGGGCTATGTACCATCTACGTTCCACCGATTCCGTCAGACATCTTTTCAAGAAAAATAATCTACTGACTTTGACCGGAATATTCATTTTAGAAATTTGCATGTTTGTTAAAAACAACCAAAACTACTTCTCTGAAAATAAATCGGCTCGATCGCAAATCTTACGTCCTCAACACAAATTTAACATTCGAGTAGTACAATCCAATAATACTCTGTACCATCGAAGCTCATTCAATACGGCGATCAAAGTATATAACAGCTTACCACTACACATTAAATGTTTAGATGGAAATAAATTCAAAAATAGTTTAAAGAAATGGTTGGTAGAAAATCCTTTTTATAACATTAAAGAATTTTACGAATTTACGAGCTCTTACAGGAAATAATGATCTCATTAAATATATCACTTTGTTATTTGCTATTATTATAACATATTTTATAATTGTACATAATGATTAGAAATTTAGTAAATGTATAATTTGAAAATAGGTGTACTTAAATAGATATAGAGAACTTTGATATTACTCGTATGTCTAAAGAATTGTTCTCGGAGAGATTGCGAGTAAATATATCTAATTTCTTGTTTGAAGAAATTAACAAATATTGTATGTCCGTTACGACAAACTGTTGTGTCTATAATTTATTATAATATAACACCTTTATGTACACAGTTATAAACAATAAACGTTATCTTATCTTATCTTATCTTATCTTTGACGAGTTTTCACTTATTTTAAACTTTGCGACAAATGAAAAAATCTCTGGCTGGAATGCCGAAAATGTTTCTACTGAAAATCGTTGGGTCGAATTATTCCAGCACTTTCTTACCAATAATCTTAATTTAACAAACTTTTCCACAATTATTGAGTACATTATGTGTCTGCCTGGAAGTAACGCACCTGTGGAAAGAGTTTTTTCTCAAATGAACAAAATATGGTCCAGTGATAAAACACAATTGAGTGTCGCAGTAATGAAAGCTATTTTGATTACGAAGATAAATATAAATATATCATCATGTACTGAGTTTTACAAATATCTAAAAACAAGACCCGATATTTTAAAACAAATTTGTTCAGCCGATAAATATAAAAATACGAACTAGAATTCACGCCACTACTGATTTGTTTTGATTATTTTGAATTATTATTCTATCTTCTATAATAAAAAACTTGTAAAACACTAAAAACTTTTTTTTATTACATAACTAGCAGCGCCCCGCGGTTTTACCCGCGTTGTGCCCGTTTCCGTAGGAATTTCGGGAATTTTTATACATATAAACCTTCCTCTTGAATCACTCTATCTATTACAAAAAACCGCATCAAAATCCGTTGCGTAATTTTAAAGATTTAAGCATACAGACAAACAGACAAAAATAGCGACTTTGTTTTATACTATGCTATGTAGTGATTCGCAGATGTCCCGCTCTGACATAAAATATAAATGGTCACGTTAATTATAATGCGTATTTAGTACTACCACTATTACAACAGATACAGCAAAATTAAATATTCTATATAACGAACAGATGAAAACGATGTAACACTAATTTTATTAATCTTTGTTCTTAAACCGTCAGCAATATTGCTTAATTTAATAAACTTAATTAAGGTCAAGTAAAGGCTGTCCAAGTTCACTGACATATGATGTCGTTGACTGTGAAGATTCTCTTGGAAGAACAATTGGAGTTGAATGATTAATTTCATTTAACTTTGACTTGACAAGCAGTTTTTGAGGTTTCAAACAGAGGTTCTCAAAGTGTCTTTTAGTTTTATTATTTTCTTTTATCTTTTATTCCGCACTTAGAAATTAGCAAACAGAAAGAAAACAAATGATCGTCGATTGGTCTACCTATATCTAAATGTTTTGGTCACCACGTACCTAAGTTTAAATTAAAATATATATATATACAAGCAAAAACATAATTAAAATTGAAAAATAAAATCTCTCATCGTCAATCACCAAACGTGATTGATTGTTTTGTTAGCACGGAAAACAAAAACATTCCTCGTAAAAATGATTCCAATTTCTTATCCGATCGGTGGCACTGTAAGCATATTTCAAATCAGACACTATGATAAAGTACTAAACTTTAGCCCGCGCACTGCAAAGTTTGTGAACCGCTGGCTTACAAGTGTAGCTCAGAGATTTATTTTAAACAACTGAACTTTTAAGTAAAAGACAAAGGATTATATTATTTTGACATTTTAAATTTTATCAGTGACTTTGTAGTACTTAATAGGTACTTACTGTACCTACTTATTGTAAATTACATTTTATTATTGACATAATGACCAGTCCAGCACGAGCTCCGTGCCCCCACTGCCTTGACTCCACTAAGTTATACGCCGTGCCTCACGGCCTCCGTGTGCATGTTGGCCGTAAGCACAGAGACGTTTCTGTACTAGGTTCAGCGACTTCTGCGCCTTTCGTTCCTGCAGTGCTGCCGACAGCACCTCTCCCCCCGGCCGGCCAGTCAGGTTTAAGTCTGAAAGACCTTCCCGCATTAAAAACGAGGGTACGGGTTCTTAGACACGTACCTAAGGGTGCGAGATATTTAGCCGCCGGAAAGCTGGCATCTGTAATTGACAAGTGCGTACAATCCAATGGTACAGATGATTGGTTTGCGTTACTTTCTTTCGCTTTCACGGCCCTGAAAATCCCTGACCAACAAGTGAAAAAATCCCTTACGGCTAAAGTTAAGGCCAACATAGATGAAGATGCCCAGCCGGATGCGTCGGGGGAAGCGTTGCCGGGAAAACCGCCTTCGCTTTATCGGGTGGTCCAATGTAAGGTGTTTGAGGGAGACCTTAGAGGTGCAGCGCGCTTGCTGACATCGGACTGCACTTTTGCTCCTTCCAACCGGGACACATTGGTTGCCCTAAGGGAGAAGCACCCGGAACCTTCTCATCCACAAAATATCCCCCCAGCTCCAGATCTTTCAACTCCTTGTCTTTCTGTTAAGCCTGAAGATGTTTCGGGAGCACTCAACTCGTTTCCACGCGGGTCCGCTGCCGGTCTTGATGGTTTGCGTCCGGAGCACCTAAAAGAGCTGACCTCTCCATCGGCCGGCGACAACGGGTCCAGATTACTAAATGCGCTGACTCGAATGTGTAACTTCTTGCTGGCAGGCCAATTAAATTCAGAGGTGTGCCCCTTTTTGTATGGAGGTTCCTTATGTGCCCTCCAAAAAAAAGATGGCGGAATAAGGCCGATTGCTGTAGGTGGAACTATACGGCGTCTCGTGGCAAAGCTCTGCTGTCAGGCAGTCAGACCCGGTATGGCAGCCTACCTGCAGCCCCATCAAGTTGGTTTTGGCACGCCTCTGGGTTGTGAGGCGGCAATCCATGCCACTAGAGCATTTCTCATGCGCGAGGGTAGCGACGACGTTCTCCTGAAACTCGACATTAAGAACGTATTCAACAGTATAGACAGAGGCACAATGTTGGCGGAGGTCCGAGTATTGACCCCATCTATATACCCATTTCTCAATCAATGTTATTCGTCTCCGAGTAACTTGTCCTACAACGGAGAATGCATTCTGTCACAGGTTGGGGCTCAGCAAGGAGATCCTTTGGGTCCACTTATTTTCAGCGTAGCGATCCACAAGGTCATAAAGTCCCTGGAAGCACCACTTAACATTTGGTACCTGGACGATGGTACTATAGGTGGGTGTCCAGATGTGGTCGAGAGGGATGTGAGGCTTCTTTTTCCGGCACTTAAAGAACTCGGTCTGGATGTGAGCACGTCAAAATGCGAATTGTTTGCCTGCAGTTTGGTAGCCGCAGAATCGATAGAGACTTTTAAATTAGTAATACCTGGTTTAAGAGTCATAGATAGAGAGTCGTTAAGCCTTCTGGGTGCTCCCATATTTGCTGAGGGTGCGCCGAGCTGCATGCAGTCTAAGACGCAAATCTTGTCATCACTTTCTGAGCACTTCGAGCATCTTCCGGCACATGTGGCATTGTCGCTTCTCAGGAGCTGCTTCGCGATGCCAAAACTGATCTACGTAATCAGAACGGCTCCAACGTGGATGTATCCTGATGAGGCACAATGCTTTGACGAAACGCTGAAACGTATCTTAGAGGTGACTCTCAATATACAGCTAAACGAGTCTCAATGGCTGCAAGCTGGCTTGCCTATACGTCACGGAGGGTTGGGCGTGCGGAGGTTAAGAGAATCTGGCCCCATTGCGTTCTTATCTTCCGCGCATGGGGTTGGAAATCTTGTCAGCCACATTTTGTCTGCCAATGGTGAAAGGAGCAGCATTCCATTTGCTGCAGAGGCTTACCGCGCATGGCTGACTCTTTGCCCGGACGCTGATCCCCCAGAAAAATTAGCAACTCAAAGGTGTTGGGACGACATTACGTCCGAAATAATCGTCACTCGACTTCGCAATGCGAACTCGGGTGCCGACTTGGCGAGACTAAACGCCGCTGCTTCGCTGGAATCGGGTGCATGGCTGCGTGCCTTACCATCTCCTCATATGGGCACGCTCCTAGACAACGATTCTCTTCGAGTGGCGGTAGGTCTAAGGCTGGGATGCGACGTATGTTGTCCCCATTATTGCGTATGCGGTGCATGGGTTGAAGGAAACGGCCACCACGGCTTGAGTTGTATGAAATGTGTGGGGAGGCGACCTCGGCACCACGCTATTAATGAGATTATTCGGCGAGCTCTCGTTGCAGCGGAAATACCGTGCGTACTAGAGCCCCCTGGCTTGTCGCGATCGGATGGCAAACGTCCGGACGGCCTTACATTGATTCCATGGAGTAGAGGGCGCTGCCTTATTTGGGACGCAACTTGTGTGAGCACATTCGCTTCCAGCCACCTCCCTGCCACCCAGCAGACGGCAGGTGCGGGAGCGGAGGCAGCCGCCAAGGGCAAGCGTCTCAAGTACGGTAGCCTGGAGTCGGTGTACGAGTTTGTCCCGTTTGCCGTCGAGACGGCGGGTTCCTGGGGCTCGGACGCGGTAAAATTCATCGGCGAGCTGGGTCGGCGCATGCGAGAAAGAGGCCGAGATCCCAGAGCAGGCAGTTATATAACCCAACAGATTTCATTGGCCATTCAGCGGGGCAACGCGGCTGGTTTAATGGGGACGTTTGGGAGAGGGGCAAGTGTCGGTGGACTATTTGTTTAGTTTGTAGAAAGTGTATGAGTTTTGTGTATGTTTTTGTGTAATTTCTTATATTTCTTGTGGACGACGTTTTTTTGACATGTGTAACAATTCGTATTATTGTTATTTTATTTTATAAGAATGACTACATATAAGACTTTATGGTGCAATAATAATTATAATAAATAGAAATGTAATTATGTAAATATTACTTTTTAAAATATTTTATATTATGTGATATTATAATGTTCTTATATAATATAATAAGTATAATAAATTTCCCTAAATTTAATAAAAAGGATTATATGTTAATGAAACTACTTAAAGAAAGTTATAAAGATGCACAAGATATTTGTGGGTAAACCAACTTAGTTGCACGAGTATCGGCGAACCGAACGAGATTGGGCTATTTTTTAAATATTTACACGTGTTTTCTCACAATAGTGCGCTGGGCAGGTAGGTACCTCCACCACATCCATTCGCAAACTCTGGATTTCACGGCTAACGGAAGCATTAAAATAGGTATAATATTTGCATCAGAAATTCGGGCCAAGGAAATCAAATATTCTTCGTATTTTTAGTAACACTGATCCGCATTCCAAAACACGATATTTCCTTCAATATAACCCATAAATTCCGCATTTATTTAAGTGAATAGGGTTTCGTATAATGCGTAGAGCTTACTCATCGAGCTATAATTTGTTAAGCGACGGGTACTTGGATCTGCTTATTTTGTGTATAGTTATGTAAATATTTACCCTCAATAGCGCATTTACAGCCCGGATACAGGTGTAAATCTTAATTCTGTGGGTAAGTTAGGATAATGTTGATACATTTGTGGTAAACTCTCCTTAATGGCTGGGTAAGTGTTGATGCTTAAGTAGAATTTTATTGACCATTTGTTTTAATGAACTAAGATGTCTTTTATTTAAGGATAACCATAATAAAATTAATATTTAATAATTTATTAATTCTAAGTCATTTCAAATAGGCTTTTCATTTACCTACTTATGTGTTACAAATATGTTTTTTCTACCATTCCAATAAGTTCCTAACTTAGGTACGTAAACAGACATAATAATTACTATAAACATTTTATTCAGTGCCGATATTTTTTGTATTATGATGTAAACTAAGTAGCCATTTAATTATAATTTTATTTATTCATTCTTTGTTATTGCAGCTTTCAAAATGGTATTAAATATGCAGCTCAAGATGTTAATTAACTAACATATTTTATGCGATAAAACTACGTAAGTTCTAAGTAATGATTGAATATATACAGAAATACGAGTACGTAACTTAACCAGTTAAAATTCTAGCAAAAGAGAAGTTTTAGTCATAGTTTCTAGCTAGAATTGTATTAATACTTACTATCATTAACAGCTTGTTGCTCTTGCTCTCGGTTAACGTATTCAATTGCTGTTTGTTTTCGCAACTGTAAAATATGATAAAATATTGTTTATTATTGTTAGTCATCTCCTGTAAATCGTATATCTACCGCGTCATAGTGCTTCGTTACTATTCTTTACAACTTTAATAAGCTTAGGCTGAAGAACATATTTTAGAGGGATTATTCGATATGCTCTATAATTTTTTTCGAATGAGCAAGATACAGTGGATGTAGTTAAGCTTGCACATATACAACTGATAATGCTGCGGTTAATTATCGAAAGTTCGCAAATGAGAAGATAATTATATCGGTAAGAGTAACGAAAGATGTCCAACAAAATAATAAAATGGATGCAAACCGCTTGAATTTTTTTTTTAAATTTTGTATAGGCTTGTGTATTTAGGATTGGACTTTTTTCGGCTGAAATGAAGATGATAAAACTTGGCAAATATAATACAGAAAGAGTAGGTAAGTCTTAAAAGTTAGACTAATTCCATTTTTATTTTTTAATGCCATTATTAAAGGTTATTTATATAAAGAGTTATTTTTCTAACACTCTATTGCTTGAAATAAAAAAAATCTATGGAAATCATAACATTTATAACTTAATCTTACGTTTTTCCTTTGTTACATATTCAAGAATTCCTTAATAACAAGTAGGTAAGTGAAAGTAACGAATTATTGAAAAAAAAAAACGGGTACAAACTTATTTAGAAATTTCATTTAAGAAGCAATAGCAAACTAAACTTTCCAGTTTATAATTACCTGAGAAAGGAGATATTTTACTTAAACATTCTAAGTTAGTAAGCAACGTGTGCAAAAGCGTATTTACAATTTCCGAGCAATTTCGTGGAAAATTGCCTTAAACTTAACTCGCAAAGCACAGCATATGGTTCCGCGAACACGCTATCTCAGAATGCACGCTTTAACTAAAAGGTGAGATATAAACCAGAGTAAGTTATCCCAAGCGTGCAGTGAACGTTGTTAATATTCCAGGAGCTGATGTGAAGAAAACTAGTAAAAAGTTATGACCATAGAGACATGAGACAGCTAGTTATGAAAGTGAGCTCGTAGACTGGGGTTTTGAATCCGAGGATTCTAAGTTCAAATCTTAGAGCATTCGTTTCGCTAGCTTCAATATAAGAACAAAAATATCGTAAAGAAACGCAAGTCTGAGATGTATGCCATGTCTTTTTAAATATGCAGTCTGTCAATCATTATTTGTAGCTAACTGCTGTAGCAGTGCTGAACAGCCTCGGATTTCGGGACATTGCGGGTAAGCTTCAGGAAAGTCGTTTGAAGCGGATGGGCCATGTACGTAGTGTACGTGGGCCGACAAATTATGGATCTCGTGTTCCCTGGGTCGAGACCCCGTGGCCGACCTAAGCGGCGATGGCTGGATGTCGTTAAAGATGACATGAGTGTCAATCAACTGGCCATGTCAGATGCAAAAAACCAAGCGAAGTAGAGGAAACATAGCAGGAAAGCGGACCATAGCATAAGCTGGAACAGACGCTAGGAAGAAGCTGTAGCGGTACTGGAATGAAGATCATGTGCCGGCAAGCAACTACTCTACATAGAGCGTCCACCGCGTAAGACCACAAGAATTCGCTAGATGCAAAATGGTTCCAACCATAATATACCTACGGTTTAGTAGGGATGTTATATAAGTTTTGTGTAAAATTAAAATTTTCAACCAGTCTTATTGGCAATCCTGAAAACCAGGGAACTAATATCCTACTAGTGTATCTTAGATTGAGAGAGGCCTGTGTCGATGTGTGCGATACTGTACTCGTACATGGACTTAGTCGTTAACAAACCTAGCTACTTCCACGCGGAGGGAATCACCGCAAATGTGTCGACGCAAGCAGCGCCGCCGGCGGGTCTTAGTGCCTCCTTCACATCTGCTCCAACGACCCCATCGAGAAAACGATGATCGCTTTATATCTGCAATAAAAAAAGGTTCAGTACGTCAATCTTATTTTCATTGCAAAAGAATCACAAACAACATCACTGTTTTTCTAGCGACTGTAATTGAGGAGGTTAATTATCAAAAACTAAGAGGAATTTCACCATTTACATTTTTGTTTTTGTGTGGATGTTATCGAAAGCATGAGTTATTTTTGTTCTAGCAAAATGTCTTCATTAGTTTTAACTTACTTAACCAAATCATTTGACATTATTTTAATTTAAATAATATAATTTGACATTATCACTTCACATTATTCTAATATCTGACATAATCTTAAATTCTGACATTAATACTTGACTATAATTTAACTTTTGTCGATATCTTATAACTCAGTAATATTTATATGTTTTGTTTATTATTTTTGAAATTGTACATAATCTTCATAAATTTTTAATTTAAATTGTGTGACATTTGTGCGCCACGATGGGCAAAAACATGCGTTCTGTATTATATTTCGACCTGTTTGCGACTTTGTATGTTGTACACGATTACCATGTTTTCACAAATAAATTATCTTGAATCTTAGGCATATGAATTATTTTTCTTCAGAGTTCTTAGTACTAACTATACTATAGAAGTATACTAGACCGCTAAAGTAAGGAACGAAAAGATATTTTAAATCGATGTGTTGAAGTCATCGACTTGGCATTTTTTCTTTCCTGTTAAAGTAGACCCAGGGTACGAGGCACAGTACTGTTTTCAAAATAATAGTTTTATTAAAAACGTCACAATAAAGACATAATGCCCGCTCGAAAAAATTACCTGAAAAAATCTTAACGCTAGGTCAGGTGACTAGCCCTGGTGTCAGATTTTTTAAGCCAAAAGGCCTCTGACATGCCTAAACGGTTAAAATAACCAGGGTCTACAATTTAACGTGTCATCCGAGCTACGATAGCGCTCAGTTGTAAATGTTATTTGCGGTCACCCGTCCAAAGACTGAGCGCGATGAACATTGCTTAACTTCAATGATCGAACACCTAGTCAAACTACGCTATGAACGCTACTGTTTTTACCTTCTAAGTCTAAAATAGGAAAGACTTCGAAAGCACATTCTCATCTACGGAAACTAAACGCAAAAAGAAACTCCTAACTTAAATAGTTTCCTTATGATCTGCACGAACCAAATCTCTTGAACTTGAACTTAGAAAATTGCCTGAGAATAAGTACTGGGTCATTAGCAACCGTGATCAGCAAATTCTGCGATTGATTGATGATAAGTATTCATTTTCAATCTACCGTGAGTTATATTTTAAGTAAATCAATTCACTTTTCGTAATTCAGAATTTCCTTATATTATACTACTTTGACACTAGTAAGGCGCCTCGACTTTGTTCGTGTCTGACAAGCTGAAAAGTACGATCATCTGGAATAATACACCCTGCAAATATTAAATGTTTATATGACTTAAATCGCACAGTGGTTAAAACTTATATATAATGGAATTATTGATAACAAAAAACAAATTAAAATCCTATTGTTTTCAACATTAATGTCGAGTAAAATATTAAATGCATTTAAAAATACTTAGTACAAGGCATATATGTAAAGCAAACGTAAGGCCGTATACAGAAAGAAAGCTGGTAGCCTACCAGCGCTTATAAGAAACGGTCCACGCAGGTAACCGGCGCAGACATTTATATGAACAAGCGTCGATAAGCGCCGAAGTCCGCCGAACGTCGTCGTCCAGAATGGGTCAGCGCCGACTGCTTTCTTCCAGCTGCTACCAGCTTTCTTTCTGTATACAGCCTAATGCGAGAAAATAATTATGTATGTATGTACCTATACGAGTTTTGGGGGGAACGCGGAAAAGTCATGTCGCCTCATTGTATTATTTTGTTAAACTTGTGTTTTTATCAATGATAATTAATGAAAAATTGTGGTATTTCGTTGATTATGAGCTGAATGTCGTTCCGTGTTGTTACCAAAACTCCATAGCCGCCTTTAGTAAAGTCTCCACTGAGGTTTGACTTGGACTACGTTTGGACTTGACCGCGACTTTATTGGACTATGACGTGACTACGACAGTGACTATTTTGATAAAATATCGCCAAACAAAAGAAGAAGAAGAAGATGAACCTATAGTTACGAGGTCTTCTCTATGTGAATTAAAAAAACGTACGATAGCAATAATACTTATGAGTACACCTACACATCGAAGTAGTTATATTGTCATTACTAACCTTTTTCAAAAGGAAGCCGTTCAGTTCCACTTTCTTCAATAACAGTCATGTTATTGAGACTAGTGTCGGGCCGCGGCATCGATTTCGGTTCAGAATCAATCTGTAATTTTCATAACAAAGGCTTGTTTATTGTGACAGAGGATAATAGAATAGCGCGTTCAACAACAGATACATTTCCCATCAGAGATAACTAGGCCAACCTTTGAAAACGTATCGCTTCCGATACAATGGTTGCAATCATTTGATAAAGCAAGACATTTTTCAATTTGGCCGGGCGCCAGACGTTTTTTGTGATAGATGCATTGTTGGATGCACTCGGACAGCGCCTATAGAGGTAGCAAAAACTCCCAAAAAAAAAACGAAATAATCCAGGTAGAGTATATTATGTATATCAATGCACTTCTTTCAACCCAATCGCATTTACTAAACAGCCATTTGTTACCGGGGAAATTTATTGCTCGTAAAAGTTGTAGAATAGCAATTGGGACTAAATGGAACTTGAATGCCAAGGCTAATAAATTAATAGGACGGTGTACAATACTTACTTGATTAAATAGACTGGTTTCGATAATAATGCTAAAAAAGAGTAAAGAATACAGCCACTTCATATTCTTCAGACCACAGCTTTGGGGTTTCCATCAGAATTTGTCATCTGAAACAAGATTAGAATTTTTAGGGTTCCGTAGTAAAACGAGGACTTCGTTGTCTCCGTCCATCCCAATGTTACAAAGCTTTATAATTTCCACATTTATTAGTCAAATTACATGAAATATGACCATGATGATAGTTTTAGTACAGATTTCAATTTTAAAGACTTAAAAGCTTTGTAATTGTGTATTTAAGGGGTAGGTAGCTCCCATACATGTAAAGTAGGGATGATTTTTTTTTCCACTTCGCCCCCTCATCCAGGTTATCATTGAATAGGGTTTCTAATTCTAATATAATATAAAAAAATAAAAACACGCTTAGGAGTTATTTTTTTTATAAATGCATTGACATCGGTCTTTGATAGGTGTGCAAAGTTTAAAGAAATTCTGATCGCTCAAAGTAGGTAAAAATTGAACTCGAAGGGGTTGGTTATAAGCAAACAAGCAAACGTACAGGTGAAACTATTAAAAGCGTGTTAATAAATGTAAATTTCATGAAACATTTATATACCAAATCGAATCTTCAAGCTTTCTGAGTATATATACCATACTAAAAATAAAAACATTCTCCGAAAATTGTTTTGAGCACTTTTGGGTCATAACTTTTAGAGTTTAGGAAAATTGAAATTTTCAAACTTGCACATAGCTCATTTATTTAAATGAGATTTCTACATAAATGGCTAAAATATGTTTGTGAGGTCTTCTTCTTTTTGAGGTGCCAGGAGGAGGTCGGCTATCATTAGGGCTATGCGGACTTTGGAAACAGCTGCACGGAATAGTGATCTTGTGCTCAGATTGAACCACGAACGAAGATTTTTGAGCCACGAAGTTCACCTTCTTCCGGGAGGTCGTTTTCCCTGGATTTTTCCTTAATGAAGGTCAATGACCTCATAATAATGATATATAATAACATATTTTAGCCAATTATGTTTTTCTAGCAGTAACTATCTAATAGCCGCGTACCCACCTAGCGAACAGGCTCGCGCGGCAGCCTCGCGAGCCAAATGCCTCGGCTGGTGTGGACGTGCCTCGGGCTGCCTCGGGCGCGCGTTTGCTTGGCCGAGCACGGCTCGGCCCTGAGCCATCTGTTGTCGGTAAACTTGACGCGCTCAAAGGTGCCTCAGTGAGCGCTGTGCGTTAGGTGGGGACGGTTATGTTTTGGCTCGCGCGCGAAGCTACTTCAAGTTTTGTCTATTACCGTGTTTGTCTCTATCTATAATATTGATATCATGGGCAAACGGTCGTAAATCTTTCTAATCCAGAAGCGTCTAGGTTTTTTCTTGATACGTGACTGTTTTCGTTTCTTTAAACAATAAGCAGCTAGGAAAATAGCTGCAGCTGAAAATACACGACTGTCCATTTTGAATACTCGCGGACTTATGGTGGCTCAGCCTGCCTCGCGAGGCGGCCTCGTGTAAATTGAACAAAACTACTGAGGCTGCCGCGCGAGCCATCGCTCGCGATCCGGACACCGAGGCTGCCGCGCGAGCCTGTTCGCTAGGTGGGTACGCGGCTATTGACTACACGCCAGTACACGCACTTGACAACTTATTACAAATATGTCAATCCGAGTAAGCGCGTGAAGAAAAGAATTTCTAGTTTAACGATACACACCCCTTCTGCACTCTCAATGTTTTGGTAGAAAAAAGAAATTATACTATGACGCTTGTGTAATTGATTTGAAACTTGTGTAACTATGCTATACTCATACAATTGTGAATCATGTTCCCAGTAGGTAGTTCAGTAATCAACAAACAATCCTTTTTCAAAAACATTCCAAGTACAACGATGTGATTTCAACAGATTTAGGTACGGAAGCCAAGGCCAGAAAAGGCACGGAAGCCATTAAAAAATCGATGTCTTTAGATGAATATTAAAGTCTTGTTGCTTCGAATTATTCATAGGAAAAGTTTTAGCTAGATTTTAAGAAATTGAGTTGGCTTCCTGGACGTGATAAAAGAGAAAAAGTAACAGAATTGTGTATTAGAATAATATTTTTTTGCAAAAAACCGACTTCCACTGTGTATAGAATTCGAACAATTTACACGAATCGATGTGACTTCCATATACATCTTTGTCGATTTATCAAAAACGGCTCAGCTGATTTCAATAAAATTTAAATTAAACCACCTCGGAAGTATACCCTTTCGTACTAAAAAAGTTTTTTTAAAATCGGTTAACAATTGGCGAAAATATCGATGAACATACACAAAAAAAAACATACAGACGAATATAGTAGCCTGGATTAAATCGTTTTAACTAGTTAAGTGTAAATTGTATTGTATTTGTATTTCTTTCTTTGATGTGAAGCATTCAAGTATTATTTGTTGTTTGCTCCTCTTTTTTGGAAGTCGGTAAAAAAGTAACAGAATTGTGAATAAGCGGAAAATTAAGGATAAAATGACATTAATTTCAAGCGTTTAAGGCACGGTGAGGGTCACAAACACCTTTACATGACACCTTAAACCGTAATAAATTTAGCGCGGTTAGAAAACAGGACATTCAGCTTAGGAAATGTTAAATGGAAAATGTTGTCTTGGAATACAAATTCTATTTTAGAAAGACTAAATAGGACATTAAAGGATGATTCATTAAAACAGAGAAAAGAGGGATGGGTTCCGGACTTGAAATTTATGAACATTAGTTCGTTTTTCTATACTCTGTTACTCTGAGGCTATCCACATTTTTATAATCTTAAAAAAAACGGGAAAATTATTTTCGATGTTCATAATCCACCTTTTCAAATGACAGGATAGTTTAAAAACTTACCTAAATAAATATTTTGGGACATCTTACACACGGCCTCTGACCCCAAAATAAGCAAAGCTTGTGATATGGCTGCTATACTACAGAGACTGATATACTACATATACTTATTTTTAAATACATACTTATATAGATAGTAGCTAAATAACACCCAGACACAGAGCAAACACTTGTGTTCATCACATAAATATATTTGCCCAGGGTGGGGATCGAACCCACGTCTCTTTGATCCAGAAGTTAGGGTCACTAACCACTGAGCCAGTCAATACAATGAAATACAAAAAACTTATAACATCAATTATAAATAAACTTTTACTTTTTAAGTTTGTGTTTCAAAGTTTGGTGAGAATTAGCCACTCCTTTATGACTCTAATGGTGAAAGGTGTCATTTTAGTAGACTGTTTCTAAAATTGCATAGCTTACTTAGAAACCACGTATAAGGTCAGTCTGCAAGTAATAGCTCAAGAACAATGCATTTAGCGCTCAAGTGTGACAACTACCATCAGATGTGTAATACCTTCTATCTACACAGAGTCGCTGGCCTTATAGGGACGCATGCATTTTAATGGCGACATTGTCATAGTCAAATTGTCTTTACCAAAACAGTTATAGGTCAAGATTATGAGGAGTACATTGAGTATAACTGGTTCAGATTTATCTAACAGAGGCCATATATCGTAACAATGTTAGATATAAGATATATGATCAGTTTATTCATAGATGAAAATTTGTCACATATCGTTTATTTGACAAATAAACAACATGCAAAGTAAGTAGAATAAACGTAATTTTATTAATACAAATTAGTGGTTATTGCAATTTAAGAGTTTAGACAACATAATTATCCTGCATTGGACATAGAGCTAATAAAATGAATTCCAAAAATGGCTTGAAAAATTAAAACAGCTGGTTCGTGCAACCACCTTCTTTTTGTGGCTTTTATTAGAGTCATCTGTTTACTTGTATCTGGGACTTTCACATCCTACCATTGCAGGTTCGTAGTCTTCTTTTACTTTGTGTTAATTTTTAAGATCAATAAACGTTTTTATTATTATTTATCATTATTCTTTGGACATAATTACAACCAGTTCTATTATTGTATCTTTAAAAATTTTGATCAAGGTATAGAGTTTGCAAATACAGTTGCAGAGTTATGGCGTGCGAGTTAGTCTAATAAAATTTTAACAGTCAAAGCCATAGTCTCTGCTTGGAAACATTTTCATGTAAATATCTTTGAATGATATAAAAGTACTGGTCACAGTGGAATTTGTTTTGAAGAAACTTATTAGTATCTATCTGTATCATGCAGCTAAGAACTCTTATGAAAACATCAAGACTTATTACAGTTTAAGCAAACTAGTTAACTCTAGAGTTCCTCATGCTTAGAGTCCACCACGCTACCCGTGACATGACACGGGACATATCGATGCAAATTCTACTATTCAACTGATATATCTTTGTAAAACGACAAATCATTGCATTTGCCGAAAACAAACGAAATCAAGCCTATATTAAAACGCAGAGTAGGAATGGAACCAGGAAAATTTCTGCTACGGACCTTCGACCAAGGACAAAGCATGTCAATTTTATCAGCCCATAGCTCTCGAAAGCAATTCGTCCACTCGGAATGACTGCGCTATTCAATTTCGATCCCTTCATTTTCGGAAGCTCATTTGTGCGCCTCTGTTTGATTTCGAGCTGGAAGTGAGAGGGGTACGCGACCACAGTACTGATTTCGCCCTCAATACTTCCGAATTCCGATGTCAACCTTTCATTAACATTTACCCGATGAAGTACAACTACATCTACAGAGGCAGAGATTGCATCGTTTGTTTGGAAAGGCAAAACTGGCAAAATTAGGTGGATTTGTTTGGTTACTTTCTAGTAAGCTATATGAGTGAGATATGCGTATATGAGAATATTATCACCTATGCGTTAACAAGTTATGGTGTTTGGACATTTATTATTTCATTTTATTTATGTTAGTATTAAATAGAATCGTTAAACAGGTAATATTTTTTGCTGAGCTGAAAACCAATTCACTCAATAAAACAGTTTGCATAATGTAAAATAGATAATTTAATTTCAAATTTTAAATAAAAATTTCAGGTTACCGAAACCGAAATAGAACGAAACCAAAGTGAATCGAGGAAAAGTATAAATAATATTGTTTTCTTCTTCCGTAAAGTTTGCGACAGAAAACCTCGAAAACAATAGCGAAATTCACGTCTCGAGCACTGGTTATGGTTTTGGAAACAAATTGGAAAACTGCGCCATAAATTCACAATTTTTACGACAGGTCCTTTCATCCCTGAATAATATCGTTTCGAAATGTTCCGATTCCCTATTTTTTCATACATCACGTCTTGAAACAGTGAAAAGGATGCTCGTCGAGGGTACTTTTCCACATAAAAGCGAGAGGGAATAATAAAAATAGGAGGTAATAAAATAAGCCTACCGAGAAATACTCTCATAAATGCTAAACGTGTCACAAACACTAAGCCCTAGACCTTGTTTATGTTCACTCTTTTATAAACTTAGTTCATATATTTTTAGTGATTTAGCACAATCTATAGAAATCAATCTTTGTCATACTCGTATATAAGCCTCTGTACATGTTGGAAATTACTTTACGTTAGGTAATAACTGGCAATTAAGTTATACCGAGACTTTTATCTCTTAAATGTGAACGTAACCTACGTTAGCAGGTCTCTATGTCATTATGTTTATTTTGTAATCTCGTGGATGAAATAATAATGAGAATGATAAATAGGGTCATATACTCGTACAAAAGGCAGTCAACCTGGACACGGCGCGCATTGTCAGGAGGTTCCTCTCGCTGTAGTGTAGCCCCATCGGTAGCTCGGGCCCTGCCCCGCTGCCGGCGGCTCCCTAGTTTTTTATAACATATATTTTTTTATCTATTATATAAAAGGCTTTCCTGAGTGACTGACTGACAGACAGCCTACAGCCCAAACCGCTTAAGATATGAGCTTGAAATTTGGAATATAGGTACATTGAATGACGTAATGGAGCACTAAGGACGAAAATTATGAACTTTAGACCTCTAAGGGGGTAAAACGGGCCCTTTTCGTTTGTATGTAACTTTTTATTCCCTGTACCGAATGACTTGAAACTTTGTATACATACTTTCCAAACAAAATAAAAGTTACGTTTTTTCCTGTTTTTCCGAATTTTCCACATCTAATGGGTCAAATAAGGTCCCAAAGTCGGTGAAAAAGTGTCAATTACATCCAACCAGCTGAACGGTTATGGTTGAAATCTGGTATGAAGGAAGCACACAGTATGTTTCAATACAGGAACTAATAATATCTAGGAAAATCTATAGGGTTCTTTAGGGATGGAAAAAATTATTCAGTTTAGGCTACAACCCAAACCGCTGAGGATATAAACTTGAAATTTGGTATATACATATATCATACGACATAATGAAGCACTAAGGATAAAAAACGTACCCAGCTCTAACTTGCGGGGTAAAACGGGTCCTTTTTGTTTGCATGTAACTTTTTATTCCCATTAACGATTGACATGAAACTTTGTATAGATACTTTTGAGACTAAATAAAAAATATGGCTGCACCTGTTTTTTTAATTTTCTTTAAAAAATCCTTAGGGGTCAGATACGTCCAAAACTTCAATGCGCTTTTTTAAATAATGTAGTATCTAGAATAGGATTATGATAATGGTTTATCTTTAAATGGGGCAAAATGGGTCCCCAATAGTTAACGATGTTTTTTATTTTGTGAGCCAATAGTCTTAAACTTAGCGCACATACGGATCAATATACTTACGTATTTTTTTCTATGGGATCAACCCTGACAAGCGAAAATTACCAACATTTTCCATATATTATGTCGCGGGTCGATGAACTTTTAGTGACAGCTGATTTTATTCACGTGTTTTTGGGGTTGATACCATTGTAAAAGTTAATCAAATTATGAGTATAATAGCATCCTAGAACATGCCTGACGACATCTAGATATACACTATGTGTTTTTAAAATAAAATAAGATATAGGTACCTACTTGTATGCCATTTTTCCATTTACCTAGAAAACTAAATTTCTAATGACTTAATGAAACATGTCGAATACCTGTACCGGCCTTAATTAATAGTGCACTACTGAACATAGGCCTACCCGCGAAGGGTGATCACGCCGACCGAGCGCGGGTTGCTGAATCCACAAACGACATTGATTTTTTTTCTCTATGGACGTACCTATACAGGTTGCCTCAATGTTTTCTATCAATGAAAAGCCAATAGTGTGAAATTTCTTACATAGTTACAATTATTACATATACAATTATTATTTCTGGCTCCCTTGTTGGCTCAGTGGCTTGTGATCCTGACTCCTGGGTCAAAGAGGCGTGGGTTACATTCCCACCCAGGGCAAATATTTATGTGATGATCATATGTGTTTGCTGTGTGTCTGGATGCTATTAATTTATATTTATTTATTTAACACTCAAAGATTCAAATGAACACTTTCTTGCACACCATTTGTACAAAAGGAGGACTTAACGCTAAATAGCATTATCTGCCAGTCAACCTACAGGTAAATGTATAGGTAGTATATCAGTCTCTGCCAGCCAAATCACAAGCTTTGCTTAGTTTGGGGTCAGAGACCGTGTGTGAGATGTTCCCCAATATTTATTTTATATATTTATTTATTATTGAGTTAATTTCAGAAATTCGGCGATATATCATCTAAAAATTCACTTACTCCGTAATAAGCTTTAGATACAAGTACATTAAATAACCAAATACTGAGACAATACAGGCCAATCCGTTGGCTATTATCATTTTAGGTAAACACTGATACAATTCAGGCTAAATCGTAGGCAATCTTGCAAGTAATACGATAATAGGCTCATTTACGAAAGCGCTATGGTAAATATAATAGCAACATAAAAATTGTTCTCTCTATCGAATGCTTAAAGTGAAAAAGAAACAGAAATAATTATGCTAATTAGCTATTATAATTACGATGTCGCCTTCATAATCGAGCCTAATGCGGGCTTAACCACGAACTACTATTATTTTAAGTAAGTGCCAAGAAAATGCGGGTCAAACTGTGGGTTGTTATCATTTTAAGCAATTACGAAAATAGCGCGGGCCAGACCGTGGACTATTATCATTGCAAGTAAAACAACAACGCAGGCTAACGGCATGCTATTATAATTTTAAGAATTAATTAAGACAACGCGGGCCAGACCGCGAACTATTAGTTATTTTTATAAGCAAATGCCAAGACAACGCGAGTTGAACCGCGGGCTGTTATTTTAATCTTACTAAAATTAAAATAACAGCCCAATTTAAATCTTACTAAAAACGTGGGCCAAACCGCGGGCTACTATCATTTTGAGCAAGTACTAAGACAACACGGCTATTATCATTGTAAGTAAAACGACAATGCAGGCCAAACTGCAAGCTTTTATAATTTTAAGCAAGTATTAAGACATCGCAGTCCATGCTGCGTGCTATAAATAACCATCTTAAGCAAGAACTAATAATACGCGGGTCATACCGTGATCTATTATTATTATAGACAAATACAGTTACAATTTTGGCCAATCCGTGGGCATTATCCTTGCAAGTAATTTTAAGCAAGTATTAAGACAACGCGGGCCAAATCGGACTTTTAGATATTACTATAAGCAAGTAAAAAGACAACGTAGATCCTGCCTGGAAGAGATCGCTTCCAGCGATAAGGCCGCCTAGTGTTGCACTACCTTAAGAATTTCACTAATGTATTTATTGTTAGTTTATTTTGTGTGTACAATAAAGAGTTATTTGTTTGTTTTGTTTAGATCAAACCGCGGGCTATTTTCATTTTAAGTAAGTACCTACGTACTAAGATAACGCGGGCAAAGCCGCGGGTTTTAAGCTAGTAGTTGTGTATTGTAAAAACCATAAAATTAAAAAATAAATACCTGTGAGAATGATAAAACTAATAAGGTCAGCATTTAATCATAAAGTAACATAAACAATGAAACACATACCTATCTGATAGATTAAAAAAATAGATTTGCCCTGATCGTTTCCCGCCACTACACCGCAATATCCTTTTTAACCATCCCCAAACTGCCACGAGGAACTTTCTCCTTCAATAGCTCTACTTGTTACCATTAAACGTGTTAATTAGACAGCGGTTAAGCTGTTCTCTTTGTAAACCGCGGTTTCACGGACTAAACTTTGTCGCTGAAAGAAAGTCAAATAACGTCGCGAATCTTTTCAAGAACAGTTACTTCCTTCGACCGGTGCTAATAACTGCTGTTCTCAGTAAGTTTTTCAGTCTACACAGTATTTTATGGCTGTAAATCTTTATTTACGAGTTATATCTCGGAGTTTATTTCCCTTCTGTAAGATTAAGCACATTTTTCAAATTTTCATTTTGTTTTATGAAGCTGCTTGGTTTGGAGCTTTATTTTTTATTAACTTTGTTTCCGGTGGCCAACATTTCTGTTTTATTGTAGTTGTATGAGAGAATAAAACTTTTTTTCAGGAGCGTTTGACTACAATATGAAAAGGTTTGTTTCACAGGATTGTTTATTTACCAGTAAAAGTTTGTAGATACTTATATCTCTATGTTGATTTACAGATATCTGTGCGTTTGTTGCCCGTGATCTTACCAAATGTACTACTAGTAGGACCACGGGCAAGATTTTTTTCCCGTGGTCCTACTAATATTACAGTGAGATAATTTCAGGGTTTTAGCCCCATTTTGCCCATAATAGATCTCGAAGTCAAAGAAAAAGAAAGAACAGTGTTTTAAAATATGATGTGAACTTTATGAAATGTATAAAAATAACATAGAATCGAACGTGGACAAACCTTTATCCTTTTTTACCGACTTCCAAAAAGTCGGAGGTTCTATGCTAGTACCTAGTATTTATTTTGTTCCAATGTTCATGGATGTTTTCGCCAATCGTGAATCGATTTAAAAAATATTACCATTAACATTTTATCGAAATTGGCTGAGCCATTTTTGAAAAATCATGTATAATGCTCCATGAATGACACACATACACAGTGAAAGTCAGTGATGCCATTTTTGGCGAAAAATAATTAGGTACTTATGTTGTTTCGGAAACAGATGGAGAATTCACAGTGTTTTGTTATGAAATTTTAATGATGCAGAATGTAAATCATTATCTAGGCTCGAGATCCTAGAGAAATTAAATGATCTGTAAAAACTAAGTACATCATTGTACGTCAGCCTAGCTCTAAATACCTTTCACGCATCCTGATAACATTCAATCCGTACTCTATTATCTGACGCGCATCGCATAGATTTTGGAAGCAACAGACCGTTGAAGCAGCAAATATCAATAAATAACATACACTTGCCGGAAATATTTGTACGTATGTCTGTCTGTACGCGGTGCCCTTCGGCGTCGTGGATCATCGAACACCAAACTACATGGCCCATAAATGTATCTACAATTTGATATTGCTCGATTTTTGTAGTCATCAGCCTTAATTTAGAGCTGACTAATAAAGAAATTGAGGCTGGTTGTACACTAGACTACATGATATTTTTTTTACATCCAGTAATTAAGTGTAATATAAAAACATGCTTAGTATTTTGCTTTCTCTATCGCACTAGTAGAAGTCTTTTTCTTCCTTAAGTCTAATTCAATGAGTCGTCAATTGTGCCCAAATTTGACTCGTGATTTTGACATTAATGTAAATTGTAGCATTTTTAAACATACGTAGTCTTTTATGCAAAATAATGATGATAACTCAACTACACTGCAAAAGCAGCAATAGCTAGCTAAATAGTATTAAAAAAAAACTATTCCAATTTTCGCGAAAATTGCAAGATAGCTTATATTTTTGAGTAAGTATCAATATTAACTCACTTGTCCAGCAGGTAATTTATTACAGATGGCCGTTTTTTTTTCTAAAAAAAATATATCAAAACATAGACAAAACTGGGGGAGGCCTCTTGTATCTACAATGCAGCTGATACAGACATGAACCTACTTATAATCAGGAAAATTCTACGCATGGACATAATAGACATGAAGTCTTCAGATTATCAAAAAATATTGGATACGTATTTTTTCATTTGTCTATGAAACAATAAATGACAAAGATAAACCTTGTCAAAGTTCGGGAGTTGGAGTTGTGACGTCACTTCTCTGACAAAAGTCGATACATTTGTATGTGACTTGTGACGTCACACGGAACTTTAACGGGCAATATCTTCATCATTTTTTGTTTAATTGACAAAATAAAAAATACGTGTCTAATATTTTTTGATATTCTCTCTGACGGACTAATTATATACCGTCTTACTACAAAAGTTTTACGCACGTTTTAGCCAATGTTTAGCAGTACAAATTGCACGATTAAACAGTGTTTAAAGCGTGTTTTGTGGTACTTAAGGCTACAAGTTTTAGTCATCATGCCTATTACAATCAACAGGGTCATTGCAGCATGATATGATGTACCTATCACTTTTCATGTAACCTTACATAAGCATGGGCAAAACCGCCTGGCACATCTGGATAAAAGTAATTTCCATATAATAAAAAACAACGACGCATCCCAATATTTAAATTTTCATGATAGGTACTTATTTAAAAATATGACAAGTATGAGGGCCCAGTTTCATCGGGTCCCAGAATATTTCACAATTTATAATAACAACGTAATAAGCGGAAATATGCTCGTTATTTTCCACAACATTACTAAGAATAATTTGTTTCCTTAAATGAACCAAGAGTCAGTCCCATCAGAAAAATATTCTCTTTGTTATAAAAGTATTATTGGGTTTTTAATTAAATATTCTGTTCCATTGAAGAGGGATCTCTTCAGAAACAAACTTAGAAAGGAATGGATTTGTGAATAAGTAAAGGGTGACGATGGACGGTGCGCTACAATGGTGAAATTTGTGAATGCTTAGGTTTGGTACTTAATAAATTTATTTATTTGTGTATAATTTTCTACTTGGAATCAAGAGAATCTAGAATAAAGTGAATGAATGAATGAATATAGTGGGTATGTCTATATTTATTGTAAGTATTTTTTCAGATATGATTTTTTTTATTCAGTGACACTCTCGACAAAATATATGGAACAGCTGAATTATTTTTCGGCGATTTCAAGGTAGATCCCATTGTAAAAGTTGATCATGTAAAGTTAATAAGTACAATGATATCCAAGATTATGTTTATCGGCTACTCAAGAAAAACCTAAACTATTACTCTTTTTTTTTTAATGTTACTGAAGTTTGTGCAATAAATTACGTTGTTTTAATACCTACTGTGTTAACATGATTTCCTCAAATTCGATCTAATATATTACATAACAAAGCAAACCTTTGACACGTAAAACAGACCTTGGGTCCTGATCAATGGTTTGCATACATTACACTAATTAATTGCTATCAAACGCTATAACAGCCCAAAATTAATTTATGTGCCATTAAATAATTGCCTACCGTCATCTGAAGTCGTAATTTTACAGTTAATTTCGTAGGCAGGCAGTGCGTACTGATGCAATAGGCCTAGCAGTAATTCAGTGACGAAAATAAATGCTTGAATAATTTCCTTTTTTGTATTGTTCATTTTTCTCAGAGCGATCTTACGAATATATCCCACATTATCTCTAGGTAGAGAAGCGTCATATAGCATCACTAAAAAATATGAACTCCGAGAATTCGTAGGTAACCCCACGCGGTAACGATGTCCTGAGACGTGATATTTGAAATCTATTTATATAGTCAGAAATAAATATTTTGGTAAGCATTCCTATTTCACATATATAACAGATTTTCTCCTTCACAAAACTTCATTGTGTAAATGTACTAAGTAGGTACTTAATTCTTTTAAAGTCTTTTAGGACCGTCTGAAGGTACATAAACCTTCAGCCGGCGTTTAACGACATAGTGTTAATGCCACCCAAACCTAGGTGCTGCGCTCGGGCCGAGTTCTTAAAAGTTTAAAAGCTTCTTGCCATATTCTGTAAATTATATCATAATAATTATTTTAGACATTTTCCACTTCTGCGGACATAGGCATTCTATACAGGGTTATTTCTAATCAATTAGCATCCTCTTAGGGGCTTATTCTGTTCATCAAAAATAACAACTTTTGTTCTGCGACTTTTGTCAAAACTCAATTTTTTTTTGTTTTTCCATAGAAAAATATCGTTCACCCACGACAAAATGTATGAAACAGATGACTTTTTTTTTAATTTTGACGAAAGTTGTAGAACAAAAGTTGTTAATTTTGATGTACAGAATAAGCCCCTAAAAGGATGCTAATTGATTAGAAATAACCCTGTATAGGTCTCTAAAAAGATTGGTAGGAAGCGGCTTGTATCCATCGCAATCCCTCTACAATTTGTAAAAGCACATTTCACGCAGCGCTTTCCGGTTTGTGCTTTACACTGTAGAACTTTTACTTTATCAGTCATTAGTCCTCCTGGCAAGCATGTTCACCACATACTATCTACTCTCGTAGTAAACAACAAAAAACATTATTTATTATATTACATAACAGTGTACTTATTATATTTTTCATTTAGTATAAAACATAATTATTTTGTTGTTGTTGTTAGCCTGTCGTGTCCCACTGTTGGGCAAAGGCCTCCCCCCGATCTTTCCAGATTTGACGGTTTATAAAACATATTATAAGTATTTTATATGTACGAAATATTTAAGGATATAATTGTACTTACTGTTTATATTAGTAAGTTCAAATATACCAATATATATAAAGAGGAATTTTTTTATTGTTTATTTGTTTGCATTGGATAGGCTCCGAAACTACTGAACCGATTTAAAAAATATTTTTTATGTTGGAAAGCTACACTATTTCCGGATAACAAAGGTTATATAATATTCTCAAAAAAATTAGAGTTCTTTGCTAAAACTTCCATACCTACATTACGTGGTAGGTATTTAGATACAATACCTATAAAATCTGTCTTGTCTAGCTAATCGTACCCGGGCTAAGCCGGGGTGCAGTTAGTATTTTTGACCGACGAACCACCTGAGGAGGCATAACAATTCGACGCGCATATTTTTTTTTATTTATAAACACGCATAACTTTTTTTGTAGTAGTTCGATTTCAATAATTCTTTTTTTATTGAAAAGAATATACTTTGAAATTGGTCCCATTTAAATTTTATCGAAATCAGCTGAGCCATTTTAGATAAATCAACAATAATGTGAAAAATGATACATCGATCCATACGAAATATTCGCGAATTCTGTACACGGGTGAAGTCGGTCATGCTAATTTTTGCAAAAAATAATCCTGTGAATAAACGACATATTTTAAGATATCAATGTATTATACTTGTTAGGATATAGTTATAATAAGGCTGAATTCACTATGGGACCAACTCCGAAATTGTGAAAAAAACAGCAGTTCCAGCATTTCTAGTAGTAAAAGTTTTGTAGGTAAATGTTTAGTAATGAGTACAATGCTGTCGTAGAATAAGTTCATCGTCTAGTTTAGAAAAACACCCCGCATAAATTTATATCTTTAAAATAAATCGCAACTAGTTCTTATAGCGTACTGTAGAAACAATGTAGATAGTAGGTATCCCAGTAACCTACCATCCTATTACGTGCTCAGATACGCGCGGCCTTGACTCTGAGCGTCTGACTGGGCACCATCAGACGATATTGTATAAACTTCTATGTTTACGTAATTTTCACACTCATATTTTGGCAACTGTGTACACAGTTTGAGATCTCTTTCAGCTAAATCGCCGAGATCAAGAAACATAACAGAAAAGATAAAAGAACGAAAACATTCCGAAGGGTATATGGAACGTATGTACTGAATCCAAAAGATGTCGTTGAACTTTAACTATAAAACTATTATCATAGAGCTACTGAAGTTATATAAAAATTGCATTGCTCTATTGAATAGTTTTTGACTTCTTTAGAACTTCATTTTAGTTTTGGACTTTAGACTGCAATTTTCAATTTTAATTTTGGACTTAATGAAAATTCCTTGTAATTTAAAATAAATCTGGGTTCGGTAAAAAGAAACATTTTATTTATTTAGCTTCGATTACAAGTATTTTACCGTTAACTTTATGCGATAGTAGATAAAGTTCACATAAAAAAAAAGTCATTGGAATGATGAGAGAGGAATATTAAATTACAAAATTATGTTTACATGTTTCAGTCTAATATTTTTTTTATAATTTGTAAGGGGATCACAAAATTCTGAGACATACACCTATAGTACACCCAGAAATCTTGGAGCAAATAAAACAATCAAGAGAAAACGTCGTTAAAACGTCAAGTAACGCCGGTTTTTTATACATGTGTGAATGCGTCGGTGTTGCGCCGCCATAGTTTGACTGACAAGCCAAGGCATAGTTTCGTTGTACGTGAACGTATGTGTAATTTTCTGTACAGGGCAAAGCGTAGTTTTGGTCGGCCTCACTTGTTTGTTCACAACATTCTGTCTTTATTTTTTTATTTGTAGTAGTAAATTATCTTATATTTTGAAAACGTCGTTAAAACGTCAAGTAACGCCGGTTTTTTATACATGTGTGAATGCGTCGGTGTTGCGCCGCCATAGTTTGACTGACAAGCCAAGGCATAGTTTCGTTGTACGTGAACGTATGTGTAATTTTCTGTACAGGGCAAAGCGTAGTTTTGGTCGGCCTCACTTGTTTGTTCACAACATTCTGTCTTTATTTTTTTATTTGTAGTAGTAAATTATCTTATATTTTGAAAACGTCGTTAAAACGTCAAGTAACGCCGGTTTTTTATACATGTGTGAATGCGTCGGTGTTGCGCCGCCATAGTTTGACTGACAAGCCAAGGCATAGTTTCGTTGTACGTGAACGTATGTGTAATTTTCTGTACAGGGCAAAGCGTAGTTTTGGTCGGCCTCACTTGTTTGTTCACAACATTCTGTCTTTATTTTTTTATTTGTAGTAGTAAATTATCTTATATTTTGAAAACGTCGTTAAAACGTCAAGTAACGCCGGTTTTTTATACATGTGTGAATGCGTCGGTGTTGCGCCGCCATAGTTTGACTGACAAGCCAAGGCATAGTTTCGTTGTACGTGAACGTATGTGTAATTTTCTGTACAGGGCAAAGCGTAGTTTTGGTCGGCCTCACTTGTTTGTTCACAACATTCTGTCTTTATTTTTTTATTTGTAGTAGTAAATTATCTTATATTTTGAAAACGTCGTTAAAACGTCAAGTAACGCCGGTTTTTTATACATGTGTGAATGCGTCGGTGTTGCGCCGCCATAGTTTGACTGACAAGCCAAGGCATAGTTTCGTTGTACGTGAACGTATGTGTAATTTTCTGTACAGGGCAAAGCGTAGTTTTGGTCGGCCTCACTTGTTTGTTCACAACATTCTGTCTTTATTTTTTTATTTGTAGTAGTAAATTATCTTATATTTTGTAAAATTGTTAACCTTTATTGAAATGTATTTTAATGGAACTAGTCATTTCACGTAGGTACTCGTATTTCTGTAATAGGGTCGATTTTTGTGATTTTTCAAAATTCCGAAAAACTATTCATTTTAATGAGTAAAATACTCCTATAAGCGTACCGTGTAACCTTGTAAAAGCAGCTTGTTATAAATCCGTAACTAATATCGCATTGTTATCGTAATAATTTTTGAAATATTAATTTTCAAATAGGTATATTTTAAGCTGCTTATAGCGCCTGAATTCAAATATTTTTATTTAATATCAGGTATTTTTGATGTACCTACTCGTGACGTGTCTCGTCTTGACTGTACTCGTGAATTTATACTCACATAGTAACGCAACGTACAAGTACGTAAATACCCGACTGCTAAAGAAGTGATAAATATTTTGCGCGTATTTAACCTTGTCTTAGCTTTTTTCGAAAAAGCAGTTAGGTATATGAATTGTGTCGCTTCATTCCGTAAAAGGCGGGCATTGGTGAAAAAACTCTGCTGCTTACTTTGTTCCCACTAAAAGTTCGGTTCAAACTTTCATAAATTCGAAAGTAGCTGAAAATTTACATGAACTTAGGGATACCTAACATTATAATGTAATTATAACACGTCCTCAACCATATGCAACGTATGCAAGTTTATACTCCTATTTTAGAGCTAACTTGACCGGTCTATAGGGCGTTTATCCCCGTCTAAAGTAGATATTTTAAATAAACATCTTTAATTTTACCAACTTTATAAAGTAGGTAAAACACAAAAACTAATCTTTGCTAATTTGACCTTCGCAAAATTTATCTCAAACGCCCCATTTTAATTAACTAACTTATACAGTATAAAATAACTTACCTAAATCATTATTACAAGCTAGAACAAGTCTTAGTATTTTACAAATATTTTGCAAAAGTAATTAAGTCTATGTAAGTGTTCTGAGTAATTAATTGGACTTTTATAAAACTTTAGGAACATAATTAATGTGAAAGAACTGCTAGTCTTAATTTTTTTAACTTTAGGTGTATTACTAAGTTATATCTAGGTAATAAGAGCCACTGTCTTGACAAATCGGCGCTTGACTAATTGTCACATGTATTCTGTAACAAACACTATGAATAAAAAAATATACGTAGCATTGTAGAGATTGTAGCAATGTAGAGTTTAAAAAATATCTTTGTTAATATTATAAAACTCAAAGTGTGTTGGTTAGTTTCAAAGACTACTTGTTATCCTGGAAAAATAAAAGCATGGGAAGCTTTTATTTTCCAGGAAAATAAAAATCCGAAATAAAAAGTAGTCTATGGATAGCACTATACTCTATAAAATTTAACTTGATCTCTGCGACAGCTGTCAGAAAAATCACGCCTATGAAGTCCTGATTTTTTTTAATAGTACAGACAGTACCTGTCAATGTACATACTTTATGGGCATACCGATTAGTGATGGGCGACGAATGATCGTGACCACAGACTTTTAGATAGAGTTTTATTTAAAATATCGATGGTTTATACTAACGATATTTTAAATTAAACGTAACATGTGTAATTAAATTAAACCCAATTATATGTTACATTAGTATCGATAATAGTGAAAAACGTCGATAATTACTATCGTTATGTACTACATTATTATGAGTATTTAATTAATATCATAACATTATTTACATGTGTACATACTTGATCTTAAATAATAGTAAGTAAATAAAATCCAATTTCTCACCTTCAACTACTCATTCGATTTCATTACAACATTGTTTAAAAATCGATTTTTTCCACCACTATCCCAACTCTAAAAATGTCAATCTTCTATGTCAATGTCACTGTCGCAGAGATCAAGTTAAATTTTATAGAGTATAGAAGTTTCGCTTTCTAGGGATAGCACATGAACCAAAATATTAAGCGGGCAAAGCTGCAGGTTAAAGCTAGTAAATAAATGATATATTTTCTTACGACAATACATTTATTTTTTACAACTTTTTTATTTTTTATAAAATAAAAATGAGTAACAAATTAATTTTGTAACAGCGTAAATAATATTTAATAAATCGTAATAATAACATAAAAAGATAATTTCGACAAACAACTTTAATAAAAAGAATATTCAGTAGAGACATTGTTTTATAAATAAACCTTGCGAATACATATAAAGTTAGGTAGCTCTGGCCTACTAACTTCTGTTCTTAGGTAGTTGGGTCAGAATTTGCATCTTACTCATAGACGTATATATTACTGCGTAATCTTACTACTAATGTACTAAGTAGAGCAAATCTAAACATTCATTCTTCAATGCTCTTCTTCTCTACAATTTTAATTGTTTAGAAGAAAAAAAACCTATATTGCACTGAATAAAATCAGATCATAATTTACATTATTAGTAAAATATATGCAGAATTAGTACCTTTTATTTTTTATTGTGAGAGGAACATACTACGTGTAAGCATAATTATAATGCTTTCTAGGTACTACTTATTCCATCCTTGGCTACAGCATCGCTTTACATCATGCGATTTGGTGGCCAAATGTAGCTCTAATAAGTATAAAAATAATTTATTTGCGATTACATCATTATTTTTCTACTTGTTTACTGTATTAATTCTTACGTATAAGTATCAAAATCCTTATCAAATTGTAAACAATTATAACGCATTAGTAAAAGTGGTAAAAGTATATATCCTACCTACTATTTCTTGTTCTTTTCGGTTCATATTCGTGCAAGGTTGCCTGGAAGAAATCGCCATGGGTGATAAGGCCGCCACTTTATAATCATATTTTTGTCGTATATGTGTAAATAGTGTTTATTTTTCATATTGTGGTTGCAAATAAAGAGTTTGGTCTGTCTGTCTACTTAAAAAAAAATGATATACTTTCCGTCACCTTAGTTCACTAATAAACACTTATTTATTTCTTCCAAATTACAGTTCTTCAAAGTTCTAACAAGCAGAATATTAGCTAATTAAAAGTTCTTCAAAGTGAAACACAGACTTGTTGAAAGCAAGTATATTTGTCTCGTATTTCTATTTTATTTAAATGTAGAGTTGAACGCTTGAGGATTATGATCTTCAGCTAACGTTCTGCTAATTCAACGATTGAATGATGATTCAATTAAGTTGTTAGTCAAATGTACCAGTTTTATTCGAAGTTAGCAACATTACAAAAACTTGTGATATTTTTTAGTGGAGAGCTATTAGCGGCACTTTACTTTTTTGCTTAACTTAAATAGAGTAGACATGCACTAACATAGGTCTTTAAACTTGACTTGAATACCAAGTATCTCCTAAGCTAGTTTTGTTTCATTTATTAAAAGATTTAGTATTTATATTAAAAGAGACACAAATAAATGCACAAATTTTTAAGCATAAAATGTAATGTAAAAATTTAACGCACTTTACCCAGATTTATTAGCGTAATTTGACAGAAAAGACACTAACGGAACTATACACGTAGAGGCTTTATATCTAATATGCTTATCAATTAATCTTTGAACGAAAACATAGCTCTTACCTCAAGCGGTCGACTGTTTATTTGACAACATCTCCGGTGAACGATAACAAGAGTTAGAGAGACAACCGAAAACGCAGTGATCTCGATACGAGTTCGCGCAATACTACACTAATTCTACAAGATTTGCTAGACCGGCTGCGCGCGCGCTGCCTCTAGTCTCATCTCACTGTGCTCTACATTGTATCTACGGACAGATACGTTTCAGTTCAACGGATCGGATGACTTAATACACATCGTGAGTTATATCGTTTAAGGTGACGCATTGATAAACTATAGTTTCAAAATCGAGTACCGCGCCCCTTCACTCGGACAAAATTTTACGCGGTCTCACTTGACAGGATCACGCCAGAGCGGCGGGCGGCAACGCTGGGCTAGCGTACGTGGCGCTGCTAACGGCGCGGCGGCGGCACGCGTCAACTCAATTTGCCTAGAGCATAGATAATCATGGAGTCGCCTTGTCCTTAATCAACAATTTAAAAAAAAGGCAAAAATTATTTTGATCTTTTTAATGTTTTTTTTTTTCATACAATACAGGGTTATTTCAACTGCTGTTTTTAAACTTTCGCGATTTGAACACATTATTATTATATACTACGGGACTTATCGCGCTCTGAAATTACGAGATAAATAAATAACTCATCATCCCGACGTTTCGTCCGAGTTGCATCAACCGTGGTCAAGGGTAGACACTCCGTAGAATAGTGAGTCTACCCGTGACCCGCAACAAAATGTATGGAACAGCTTTTTTTTTTTAATTTTGAGAAATGTTGCAGAACAAAAGTTGTTAGTTTTGAGAAATGTTGCAGAACAAAAGTTGTTAGTTTTGATGTACATATACAGAATAAACCTCTAAAAGGATGCTAATTGATTAGAAATAACCCTGTATACAAATTAATGTTGATTATGTACAGGTATCATAATCAATGAACTTATTTTTATCGTGCTTCACACACTTAGAAAAGGGTTTGGATGCCAGAAATAAAATATTTAGTTAATCGGTTTAAAATATAAATCATTTATTTACCGATATTTGGTAGGATAGGTGCGAGTGCGGTCTAGCACAGCTCTATAAGAACAGTGGTGAGGAATTCATAATAAGCATTAAAGTTGTAGAACAAAGGGGTATTTTACTATAATGTAAACGTCGTGAAGGAAAGAGAAACACTCACATACATTACATGTTAGAGTGAGATAGATTAGTTTTTGTATCATATTCCAACACGCCCCCTCAAAAATTAATCTATTTAAAAATCAATTCCTATTTTGATAACGAAATTTTATACAATTAAAATAACACAACACACCTTCCTACCTTGTCTGGGGATACATTCAAATTGGTTCAACATTTGTTGCGCAGGATTGGGGAAAACCCAGAAAAACCCAATCAAACCAATTATTCATCTTAAATATACTGTTTCAGTAACTCTACAATTTAAATATCAAAATGTTATTTATTTATGCATACAGTGAGTTACATAGGCTTCAGTAATTGAAACTACCTTTTCAATAAGGTATAGTATTGTACTCTGATTCATATTGTTCAAAGAATTCAAACAAATAGTGTGCTTTGATGATTGTTCTAATACACTACCACTATAAATATCATAACAACATTACTTCTCGTGACATAAATATTTGGCTCAGTTCTCAAATGTCCTTTTTAAATTAAATCTGTGGTCCCTTTCAACTCTTTCAAGTATCGTACGAGTAGGTCCCTTTTTAAAATGTATCAAATGATTGTTATTGTTATCAAATCTGCTGGATTTTTACAACATTATGTCGGTTGATTCTACAACGGGCTTTTGTATTATCGTTAGAACTTCTATACTATCTATTCTACTATCGTTATCGCTAGATCGTAACGATCTACCAGATAAGAGCTAATTGTCTCTCATCTATTTCCTGGTTCTATAGAGTTCACTCTATTGACCACTGGCTTTATAAACCTTTCGTTTACCACATCTCACACCTTGTATTAATTCGGTTCATACTAATTTAGTGAACTTACTTACAATATCTCTTGACTTCAATAAATTAATAAAAATAAATTCATTAAACTTAATAAATTAGTAATTTAAACAAAAAAAAATAGTCTTCAATAGAATAGAAGTCAAGATTAAAGTACATTATTTTATGATTACATTTTTTTTTTTGTGTATACCTGGTTACATATACCAATAAAGTCATTGTATCATTGCACCACTAATAAAATTAGCATCAACAATAACAACAACGAAATCGATACCAATAAACCATAGAATAACACCAATAAAGTCTATGTACCATTGCACCACTAATAAAATTAGCATCAACAGTAACGACAATATTGTTAACAATAAATCAAAGTAATCGGCCAAGATAACTTTCACTGATTTTTCATCAAACTTGGTTCCATCGTTAAAATTTTAATTTTGAACCGAATAATACTGCCGCCAGATGCGACTAAATTTATAATTTATTGGTGTGTTAGCGACGCACAAAATGCGTTATTCAGTGCTTTGTAGGGCTCAACATCTTAGGTTTCAGAAGCAGTTGTCACTGACTTCACCTAGATTATTTTCCGAGACCTTACTTCTGAACGTTTCATACAATACGTTCTTTATTCTCCGTACGTAATACGTACTATTTATCATACCATTTATTTGTCAATATGATGCACTGTTTAGTGGTAGCCAAATACCCGCTATAATATTGCAAACAGAACTCATTATCATTATCAATTATTCATTTGACAAACTCAACACCATTATTTACACCATTGACAATTTTTAACTTTAAATTATATTGAGCTTAGCAAAATAATTTCGGAAATATCGGAAGGACTATAGATCACATAACTGTATGCACGTCAAATAAAGGGTGTTTTATATTAAACCTCTTTGATCGGTTACATTATTAATTCACCATTAATACGTATATACTTTGCAAAGTTTATCATTCTGTCGAATTTATCGTATTCGCTCTCAATCAGTGAACATTACTTTGCTTTTTAACATATAATTTGCTTTCAAAAAAAGTCGGTAAAAGACAATACTATAACCGTGATAATTTAAAAAAAGTGTTTAAATTTACCGTTTCCTCTGAATCCCCAGATGTCGGCAACACGTTGTGTAACTCTGCGTATGTTGGTGATATTTCTGGGTGGCTACAAAATAAAATGATGTAATTATATAATTATTAAAAAGTTAAAGCTAACACAATTATTTAGGTGATAGAACATCACCTAATAAATATCATTATTTTAGATAGGTTTCTAAAATATCAAGAGACGACTCCATAGCTTTTTGTTCTGATATTTGTTTCCTACAGTATGGTTAGTTTGTACAGACAAATCTTAGTAGGTACACACTTGAAAATAAAGAATAGACGGAGTATTATTACTAGATACTTTAAATTGATTGCTGACATGATAGATAGGTACTTGGCATGGACTCACTCTCTATCTACTGGCCCTGTTGAGGATGTGGATTGACAATCGTCAGGTTGCAGTTTCCGTTTTTTTGACCTAAAAAAATTGTAAATATAGGTAAATGCAGAAAAATTGAAGTACCTAGGTAGTAAGAATGTGATAATCCATAATCTGTAGACGAATGTGTATTTGCCAAATATAGACTTTATTATTAGGGCATTAGAGTGCAACTATTTATTGCAAGTTTATTATATATGTAATTCGACTTACCCAAACATTCCGTCATTTTTTTTAGGTTTTCTTTTTCGTTTTTGTAAAAACAATTCTTTCCGCTTATTTTTCCTCCCCATTTTCTATGCACACTTGTTCACTACTATTTACACACTACCAAATAAAAATACTAAGTACCTAACTTACTACCTACTATAATAATGTTCTAAAGCTACAATATAATATAGTACACTAAAGTCTAACTTATAATTTTGAAAATAATTCTGAAGTAAATTACTCGGTTGTCGTCGCACAGAGTACCTAGAAGACAATAACCAAAAACAAACAGCACGCATCTCGCGCCGTCCGTACTTTGCGGCGTTGCCAGCCCGACGCTGAGCGAATCATGCGCTCGTCGGAGTCGCAACGTCGCACCGGTACGGCGGCGGCGGCCCAGATAGTGCCGGATCAAATATTCTGAGCAAACACTGTAGAGTAAAAGCTAAACTAGAGTAGGCGCGAAGAGATTTGATTGAGTTTTTAATTAATTACTCATAATATACAATTTAAAAAAAAAAAATTCTCGGTTTATAATAAAGAAAAGGGATCTGGCTATTTTATTCGTAAAAAATAATGGGGTGTTGTCGCTGATAATTCTGAGCATTCGAATTACTAAAATTTTTTTGGTGAGCAATTTGTTTTATTTTTTTTTTAATAAAGCCGGTTACTTTTCAAAATTTTGTCCGGTTCATTCAATTTATTAAGATTTTCCCTTATCTATGACATTTTTTAAATTTGAATCGATATCATTCATCCTCTCACATCGCGCATTCAAAAGTACTCGTTTTTGCCGTTTTCGTGTTTCTCGGCCCGGTGCCTCGTCTTAATCTTTGATGTGTTTTATAGTCGTCTTCGAAATTGAGCCATAATAAATTAGCTATTTAATTGAATTAAATTCAAAAAGCATCAACGTTTACATTATCAATATTATTAATTAATAATAAAACAATTCAGTTGTGGGTGATACAATATGAAACACTTAGATCAGTAAAGAAAACGTTTTTCATAAAAAAATTAATAGAGTAGATACAAATATAATAAGCAGATACGAGGGTCAAACTGAAAGTTCTTAGAAAATCAAAAACTGATTACATTAGCCAGTTATTAGTTTTATTATATCTTTTCAAAATATTGTCCATTCACGTCAATACACCGCTGCATGCGATGGAACCACTGGGAAAAGCACTTTGCCCACTCGTCCTTAGGGGTCTCTTCAATGGCATCGCGATACGCAGCCACCGCTTCTTCAGCATTCATAAACCGCTTTCCTTTAAGTTTTTCTTTAATTTTTGAAAATAAATAAAAATCACAAGGCGCGAGGTCGGGGCTATACGGCGGGTGACCCAGTAATTCAACGTTTGATGTCGCCAAATAGTCGATCGTTCGCTTGGCGGTGTGCGATGAGGCGTTGTCGTGGTGAAGGAGGATCCTACTGCGAGGTCGTTTCTCTCGAACTTTTTCCAAGACAAGTGGCAAACAATTGGTAGTGTACCATTCTGCAGAAACTGTTTTTTGATCCTCTAACACAATTGTCGCGAAATGACCTATCCTTCCAAAGAACGAGGCCACCATTTTTTTCCCCGCACTTCGATCTCTCTTCACTTTAGTTGGCAACTTCTCGAAAGGAAACACCCACTGAGCAGATTGTCTTTTGGTTTCAGGATCATAACAGTAAATCCAGCTTTCGTCACCTGTTAGTATGTCGAACACAGCATTTGAGTCACCTCCGTTAAATCTTTCAATCATTTTACGGCACCAATCCACACGATGGAGTTTTTGAGCCTCAGTCAAATTATGAGGTATCCACCGGGCGCAAAGCTTCCTGACCGCTAAATGTTCGTGTAGGATTTTGTGCACTTGACTCATACCGATGCCTAAGCTTGTCCGAATCTGCTGATAGGTCACTCTTTTGTCAGTCTCTATCATACGCCGCACAACACAGATGTTATCTTCAGTCGTCGCCGTAGAAGGCCGTCCCTCACGTAAATCATCAGTGAGATTAGTGCGACCACGTTTAAACTCATTAAACCAGTTGTAAACAGTCGCACGAGATGGGGCTTCATCGTGAAAGGCCAATCGTAGTCTATCATAACTTTCTTGTTGACTTAAATGACATCGAAAGTCATAAAAAATCATTGCACGAAAATTTTCTCGTGTTAAATTCATGTTGACGTGACACAGACAATTTTCAATTTGCCGCCAAATCGTAAAACAAATGACAAATGAATGAAGTATATACTCAGTAATATTGGCAAAGAGTTCTATTTTCAAATTATAGAATTATTTTTTTATTATATTGTTTATAAGTGGCCAGTTCTAAGAACTTTCAGTTTGACCCTCGTATATCAGACTTTAAAAATATATTGTCTTTTGTTAAGCAACTAAATAATAATACATTCTAAATTACACGTAGGTACTTACTGAAATATTTATTATAAAGTCTTAATTCTACGGCTAGTTTTTGACTAGATAATAGTTTACCAGCATGATTTAATTAATTTTAAAAAAACTTCGTTCTTTGAGCAAAAGTGCATTATAAATTCAATTATTTTTATAGAATTGCTGATCAGTAACAGAAGAAGATCTTTTAAAATTAGTTATTAAATTTAAATCATTTTGGAATGTCGCAAATATTCCTGAAGGACGACCTTTGTTACTCATGTTTTCCTGCTCCAAATGCTTACTGGAGCTTACAACATGGGCAAATTTATGGAATTATTTACCATCGATAAAAGCAAAATATCTATTTATTATACGAGTTTCCGGCAATTTGGCATTACTGTAAACGATTGCAGGTAAACTCAAATTTCTGGTAAAAAATATTGACGCATTTATAAGTACACACCGTATAACATATGTATATAAACTTTTATGAAATCTGGTTAGTCTGCAAAAATAACTAACAAAACTAGAAAGTTGTCCGTACCAAAGAATAATAAATAATAATAAATAAATATATCTTTATTGTACACCAAAAATTACAACAATATACAACAATAATTACAAAAAAGATGTACAATGGCGGCCTTATCGCCTTTGGCGATTTCTACCAGGTAACCTTTGAATAGATTGGATAAAATAGAAATACGGGTTCGGTGGTGTATAAATACAGTGAAATAAGTAATGACTGAGAAAAAAATACTTAGATACAATAATAAAAATAAACAAATAAAGGTATATTTTAATTAACATACATAATATACATATCATATAACCCACATATATACAAATACCTACATGTATACCAAGTTTAGCTAACATATAGAAAGATAATGCTGACAAACGATTTTTAAATATGGGGAGGGATTTAGCCTGTCTAATAACAACAGGCAGTTCATTCCACAGCAGGACAGCTCTCAGTGTAAAAGACTTGGTATAGGATAGGTTTGAGTGAGTAGAGGAATTGAATTTTAGTTTTAGGGCACGAGAGGATCTCAAAAAGTCGAGTGACCCTGAATGAACTCAAAGCGTTATTTAAGATAGATAGGAGTAGAAGGAATGAATAGGATTTTATAAAGGAGGAAAAGCATATGACTATTACGGTGAAAATGGATGGGTAACCATTTGAGCTTTTGGCGAAATTCGGAGATGTGGTCATATTTTCGTAGGCCAAATTTATTTGGCCTACGAAAATATGACCACATTCGGTTTATAAACCGAATACAAAATTTTTATAAACGTTTGAGCTTATCTAGTTGCTCTTCGGTTAAGTCAATATAGCAGACGTCAGCGTAATCCAGTATTGGGAATAGGAGTGATTTCACTAGCGCAGTTTTAGTAGTAATCGGAAGAAAATTTCGCAAGCGTTTAAGAGACGCTGGAGAGCCAAACATTTTTCGACTGACCTCTGCCAGCTGAGGATGCCATGAGAACTGTCTATCAAAAAGTATACCTAAGTTTTTTACAGCTTCGCTTATAGGGATAGGAATTCCGTCGAACATTATTTGAGGGAGATGAAACCAGTCGATTTTGGATATCATCCGGGAACTCTCGATAATTATCGTTTGAGTTTTAGTCGGGTTAACCATAAGGCCGTATGACTTGCCCCAATCTCGTATGCGTGCGAGGTCACTGTTAGTGATTTCAATCGCCTGATGCAGCTGCTCCCCTGGACATTTATTTGCAAGTCATCTGCATAGAGGTGATAGGATGAAGTAAGTTGTTTGGATATAGAATTTATGAAAATCGCAAAAAGAAGTGGAGAGAAAACACCGCTTTGCGGTACACCAGCAGAAATATGACACCAAGAAGAATAGGAGTCGTCTATACGTATGCGCTGCTGGAGTCCAAACGGGTAACTACGGAACCAATCAATTGCCGTTGGAGATACGTTAAGACAGCGAAGAATTTCCAGCAAAAAGTCAAAATCTACGTTAGTAAAGGCGATACTAAAATCGAGCAGCGACAACACCGACAAATGACAATGACCGATACTATCCCTTATGTTGTCAGTGATTTTCGTAAGAGCTTTGACAGTACTATGGCCAACGCGGAAACCGGATTGGAACGGGTTAAGGAGATGAGATGGTTTTTAATAAGGAAGAATGACGGTGATGGACAAGCCGTTCCAACACTTTTGACAGAAAGGGGAGGATGGAGATCTGACGGAAATCTGAGCAAGAAACAGGGTTTGACTTTTTGGGAAGAAGAGTGATTTGAGCTTCTTTCCATATACTCGTAGCTTTAAAAGTGTCAGAGGACATGGAAAAATTAAGGAGGTGCTGGATGACTGGATGATGCAATCGCTGCCGACAGCATTAGAGGAAATTGACTGTATAATCTTCTTAACGCTACAAGCCGTAAATTGATCAAACGTGAAGGGTTCGTGATCGGGAGGTTAGTGAGAAGAAAGATTTTTCAATGTGGCAGCTTTTACTGGTCCTTCAAAATTAGAGAAGGACGAGAAATGCCGATTCAAAAAGTTAATGTCTAATTTTTTAGAAATACTGTTTTTACGAGATTTACCTACTCCCATTGATCTGAGAAATTTCCAGACTTTTCGATCTCCGTTTTCCGCAGAACTATGAATGTGTCGGCATTGTGGGTCCCTCACGCTCTATTGCAGATATTGCGAAAGTTATTGTATTTTTTCTTGTTAACGTCTGTTTCGCGATATTTAAGCCTACTCTTGGCCACTAGCTTTTTGTGCATAAGTGTGCCAATGTCGTCAGTTAACCAAAGAGATGGTGCGTGCTTTATTTTGAATTTACATAGAGGAGCATGAATATCGTATAAATTGGTCAGGATCCTATTAAACTCACTGACTTTACTCGTATCATCCGTGTTTGTGGCATTTACGACATCAGACCAGTCTAACTTCTGCGCATCACGACGTAGGTCGTCAAGGTTTATACTACCAAAACTGCGTTGCAAAAGAATTTAGGTTTGACTTGATGCGTTGACACGATGTGTGTGATGAAGTGGTAGGTATAGTTTTAACAGGGCTGCTGGAAAATGTAATTCTAGTACAACTTTCCCAAACTCTTCAGTTTTCAGTCATAATTGTGTTTTTTTTTTGCTTTTTCAACAATATCAGTATAATTATTGTGTAACTTGTTATGATATACATCACAGACAAACTATTTGTGTGGTCTATTTAAATTCTATAACGAAATCGGCTGCGCTATTTGAAAATAAATAGCAATAATGTAAAATTTGCTACATGGAAGACACATCGATCCGTGTGAACTATTCAAATTCTGTACACGGTTGAAGTCGGCTGTGGTATTTTTGGCAAAAAATAATTGTATAAAGTATGTATAAAGTAAGTATGTTTCGATAGTAAAATTTAACAGCATTTTTATATCTTAAGATGATCCAAATTCCTGATTAGGTATTATCATAATTAGTGCCTCAGGCTGTAACAGTTGTACTCATGGTAATCAACTACTAATTACATTAGGGCAATACAATCTTGGTTTGCTTGCGACCTCAATTAATCATCCGGACACCCCAATAACAAGGCGGCAGAAGATCATAACACGATGAAAAGGGGCTATTAAAATCAGAAGAATTTTAATAGAAAATCGTTCTGAGCCCTGCCCTTCCACCAGAGATTAGGTGTGCAATGTATATGCCTGCAATCTTTTCATAACATAATATATCTACATACATTATGTTTGTATGTTTGTATTACGGGAGTAATTGCGCACTTAGACCAAATAAAAAAATCAAGACAGAACGTCGTGAACAAACAAGTGAGGCCAGTCTTTTATGTACATGTGGTGAGTGCGTCGATGTTGCGCCGCCATAGTTCGACTGACGAGCCGAGGATGTAGTTTCGTTGTACGTGTTTGTGTGTGTTATTGTGTCTATACACGGCGAGGCGTAGTTTTGCCAGCCTCACTTGCTTGTTGCTCAACATTCTGTCTTGATTTTTTTATTTGGTCTGAGATTGCGCACTGAAAATACCAGGTGAACTAGTAGTTCTCCAAACTGAATTTTCATAATTATTTTTTGCAAAAAATAGCATGACCGCCTTCACCCGTGTACAGAATCATTACAAAGTATAAAACAAAGTCGCTTTCCCCATGTATGCTTATATCTTTAAAACTACGCAACTGATTTTGATGCAGTTTGTTTTAACAGATAGAGTAATTCAAGAGAAAAGTTTATATGTATAATACACCTGTGCGAAGCCGGGGCGCATCGCTAGAACGCAAATATTATGCACGGATCGATGTAACATATTTCACATTATAGTTGATTTATCAAAAATTGCTCAGCCAATTTCGATAAAATTTAAATAGGACCAATTTCGAAGTATATTCTTTCCAATAAAAAAGAATTATTGAAATTGGACTACTATGAAATAAGTTATGCGTGGTTATAGATAAAAAAAAAATATACGCGTCGAATTGTATACCTCCTCCGGTGGTTCGTCGGTCAAAAAGCCATCTCAACTCGTCCTTGTCTGTTTTGGTTGATACTCGCAAATATTGTTAAGGTTTTAGATACTAAATGCTCTGGTTAAAATATTATCGGAATCGGCTAATAATTAGCATACCAGCTAATGTCCTCCCTTTTTGAGGGAATAACCCCCAAAGTCATAAATTGAAATGTAGGTACTTGTAAAACTAAGCCTTAAATAAGTTGTTTTCTTAACTACATATGTTGTTTAGAATTATGATGTAAGTCCTTATAAATAAATGCCTTTAAGCAAATTTATAATCGCCAATACTACAATAAACCGAGATCGTTACAGATAAATCTAATAACAAAAAATATTTAACGAGTTTAGTTTGAAGCTATAATTTATCCCGAGATGTAGATTGCTAATGTCCAACCCCAGGGCGTTATCAAATTGTCAAAGACGTTCTATGCACGTTATAAACAAATAAAAATCATCAAAGAGTTATCTTTGTGATAAGCATTTCAAAAATCTGAAGCGAACGCAGGATTTGAACCTGCCCTTTCGGATCACTAGCCCGACGCTCTCAGTTGGTTAGAGCGTCGGGCTAGTGATCCGAAAGGGCAGGTTCAAATCCTGCGTCCGCTTCAGATTTTTGAAATGCTTATCACAAAGATAACTCTTTGAAGTAAAATCTAGTGTGGAAAGCACTCAAAATAAACCCAAGTAGCACAAATAGTGGCAAATAGCTCGTATATTAGATCTACTTGCAGACTTGGGTGAAATTTACAACCATTATGAAGTTCTATATAGGTGGAGAGAACCCTTATGCAACTATTATAGAACCAAGTGGCGAAAAATTGCAGCTTATTTTTAGTTCCAAATGGAATCTATAGCAGTTCTCAAGATCACCATGAGTGGCAATTAGAACTATGAGTGTAAAATGTGCGCAGTGAACGATTCATTGAACAATAGTGCGTTCGTTCATTCAACGCGCTCGGTCATTGAGTGATAAATGAGACGTCAAAGTTATTCAGAGTAGCGACAGTCTGCGATAGCTGTAAAATTGTATTTTGTGTTACGGACGGTATTTTGAATGAGATTGGCGCGGCCATAGTGCATATTATACTGCTGTTTGTGTTTGATGACACTTAATACATAATATTGTATTTGCTTCCCTGCACTGAAATATCACAAAAGTCATTGCGATTGTTTTGTTACTGTGAAACTATACATTGTTTTCTTTGTAAATTTCGACGGGCCTTCGATTCGATCAAGACTTATTAAAAATACTGTGCTAAATTAATAAACGAAATAATACTATTGAAAAGTAAAACTGTTAAAAACCTGATATAATAGTTTTAGGTTAAGTATGATGTTAACGTACATCAATCATAACTATCAAAACTCTGTGTTTACGCATCAGTGTGATAAAAATCATGTTCAAAACAAAACATTTTCAAGGTCTCCATTTTCTAAACATGGCGACGTAAAGAAATCTTATAGTTCTTAATATCACTAATATATCCTCTATTTGCACCTACAAGATGTAAAAATCACTTATTTATATCTTGCGAGTGGCAAAACAGTGGATCTTATTACCAATAGTAATTATTTTATCTTTTGTAGATCTCCCAGTGCCTGTGGATTAGGGGTCCCAAAATTGATAAAAACGTTTTACTTTTTTCCATGTTATGGAATTCATTTTTATAAAGGTCCTGATGTTTTAGTACTTTGATAGGCCTATGCCTAAGTGAGCGTAAGACAACAGCTTAAACGATATATATACACATATGCGTTATTATAGTAGCAATAGTTATAATAATAATATAATACCTAATTTTGAAACTGTTAGATCTTTAGTGGTTTCAAATAAGTTGAAATTGCTGCTTTTGGTATTCCAGAACCCCTATAGAAACTTAGTTACGCGTTGAAGTGGCGTGGCAGAGTACACTAGCCCTTAAAGCTGCAAATATAACAGGTTTCAAAAGAGCTGCAAAATGATACCTTTAGCTACTACAAGAGATATATTCCTCTATTGTATTACTTATTTGGAACTAAAAGTGCCAAATAAGAGTACGATAGCGCTTAGATTTAGGAGTTGCATATATGTGATTTAGAGACCTTATATACAACCAATACTTCTGTATAAGTGGAAATTAAAACCTGTATGTTACTTTAGGTAACAAAATCGGTTTTATGCTACCGTAGGAAACAAAGCAGAAACAAAAATCTTTCCTATGAAACTACGAGCGACAAGAAGTACTCATATACAAATAAGAGTTGTGTTTGAAGCTAAAGGTTTTATCAAACACTGTTATACAACTAATTTGCAACTTAGAGCTATAATATAAGTTGCAAAATTCACTAGTGTGCTACTTGGGAAATCATAACAAAATAAAAATCATAGACTTGGCATTTTTTCTGTAAAAAAAGGCACGAAAATCTGACTTAATATATAATAAAATATTTATAAAATTATTAAACACAAATCCACAATAACGTTAATTGTAACTGGAACTTGCAAAAGTGTATTCTACTTATTTTAAATCACAACCATAACTACAGCGTTACATTTCGTCGCGTCATTACCTAGAACATGACTAAGTGAAGTTCAGGCCCTGTTTTCTATTTACCCAAAATCAGAAGAAGTGAAACGGATCTACAGTAAAGTATCTTGTAATTAGTACAGTGTTTTAACGAGCAGTTCGTGCTTGATGCCAGTAATAAAGCAATCAGATTGTTTTAGGTGATAACAGAGAGCGCAATGACCCATACTTATCAAATATTTACACTACGTTAATAAGAGATATAAAAGATCACGATAACAATATACTCTACTAGTTTTTACCCGCGGCTTCGCCTGCATGATATTTTGATTTTTGACGCAATATCATTATAATTTATAGCCTATGTGTTATTCTGATATATAAGCTATATTATTGCAAAGTTTCATCTCAATCCGTTCAGTAGTTTTTGCGTGAAAGAGTAACAAACATCCATCCATCCATCCTCACAAACTTTCGCTTTTATAATATTAGTAGGATATATGCTCTTTTTTTTTGGATTAGGTATTTGATAACCAATTATAGTTTTACTTCAGTCCGATGTTTTTAACGTAATCGTTTATTTCAGGTATACAACCAAACTACCAACATAGAAGAAAATATGAAAATATACTCAAATCAATAGGTGGTAATGTGATGCTTTACTAATTATCAAAATTAAATAATAAAGTAAACAATTAACACTCATAGGGAATCGAACTCAGAACCCCCTTTTTTTTTTTTTTTTTTTTTTTTTTTAGCCAGGGGAATTCCTTTATGGATACCACCACACCTCGTGGGCAGGCGGGTGGTTATGTGGGAGTCCCGCCACTGGTCGGTATACCCACCAAAACCCCTGGGTGTTCCTCCACTGCGCCTGGTGTCGGGGCTACGGGCACGCTTCCGCACTCCTCCGCGGCACCCGACAGCGCTGGCCTTACTCAGGCCCCACCTCGGAGCTTGCACTCCCTCCAGATTGACGACGTGCCGAACACCAGACACATCGTCATCCACCACCTGGGACCAACCAGCACTGGGCGTCGGACAGCACCCGTATCCGACAGCCCTGGTCCCAATGCAACGGGTCAATTAAAGTGGCCCCGCGCCTGCCACTACGGCTGCAGAGGATAGGGAGAGCGGCCATCGCGATACCGACACGCCTCTTCCCCTGCAGCCCCACCGCCTCCGCCAACACGTTGGCGGCACCCGTTAGGGCCGCTGGCAGGATGGATAGGCAGCGGCCTTCTCGCCGCCCGTCCATCCCGCCGCCGCCCCCGCCTCGATGGGCTCGGCCGCGGTATCGCGACGAGCGCGACACCGCAGTCCACCTCAGTCGGCAAGCCAACCTACTGGCCAGCCTCTACATGGGTTTGGGGAAAAAACCCAGAGAGGCGGCCCCACCTCGGGTTCCTCTTAGCTTCACTGCGGCCGCCCATAAGCCACAGCTACTAAGCCCCCCCGCCACGACAAGGCGGGAACCCACTCGGGGGGGAACTCAGAACCCCCTGCATCATTGGCAAATGTATTCCCAACCGCGCGAAGAAGGTTGATAAAATGTAATGGGATCTAAAAATTAACCATCACTAGTAAAAATAACATCACAATTATTTCTCAAAACAAGAAAAAAGTCCTGCGGTTGGTTTGAGGCCCAGTCCGGTTTAATAAGTTTTTTCCTAACATCCGAAATACCTACTATTGGTGAGCACTGAGCAAGTCACAAAAGGATATGGAAAAGATGCGGGTTTTGAAATCTTGCAGAAACAAAATATATACCAATAGAAAGCTTATATAATTATCTTTTCAAACACATATTTTTTAGAATTTTTTTCATCGGCATTTAATTTTCAAATGGGTTCTAAAAACATTAGAAAAATGAACTATGTGCTACACCAAATAACTGCATTAAGCCTAAATTGAAAAAAAAACCTGACAGTGACATTATGAAACAGCAAATGGAAATGACATTGTCAATATTGAACAACCAGTAGAGGGCTGGTCGCCATGTTTTAAAAAATAAATAAATGTCTAACTCTAAAATACCAGCCCGCTATTGGTTGTTTGAAGATTCCTGTCTGATACGTAGACTACGTAGACCTCCTCTTAGTATTACCAGTTCAGTCTAAATATTTTCTACTTAGTGAAATAAAAAAGAGATATTATAATAAAACGGCGATACACAAAAATAGGTTTTTGCGTGAAATAATATTCTTAAATATGGCACTAAACATTAATACAGCTCGCATCGCTGCCGGTTTTCAAGGACCGCCTCCCATATAAAAAGTTTACCAATTCCTTTGTGTACTCCTAGTAGTTTCTCTACATTTCATTATTGCATGATTTATAAACTCTCTGCTAGATAAGTTCTTTCGTAAATTGATTTTTCCACGTTTACAGCGATCGCAAAATATATACACTGGTTAGATTTTGAAATAAATGAAAAACAGATAATTATTTTTTGCAAAAATAGCATGACCGACTTCACCCGCGTACAGAATCATTATAGTATAAAACAAAGTCGCTTCCCGCTATCTGTCCCCATTTATGCTTATATCTTTAAAACTACGCAACGGATTTTAATTCAGTTTGTTTTAATAGATAGAGTAATTCAAGAGAAATGTTTACATGTATAATACACCTGTGCGAAGCCGGGGCGCATCGCTAGAACGCAAATATTAGGCACGGATCGATGTAACATTTTTCATATTATTGTTGATTTATCAAAAATGGCTCAGCCAATTTCGATACAATTTAAATGGAACCAATTTAGAAGTATACTCTTTCCAATAAAAAAGAATTATTGAAATCGGACTACTATGAAATAAGTTATGCGTGGTTATAGATAAAAAAAAAATATACGCGTCGAATTGTATACCTCCTCCGGTGGTTCGTTGGTCAAAAAGCCATCTCAACTCGTCCTTGTCTGTTTTGGTTGATACTCGCAAATATTGTTAAGGTTTTAGATACTAAATGCTCTGGTTAAAATATTATCGGAATCGGCTAATAATTAGCATACCAGCTAATGTCCTCCCTTTTTGAGGGAATAACCCCCAAAGTCATAAATTGAAATGTAGGTACTTGTAAAACTAAGCCTTAAATAAGTTGTTTTCTTAACTACATATGTTGTTTAGAATTATGATGTAAGTCCTTATAAATAAATGCCTTTAAGCAAATTTATAATCGCCAATACTACAATAAACCGAGATCGTTACAGATAAATCTAATAACAAAAAATATTTAACGAGTTTAGTTTGAAGCTATAATTTATCCCGAGATGTAGATTGCTAATGTCCAACCCCAGGGCGTTATCAAATTGTCAAAGACGTTCTATGCACGTTATAAACAAATAAAAATCATCAAAGAGTTATCTTTGTGATAAGCATTTCAAAAATCTGAAGCGAACGCAGGATTTGAACCTGCCCTTTCGGATCACTAGCCCGACGCTCTCAGTTGGTTAGAGCGTCGGGCTAGTGATCCGAAAGGGCAGGTTCAAATCCTGCGTCCGCTTCAGATTTTTGAAATGCTTATCACAAAGATAACTCTTTGAAGTAAAATCTAGTGTGGAAAGCACTCAAAATAAAATCATAACAAAATAAAAATCATAGACTTGGCATTTTTTCTGTAAAAAAAGGCACGAAAATCTGACTTAATATATAATAAAATATTTATAAAATTATTAAACACAAATCCACAATAACGTTAATTGTAACTGGAACTTACAAAAGTGTATTCTACTTATTTTAAATCACAACCATAACTACAGCGTTACATTTCGTCGCGTCATTACCTAGAACATGACTAAGTGAAGTTCAGGCCCTGTTTTCTATTTACCCAAAATCAGAAGAAGTGAAACGGATCTACAGTAAAGTATCTTGTAATTAGTACAGTGTTTTAACGAGCAGTTCGTGCTTGATGCCAGTAATAAAGCAATCAGATTGTTTTAGGTGATAACAGAGAGCGCAATGACCCATACTTATCAAATATTTACACTACGTTAATAAGAGATATAAAAGATCACGATAACAATATACTCTACTAGTTTTTACCCGCGGCTTCGCCTGCATGATATTTTGATTTTTGACGCAATATCATTATAATTTATAGCCTATGTGTTATTCTGATATATAAGCTATATTATTGCAAAGTTTCATCTCAATCCGTTCAGTAGTTTTTGCGTGAAAGAGTAACAAACATCCATCCATCCATCCTCACAAACTTTCGCTTTTATAATATTAGTAGGATATTTGCTCTTTTTTTTTGGATTAGGTATTTGATAACCAATTATAGTTTTACTTCAGTCCGATGTTTTTAACGTAATCGTTTATTTCAGTATACAACCAAACTACCAACATAGAAGAAAATATGAAAATATACTCAAATCAATAGGTGGTAATGTGATGCTTTACTAATTATCAAAATTAAATAATAAAGTAAACAATTAACACTCATAGGGAATCGAACTCAGAACCCCCTGCATCATTGGCAAATGTATTCCCAACCGCGCGAAGAAGGTTGATAAAATGTAATGGGATCTAAAAATTAACCATCACTAGGATCTAAAAATAACATCACAATTATTTCTCAAAACAAGAAAAAAGTCCTGCGGTTGGTTTGAGGCCCAGTCCGGTTTAATAAGTTTTTTCCTAACACCCGAAATACTCGTACCTACTATTGGTGAGCACTGAGCAAGTCACAAAATTTGTGTACTCCTAGTTTTTTCTCTACATTTCATTATTGCATGATTTATAAACTCTCTGCTAGATAAGTTCTTTCGTTAATTGATTTTTCCACGTTTACAGCGATCGCAAAATATATACACTGGTTATATTTTGAAATAAATGAAAAACAGAAAATCGTGAAAGATCTGCATCACATGTCATCTTCCCATCCAACTCGATACTTGTTCGGAATGCAATATTGCAAGCTTGCAAAGAATTTAAGGCCCATTTTGAACTAGCTCAGGCATGGTAGCTCCAATATTACCTAGTCAAGCTTTCGATTTTGCCTTGGGGACTTTGTCAGTCGGTATTGTAGTTATATCATAAATATAGTATAGGTATTTAATACCTTTCGATGATTGATACTATAATTTTCTAATAACTCTCACATTTATGTGGGTGGAGTATATTTTATGTTTCGATACATAGTACTTGTCTCCAAAAAACTTAGTGCTCTCTCTAAGGTGAGACGGTATTTCACACCTGAGCAACTACTTAGTGTTTATAAAGCACAAGTCAGGAATACTGCTCTCACCTTTGGGATGGCTCTGCCAAATATCAACTGGAGGCTCTGCAGTCGATTGAGAGGCGAGCCAGGAGGCCGATTGACAACGACGCCTTGACTAAGTTACAACTGCAAAGTCTCGAGCATCGACGAAAGGTAGCGTGTTTGTCGGCCTTTTATCGGATACACTTCGGAAAGTGCGCTCAGGAGCCGCTCAATCTGGTCCCACCTGCCCATTTCTTCTATCGTACGGCTAGACAGATGGGACCAAAGCGCCACCCTTTTATGGTGGACATTCCGCGCGTTAGAACTAAGCGTTTCGAATCCTCATTCCTCATACGAACAGCCAGAATGTGGAACGCTTTGCCTGGGTCTGTCTTCCCGCTTAAATAGGTATAACGTGGGTGTCTTCAAATCCCGAGTAAATAGGTATCAAAAAATCAAATCAAAAATCATTAATTTCGACCAATCATTGAGTCATAATTCAGCATACAAAAACAAATCATTTAAAAGATGTCAGACTTAATCAAATAAAAATTACAGAATAACAATACAGACATACACTTTTGAAAAATTTTACAGATCTTAAAATACGCCTCTCGACATATCCTTGTTAGTCAATACATGAACCATCAGACAATGGTTCATGTATTGACAGTCAAAACGATTCGCATATATGCTTAGGACTCTGTTGGGGCTGGCCCGGACCCTTCGCGCCAAGGATGTACACATCTTCCGCATCGTCGTGTAAAAGCAATCGACACGCCCTTCAGCAAACATCTCTGACGCACTACAATATCGAGGCAACCCCATTAGAATTCTAAACGCATTATTGTACTGGACACGAAGAGCGCCGTACTGTTTCTGCGTGAACGACACCCACAGGCCGCAAGTATAGAATGACGTGCAAAATGCTCGAAACAGCGTAATTTTGACAACCCTCGAACACCGCGCAATCTTGCGGGCTATCATATTGGCTCTGACAGATAACGCTCTCCGCTCCCTCTCGATATCCGCATCGTCTCTCAGATCAGAGGTCACCACATACATGCCCCAGATACCGGAACTGCTGAACTCTGTTTAATTCTACCCCGTTTAGTCTTATAGGCGGAACAGTATCAGGACACTTGCCACCTCTGGCCCGAAAGACCATGCATTCACTTTTCTTTGCATTGTAGAGAATACAGTGATTAAGTGAATATCTATCACAAATACTCAACAGCCTAGACAACCCACAGACCGATGCGCTCAGCAGCACCATGTCGTCCGCATAGCTGATATTATTGACACAGGTCCCGTCAATATGGCAGCCGACACGGGTGCTGCTGAGCTCCTTGATTAGGGCATTCACGTACAGGTTGAAGAGCTTGGGCGAAGTCAGCTCCCCCTGCCTTGCCCCGCACTCCAACCTATACGGCTCCGATAAAGCTGTAGACCACCGAACAACGTTGACCTGGTTCAAGTACCAGTACTTGAGAATTTCCACTAGTACTGAAGGCATCGTGGTTTTTGTCAATTTTTCCCACGATATATCATAGCAAACCAGGTCGAACGCCTTCGAGAGGTCGAATAAGCAAGCATAGATTGGCGTATTTCTATCGGCGTAGTACCTGACAGTCTGCTTCAGGCATAAAATAGCTGACTCTGTGGAGAGACCCGGTTTGAAACCAAACTGATTATCATGTATATTGATGTATTTGTCAAGTTGTATGTTGAGCAGACTATCAAGCACCTTCGACAATATAGTAGCCAAGGAAATCGGCCTATAGTTCTCCCTACTACAAATATCTCCGGTTTTACTTTTCACAATGGGGACTACCACTGTCTTCATCATATGAGCTGGCAAATAACCGTGTCTCATACAGAATGTATAAAACATCGAAAGAATCCTGGTATCTTCTACGTAAGCGTGCTACACCCTAGACCGCATATCTGCTCAACATCAGGCAGTATGTAGTCAATCGCAAACCTATAAGGAATAAAAAAAAAAAAACGTTTAATCGGCTAGGGAGCTTCAGTGAGGATGATGTATACCCCTAATAGCTCTACAGAGAGCCGTGTTTATTTGAAAATGAAGGTGATAATCAAATAATGATTTCGATGACTGGACACGAGCAGCTCTACAACTCTCATAGGTACGAGTAGTTATGTTGACATTTTTAATCGACGAAACGGAGGAGGTTATCAAGTCAAATTTGTTTTTGTTATTTTAATTTCACGGTAGTAACACGAGTATTTTTTTTTACTGTTTTTACAACTTTCAACTGTAGTAGTAAGAAGAGTAATTCGTTTACCGTTCTTACTACTGGTAGTAAGAATGGTAGTAACACTGGGAACAAACCCTCGTAGCATACATTGATTCAAGTGAACTATTCAAATTTTGAATGTAGATTCGGAATGAAAATAAATAAATAAATATATCTTTATTGTAAACCTAAATTTACAGTAATATACAACAGTAACTATACACAAAACATGCGGTATGTCGGACGAGAAGACACTACGCAATTTTCCGAACGCTGCCCAGCCGAGTTGGATTCGGCGATTGGCCTCTTTGTTGAAGTCGGACCTACCTAACTAGACTACTTGTCCTAGGTAGAGTAGGCAGTGACGGATTTGCCTAAAGGCCGACTAGGCCCGGGCCTAGAGCGGCCGGATTTTAGGGGCGGCCAAAAACATGTGTGTGTACCATAATAGAATTATAAAAAGAACACTAACAAAACTGTCACATTACTGCAAAATATATTTGTTTCATCTATCCCATCCTTTGAAACATATTCCACAAAAACAGTGGAGTTGATTTAGTTGCCCTATCAGCGGGCGGTCAGTGAAGATTGTTAACTCAACATTATAATTATTGAAATGCAAAAATGTTCTTTAAGGCTAGTTTTACAGAGTTCACATTCTAGCTCGATGCTCATTGCTGTAGTTGGGGACACACGTGTGCGGAAATACTTTGCTGTATGTTTTAACACAAGAAATGAAGCTTTATAATTTTTGGGGTGCTTCGTTGCACAATACCAAAAGTTGGCAATACGTAATTTTTTTACCATAATTTACGATTGGAGAGCCATATAACAATAAGAGTTGCTAACAATTGCCTGAATCTTTCACTTTGTGAATTTTATGAGGGTTTTACAATATTTAGTATTTTTTGAGGGGGCAGTATAACTCGCACTTGTTCTTCAGCACGTGTCTAACATTTGCGTTACCTAAACACGTTATCATAAATTAAGCTTTAGGAATCTAGAAATAAAGGTGAAAATGAAATATTTCTGGAAATGGTTGTCTTTCAAATAAAACGTACTTTTGAAAGTTTTCTAAAAAATCAACCAATGTAACCCCATTGGTTTTTACTGCATGGTCAACGACGCTCCATGTTGTGTCTCAGTCAGTTTTCAACCGAATATGAGGTATAGATTTCATGTGCCTCTGATTGTAATTTTACGTGTAATTATAAGTCAACAACTTTAATCACTACACCATAGTGAACAAATAGACATTTCAAAATATTCTCAGGACATTATGAGTGCAAATTTTTCTAAGTGTGATAACACCTAAGTGGATATTTTTTGAACATGTCTTCATCAATAGATGGAAAAATAAGACTAAGTGGAGCTGAGTATTTTAAACGGGCTAAGAAAAAGAATGACAAACAAAAAGATGTTATTAGAAAATCAGCAAAATTATATTTTTTTAGAAAAACTTCCACGTGTTATTAAGTTTAACGATGCGCCATATAGTATCCTTCAGCTAAGACACTCCAAAAATTGAGAGTCAAGTGAAAGAAGAAATTTCTACGTGTGTACACGTGCTGAATCCTGCTGATAGAGTCGACGATGATCCGTGCAATAATGGGTTATTAACGAATTTACGCTTGATTACATAATGTAAGAACGGATCATCGTCGACTCCATCAGCAGGATTCAGCACGTGTACACACGTAGAAATTTCTTATTTAGCGTAAATTCGTTAATAACCCAAAATGGGTTATTAAGAATATTAACGAAGGGGGGTACCAGATACGCTGGCCTAGAGCGGCTCATACTGCTAGTCCGCCTCTGAGAGTAGGTAGACGTACTAGTCAACGACTTCAAGAACTGAGTTTCCAACAGAAATCAGGGTGGGTAAAACATGGGAATTACACATGACTTTCGTCTTGTCCATGTTCATCTTAAGACCCACCTGTTGAGAAACCCGATTGAGGCCTTCGAGCATCGTGCTCAGCTCTTCCATCGATTTTGCCATGATTACTATACCGTCGGCAAACCGAAGGTGAGTGAAGTATTCGCCATTGATATTGATGCCGAATCCTTTCCATTCCAGGAGCTTGAAGGCGTTCTCCAAAGTAGTTGTAAATAGTTTCGGAGAAATTACGTTTCCTTGTCGTAAGACAGGCTCTTTTTAAACGGATCGCCTTGGAGCTCTCTTCCTGTACTTGGACGGACCGACATAGTGGCTTTATTATACAAGCACTTCAACTTCGATGTACCGATAGTCAATACGGCATCGTTGGAGAGACTCGAGCACAGTCCATTTTAGGATTATTATTACTACACTTATACACACATATTATTACGATAGGTTTATTACTACATATATTTAATTTTGTATTACTACTCCACAGCACTGTGAGGTCCGTGACCTTTGTTAAGTTAGCATATAAATAGCTGTTTACTGTATACAGGGAGAGGAAAGTTAATTTACAACTTAATCTAATAAGTTCATTTTGCTACTTTGTGTGTACATGTACATCAATGCGGGTAAATCAGGATACCGAAAGAAACTATCGATTACGCGTACGTTACAGATGCCGTGCCAGGCATCATCGCCCTCCACAATTTTATCCTTTTTTTGTTTTTCGTTTACCATGGTGTAGTAGGATGTACTTGATTTTAAAAGGAGGTGCCGTCTACTATTTAGTCCGCATTATAAATTTTTCAGTTGTAAGCCTATTTTACCTGTTTTCTCTCATTTTTTAAACGACTTTCAAAAAGGAGGAGATTCTAAATTCGTCTGTATGTTTTTTGTGTATGTTCATAGATATTTTTCCAATTTTGAACCGAATCAAAACAATATTTTTTAGTTCGAAGTTATGTTACTCAGCAACCTTTCTCAAGTTGGCGAGTGCTAGCACGCGGAGCCGTCTTGCAATGCACTGAGTGACTTTCGAGTGCATTGCGAGGCGGCTCCTCGTGCTAGCACTCGCCAACTTGAGGAAGGTCGCCGAATGCGACCAAAACTATAGTCCTTACGACTATCTCTACACGTGAGTTCAGTCCCGTTATATATAGTATAAAATGTGTGAAAACCACGTTAATTTCCGTAATAAAATTTCTTGAAATTGTAAAAAAACGTTTAAATTTTTTACAGAAGAAAAAATAATATGCCTTTGTTACAACAAAATATAAGTATACCTACAATATTACGTAGGTACTTAAGCTAAATATTTGCACTTAAATAACTTCTACATAAAAAGCAAACTTCCGTTGACAGCATGCTCAGCATGCTGGCAGCATTACCACATGAATTTGAATGGCAATGCGTATATTTGAAAATTACACGTGTCAGTGCAGAGCATAATTAGCTAAATGTATCATCTGTCAAATGTAGGATGCGGTTAAACGTGTGCTTATTTTGAATCAGAAAATAATTGACACAACAGAAAAATATTTTTTAGATATGTGTTGAAATTGAAAAAAAAAATGTTTGGCATAGTTTCTGTCCTTCGCGATAGTGTAGTAGGCGAATGAAAAGCACCTCGTATACTTTCTAAGTATAGCATTCCAACGGCAATAAATAATCGACTTTAACTCACCGACTTATCTGTAGGCAGGACGGTTATCTCGTTGAATCGTTTACTGTCACTAAAAGGGAAATGTGTCACGATTGCTAAATGACTTTAATATAAAACAGAAGTATCTCTGCTACTTGTTTCGTTGCACTTAATCACTGTAAACGCAGCTATAAATGTACAAACTTGTACAGTTAGACTTGCCCTTGTGACAGTTATTTTTTTAATGTTTTTTTCTAAGCCTACATACCTAGGTATATATTTATTGCATTTTGCACAATCTTTCAGTTACTCTGGAAGTAGGTTATTACAACTTTTACTTGATAAATTTTTTATGATGAAGATTATAGCGGTGAAGCTTTACTTAGGTAAGTTTAACAAATTTCTTATACCTATATTTATTTACTATACTTACCTATATTTGCTTTACGAAGATGGCACCGCAGCGGTACGGGTCTTTGAGGAAATATTATACGTAGTAATATAGCTCGATGGTACGGGTGGACGATGTTCTCTCAGACAAATTCAAAACAAAATCTGGTGATCGGTAGGGGTGCATAATGTCACCGCAGCTCTTCAATGCCTATACGGAGTTGATTATGCGTATTGTGTTGGAAGGATGGACCAAGGGCATCTCGGTGGGTGGACGCGTGATCAATAACCTAAGGTACGCTGACGATACTACACTAATAGCGCAAACAAAAGAAGATTTTGAGGAGCTTTGGACTCGTCTGGAAACCACTAGTCTCCAATTTGGGCTTGCCCTTAATAGGGATAAGGCAAAAGTAATTGTAGTAGATCGGGCTGGACTCAATAACACAGCAGGGCAGAAAATAGCCAATTGCGAAGTGGTAGAAAAATACATTCAGTCTACCGTGGTGCAGTGTGCTCGTGATACGACTGATCGGCACAGATGGAGGAACATCGCGAGACGTGCAGCAGCCCTGGGAAGAGATGACAACGGCGAGGAGCCTCCGTGAACCATCCACGCAACCACGACCACTCTGACAAGAGTGCACGATTAAGAAGAATATTTATTTATATCGTAGTTTACAAAATCTGGCTAAAGCTATCGCTTTTTTATATGTTGAAAACACCTTGTTATGTCCTCTTCGTTCTTTGTTATACCTATAGCTTTTTACCCTTTGGCTACCGACGTGGTTTTAGCGTATGACTGACGCCGACGTCACGTCTCACGGGCTGACAAAATTAAAAAATAAATATATATTAAAAAATACTAATAATAAGGCACCCTAGGTTTTCATAGCTTTTTAATATTGATGGGTAGGTATATGTTCTATGTTATTCATTTTAGAATAAATAAATAACTACCTCTTCAATTTTAAGATTAATTAACATTTATTCATAATATCGCAATAGTTGCTTGGTTAATTTTAGGAACTTAGTACAGACTCTATTTTTTTCTAACCAATGAGAAAATGAACATACGAACTTAAAAACCTTCTTTATAATAATATGAGTATAATTTTTAGAATACAAGTTTTTCTAACTTTAAACTATAAAAAACTGACAACCCTTGTAATTGCTAAATTTACTGGTATTCATATATCAGTGGATTCCATAATTTGTTCTATATTTGGTAGCAATCTACGTAGGATAATCTAATTTTCTTCTTCTTAAGCATTTTGTAATATCATAAAACTTTTAAACTGATATTACAGCCAACGAACTACGGCTGATGATTATGGTGGTGATAACGTCAATGAGTCACAGCAAGAAAAAACATTATGGAACATGCTACAACTTTCTTTACCCAACTTTATGCTAAAGAATTTAATACATATGAGGTATCTTCTCAACTTCCACTCCCACATTTAGTAGAGCAAGAGCCAGAAATTCTTTTAGAAGAAGTGGAGAGAGCTATACTCAGCCAAAAACTTGATAAAGCTCCCGGACCAGACAAGATCCCGAATGAACTACTCCGGGGCACGATTGATGAACTGAGTCCTGTTCTAACAAAAGTGTTTAATGAAATTCTAAGTACTGGCAAAATTCCACAACAATGGACCAAGTCGCATATCATTTTATTACATAAAAAGGGCTCGAGAGACGACATCGGAAACTACAGGCCTATTAGCTTGATGTCTAACATATACAAAGTTTTTGCCAAGGTAATACTAGGTAGAATTGACAAAAAGTTGGACGAACAGCAACCGGTAGAGCAAGCGGGTTTCAGGAAAAACTACTCAACTCTAGACCACATTCATACTGTCAAGCAAGTACTAGAAAAATACTCAGAATATAACAAACACATATATATAGCGTTCATAGACTACAATAAAGCTTTCGACAGTTTATTTCACGATAGAGTATGGGACAGCTTGCACCAACAAGGTATACCATTGTTATACATAAACATTTTAAAAAATATATACTCAAACAGTACAGCGAGAATCCAGTTAGAAGCACTTGGAAAAGAGTTCCCAATAGACCGAGGGGTAAGACAAGGAGACCCCACCTCACCGAAGGTCTTTTCAGGAGTTCTAGAAAGCATCTTCAGGAACTTGGCATGGGATAACTTTGGCATCTGCATTCACGGTAAAAGACTCAATCACTTAAGATTCGCCGATGACCTAGTACTGATGGAAGAATCTCCCAGAGTACTGGAACAAATGATAAGAGAACTCTCCCAAGAGAGTCAACAATTTGGCCTTGTCATGAACAGCAGTAAAACCAAACTTCTAACCAATAGCAAGCAAGAGATAATATCAGTAAACGATGTACCATTAGATTATGTCAAAGAATATATTTATTTAGGTCAAATTATATCTTTTGAAGATCAAATGACAAAAGAAGTTAATAAAAGAATAGCTAACGGATGGCGAAAGTATTGGTCATTAAAGTTTATCATGAAGAGTAATGACTTCAACATGAATATAAAGAGTAAGATATTTAACTCATGTATTCTCCCTTGTCTGACCTATGGCTGCGAGACATGGGCCATAACAGCAACACACAGAGCAAAACTTGCATCATGTCAACATGCAATGGAGAGAAGCGTTCTTGCCCTCAGGAAAAGAGATAAGGTCAGGAATGTTGATATAAGAGAACAAACCAAGTTCACTGACATCTTACTTAGAATCGACCAACTAAAATGGAAGTGGACTGGCCATATGATGCGTAGCAGGGAAGCCAAATGGAGTAAAGAAGTCACAAATTGGTATCCAAGGGACTCTACAAGAAGTAGAGGTAGACCAGCCTGCAGGTGGGAAGACGAAGTAAAGAAGGCAGCCGGGCCATACTGGAGGAGAGCAACAAACGACCGTTCCCACTGGAGAGAGTTGGAGGAGGCCTTTGCCATGAGGCATACTGAAACCAGAGACATTATCTAAACAAACATTGTAAATTATTATTATTATATACTACGGGACTAATCGCGCGCTAAAATTACGAGATAAATAAATACCTCCTAATCCCGACGTTTCGGCCGAGTTGCATCGACCGTGGTTACGGGCAGACTCCATATAATAGTGATGTGTTCGAATCGCGAAAGTTTAAAGACAACAAACATTGTAAACACTAAAAAGTAAGGTAAAAAAGGATGGGTATAAATGTATAGTAATATACAGTATGCAAACATTTACATTTAGTTATAAAAATAAAACCAAAATGTGTGTGTGTAAATGTATAAAAAATATCATATTGAAAATAGAGCTAGTTTCAAAAATTAAAAAGTCTGTGTTTGTAATTGTAAATGTATATTATAATATAAATAGATTTAGTTAAGAGAATAAATTAAGTTAGGTAGTTGTAATTTGGTTGTGGGTTTCAGTAAATAAAGGCTATTTTATTTTATTTTTATTTTATTTTAACGTCAATGAGATGCTATGTGCTTAAGATACACAAAACCGAGGTGACGTCCAAGAGACGGACAAATGTATAGTACTTTAACACCGTGCATACGTCTGTGAGACGTCAATCGCACGGCGCACCTGTACAGACATGTGTGCACTCGCAGTGCTCGCCAAGGCGTCTAACATCAACAAGATGATACTGGAGGAAAGAGGAACTCCGTGAGGTACGCACTTAAAAAGATATTTTAATTATAAAAGTAATGTCGTCTGTGAGACGGGCACGTCGGTAGTTAAAGGTTAAATTGAAGTAGGTACCTAAATAAGATGGCGGCATAATCTTCCCCAGGCGGCTTATACTTATGTACCCACGCAACGCCAGTGGAGACGAGAATCGAGACAACTATTGTTATTCTCAATTTATCAACCGTGTGACGTAGATGTTTATTCATATCATTACAACGATTTTTCTGTCTCCCGATGTTTAGTCTAATCGATGACATCGATGTGTTCTACTGACACCAATTTCAGTGTTCTTCTTAGTCACGGGTTGATAACTCAGGACTTGAAGATTGAAATAATGATATCAAATGTCTAGTTAATACAGAAATGATGAAAAAATTATAAAAGTTATGCCGCTAACTTACCTTGTCATTCATTGTTATTATTAGCCGTAGCCGCCGTAAGACGTCCACTGCTAGACATAGGCTTCCCGTATGGAGTTCCTATGAGCCTGGTTGGAAGCCGCTTACATCCAGAACGTTCCTACTGTTATAATTGAATAAAATATCTTAGATCCACTTGGTCGCTTACCTTGCTTAGCCATAGCTTTCCTTGCACCGTGCCTGAATAGTATATTAAACTCGGGATACTAGATAACAGATAACTAGATATAAGTCGTGGCGGCTTAGAGGTAGTGACACCCGCCTTACAATCGTGAGGTCGTAGGTTCAAATCCCGGTCCCATACCTATGAGTTCTTTGGAATTTATGTACGGAATTTCACATCACTGGCTTTTCGGTGAAGGAAAACATCGTGAGGCAACCTGCATATATCCGTAGAAGAAATTCGATGGCGTATGTGATCCATCAACCAGCACTGGGCCAGCGTGGTGGATATGGCCCAATCACTCTTCGTAGGTAGTATAGTTGGTAGTAGGTTTGGGTAGGCCTACGTCCTGCAGTGGGCTATTAAAAAGGCTGATACAGTACTAGATAACATAATTAATCTAGTTATTCTGTCCTAACAGTTGGCAACATTCCGTTATTTCGATAGGGCCCTGTAATTTATTCATTCTGTAATGTTTGATTATAATTAATTTTTAACGTTTATCAAGAAAAAACATAGGGCTGGCACCCCAACAAGTCGCGTCTGAATCTAAAATACTTATACTGAATTCAAAATATCTAAATACTGAAAAAATAATTAAAACTACAATCGAATTATGGCACGCATGACTTTTTATGCACGTAATATTTTTCGATCGCTAAAACTTTGCTCAGTTACAGAGTAAAAATTGTTATCTACTGAAATAAATATTTGCTATAGCGCGGGGAAACAGGGTTACAATCAATGTTTTCTGGAATCAAGTTCGCCGTGGGCAGTAAATAGGTACCTACATTGGCTACCGTAATTGGTGAAGTTATTTATTGTTACTAAGAGACAGTAGGTAGTTAAGGGACTGTCCCTCTACTTGCTACAGTTTTTACATTGTTATAGTCATAGTCATTTATTGATAACACCACTGTTACAAGTCAAAATTTAAATACCATTAGCAATAATCTATTTCAATACATACAAAACAACAAAACACTTCATATACATCGTATATGAAATTAATGATTAGAATTATAATGTCAATGAGTATAGATTGAATGTCACAATAAATAATAAATAATAATAAATCATAATTATTATAATATAATTGATAATATAATTGACGATGATGAATGATTTTTAATTTTACCTTTTTAGTTACTTACACCCGTAATGTAAGTAACTAAAAAGGTAAAATTAAAAAATAGGATCTAACGAACCCATTAAAATCTAGAGTCTTATCTTTACACGGCGCGGGCGCGCGAGTCTCTTTCCGTCTTACCACAAAAGTTTTCCGCACGCTTTAGACTATGTTTAACAATACAAATTGCACGGTTAAACAGTGTTTAAAGTGAGTTTAAATTTGTTGTGGTAATGTGGTTTGCCTTTGTGATGATTTATCAGAACGAGCCGTGTACGGGACGGGCCCGGATGGGGCACGAACGAGTCATGGACGGCACACTACACAAAAAATATGGAACGTGCGCCGTCCATGATGCACGGATGGGGCCTGGACGGGGCACTAAACAGAATGTATGAAACCTGCGCTGTCCCTGCTCCGTCTGTGTCCCATGCGCTACAGGCCCCGTCCGAGCCCGTCCCGTACGCGGCCCATTCTAAAATAAATCATTCATCATTTTTTTGTAGTGAGTATTTATACTCAGACATCACAAAATGCTTGTTCACGAAACATAGGTAATACATGACAGAGAACAGTTGAGTGAGCGCATATGAATAAGCGATTTGTTGTGCTTTGTGATTATTTATGGTTAATAAAAAAATACATAATAATTATTATTGGCGTTACGCGTAGTTGTGATTTTAACAGAGAGTTGCGGATTTACCCACGCTCAAGTTTACGCTACGTGAGAGCGGATTTCAGCGGATATGAATAATTATATAATCGAAGATTCAGAATAATAAGGGAACGTACCCATACAATGTGGAAAATTTTAGAGGCGCCATCGTAAATTTAATAGCAACTTAAAATATTGCTGTTTCTTTATCACTCTATGCATTTGAAAGAGAGAACAATATTTTAAGTTGCTATTAAATTTACGATGGCGCCATCAAAATTGGCCACTATGTTACCCATTTAGGGGGAAGAAGGTATTTAAAGTACTAAGGTTGGTCAAAGGGGCGGGGGAGAGAGCTTAGGTTTTAGTCTCGTAGTCAAGTTTTTTTATATGTTATGAACATACACAAAAAATACATACAGACGAACATAGTACCTACATCCTCATTTTTGGAAGTCGGTAAAAATAGAGTATCTAACTATTTCAACAAAGTCTATCATAAAAATATAAAAACAACATCGCCATCTAAAATGCAATAGAAATATAAATTGAATTGGTTTTTCCTCTACAAATATAACTTAATATTCTATCTATGGAGCTGATTTTATATTCATGAAAAATAAATATGTTCAGATTTGATGTGCACTATAAATCAAAGTCTAAAAAATCCATTTTACTGTAAAGAATAAGTAAGCCCCGGGAGAATGGCTGCTGTTATTTTTGCCCCATGTGTAAGAAATAGCTCCGATCAACCAAATAACAAGGGATATAAAATAAGTAACCGGCTGGATACGTTTCTGTGAAAAGGTGGCACGGATAAGTGAGATAATGCGAATAGAGTTACTGATGTCACTGTGAAATATTGCCCCTTTAACAGGCCTGTTTACTATGCGCCACTGAACTTTGGTATAAAACAAGAAATCTTTATTTTGCTTCGTAGAGTCTATATAACCTTTTCTCTTAAGCAATTGGACTTTACATTAATAAGTACACAATGGCGGGTAAACACATTTGACTCCAGAAGACTATTGAAATTTTCTCACGAAAATTCAATATTATATTATATCACTGACATTTTCTATTAGTAAAGGGAAAAAGTAGGCATGTAATAGGTATGTGTTAGCCTAAGATTTGATAAAATCGTAAAATGATTGCTGGCTACATTACTGAGCAAATTTTGACGACGAATATGCCATCCCCTAAAATTTGTCGCTCTAGGGTCCATACTCATACCAGCCTACATAGCTTATTGGTAAATCTACCACTGTAAAATCACATTTCATCACATTTAGCTTGATATTAAGCAGGTATAAGTAATTATAGTCTAATTGTAGCACACATACCTAGAAAGTAGCTAAGTAGATAGAATGTTTTATAATAGTAGATTGTATCATATGGGAGAAAAATAATATTTTTACGGCGAGGGCGCTTTTTTTAATCCAGAGCGAAGTGAGGGATTCTTTAGTAGAATCCTGAACGTAGCGAGGTATTCAAAGTACGTCGCCCGAGCCAAAAATATATTTTGCGCCCGAGTGGTACACTCTACTTTTCAACACCTCTATGAGAAAATAAAAGGTGCCTCATATTTCACTGTAATATTATTATATAATAAAACGTAGAGTAACAAATAAATTGAAATTAAATGGTATCTAATAATAAAACAAATGAAAACTTATATTTACATTCTTTTCATTCATTTTCTTGGCGCTGCGAACACTAAAGCCGGAAACATACTATCGGACGCGGCTGACGGACGCGACTGACAGCCGCGACTTAGCAATGTGCACAGTCTTAAAACATCTGGTGTACCAGATCGCTCCCGGACATCCGAACGCTCAAGGTTGTCCGAAGGTGACGTCCGCGACTTATGTCCGATAGTGTGCACGGCTCAGTGTACTTTCATAGCTTAGGTCGCGGCTGTCAGTCGCGTCCGTAAGCCGCGTCCGATAGTATGTTTCGAGCTTAACATTACAAATAATTCCAAATTCAAAAAGTGCGCGGCAAAGATCATTCCGGCGCACTTATTTGTTCTGAATTCAAAAAGTGCGCGGCAAAGATAATTCCGGCGCACTTATAAAGTTCCTTTATAGAAAACACCACCTTTGGGCGCACATAATGGCGAACCAAGTAGTCCTTTTCGAATAGATGTGATGAAAAAATATATAATTACTAGCTGACCCGGCAAACGTTGTTTTGCTATATTAAATAAATCTGGAGAAGGCCATCCTTATCACTTAGGGGGAAAAACTGCCTATATACGACCTATTCTCAGACATAATACTGTGACACAAGATTTTCATACAGATTAGTAACACTATCCTCTTACCCTCTAAATTAATTATCACGCAAATGTATTCTGATATAATACATACCTACACTACGCTCGAGAAACTTAATCCCCACTAACATAGCCAAGTATTCTATCGAAATAGCTATCGACGTTGTCGGCGGGTGCGAAGCAATCGGTCTCGTATTATCCCTACTAAGTGGCTGGTTTTCGACAAGGTGTAACATCTACAATACCTATTCGTAAGATGTTACATCTCGGTTATTAGCTGTTCACAACGGTTATTAGGTCGGCTATTTATTGTGGTTTTCGAAGCTTTTGATTTGGAAAACCGATGGTGTTGCTCCTGGAGAGTAAGCTTATTATGTTCAACGATTCATACAGTTACTGTAATCTGTATATATTTTTGATTTTATACCTATATATTCAACAACTAGTTTTTGCCCGCGGCTCTGCCCGCGTATATTTTGATATTTGTGCTGACTCAGAGTAAACTTTAAATTTTCCAGGATAAAATGTAGCCTATGTCACTTTCCGTCTTTTAAACTATGTCTACCAAAAATCAAGTCAATCCGTAGCTCCGTTGCTGCGTAAAAAAGGAACAAACCAACATACCAATAAATTAATATACTTTCGGATTTATAAAATTAGTAAGGAAGTAAGAATAACACACGATCAATTCTCATAAGACACCTACTGCTGGACAGAGCTTTAACCAATATATTTCAAATAAAACTGGTTAGAAGCTGCTTGTATCCAGCGTGATCCAGCAGTCCTCGTCAGTCACCCGTCGATCTTGTCTCTTCGGGAACTTAACAGCAGATCTATGTGCTCTACCCACTGCCAATTGAATTTGCTAATCCTCTGATTGGCAGGCTTCCAATGCTATGCCAATAACTGTGGTTCGGGGACAGATCTCCTCATTCCTGTTTTGACTTGGCCCTATTTGTATCTCTGCTAAGTCAGATCAGGATCAAATCACTCTACGTAGCTCTTTGGCTATCTTAAAATATCGTAAACAAATTACGTTAACTGTAAGTACTCGTACCTGCGTATTGAATGAAAAATTGTGTTTTATTTAATTTGCATGCTTTATTATTCTTATATACTACGGGATTAATCGCGCACAAAAATCGCTAGATAAATAAGTAGGTTCCTCATTACTCAGAGCAAATAAAAAAATCTAGAGAGAACGTCGTTGAACCGACAAGTGAGGCCGGTTTTTTATACATGTGTGAGTGCGTCGGTGTTGCGCCGCCATAGTTCGACTGACAAGCCAAGGCGTAGTTTCGTTGTACGTGGATGTGTGTGTAATTGTCAGTATACGGCGAGGCGTAGTTTTGGTTGGCTTCACTTGTTTGTTCACAACATTCTAATCTGATTGACATACTGTTTAATTGGTGTACCTAATTTTAAACTTACTATGTTTAAATAGCTTCAAACAACTAATTGTCTATATGCCATTGATGGCGGAGGCTAGAGAACTTTTAATAATTTATTCGAACATCTATGTATTTACATATATACTCGTACCTAGTTTCACAGACTAATAAATCATTGTTTCATTTTCTCTTGATTTTTCTATTTGCTCTGAGCCTCATTATCCCGACGTTTGGTTGGACCGAGTTACATCGATCGTGGTCACGCGGGCATGTTAGTATATAGTATTTATTTATTTCTTGCATTTTAGTTTCTTCTCATATAAAAACGAGAATCAACTAAAACAGGCTTCGTCTGTTTCTCAAATCTACGTAGTTTAATTATTTTCAGCTTTTATTGTCTTGAATAGTCTCTATTCAAATTTATTCCACGGACAACATGGAAAGGCTCATCCGGAAATACCAAGCTTTTTCATGCAAAGCCTCCCGTATACATCAAAAGAGGCTTTGACGCTGTTTTGATGAGTTTAGATGTTCTGGCGGGTTTGTGTTTGCATAGGAACCTGAAAATAACTACGCAAAGTAGAAATAGGTATCTCAGCGTACCTACAGACGTCTACAACAAGGTAAATTGTTGATGTACCAACCTACCTAAGAAGATAATATTTTACCGTGAGCCCAGACTTTATACCATGCTTAAAAAATAAGTGGGCTTAATTTACGAGCAAAAGCATACAGCCTTATGAGCCATAGCCTGTTTTATTTTTGCAACGTCTATTTTTGCCGCAGTATAGAATACTAATAGGTAGGTAAATAATTAATATTTATTTAACATTGCTGACTATTTAATATTAGTATCAACAAATTGTTCTCCGTAATCAAACATTATCTATTGATTGTTGCGTACCCTAGTTTTTAAATTGAAGACGTTATGAAAAGCTCGTATTTCACTCAATATTAAATGTGGAACAAACAAATTATAGATGTTCTTACGTAAGTACCTACTAAATGTATTTCTAGGCTTAGTAGAATAGTATCTTGTTTAGGTAGTTGGCGTGGGGGTCGCCAATTGTTGGTGCCTCTTTACACCAATTTATTTAGATAAAATGAAATAGATAATCAAAAGCCTAACTACGGGCTTATGCCAAGAGGTTCACTTCCTAATAGGGATGTTTACTGGGTATGAAAATCATTATTATAATTAGTTCGCCAGTTAGATTATTGAAAAATATTGGACACGTATTTTTTCTTTTGTCAATCAAACAATTAGTGACTACTATAAACCTTATCAAAGTTTGAGAGTGGGGGCTCGTGACGGCACTAGCCGGTACATTTCATAGCAGTTAATGACGTCACGCGGGCCTTTAACCGGCTATATCTTCATCAATTTGTGTTAAATTGACAAAATAAAAAATACGTGTCTTATATTTTTTGACAATCGATTAGACGGACTAATTATATTTTTAGTTAACATCCCTATTGTTTCTACGGCAGGGTTGGTGGCTACACGGAGTTGCCGAGCACTGGGTGGTAGTCTGTGGAAAGGATACGACAACTTCTGACTTTTTTATAACTATTTTATTTTCCCTTAATATCCCAATTACGAAAACGTCCACACTCTACCCCGTGCGCAGTAACTGGTCGAGCGCCACTTATATGTAAATCTCACTCGCAAACAAAAACGCGAAAACAGAGAACTTATTCATAATTACATGGTCCTACAAGGTTATACCGGTTAGGCCGGTCTTATTGGAGATCCATAGGGGAGGCCTATGTCCAGCAGTGGACGTCTTTTGGCTGATGGATGGATGGATGGACAAGGTTATAAAATAGTGGTTAATTTACACCACAACAAAAGTTTTAATGCATATTTAAACTACGGATTTTCTAATACTGATAGCCAAATAAATTCCATGAACTAAGCGCGAACAAGGATGAGAAGAATTTACTTTCTTGTAAAAATGTATTTTTATTTTCAATATTTCTGCGATTAAATTAAAAATAAAAGCCCAACGAACTAGCCCAACGAGAGGGCTATGCTCAGAGTCTCTCTGCGAGATCGAATCAGGAATGCGGGGATCCGTAGAAGAACCTAAGTTACAGACATAGCCCAGCGGATTGGCAAGTTGAAATGGCAGTGGGCAGGGCACATAGGACTGATAATCGATGGTGTCGTAAAGTTCTTGAGTGGAGACCACGTACCGACAAGCGCAGCGTAGGACGTCCACCCACAAGGTGGACTGATGACCTCATCAAGACCGCAGGATCGCGCTGGATGCAAGCCGCTACCAACCTATCTTATTGGAGATCGTTAGGGGAGGCCTATGTCCAGCAGTGGGCGTCCTATGGCTGAAAATAAGAAGAAATTAAAAATTATTTTAATGATATGAAATAATTGCTATGACGTCTAACGAGAGAGTATAACGTGACACAAGTACTTACAATTATAGGTACTTATTCGTACAGCGCAAAGTAGATGGAAGATTCCAGAGTAGGATTGAATGATGATCAGCCGACAGATTTCTCAATTTATATCGTCTGAAAAGCGTAAAACAAAAAGGAAATTTCCTAAGTATAAAAATAAGTTGTCTGTTTACTGTGTGGGTTTATAAATGATTGGAGTAAGTGCCTTCATTTTTCTTCCTTCACTTCAACAATCTCTTAATAACCTGTAATAAAAATAGAACTTGTATTCGGAGCTTTCACGAAAATATTACAAAAGAAAATGTCAGTCAAAATACCGATTTAGACGCTGAACAATGCGTATTCAGGGGTTGTTTAAGATAAGGCGGCTTGATGCCGGCTTAGGTGTACGTTTCGTTACGACAACTTAGCAACATAGACAGGTAATAAATGAAGGGTATGATAAATCTGCCTTCTTAAGTGAAGTCTTTATCATGCCTACCATATTTTGTACCCTCGGGCCATCTAGCAGTATAGGTATATGTTGAAAACTTTAAGATAACCCTTGCGTTTTTATATATATTTTATAAATTATACTTACCATGATGAAAACTGGAAGTTGATAGAACCGGTATAGTTCTATCAACTTCCAGTCTTCTATCAACTTCAGATATGGATTCATGAGCGCCGCCAGATTTGTTTTCAGGGAGGTGCATCCGCATCTAGTGGCACTTTGTACCTATAAATGTCTTATTGCAGCCATATATCAACAAAACTTAAAAAACATTTCAAAAACTAGGTATAACTATTAAAATTAACCTACTTAAAATAAAAACGTATACTAAATTATTATATTATATCCTTCTAGTTAACCTGCTATTTAAACAACGTTGATACCCTTCTAAAACCGCCAAAGTACTGTGTAATTAGTACCGAATACCCAATGTAACAATACCTACCTTATAATATGATTACCTACCCTATGACTTGTAGTACCTCACGATCTACTTATTTCAAATCACAGAATTTAGTATTTACATGTTCCTACGTAACTACTTTAGTCTGCTTACCGAGGTCTCCTAAAAATATTTACCTATTTCGGTAATTACCTACTCCTATACCTATTCGTTAATGTTCCTAAATTCATACTAATTTATAGCGTATTAAGTGTATCTCTACGGGAGATTCGCCTTCAGTTTACACTAATATGAGACAGTAAATAGCACTTATCTACAAATAAAACTGGCACTGCAAAAAAAATAATTGAACCCGTAGTGCCTTTGGAAAAATAGAAATCTGCGCTCGAAACTTTAATTTCCGCTTCAAATCCATTTCGTTCTAGTCACCTAGATAGGGTAGTTTTTGTAACAAAAGGATTTCTGAGAGGACATTGATGCAGCAATGCTAAGTAGTACTAGGTACTTAACTAAAAACAAGAAGAATGGAGGCCGTCGCGAACGAAAGTTTTGCAACATCCACAAACCATTCCCATCCATGCATCAGCGACGTTCACTACTGGATCTAGGACACCCTTATATAGCCCCCATATATAAGACCGATTGGAAGCAGCTTGCTTCCGACGCGATCCTGCTGGTCTAATAAGGTCATCTGTCTACCTTGTGGCTGGACGTCCTACGCTGCCCGTTGCGCATGCCGTTATGTGGTTTCCACTTTGTCTTGAGAAATTTTGACCCCAAAGGTCATCAGTCCTCCATGCAATATGCCCTGCCCACTGCCATTTCAACTTGTCAATTCGCCGAGTCCAATTTTATTTAAAGATAAAACTAGTAGAACAAAAAATGAAGATTGTATCAACTTATACGATCAATTTTTGTATTCAGACAATTTCCTTTTCAATCACTTAAACAAGGAGACGAGACGACTCTATAGACCTATTTACTTAGTTGGTAATGGGTTACAGGGTTATTTATAATCAATTATCCTACATCCTTTTAAGGACATATTCTGTACATCGAAACAAACTACTTTTGTTCTACAACTTTTCAGTAAGATCTAAAGAAATCAAAACCCCAATATTTTTTAAAGTGGAATCAATATATTATGTACAAATAATTGTTTATTACATTCCTAACTAATATTTACACTTGTTTTCATATTTACACAGTATCTTCTCTGAGGTCCAAGTTGGGTCGTTCCCGAAAGTTCTACTATTAGGACTACTAGTAGAACTACCGGGACAAGATTTTCCCGGTAGTCCTACCGTAGAACTACCGGGACAAAATTTTCCCGGTAGTTCTGCTGTAGATCATTTCGCTTTTAGGGTTCACGTCTCGCGGGTGGCGACGCGCGCGTTTTTTAGATAGAGTTAAAGGCCGATTCACACATACGGCGGGCGCGGGTCGGGCGCGGTGCGGGTCGGGAGTACGGCGTGTCTATTTGTACCTGTTTCAATGGACGACAACACACAGAACGCGCCCGACCCGTGCACGCTTTCTGTGTGTTGTCGTCCATTGAAACAGGTACAAATAGACACGCCGTACTCCCGACCCGCACCGCGCCCGACCCGCGCCCGCCGTATGTGTGTTTTGGCCTTATTTATGTCAAGACCGGCCAAATAGATTTTTTCAATGTTATGTGGTAGAAAATAAATTCTATTTTTTAGAAGTTGTAGAACCAAAGACCTGGATATGTCCAGGTCTTTGAGTAGAACAAATGGTGTTTGTTTTGACGTTCAGACTATGCCCTTAAAAGGATTGATTGAAGAGAGCTAATTGATTACCAATAACCCTGTATGATGCGTTTGCCTTCGAAGCGGGACGTCGAGGAAATGATTGTAATTATGAATATAATTATCTAGGCTTGGATGCCAGTACCTACCACAGAAGAGATCTAGTTCTTTTGTTCTGTAGTCAGGACTTATCCTTTCTCTTGGAGTGTGTTCCATACTCCATGGCATCCGCAACACACAGAGAATCTTAGTGCTATGTAGATTGTAGAGCTTTCACGACTCAGAATTAATCTTGGTTTTGCATCAGACAACGTCGTACGTAGTAAAAATATTTTCAGGTCGAGCCAAGTCATTAATAACAGTCGTAAACAACTTTAACAAGAAAAATGATGTTCGGGTTCAATATGAAGCGTACTCAGGATCAAACTTACCAGTGCCTTATTTGCCATAAACGGGCCCCGTAGGTATCCCGTATTAACATTTTTTGGGGGTCCATGTATCAACCTATCAGAATATATTTAGGTATTACCATACCTGTATTACAGATGTTATTTGTTAATAGTTCGTATAAACAGTTTTTGGTTGTGCAATATTTATGAAAATGAAACCATTCAATGAATTGATGAGTGCGAGTAGCCGGGGGAACTGTGGATACGTCATGCAATTTCGGGGTCTGAAAGCGTCCCTTTTCTAGTCCAAGGGCCCCGTATAATTGATACGACAAATACAGCGGTAGTAACGCCCCTAAAACTCGCCTTTCCTACAAGTCGTTTTTCTTCTCTAAAAAGTAAGGAATGGATCATCCATCAATGTCTGATTAATTCACGCGTCTTCGCACCGAGAATTCATTACCTAGATCCGAATAATAAATAAATTCTACCATACATCACGGTATCTACTAACACTACAGTAGTTAGGTAGCGACCTATGTAGGTACTTACTTAATAGGCCCATTTTTAGAGGTGCCATCGAAATGGCAACGTAAAATAGTGTTCTCTCTATCAAATGCATATAGTGAAAAGAAACAGGGCTACAATAAATTGCTATTATAATTACGATGGCGCCTCTAAAATCGGGCCTAATGTACCTTCTTACATTAAAGTTAACTGTTTAAAACCCACGTTCAACAGTTATTTAAAAGAACTCTTTGCCCGAGCCTGCTTTACGGTCCTATGCTAAATTTAGGAGTGTTTAATCTAACCTACACATATACCTACCTTCTTGGAAGGGGTGCTACAAATCTAAGCTACTAACAAAAATCGGTGTTCCATAGAAAAATATCGTTCACCCGCGACCAAATGTATGGAACAGCTGATGTTTTTTTCGGGTTTTGACAAATGTCGTAAAACAAAAGTTATTAGTTTTGATGTGCAGAATAAGCCCCTAAAAGGATGCTAATTGATTGGAAATAACCCTGTATATTAATATATATATAAATATTTAAAATGAATATTTGGAGACATCTTAGACACGGGCTCTGACCCCAAACTAAGCAAAGCTTGTGATATGGCTGCCAGAGACTCATATACTACATATATATCTACTTATATAATTATATAGTAACTAAATAACACCCAGACACAGAGCAAACACTTATGTTCATCATATAAATATTTGCCCTGGGTGGGGATCGAACCCACGCCTCTTCGACCCAAACTTTAGGTCACTAACAACTGAGCCACCGAGGCAGTCAAAAATATTAATTACGAGTACATCCAAAAGTGTTTTAGATAGCAAGTCTACAAACTACATAATTATTATTACTAAATCAGGCGTTACAAAAAACAACACTTCAGTAGTCGTCAAAGCTTTTATAATAAATCTATGAAAACAAATCTAAAACAAAATTAATTGTGTTAATATACAAATGTGAACTATTTATACAAAACACTTAAACAATACAAAATTGTGTCACCTTAAATACAACTTGTCTTATTCTTGTCATTGCAGCTTACAAAATATAATATCAATAAATAACATAGTATGCATACAAAATATCACTAATTAAAAATAACAAATGCTTATTAGAAATATTATTCACAACTCTATAAAATTGTATTACTTTATCTAAGCCAAGGAAAGTGTTCATAATTGCAAATGAAAACTAATTTATATTGAAACAGTATTTTGAACTAATAGGAAAATTCAACGAGTGCAACTAGTAACATGCACTTTACAATACGAATTCAGACATTTCAATATTTCAACATCGATATGTTAAAATAATTATATACCGATTATAATTATTTTTCGCCAAAAAATGGCTAAACCGCCTTCCATCATATACAAAATCCGAATATTTCACTCGAATTGTTTACATTATTGTTGATTTTTCAAAAACGGCTCAGCCGGTTTCTGTAAAAATTAAATGATACTACCTCGGGAGATTACCCTTTCGAACTAAAAAAGAATTTTTCAATTCGGTTCACAATTGACGAAATTATCAATGAACATTTAAACAAAAAATACAAACAGACGAAGATAGAACCTCCTCCTTTTCGGAAGTCGGTTAATTAGAATATTTCCTTCGAATCGCAAAGTAAGCCATTTTTAGATTAGTGTTGATTTTTCAAAAACCAATAGGTATACGAGTATCAATTTTTACAACATTTAGGTACATGGGAACAACTTTGCTCTTTCCATTATAAAAATAATAATTTATCAAAATCGGACTCTGGAAAAAACTACGCGTCATCATGCATTTAAACATACGATTTTTATGGTTTTTTTTGAGTTTATAAATGGGATAGGAATAGATGGTAAAGTATTTTTAAACCCCTTGGTGATATTGTATTACCGACTTCAAAGAACGAGGTTCTCAATTTGACGATATGTTAGTCAATTGATGAACCGATTTTTATGATTATTTTTCTTTGTTTGGTAGATCATACTTCATTAAAGGTCCCATTTAAATTTTATCGAAATCGGCTGAACCTTTTGTTGCCGAGTCAGCTAGTTTGATACTATTTAGGGGGGGAATGGGGGAGAACGGATATAACATCTTTCCGGCCCCAACTGTCATCCTCACCTGCACGCGCAGATCTTCAATCTGCGGCGGATGCCCTTGGGCGTCCGCGGTCCCCCTGCTAGATAACTGACGAGGCACTGGCGAGCGAGAAATGGCGGTATAACCATACGCCTGGCTAGGAAACTGGTCGGAAGAGGCTTCAGCAGCCTTGAGGTTTAAATAACCTCAAAAATGTCTGGTGCAGAAGGCAACGGGAAACCACTGCAACTATTTTTCCCGAGAAAATCATCATGGAAGTAAAGACAAATAAATCACGATTGCCAAGCGAGCCGATTAGCAACCGGCGCCGCACCGCGTCCGGGGCGTGCGGTGGTAAATGGATTACTGGCCATGCAGGAGTAGGAGACCAGGCTCCTCATGGAAACTCTACTACTGGAAACCCTATCAAACTGCGTAAAATCCAAACGATAGGAACATGGAATGTACGTGGCTTGCTACAAACAGGGAAACTGGATGTCTTGGAAAAAGAGATTACCCGGTGTGGTTTGAATATCTGCGGATTGGCAGAAACTCACTGGAGAGAAAGCGGACATTTCCTCACCAACACACATGCCATATACTCTTCTGGGAACGACACCCACAGTCGAAATGGAGTAGCGTTTGTAGTTCCGAGACATTTGAATAATTGTGTGTTGGGTTACGAACCAGTTAGTGACCGAATAATGACAATTAAGCTGAAAGCTTCTCCTGTGAACCTGAATATCGTGCAAGTTTATGCTCCCACTAGTTCTTCACAACCAGACGTTATTGAGAGCTTCTACGCGGAATTGGAGACCACCATCGCAAAAATGCCCAACAGAGAGCTACTATTTATTATGGGCGACTTCAATTCCAAGATTGGAGCGGATTCTTGACAATTTGGCAACTGTGTGGGAAATTTCGGACTTGGGACACGAAATGAAAGAGGGGAACGTCTAATGCAGTTTGCAGATGAAAACAACTTAATCATTGCAAATAGTCTATTTCAACATCATCCTCGGAGACTATATACCTGGACATCTCCTGGAGGTAACTATCGCAACCAAATTGATTATATCTTAGTACGCTCTCGATGGCGAACATCTGTCCTAAACGCCCATACCTTGCCTGGCGCTGATTGTGGATCAGATCACGAGCTCCTAATTGCGAAGATAAGGTTAAAATTGACAGCTGCGAGACCACGCAACAGCCGACGGAGAGTCGAAGTCCAAGACACTGAAAAATTCACTCAGGTCATTGAACAGAACTGGACAGATTGGGCTAACGTAAATGATGATAGGGCCACGCCGGAGATGTTGTGGAATCAAGCGAAACATCTCATCCAAAACGCAGTCGCACAGTCAGAGCCGCCAGCTTCTACAGCCCATAAGCGACAACACTGGATGACGGACAGTACTTTACGTTTAGTCGAGGAGAGAAGACAGAAGAAGGCAAAAGGAACAGATATCAGAGAAATCAATAGACTATCTGCCCAAATTCAAGCCAGCTGCAGAAGAGATCACAATTCATATCTTCGAAAAATCTGCGACGAAGTCGAAGGGCATGCGGCAAAACATGAATCCAGAGATCTGTATCATAAAATCCGTCTCATAACAAAAACTCTAACTTCTAGAGCTTGGGCGATTGAGAACGAGAGTACCGAACTGGTCACGGAATTGGATCGGATCTCAGAAACATGGAAGAGCTACTGTCAATCACTATACCAAGACCCGCAGTCACGCTGTTTTCCTAATACAGAACCGAAGCACGATGATCTGGAACCAGATATTCTTCTGTCTGAAGTGAGAGCCGCTATTAAACATCTCAAACTTAAGAAGGCTACAGGCAGAGATCGTATTCCAATTGAGACTTACCGAAAGACAAACCTTGTCAAAGTTTGGGAGTGGCGGTCGTGACGTCACGTCTCTCACAAGTCTATACATTTGTATGACACTCGTGACGTCACGCAGAACTTTAACGGGCTACATCTTCATCGTTTTTTGTTTAATTGACAAATTAAATTTTCCAATATTTTTTAATAATCTATCCGACGGACTAATTATATTTTTTTAGTCGTCATGCTTATTGTATTACATCAAATCTTGAAAAAGGATAATATGACCAGTACACTAGGGCTGGCTTAAAATCTGGCGAAAAAAACCTCATGAATTTGGCATAAAAACAAAAGAAAAGATAGGAAGCTCTCAAATTCGAATTATTTCTATAAGTAGGTACATAATCTATAACTTTATTATTATTTGAGGACCATATAGTTTAAGCTAGCTCTACAGTTTTGTGTTGCTCTTTTAACTGCATGAAAATAGTGTTGGAAACGCACCATGGAGGTTTGTGACAACAATTTCAAGATTAAATTTTGTAAAAAAAAAGACACCGAAGAATTTCATACAGATCTTATTATTTAAAATATACAAAATATTGTATATTTTAATAAATCTTAATTAAATCTTCGAAAAGCCGCTCACATAAAAAAATTACGCTCTCACTCTGGATTTCTTGTGACTTTTTTTTCATATTACAACACTGTTCGACTGTTTAGTGCATCTCTTATTTTTCCTTTAAGTTCAAATATAATCATACGAAAGATAAAACAGTCAAAATACTAGTTTGGAATCGTAAAAAAATTGCCATACTCATTTAAACGAATATTACTCGAAATTGACCCAAAAAGTAGTCGGCACCCCGGGTCGCCTAAAGCACTCTTTCCAAGTGTCAGAGTACGGAGATTTCTCGTCAATCGTAACCTTACCCAATATTTCTTTCTTAGCCATTTTCGTCTTGCAACCAAGACTGATGTAAATGCTGACTTTGTCTAAGCTAGCTTTGTAAACTGTCAACTTCACTGTGGAGGATTTAGGGTCCCATCTGGCCGATATCGCGGGCGCGAATCTATCGCTTTTCCAATAGCACTCTGCTTTATTTGCTTCCAAGATCGTGGCCTTCAAGTACAATGGAGCTGGAACAAGAAAATTATTTTGTGATTAGACAAATGTTTGAACTGTCTTTTCTACTGGGAAATCTCTGACGTCATCGGAAACCTAATAAGCGAGGGAACAGCTGTTATAACGTTACGCTAAACCTGATAAGCGAGCTCGCGCTAATAGGCTTTTAATGGTGTTTATTGTGTTCGAGTCTTATCTACATTCAATCACAACCCACGTAACAAAATTCTCCAACTTTTCCAAAACTCGGCTGAGTTTGTTATTGTTAACGCATCATTTATAGCTAAATAAATTAAGCGTTTTTTCCCGACATCAACTTTCAGTTATACAGTCAAGTTACAAGATTAATCGTCATCATTACGGCCGTTCGTATTTTCTTTGGAATATTTACGCGGCCATAAGTCTCTCCTTTAATTATAACTTTAATTATTTGCACTATTAATCAAAGTGTTAAAACAGGACTAAGTCAACCATTCTTAGGGTATTAACCGACTAACTTAGTCTGAAGTAAATATTTTAGTTCACTGTTCAATCCCAGACTAAGACTAAGTATTAGGTATCCGTTCAACTTTGTCCAAGTTGGTTCATATAATATTTATATGAAACTTTAGGAAGGGCTGCTTCCGTTTCTTACCATATCTTGTGGTTTATGAACTTTATCTATGCATCTTTACACGTGTAGATCCGTAAATAAGTTTGAGCTATTAGGTAAAAATAAGCTGTCAAGAAAGATGGCCAAAAATATACCTATATCTACTTATTCAACATCGTGCACTAAACACGAGATGATATTAGTTATTTAAATAACTAAGAAGTATGTCGGTAAAGCCGCAATTTTGATAAACCAAGTGTATACCCTTGATACATGCATCAATATTTAGAACAGAAAAAATGCCGAGTCGATGGATACATAATAACTGAAAGGCTACCTTTCTGGACCAATTCTTAGCGTTTAGTCTTATATTTAAATCATTGATTTATACATAAATTAAACATATGCTCCATTGTCCTCATGTATATTCTAAGCATTCCATCAGAGATACTTCTACTAGATTCTAAACTATGAAGCATTAATTCAATGACTAGCTATTACCGACGGCTTCACTCGGGTGATTTTTTGGGATTCATGTCATCCCATGGTAAAATTATATTTTTCTAGACTAAACTAAAGACTGTGATACTCCGTTCTTTGAAATACAATATTCATGCAAAAAAATCAAATCGATCCGTCGCTCCTTTGCTGCGTAAAATAGTAACAAACAAACCAACAAAAGCGTACTAAATAAAAAATACAACAAAAGTTTTAGTACAATGTTCCATCCATCAGCCATAAGCAGTCCACTGCTGGACATAGGCCTCCCCTATGGATCTCCAAAAAGACCGGTCGGAAGCGTCTTAATGAGGTCATCCGTCCACCTAGTGGGTAGACGTCCTACGCTGCGCTTGCCGGTACGTGGTCTCCACTCGAGTACTTTTCGACCCCATCGGTCATCAGTCCTCCGCGCTATGTGCCCTGCCCATTGCCATTTCAACTTGCAAATCCGTTGAGCTATGTCGGTAACTTTGGTTCTTCAACGGATGTCCTCATTTCTGATTCGATCTCGCAGAGAGACTCCGAGCATAGCCCTCCAGCCAGCCGAGTTGGATTCGGCGATTGGCCTCTTTCTTGAAGTCGGACCTACCTAACTGGACTATTTGTCCTAGCTAGACGTACGAGTTAACGACTTCAAGAACCGATTTCCCAACAGAAATCGGGGTGGGATAAACATGGGAATTACACATGACTTTCGTCTTGTCCATGTTCATCTTAAGACCCACCTGTTGAGAAACCCGATTGAGGCCTTCGAGCATCGTGCTGAGCTCGTCCATCGATTTACAATGTTAATTAAAATTAATTGATACACTTTTAGCGTGAGTTCATTAGGTGTGTTAAGGTTTAAACGATCGTCGCCTACCAGTTTTCCACAATCAAGCAAAGTGACAGAGACTTTATTAGGTAAATTAATTTAAAAGCGGGGATTTAACGCTCACAACTCTGGCTTCTCTTCGCAGGAATTTAAGGGGATTTTATACGCTAAATTCTATCTCGCTCGCGCAAATTCATATTAATGTTTTAAAGTCAAAAATATTACACTATTTCATCTAACAGAAGATATGTCTATTTCGTAATTTTCGATCTCTCCTGTTAAATCGTAAGATACTAACCAACTTTTCTTTATTACATTATGGATACACATTACGGTTTATTGCTATTGCGTCATTTTTTGTTCAATTCTTACACCACTTCACAGTCCCCTGCATAGATCCGAGAATCCAAGCTCTTTGTTGCATGCATCCATCCATCAGAAGTCCACTGCTGTACATAGGCCTCCCCTATGGATCTCCAATAAGACCAGTCGGAAGCGGCTTGCATCCAGCGCGATCCTGTAGTCTTAATGAGGTCATCCGTGCACCTTGTAGGTGGACGTCCTACGCTGCGCTTGCCGGTACGTGGTCCCCGCTCGAGAACTTTCCGACCCCACCGGTCATCAGTCCTCCGCGCTATGTGCCTGCCCATGGCCATTTCAACTTGCCAATCCGTTGGGCTATGTCGGTAACTTTGGTTCTTCTACAGATCTCCTCATTTCTGAATCGATCTCGCTGAGAGACTCCGAGCATAGCCCTCTCCATAGCTCGTCGGCCTACTTGGAGCCATAACAACGGTTGCATGCTTTATTTCTTTGTAAATTTAAATCTAAACCAGGACTGCTTGAGAGATAGTCCAGAAAAACGACATTCCCAGCCGTTCCGGATCCGATCCGATCAGATTCGCACGAGCGACCACGTACTTACCTACAATAAATACATCGTAGGACATTAGGCCCAAATATAAAGAAAGAAAGAAAATTTTTATTTACCAAAACGTGATTAAGTTAATAATTTCAATATAATTTGCGTAATACCAGTATTGTAGTTAGTTATTTACATAGTGAAATTAACATTGGGTCCCAAACTCGGCTGGGCCGGTCTCTTGGGAGCCCTTACAAGTGGAGTTATTGTAACGAAATTCGCGCTTTAACATTTAAAAAGGGGTCTTTGAGAATTATATTAAGAATTAGATAGTAATATGAAGACACCATCGTAGTTATATTAGCAATTTAGAATATATCTGTTTCTTTTTCACTTTAGGCATTCAGAACAGAGAACACTTATTACGATGCCATTAAATTTACCTCCGCCTTCATAATAAGGCCTATTCACCGACAAGTTGGACCAATGATCTAACCAAGACCGCAAGATCGCTCTGGATGCAAGCCGCTTCCAATTGGTTTTATTGCAAATCGACTAGTTAGGCCTATGTCCAGCAGTGGACATCCTACGGCTGATAATAAAAATGATGTGGCCGGTTGTGAGGCCGTTAAGTTCACGTCGCAATTGGGTTGCGTCAACGGCTCTCTCCTACTTAGTAAACAAGAAGCAGCCCCGTAACGGGGACTTGGAAAATTGTTATGAATGAACTCGCAGAACTTATTTATTCCACGTAAATTATAAACAAAGTAAATTGACTTGAACTGCACAACAAATTGTGGTTGCCGATGGTTTTTGCTTATTTTTCTTGTGTATAAAAACAATAATGGAAATTACGTGTAGAAAAAACAGGAAGATATTTTTGCAGCATCTATGAAATAATAAATAGTAGATTATATCATATGGGAGCAAAATAATATTTTTACGGCGAGGGCGTTTTTTTTTAATCCAGAGCGAAGTGTGGGATTCTAAAGTAGAATCCCGAGCACAGCGAGGGATTCTTTAGTAGAATCCTGAACGTAGCGAGGGATTCAAAGTACGTCGCCCGAGCCAAAAATATATTTTGCACCCGAGTGGTACACTCTACTTTTCATCACCTCTATGAGAAAATAAAAGGCGCCTCATATTTTATTGTAATAATTTTATTAAATAAAACGTAGAGTAACAACTAAATTGAAATTAAGTAAATGGTATCTATATATATAATAATAAAACAAATGAAAACTTATATTTACATTCTCTTCATTCATGTTCTTGGCGCTGAACACTAACATAACAAATACTTCTAAATTCAAAAAGTGCGCGGCAAAGATAATTCCGTCGCACTAATTTGTTCCAAATTCAAAAAGTGCGCGGCAAAGATGATTCCGGCGCACTTATAAAGTTCCTTATAGAAAACACCACCTTTGGGCGCACTTAAAGGCGAACCAAGTAGTCCTTTTCGAATAGATGTGATGAAAAGTTATATTTTTAAGCAAGAGCAATTTTTTAAATGTATGAAATTCTGATTAAGTGCATATTCAAATCACAGATTTTTTTTTCTGTATACCTATAATTGAGGATGCCATCATGCCAAAAACTTCTATGTTGCTGTTCTTTTAAGATGCTATTCAATTCCCATGATAAATAAAATTCATTGTGCGAAGAAGATACTGCGCGGTACTTGTGGCGTGTCGTCCCTTAGTAGGTATAGGTATAAATTCCAATCGAATCAAGTCATACTGCTATCTAATGAACGTTCACGGTTACAACGCGAAAACGTTTAAAGTTTAGTATCTACAAATATGAACTCTAAATGAGTTGCAAAGTACAATTACATTCTGCAAATTTATAGTCAACGCACACGGTTTTGTAATCATTGAATCAAAATATGACCGAAAAAGATTTTTTTGTCGAATAAGTCGGTTTAATCATTAATGAGTATGATAGTAAGCAACGTAGTGATCGAAATTGAAGCGTATACACTTAATGTATGATTTTACTGGTTAGAGTCAGGTCCAACCAACCAACTGCACATCAGCACATTGTAGAGACGTCAGCACTATAGTTGGATATTGACCCGAATTGTTTGGTGTCGACATCCAACATCGCTACAGACACCACGACAATGTGCCGATGTGCACATTTGACTGGTTGGACCCAGTCACCGTGTTGGACTCTAACCAAGTCAGAATGTGTTTGAGCAATTAATATGATTAGTTCAAGTGACCCTATCTCCGAGAGCGTTTTCGTTTTCGACACTCTCTATTGAGCTGTTACCTAAAATCTTCAGATAATCTCACACTTAGCATCCCTCGTCACAAAACATCTTTCTACGATTCTTCTTTCTCTGCGGAGGCAGTCAGACATTGGAATGACTTACCTTGATAAATTATACGTTCACCTTCCATGAACGTTTTCAAACAACTTGTGAAAGCTCACTATCTGAAATCATAATGCTACTTGTTCCTTTCGCTACTATTTTCTAACGTATGTAGGTATGTATATATGTGGGCCTACCCACAAAGGGTGCCAAACCTATTCACCTTTCATCTATTGACCTTAAAAAGACTTCAGCTTACTTTCAAATTGACGAATGAGTCACTTTCAACAAAGCAAATAGAATTCACATTCGATTTGACTCTTGGACTAAAAAAATCTAGTAATGAGAAAAGCACTCGAGACCCAAGCTCTAAAGAAGCAGTGCGGTTCAAGATTTAAAATCCTTCTTCTCTGGAAAAGCTATAAAATTTGACCGAGTTCTCATCGACCGTGTCTGCTAGTAATGTATAAATTTACTTTGCGACTGAGGCGAACTCTGTGCTATAAGTAGAGTATTTGCAAAAAGAGAACCGTCGTGGCGTTACGGTGAACTAACAAAAAGATTTTAATCAGCAGCCAAGTTACCGACTATATTTGGTAGCCGCGACTACTCATGAAAACCGAATTGTCTGCCAAGTATCAAACAATTTTAGTTGTACTAGCAATGACAGAGCAGTGTTGTCAACGTAACAAAATTAGTAAAATGGCACACTGGCGACCTCACCTACGACGCTTCTCTTTTGGCACGAACTCCAGCGTAGAATCCCTAGAGTACACAGGCGGTGTCGTGTGGTATTACAGCTCCTTGCCGAGTAACGATACCCTCCGACTATGTGATACATGGTTTTCAACTATTTTCACACTACGCTATAGTCATTGCCACTGTAAATAGGTAACTTATTGCTAAACTGTAGGTAGTTTATTACTCGACAATAGCCATTAGCTACTATCATAATGTACTTAACCAAAAGGAGTCGACACTGCAAAGCGTACCCCTCTGCCAAAAGTACGCGACCGGCGGTCATGCCCTTTGTATTAATATATTGATTTATTTATTTCAAACCTTGCATTAAATTTATAAATATGTAAAAATTTGCTGACTTAGCACTAGTTACATATTCAACCCGGTAAGGGCGTCGCAAGTATAATTATTATACAATTAATGAGTTTTACACTTACAGAAACTATAAAACAAATATATCGGTCTGGTTGCGCTTGTGTTGTGCTTGTGTAAACTTGCTTATATTTTGGTTTTGTGTGCGTCTCTTCACCCCCCACTGACTTGGCAGACTTCGGTGCTTAGGCGTATCGACTCCTTTTGGTTAAGTACTTAATGGCTGCTATAGACATTTTATTTACTGTTTCACTTGTACTTCCTCCGGGCTGAATTGTCAAGCTGAACATGTGGCTAGTGTATTTTCTTAGTTTTTTTTTTATTACGTTGCATTGTGCTGTTTTTTTTTGTATTAGTGTTTTTTTAAGATTTGTTTTTGTTTTGAGTTGTACTTATTTTAGTTTAGCGACGATTTGGCTCACATAAATACGTATTGGAAAGACAGGTTCGCAAATATAAAATCAAGCAATAAAACTCGCAATATTAATAATATTAGTTCATACTGCCATAATTTAAGTTCTGTATGTTGTAATAAGAAAAAAAATACCAATCCTTGGCAGTCGGGTAAAAATAAACCGGAATTCAGATTACAATCCACTTAGATTTTATTTATAAAAATGTGCCTTTTTAAAAAGTAAAATTCGAAGTGAAATTTATTTTATTTGCTGTGTCTTTAAAATAGGGCATAATAATACATCGTAATTTTATTGTAACTATACCTTGTACGTGTATTTCTGCAGGAAAATAAACAAAAAATAAATACTACGGAATAATCTGACGCTGTAATGCTACAGTATCGTAGTATGAAAAATCCGTAAAGAGAACGGACCCCATTAGTTAGCCTGATTTATAGTTACCTTTGAACTGTTCCTGCTCCGGCATGGTTTACACGTTGCATTGCAATCTGTTCACTGTGAGCTAGCCACGTCATTGATATCTTCCTCACTTGTCGTGTATTGTAGATACCTTTGAACATGTACATATCTGTTCCCATGCACATATCCCATGCCATGTATATACCCGTTGCAGTGTACATATCCGTTGCCGTGCACATATCCGTTGCCGTGTAAATATCCGTTGCCATGTACCAACCGGTCTTATTGGAGATCTTTAGGGGAGGCCTATGTCCAGCAGTGGACGTCCTATGGCTGAAACTAACGAACGAACGATGTACATAGTTACCTTTGAACTGTTCCTGCTCCTGCATGGCCATTCTCGCTGGCCTGTTCCGATAGTTACCTTTGAACATGTGTACATATCTGTTGCCATGCACATACCGTTGCCATCTACATACTCGTTGCCGTGTGCATATCCGTTTCCGTACACATATCCGCTGCCGTGTACATGCCCGTTGCCGTATACATATCCGTTGCTCTCTATAATTATACCTGTTGCCGTGCACATATCCGTTTTCGTACAAATGTCCGCTGCCGTATACATGCCCGTTGCCGTATACATATTCGTTGCAGTGTAAATATCCGTTGCCGTTTAAATAGTTACCTTTGAACTGTTCCTGCTCCTGCATGGTTTGCACGCTGCAGCGCAGTCGATTCACTGTGAGTTGTACCACGTCATTGAGGCCATCTTCGCTCGCCGTGTACAGAAGGGTCACTTCTAATTGACCTTTCTTGTTTTCTCTCTGTGGAGAACAAACATTCTGATAAGACATTATATCCGGTGAATGGTTTAGAATAGTTTAGATATAGAAAGATGGGTCAACAATATCGGGAAAATCACAGGTCAAACCTGAGGCCTTAGTATGAGTTTTTATAGTAAACGAAAACTGTTATCGTTTTCGTATGGTTCCATAGATTTGATTGTGGAAACTAGCGTGGTTTATGCACATTTTAATTAAGTTTAATAAAATAAAGCGTGAGTAACACCTGTACTATACTTTAATTAAAAAGGCTCCATAGATGTTTGTTAGTTCATCTCATTTCCGCCAGCGGTACTTTACAAAGACGTATGAGGCATACGGAAACTACTGTAGTTATCGTTTAAGTACGTATTGTATTACGTACATCATACGAAGGTCTCTGGACACGATTGACACACGACCGAGTAGCTAAAAAATATTTAAATTTATTTTTTATTTCACACGTACTTTTCTGATTGTAATTACTCAGTGTTATGCATTTACCTACATGCATTTGACTCTTGTGTAGGTATTGCAATTGCATGTAAGCACTAAACAATAAGAAAGATCCCCCAAACAAAGAAATAAGTACTTCATTATGTAAATGCGCACCTAAAATCAAATAGGTAGGTACCTACTTGAATATGTCTCCATCGGTTGTAATATTTACTAATAATATATTTTCAAACGAAATATGAAATGAAATACTCATGGGCAATGTTTCCTTCTACCAGTGTTAAGAAGACCATATTCCTACATTAAAGAAGTATGTAGCTACTCGAACGGAATTTTCTAATTACTCCTAATAATTATTGTGGATTACAGTTTCATAATGAAATCCAGGATAATCGTGATTTTCTGCTTATGAACACGAAGATTTTACGATTTGATCTCGAAAACTATTTTTTGCTCTAAATCTGTCGAGTAATTCCGATTTCTTTCGATTCCTCATAGTACGAGATCTCACTACAGAATCGTAACGCTCATAGCGTACTACACGCTGAAAACCAAGTTTTAACCGACTTAAAAAAAGAAGGTCCTCAATTCGTCTGTTTGTTTTTTTTTAATTTATTACTTCGCTAATTATGCAAGAAATTAATCTTTTTTTTTGTTTAATAAATCATACTTCAGTGGTGAAATCGGCTGAGCCGTTTTTGAGAAACTAACAATAGTGTGAAAATTACTTCGGCGATGACACATCGATCTGCGCAAACCATTCGAATTCTGTTCACGGTTTTTTGGTGGAAAATAATTATTACGTAAATATTTTAATAGTAGAATATATTTATCTTCAATATTTATCTATACCAATATTATAAAGAGGAAATTAGATTGTTTGCGTCGAACAGGCTCCGTAACTACTGAACCGATTCGAAAAATTCTTTCACTGTTGGAAAGCTACACTATCTTCGGTGAACACAGGCTATAGGTATTATATTTTCAAAAAAATTAGGGATTCTTACTATTTGTCTTCTTTATCCAATCGTTCAAGGTTGCCTGGAAGAAATCGCCATGGGTGATAAGGCCGCCACTTTATAATCATATTTTTGTCGTATATGTGTAAATAGTGTTTTATTTCACAGAGGAGGAAAACATTTCATTCATTTTGTTTCATTCGAAATATTGTTTTGAAGCATGTACGCTATGAGCGTTATGATCCTGCAGAGGGATCTTAGACTACCACCCTCGACTCATCTCTCAATTTCAACAAGAAAACATTTCTGCGTAGTACTCTATCAAAGCTGTCAAATCGTTCGACAACAAATATGGTATCTGAAAAACCGAACCATTTTTGTGACATATTTTGGCAAATAAATATTTTCGCGAAACGTAAATCTTCCTGTATGGTATTCAAACTCATATAATATATTGTGTCAAACGATAACTATTTACTTTAGGGCGAGGGATACAGTAGGTACGGCAGTAGGTAGGTAGGAACTTATACTTCTTACCTTTTTCCCCTTCCTTGGCAGTTGGGCAACAAAATAATCTGCCATTTTTAGGAAAGTGGGACGAAATAAAAAATTAAAATACCGATCACTCTTCGATACCTACAATAAATCGTTTCATTCATCCATCAGCCATAAGACGTCCACTGCAGAACATAGGCCTCCCCTATAGATTGCCAAAAAGACCGGTAGAAAGCGACAGGATATTTTTTCTGAAAAATCTTAAGCTAGAAAAAAATATATCTCAAACCAAATCATTAAAGTAGCCTATGACAATATCCGACCTTTAAACTATATTCAAGCAAAAATAAAGCCGATCCGTTGCTCTTTTGCTGCGTGAAAAAGTTGCAAAGAAACTAACAAACACACTTCTTTATATCATATTTGACTGCCTCGGTGGCTCAGTGGTTAGTGATCCTGACAACGGGATCAAAGAGGCGTGGGTTCGATTCCCACCCAGGGCAAGTATTTATGTGATGTTTGCTCTGTGTCTAGGTGTTATTTAGGTATTATCTATATAAGCATGTAGTTAAACATATGTATATGTAGTATATCAGTCTCTGGCAGCCATATGACAAGCTTTGCTTAGTTTGGTGTCATTAGTAACAAATGTAACAGCCCGACAGAGTGCATTCACAGCAAGTGTAAACTGTAGTCATCTTCCTTACACCTAAGATATGACATAAACGTCCTAAAAATATCCATATTATGTCCAAACAAGTCATAGGAGTCCAAAGAATCGGCCTCCAATAGCGAGGATCGTCGAGGTCAAACGTATTCTATTGTCGGCTGCACCTACATACAAATCATGATTATTCACACGCCGCCGCTGCCGGCTCTTGTGACTCATACTTTAATTGCCACTATTATCTATTATGTAAACTTTATCTTTTCGTTGTGAGAGTTTATATTCGTATACTTATCTATATATGTATACTATCGCAATGGTTTGATATAACAGTATGCGTTGTAATGAAAAACTCAATCCTAAAGGTCCGAAGTGAGATGCATCGAAATAGTTACATAAATTTTAAATTTTTAAATTACATAAATTTTCGTTTTTTTTTATTCGTTCAAATAAGAATAAGTAAACACAATACAGAGTTTTTTATGCAAGAGAGAAATCTAGATAGAATCCAAGTACCGGCTCTACCGAATCAAAGTACAATTCAATTTATATTTTGTTTCAGACATACAAGACTTAATTTCTTTAGAAAAAAAAGCCTTTTTTTTTCTATTTTGTTTTTTTATAATCTGCTCTTAATATCCCTATATACGTATAAATTACGCGTCACGTTGTTTATCCTTGATGGACTCCTAAACTACTTAACTGATTTTAACCAAATTTTGCACACTATGTGCAGTTTGATACAACTTGAGAGATAGGTTAGTTTATATCCCAATTTATAAACGCATTTGTTTATTATACTTTTAAAATCTGTCCGTACCGGGGCGAAGCCAGGATGGGCAGCTAGTCATTATATAAAAAAATTAAATAACCAGCTGAACTGTATATTTATCGAACTCGGATCAAAACTATTAACTTCTCTTCTGCATGAACAGATCGCGGCACGGTTCGTTAATGTTCCAAATTCACAAAGGAGATCTGTAATTATTAAATTAACCTTCCCTGCGACAGTCCCTATTACACAAGTTAGTTTCCTGTCAAGTTAGAAACCTACTAAACGCTCCAAATTACTTTATGTACAAGGTGTTACCACACCGCTGTAATAGTCAGTAATAGAGCGTCCAATGGTAAAGTGTAGCAGCCTAGGTTCTAAGAATCTCGTTCCACGTGTAGGAAACCCTATTTTACCGACCTATCGCCTATACCTCCTACAGAAATGCGTAGATAGAGTTTGTGCAAAAAGACAAGCGTCGTAGGTGTGGTCGCCCGTGTGCCATTTTTGACCGACGAACCACCGGAGGAGGTATACAATTCGACGCGTATATTTTTTTTATGTATAACCACGCATAACTTTTTTCATAGTAGTCCGATTTCAATAATTCTTTTTTTATTGGAAAGAGTATACTTCGAAATTGGTCCCATTTAGATTTTATCGAAATTGGCTGAGCCATTTTTGATAAAACAACAATAATGTCAAAAAATTTACATCAATCCGTGCATAATATTTGCGTTCTAGCGATGCACCCCGGCTTCGCACAGGTGTATTATACATATAAACATTTCTCTTGAATTACTCTATCTATTAAAACAAACTGCATCAAAATCCGTTGCGTAGTTTTAAAGATATAAGCATACATGGGGACAGACAGCGGAAAGCGACTTTGTTTTATACTATGTAATGATTCTGTACACGGGCGAAGGCGGTCATGCTATTTTTTGCAAAAAATAATTATACTAATATTGATACGTTGACAACACTGCTCTGTCATAGCAAGTCAACTGCGTTTGATACTTGGTCTACCAAGTATAGTCGGTACCTTGACCGCTGATTAAAATCTTATTGTTAGTTCACGGTAACCCCACGACGGTTCTCTTTTTGCACATACTCTATCTCATACCATTTCGTCTGCCTTCTCTAAATACCCTCTCGAGAATGTCTTGAAACCTTTCATATAAGGCATATGTGCTTTACAGTCCAACCTTTTGTTAGTTCGTTCGCCCAACTTGTCTTTTAGCGTAATAAAAGTGTATTTTTCGTCAGGAATTTCAAGTATTAGCAGTTTCAGAACGCATAAACCGACTTTGGCATGATTTTAAATTAAAAGATGGCGTCCGAAAGATCTGAAACTGCCGTAAAACCTTCGTCAAAAGGTATGTTAATGGCCGATGCTTTATAACGTAGACTTTATTTTTAGGCTGTTCGCACGTTGCCATTTTATGTGACTCGTAGTAAAATTAAACTGAAACAAACGCGTACATAATGAACTTTGTTAATGATGTTTTTTATGGGCAGATTCTTATCATCACATTATTTTTCCTGCTCAGTTTAACCATGAGTTACCTACAGTTATTGTTGTAGGAAGTAGGTATCTGCTTTAGCCATTGTCTGTAATCTGTTTGTATGGGCTGTACCTATCCTAGTCCTATTACGTACTTCAATAAGTAGATGAGGATTACGTACATATGTACAAGCATAGAGATAGGTGAAAAGTTGTCTGATCTTTAAAGTACTAGCAAGTAAATAAATAAAGCGTTGGTGAGGTTGACATTGGACGATCGCTACCTAAGAATTACAAAAAATGTAATACTTAAAAGACACAAAAAGATACAATTCACAGAATTCGGGTTAGAGCTAGATTAGATAACCCGAAATATGCCAAAAAAATGAAGGTACTCATTATTCTACCAATGTTTTAGTTACGTTTCTTTTGACTTTTCGGTGTGTAATAAAATTATACGTAATATACGTACCCGAGAGTCGGCAGACGTAAGACCGCTCGCTATAGCGTTAATAGGCCTCCAAATATCAGGAGTCCCGATCAGACCATTCTTGAGATCATTTTGAAACAACTTAGAGTCAAAGTTCCACGTCGCTGCGCCAACAGTCCTTCTTTTCTCCAATATAGATTTCTGAGCTATCGCTTCAGCCTTTGTCGATTTAAAACTACTAAATGTTTTCTCTAGAAAACCAGATTTAGCTTTAGGCTCCTCTTGGTCGGTTACTTTGGGAGATTTTTTCGCTTCTAATTTAGTAACGCTCTTCCGTTTTTCTGATTCTTTTGGTGGCTCGAGTATCGCATATATTGTGAGCGACAAAAAATGGCCGGCGAGCAAGCTTTGAAGGTCGATTTTTTCTGTGGACTTTTTGTGATCTTTTGGCTTTAGCTGAAACTTGAAATCTTCGTTCCAGACAGGCCACGAGCTCTCTTGTAGTGCGGTCTCGAACTTGTTGTCGCCGGGGAATAGTTTCACCTGGAAGATAAAGTTTTACATTTTTAACACAGTAGTTTAATTAGCTGTCGTCGGTAACAAAGTAGATGGAAGATTTTAAAAAAGAACGATATTTATATACTGAGCTAAATAGTAGTTTTTGACCGACAAACCACCGGAGGAGGAATACAATTCGACGCGTATATTTTTAGGGTTCCGTAGCTTAAACGGAAAAAACGGAAACCTTATAGGATCACTTTGTTGTCTGTCTGTCCGTTTGTGTGTATGTCAAGACTCTTTATCTCGGGAACGCGTAAAGATATTGAGCTGAAACTATGTACGTATATCTATAGTTTCTTGCAGTTGTGTAAAAGAATAACTTCTCAGTTATCGTATATAAAAGTTAAGAGCCGTTTATAAAAAACCGCATATTTCGACACTCACCAAAATCAAAACCTACAGGGTACTTTCCGTTGACAAAGAACTATGAAATTTGGCCAGAAACATTGTCTTAGAGTACACATATAGGAATAAATCTGAAAACTGTACATTTTTATTAAAATCACAAAAAAAATAGATTCACAAAATATGGGTTCAAAATTCAAAGTGTAAAAGTAAATCGTATCATGTAAGGTATCATATAAAAGAGCTTCATTAGCACATGCTTAAACAGGTTTTTGTGATGTGCGAGCCTGACTCGCACTTGTCCGGTTTTTTTTTATGTATAACCAGGCATAACATTTATCATAGTAGAACGATTTCAATAATTACTCAGGATGTTTTCCTTCACCGAAATGCCAGTGGTACGAAATTCCGTACATAAATTTCCAAAGAACTCTTTGGTACGGGAGCGGGATTCGAACCCACGACCTCACGATTGTAAGGCGTAATACTTTACGTGATAGGTATAAAGGTATAAAGCCGAGAGTACGGGAACCATTTTATAGACTTCATCAATCGATAGTGCCTCTACTTTGACATCAAAGCAATGCTTTGTATACAGGAAGCTTTGGATTGGATTCCCAGTCCAAGATATGATTAGTTTTCTGCGTGTTTCAAACAAGCTACGGGCCCTAACATAACAAAATGTATGGAACAGCTGATTCTTTTTTAGTTTTGACAAAAGTCGCAGAACCTAAGTTGTTAGTTTTTATATAAGTACAGAATAAGCCCGCCCCTAAAAGAATGCAAATTGATCACCAATAACGTTGTATATTTATTCATATAAGTACCTAGCATGTTTTACCACGAAAAATTATTACCTATTCTCTTGTAGAAAAATGATTTAATGTTTGTTAACAAGATTGTATTGTGGTGCAACAATAGAGAACAGAACAAAATCTAATAATTAGCATAGTAGAACGAATTCTGTTTAGGTACCTATTTCTAACCACAAAAGCAAACAAGCACTATTTACTCACTGAACAAAAATTTGTGTCATCGTCACCTTGCTTGCAAATATTACCTACTTTCGTATGTACGAATACCTACGTATAATAAATATACATAGGTACCTAAATCATTATCGCGTCGATATACAGGGTTATTCAAAAAAAATGTGCTAAGCCGAAAGGAGGTGATTCATATTATCGTTATGAACTGTTTTTTGACCGACGAACCGGAGGAGCAGGTATTCTATTCGACGCGTATATATATTTTTTATTTTATGTATAACCATAACTCAACCCATAACTTTTTTCATAGTAGTTCGATTTCAGTAATGTTTTTTTTTTTATTGGAAAGAGTATACTTCGAAATTGGTCCCATTTAAATTTTAACAAAATCGGCTGAGCCGTTTTTGATAAATCAACAATAATGTGAACAATGTTACATCAATCCGTGCGAAATATTCGCGAATTCTTTACAAGAGTGAAGTCGGTCATGCTATTTTTTGCAAAAAATAATCTTGTACTATGTCAATCTGGAATTTGAGAAAAAATAGTATTTTTTTATAACATTTGTTAGCATCGCTTAATATCCAAATCCAATCAAGATTTGCGAGGATGAACCAAATCGGTCAAGACTTAGTTGAGATAAAGGTTTATGAAGATTTAATACTGCAGTCGAGAATTTTTACGTGGAAATTCTGATTTTTTGAGAATATAATATACATATGGAGCATTGCACTATATGCAAGTGAAACGTGGACGCTAATGGAGAAAGATAGGGAAAGACTTGAGGCATTCGAGATGTGGTGTTGGAGAAGGATGGAAAAAATTAGCTAGACAGAAAAGAAAACAAACCAAGAAGCGCTAGACATTGTCAACGAAAACAGAAGAGGAAAGATGTTTGGTCACCTTGTACGACATGACAATCTAATGAAAATCATAATAGAAGGAAAGATAGAAGAAAAAAGAGGAAGAGGAAGACCACGCAGAGTATTTCTAGACCAAATTAAAGAAAAAGCAGACGTCATGTCGCACAGGGAGGTGAAAACACTAGCAGAAGACCGCGAGTCATGGAAGTTGCTCCACCGACAAGAGCCGCGCTCTTAAACTATGATGATGGTGATGATTTTGTACTTTGATATATACATAAGGTGCTACTATACCTTTTGGTTTTATAAATTTTATTCTGACAGTAAAATGGAATCTATAAAGTTTGAATACAAAGATGATCATAATCAATGATTTTGTATCTAAATACTTAGATATCCTTTTATATGCCAGGTCTACTGTTCGAAAAACTACCAGTTTCGGTATATGTATTTATGCAAAGATTTATAACCAATAATCATTTTTCGCAAAAAATGGCAAAAGCAAAACCGCCTTCCATTGTGTACAAAATTCGAATATTTCGCTTGAATTGTTTACATTGTTGTTGATTTTTCAAAAACGGCTCGGCGATTTCGATAAAATTTAAATGGGACCACCTCAGAAGCATACTCTTTCAAACTAAAAAAGTTTTTTTTTTAATCGGTTTGAAAATGTTAATAAACATACGCAAATAAATAAATAACGACATACAGACGAACATAGTACCTCGTCCTTTCGGTCGTCGGTAAAAACTACCAGTTATATTAGTTTCGTCATATATATTTATGCAAAGATTTTTAATCTAAAATATCAAGTATCTATTCATACGAGTTACTTAGAAATGCATGGCACGGTGATAAGTATCGATAACGCTATCGTACGAGCGTATTCTGTAAGATAGGTACACTCATTAGATAACATGTTGAACGCTTATGTTTTAGTAAAACAATTATGTTTATTTGTTGTCTTTATTTCAATAGAATTTTAATTTCTTTAATGCAGAAAACTGAGAAAGTATATGAAACAAATATGTACTTACTCACTTCACTGTATTGTACATTGTATTGTACCGAAATACTCCAAGTTGTACTTGTACAATACAAAATTGGAGGGATAAAAAGTTGCATGAAATCAATAGGAATAAATATTTTTATGTATTTTTATACAGAATAGGTTTGCGTTTGACCACATCCTTGCTGGTGTTATGCAGTAATAGATACGGTTATAGATAACTTTGTATAGATTTTTTTAGTTATGATAGTAGATTAGTTTGTACCTAAACTGTGTATAAATGTTATAAAAATACTGTCTTGTAAATAGGGTCTGATAATAATAATGAATATGAATATGAAAAAAAAATCAAAATAATAGATTTTCAGTAAAAAATATTACTCCCCCTTTTTATCGGAGTAAATGTCGTCGTAGGCAAAACTAACCGCCTTACCCCAAAAGATTTAAACACGCTTTAAACACTGTTTGACCGTACAATTTGTACTGTTAAACATTGTCTAAAGCGTGCTTTAATCTTTTGTGGTAAGACGGTACGTAGCTACATCAAAGTATGATTATCTATCCACCTACGCGAGTTACGCGTATACTTCGAGCACACTTTGTCAATTGAAAATCAATTTAACCCAATCATTATTCGCTCCTCAATTTATCGGTTCATCACGAATTGAAATGTCTAATTTCTGTACCGGCTTTTTTAATAGTCCACTACTGAACATAGACTTACCCAAGAAGAATAATTGGACCATTTCAACCATTCTGGCTCAGTGCGGGTTTGTGGTTTCACGAATATCTTGCATAAACAAATAAAATATGCCATCGAATTTATTCTACGAACATAACACTTTGCAGGTTGCCTCACGATGTTTTCCTTGCCAGTGGTGTGAAATTCCATACATAAATTCCAAAGAACTCATTGATACGAGACCGGGATTTGAAACCTCAACTTCACGATTGTAAGGCGGGTGTTGCTACCACTAGACCACCACGCCGCTAATTACTACTTGTATAAAATCTATAAGTCAGTGTTGCGTAAACATTGATCGAGCCGATTCAATCTGGTGTCTGTTGAATGCTGAAAATAACTTCACATTATTTCGCAATGAACAGTGTGGAAATTAGATGTTACGGTACCCTACATAAATGAATTAAAAATAATCATACGCACGCAACTACTAGCCTACAAACCGCGTTGCAGTTTGGCAGTTCTTCCAAAATATGTATTCTGTTTATTTTGTAAATAAATAAAAATAATCTTCTCTATAATCCTCTTCGGTTCTAGTTTACTTCTAGTTTAACACTTGATAATTTAGTTTAGCTGTGGTATAATAGGTCCTATTTCGTGTGGCAATACTGATAATAAGGACGAAGAGCACGCAACCTTGTATGGCAATTCTGTAAATAAATAGAAACGCTAAGCTACCAAATTAATAGTAAGCAGCTGGATTACCCTTTACCTTTATTGTACTAATTATAATAGGTAGTTCAGTACAAGTATCTATACAATAACTATCTATACAAGTATGTATTTAAAAATAAGTATATGTAGTATATCACCCAACAAGCAAAATAGTCGAATAAGGAAACATTTACTCGACTAAACATCGAATAGTTGTTGAATAGCAGCTGCATACGTACAAAATTGTGCAGTAAAAGTGTTTATGTTGTCTTTTAGTGCAAATCGTATAGAAGTGCCCGTATCTGGCTTATGTCACAAATAAATGCTATACGAGGGCTATAATAGTGTTTGATTTACTATTTAATGTGCAAAAAAAGCTTTTATACGACAATTACCTGACATACTTTTTATTCAGCAAATTTGTCGAATACTAGCTACCTGGCGATTAAATAGCAACGTAGTTTCTTTTATAACACGGTAAAAACACAAGTCGAATTATAGTTTTCCAATTACAGTTACAGAACCTCAAGTGTAACAATTTTATTATAGCACTTTTATTCGATAAAATATTGAGTAAAAGAGTTTTTGGTACTTTTATTGCTCATTAGAGCAATAACAGTCGCTAAAACTCTTGAAAATCCGTCAAAAAAGTTATAACCGTAATAACAATGGTGGTTCTGCTCATTTTTTCTTTTCATATTTTTCCGTATTAGATAAACAAGATCCAATCATATAACCCAGTATCAGTTTTATACACGGAACTGACAATCTGTTTGAATAGGATAGTGATGAATCTAAGGAGAAATCTGAAATATCTATTAAAACTTCAGAAAATAAAAAATGTGCAATCTTACACTGAACAAAATCAATATCATTTGATAATAATTGTTGGTTTAAAATAAAAGACCGGTTTTGCAGTTTAGCACATCAGCCTTTTAATATTATATTAACTACCTATTTATTAATGTGTTTTAATGTGGATTTTGTAAAGAACTATCTATTCTATTTTATAAAGCTTTGAAAAAAATAACTAGTGTTTCAAATAAAACCATTAAAAACCATTGAATAAATTATATATTTTTAAGAAAGAACCCTAAATTAAAAATAAAAAACAAAACATGGCTGCATATGAATGCAACGCAGTCACATTTATTCGACGAATAGTCGAGTTAGTATGATATAACAGCAACAAATTTACTAGTGTTCGCGTAATGGCTCCCTAGTAGCATATTAATAAAATTAAATGGAATTTATAACATATACCTATCTACAAAATTATTGCAAAAGACGCGTGGCCCACACATATATGTTAAATAATGCATTACAGTTTATCGACAAAGTTAAATTGCCAGTAATTTTTCCTATATAATTATGTAGATATACATTTAGATATAGAAACTGTATTCTTTTTAATAATTACTAAATGGATGACCTCTGCCTTTTATAATATTTTAATTGTCCAACACACAAAGGCATTTCCAAAACGGCACAGAATACGCAATCGTTCTAATTTAAAATGGAATAACAGTGCAAATTTGGCGCTTAACGAACAAAAATGTCGAATTGTAGCAAATTTGCAGCGTTTACTTCACTTTATTGCTGATTAGTGGCAACGTAAACACTTCAACTCTATCAATAAGCGGTACAGTTGCAGCTACATTGCTTTTACTGCACTAAACTGAGATCGTTTTGCTTTTATTCGATGTTTATTCCACATATTATTCGTCCTATTTACACAGTTACTGCACTTCTACAGCACTTTTTAGTGCTATAATCTGCGCCTTTTTCGCGTTGTATAAACGTTGACTCTACGTTTATAGCACTAATTATGGGATTTTTATAGAACTAAACAGTAAAACCAAAACGTCGCCGCGACTGTTATAGCACAACTTTTTGCTAGTTGGGCAGTCTCTGGGACACATATCACAAGCTTTGCTTAGTTTAGGGTCAGCGGCCGTGTGTAAGATGTCCCAAAATATTTATTTATTTATTAAGGTATTGTAATAGTGTATGTATTTTATCGAACTCAATAAAGTTTGAATCTTGTTAAGCATCCTACTAATATTATAATCGCGAAAGTTTGTGAGGATGGATGGATGTATGGATGGATGGATGGATGTTTGTTACTCTTTCACGCAAAAACTACTGAACGGATTGAGATGAAACTTTGCAATAATATAGCTTATATATCAGAATAACACATAGGCTATAAATTATAATGATATTGCGTCAAAATATCATGCGGGCGAAGCCGCGGGTAAAAACTAGTATTATATAATTATGAACTTCTTAGACCTCCTGGTATGTAGGTATGTCGCTAGGTACTTCTATGCTAAACATCAGAAGTTCAAGTTTTATGAAGACTGTAACTGATTTTTACAAGTAAAAATATTCCACAAAATTCTTCCTCTTAACATCTTTGAAATTATTTCAATACTTAAGTACTTTACTTTTCAATCTCCGAGAATTGGAGAAAATTGGGAAATTTGTAGGACGCGGGTATCGCTACGGTCTATTTAGGTCAGGACAGCCAAGGTAGAACAAACTTAATTATTTTTGTTACAATAAGTGAGTAATAATACGTTTTTAATCGGGAAACGCTCGTGCCTAGTAGCAAGAATATAATAATTGGCCAAGTGCGAGTTGCACTCGCGTACGAAAGGTTCCGCACCGTATGGAAGCCTCCTTATATATTTAATTTTTGTCAATTATTTTAGAAGCATGTTCCAGTTGCCGTTATTAATATCGAGCAAAAAAATCACGTTAGTTGAATGGAAGCTCACTTTAAATATTTATTTTAATTTATTTTTAAAGTGCATATTTAGCTAAATATTTCTGTGATATTTCACCATCTACATCTACCTGTCACCGTTATTAATATCGAGCGAAAAACGTCTAAAAATTTAGGTTTATTGTATGAGAGCCACCCTTAAATAGGTATAGTATTTGTTGTTATAGCGACAACAGAAATACGTCATCAGTGAAAATTTCATCGTTCTAACTATTACGGTTCATGACATACAGCCTAGTGACAGACAGACAGACGGACAGGGGAGTCTTAGTAATAGGGTCCTGTTTTTACCCTTTGGGTGCGGAACCCTAAAAAAGTATCATACAGTCGGTGTCAGCTGAACCCATAGCCGATAACTTTTTTGATAATTGCAACAAATGTTATTTTTAAAACTTTCGCGATTTGATCACATACTTATACTACGGGACCCGTGACCACGATCGCTGCAACGCGGTCGAAACGTCGGGACAATAAGGTATTTGTTTATCTCGTATTTTCAGCGCGCGATTGGTTCCGTAGTCGAATAATTTGCAACAAAGTCAATAGGCCGCGAGATGTGGAAGTTGCTCCACCGACAAGAGCCTTGGTCTTAAATTCTGAATGAATGAACGAAAATCTCCTGTAACAAAAGTCGTAGTTGAGCTCTAAAACATACTAGGTTAGTTAAGTACTAAGATATTCGTAAAGTAATGCTTAATGTCTCGGTAGGTATTCGACGTGAAATCTTATTGCTTCCAGTCCATAAAAAGTCTTCCGCGTACGTCAAGATGTGTGGAGTGGAATACAAATTTTTTGTTCAGTATGCTAACAGCTAGACCAGCTTTACTTATGTTAAGTTACTTAAACATATGTACTATGAATTGCGTTTCAAACTAACATGTAATTTTATTGCTCTACCGCCTGCCGTAGTGTTGGTGTGTCATTATCGGTAATTCAGCATGTTTTACCCAGAAAAACTTGGCTTCTTCTTATGGCCATTATGATTATAGCTTTTTATTGGCTGTTCAAAAACCAGGCAATATTTTATACTAATTAGATCTTAGCGTTTGAGTTTACTTTACCAGATCAGTGATGAGCCAAAAAAACTATTTGAAATAATTTTGAGACATACTGCCGCTGAAGTTATACGCTGTAAAATTTTACTATTTTAAAAATGGGCATATTGTAAAGAAACCATTGGGAGTCTTACATACATTTATCACCAAAAAAAAATAGATACCTAAATAGTTAGACAATACGAGGCAATAATGGAAAAATAACACCATATTTGTTTACCAGCTTTACTGTTCTATCAGTGGCGAATAGTAAACAGTACAATGTTGTGGTAATATAGAGCTGGAGCATCTGGACGTGAAAGAGGTCATTGAGGGTTAAGAGGATCACGCGAAATAATTAAGCTAGGGTTTCAAACTACCCGAGGGTCGAAGGAAGTGGGCTGTCACAATAATATAAATGCCAAGATGAAGTCGAAAGAACTTAGGCCTGGCATGAATACAGAATAAAGTCGGTGGCTAGCATACCTACGATACTATAGTAGGAGAGCCCAAGAGAGGATTTTTGTATTTACTCGAGCACGGCAGTTTAATGTAGGGGGATTTTCTACCATCCTTTAGAATACATTCACCGCATAGGAGCCCTAGGCTATACATACAGGGCCGTGCGTCTAGGTCAGCCCATCCTTTTTATCGAACCATCATAGTAACCATACCACAAAATAATAGATAGATAGATAGATAGATAAACGCTTTATTGCACACCAAGAAATAAGCATAATAAGAAGAAATAAAGATACAAAAACAGTGTAACAAAGGGCGGCCTTATCGCTAATAGCGATCTCTGCCAGGCAACCTTAGGATGGAGAGGATAGATAGCGTATAAATAATGGACGGGGTGCGCATTAAATTAAAAAAAAAACATATAAATTAAATTATACGTCATAAACCTACATACACTAAATAAAAGATATAAATACTTAAAATACATAAAAATAAAATAAACATATAACTAAATAATAAACTAATACATATAATTTATAATTTACATAGATTATTTATACATAAAAACAACAGAAAAACAACAACAACAGTTTCAATAATGCGACAGTTTCTGTAGATAATGGTTTTTAACCTGATCCATATGTATAACAACGATTAGTTCGACTTTACACAGTAATTTGAGACGAAGAGTATTTCCAGACTTGCATGTGGTTCGTGTACCGTCCTTTGCCTATTCACTTCTTATTATAATTAACAATTTATGTTTACTTATTTATAGTACAAATATAAATGACGATTAAGTTTCACACAAATCATTCACAAAGATATTAGTTTTGTGTTGCTATGTCGTCGCCAGAACTTAGGTGCTTTATTTTCTTGGAATCATTCACTTCGCCTAACTAATACAATCGAGAATTCTACAAGGCTGTCAATTGGAAGTACTAAGTTGTAATTATTTTTCGTACGAACATCATTAATTCGTTAAAAGAAGAAGAAGCGCCACGCTATACAGGGTTATTTCTAATCAATTAGCATCCTGTCAGGGGCTTATTCTGTACATCAAGACTGACAACTTCTGTTCTGCGACTTTTGTAAAACCTCAAATTTCTTTTTTGATGTTCCATAGAAAAATATCGTTCACCCGCGACAAAATGTATGGAACAGCAGATATTTTTTTTCGAGTTCTGACAAAAGTCGCAGAACAAAAGTTGTTAGTTTTGGTGTACAGAATAAGCCCAATTGGTTAGAAATAACCCTGTATATTTGAAGAGAATTCAGACACCTACGACACAAGTTGCTTAGTGTAGGGGATGCAGTATATATTATACAGAAAAACAGTAGCTTGCCTATTTTGATTACAAAATAGAATAACATCTCCCTCTACACCGTACACTATACATCTCTCTCAAAAGGACCCTCCGTCGCATCAGTAAATATGACTTCTTCGTAATATAGGTTCTCTAGGTACGATAGAACGTCTGCTTTAGAACCGACTTCCAAAAATGTGAAGGTTCTATGTTTATCTGTATGTATTTTGTTCGTGTATGTTCATCGATAATGTCGCCAATTGTGAATCGAATTAAAAAAATCTTTTTTTTTTGTTTGGCAAACCATGTTTCAGAGGTCCCATTTACATTTTATTTAAAACGGATGAGCCGTTTTTGGAAAATCAACAGTAATGTGAAAATTACTACACGGATGACACATCAATTCGTGCGAACTTTTCGAATTCTTTAGACAATTGAAGTCAGTAGGTAGTGGCATCTGTGTCGAAAAATAATGATTATAAAGTGTACAGGGTTATTTCTAATCAATTAGCATCCTTTCAGGGGCTTATTCTGTACATCAAAACTAACAACTTTTGGTCTGCGACTTTTATTATTTCTCAAAAAAATATTGTTGTTCCATACATTTTGTCGCGCGTGAACGATATTTTTCTATGGAACAACGAAAATTTTTTTTGAGTTTTGACAAAAGTTGTTAGTTTTGATGTACAGAATAAGTCCCTGAAAGGATGCTATTTGATTAGAAATAACCTTGTATATTACAAAAGACTTACTTCCCACACAAGATCCTTAGCGAGTCGCAAGAAAGATCCGTGACCGTGACCCGAAGGAGTTCAAGGTTGAGTCGTCATGGGCTGAGGCGAGCAAATTGAAGTGTTACTTAGGTCGATGGGTCGTTTATGTACATTTACCTACGTACGTTCTCAATACCCCCACTTAGTTACTAAATACTCTCTTTTGGGACCTGTGCCTAGCAACTCTAAGGAGCAGTTCAATCGAAAATCCTTTAACGGTACCTACTCAATACCTGGAAAATATTTTTATATCTGAACTAGCTTTTGCCCGGGGCTTCGCCCGGGCGATGTTAGGGGCATTTCATTACATCATATTACATTTTCTGCTATCCCATAGGAACCTTTTATTTTACCGGGATAAGAATTAGCCTATGTCACATTCTGTCTTTTAAACTATGTCCAAGCAAAAATCAAGTAATTCCGTTGCTCCGTTGCAGCGTGAAAGAGGAACAAACCAATAAAGCAACAAATTTACTTTCAAATTAAAATATTAGTAAGGATTTTCTACTGATTATGTGTACCTAACGACGATTTTCTACAGAAGCTGCTAGTCGCATTGATGCAAGAAATTGTTTTAGTGGTGCACTGATGACCCATTCGTAGTTTCAGAGAAGGTCGTCTTATTTATACATGGATGTACGTAGGAGAAATAAGATAAGTACTTTTATGAGTTACCTTTGATCTTTTATTGCTTCTTTTGCTAGAAAATATGTACATATATAGCAACAGTTCCTTTTTTGTGGGAGCTGTAGGTACTTCTAGTGAAACCATCGACTTGGCATATTTTTTTTTAATTATAAGCGGAACTGATTTTGAATATACTAAGTTCGCATTTTATTAAACAATCCTATTAGCTAAATGCTTCACGACTCTACTAGGATACCTATCATTGTACTGATAATACAACTTTTACTATGGTTCCGACTGTTTCATACATTTTTCAAGGAAAAATGACGTGCTTCGATAAAACATCAGTTCTTTAACGACTTTAGTTGTTCATTATGATGAGTACCTACCTAAAATCCTAAACTAAGAATCTATGTGATAATTAATAGAATAAAATCCTGACCGCCCGCAGGATTTGAAGCTATAACCTATTTGATATCACGATCAATCTTAGAATCGTTTATCATAAAGATACTTAAATTACTATATGCACTAATATATTAATTTAATATCCTAGCCTCTCCCAGAGTATTTAATGTTCAATTAAAGTAAGTTCGTAAAGGCCGGGTGGATAGTCCTGGTGTCAGACTTTTTAAGCCGCCTGAAGGCCTCTGACATGGCTCAACGATTAATGCAACTGGGCCCTACAATTTAACATGTCATCCGAGCCACTATAGCTCTCAATTAAGTACGGTATAGGACTGTAGGTAAGTACTTCTTCATGAGTTACCTCAGCCTTATATTCTTTTACAACAGCATTACGCGTTTCCTTGCGCCTAACAACGTCGGCGCACGAGAGATAACAAAGTGGCCTCAATTAGGAAAATAATTACGACCCACTAATAACGCACCAGAATGCCAGATATTGAACACGATGACCGCATACAAGGGGCTGGCGCTAATTGGTTGACCCTACGCACACCATACCGTTCCGGCTTTAGAACGGAATATTTTTTGACGAATGAACTTTTCTCCATTGAAGTAAATTAGTAGAATCTATGTTTTGAATTAATATTTAGTGTATTTCCGCTATCTTGTTGTAGGCAAATAAGTTTAAGGGCATTAAGTGCATTAAGGACATTTATGAGAAAAAAAAAAAAAAAAAAAAAATTACAAACAATCACTAATATTACAATAATTATACATTTAAAAACTTAATTTTACAAAATAGATAAAATAATTCTTGCGAGCGACCTCGCAGAGTCAACACGTCCTGAAGATGCCTCGTTGAGAGGCGAAACACGTGTCGAACAGAGTGTAGTGCAGTGAGAATAAGGGTGTTATTTATTAGTGAAGTGTTTTCAATATTTTGTCATATTATTTTTAAAAGATTTTTATAATATTTATTTGTTGTTAACGGATTATTATTGTAACTATTTTTAAAATATAGAGTGTAGTGAAAATAAGTGATATTTATTATTGTTTTATCTATTTTGTAAAATTAAGTTTTTAAATGTATAATTATTGTAATATTAGTAATTGTTTGTAATTTTTTTTTTTTTTTTCTCATAAATGTCCTTAATGCACTTAATGCCCTTAAACTTATTTGCCTACAACAAGATAGCGGAAATACACTAAATATTAATTCAAAACATAGATTTGAAGATGAATTTCCGCAAAGTAACGCCTGATTCAATCAACTAAATTAGTAGAAGTCGAATCATACAACTTGGCGGCTGTGATGTTAGCTACAAGTTGAGGATAGCTCAATCCTGACTGAAGCTCACGTAACAGCTGCGCGAGGATTGGGTTATCCGCAGCTTGGAGCTAGCATCACTGCCGCCAACGTGTATGATTTGGCCTATAGCAAATTATTTTTGCTATAATAATAAAGTTTCATATAAGTTCAGCCATTCACCAAACTGCTCGCGCTATGTGCTCCGACAAAATTTCGCGTGAAATATATTTATACTAGTTTTTACCCGCGGCTTCGCCCGCATGATATTTTGATTTTTGACGCAATATCATTATAATTTATAGCCTATGTGTTATTCTGATATATAAGCTATATTATTGCAAAGTTTCATCTCAATCTGTTCAGTATTTTTTGCGTGAAAGAGTAACAAACATCCATACATCCATCCATCCAGCCTCACAAACTTTCGCGTTTATAATATTAGTAGGATTTCAAACTATTTTTTTTTTTACTTCCAAAAAGGACCGTCTGTATTTTTTTTGTGTATGTTCATCGATATTTTCGCCAGTGGAGAAACGATTAAAAAAATCTTTTTAGTTCGAAAGGGTATACCTACTTCCGAGGTCCATTTAAAATTTGTCGAAATCTGCTGAGCAGTTTTTGATATATCAACAAAAATGTACATGGATGTCACATCGCAAATTATTCGAATTCTATACCTACAGTATACACAGTAGAAGTCGGTGTTGCGATTTTTTGCGAAAAATAATTATTATTTAGATGTCATTTGACTCCGTCATTATAGTAAAGTTATGCCAAACGTAATTCGCCCAAATAAAAAAAATATTTTTAATTTTACCTTACGTTATGTCGATAGGGAATTCGCCAGGCTAGCATACTCACCACGACGATATTTTATGGACAATTTCAAAACGAGGCATGAGTTATGGTGAAGTATACCTAATATTAAATGTGTCGCTTTTTACACATCGACAAAAATTATACCGTAGTGCGTATTGGGTTTGGTTTCGCCTTGGTTCCTTTAAAGAACTATAAAATCTGACGTATTGTATATGAGTAGTCATAGGATTATATGCACTATCAAAATGCCAAAATATGCATGCAAATATGCACTAAAAAGCGCAAGATATGCACTATCAAAAACAATTTATTTGAATTTAAGTTTATTTTACTTTATATTTATTTTAATTAGGTTCAATCTTGTGACGTTTATCACTTAATATTAATTTGTAGGCTAAAAACAACCTTTCATCGTCAACTGACGTAACCAAACACAATTTGAAATTTTGTGCCATTTCTTCAGATAGGTACCTCTCCAGGCAGAGTTTTTTCGGTGCCATTGATAAATGCGCCAATTTTTTTTATTATTTCAAGACCAGAGTTTTTATACCAAATTGCATTTGATTAGCTACAAACATTTTACGATAGTGAGCTTGGAATGGCAAACTTTGTTCTGTCATTTTTCTGATATTTCCAAGGACTTGCATGGAGGAAGGTTTAGTTTGTAGTTTCTTAATTGCATCGGGGATATCGCTGAAATGTGTTGCTCCTCCTGGAGTGTGTGCAAGGCGGACGTGTCGACGGCGTAATCAACATGCTTAACACGCATAACTACGTATGAATTATGCATGCACTATCAATGAAATAGTACCAAAATATGCATGTGGCATTATATACATTTTGCATATGTAAACATGCAAATGCATATAATCCGATGTCTATACATGAATGAACTTCAAGTAGGTATGTAATAGGTATAGTAAGTAAGTAAGATATAGAAGGGAATGCTCGCTGGTAGCTGGACATAATACCTACCTAGGTTTCTAAGTGGGCTATCCACCCGGCCTATACGAACTTAGGTACTTTTTATGTGGGGGTTCATTGAAAATAAATTTCATTCGATTTATGAAAGTAGGTAATAGAATTGAAAAATAAACCATAACTTAAATCGTATTTCGCAGTTGATTTGTCTTTGTTCTCAAAGCGCGTGCATTGAATATAGTTTAGATTAAATATGAATGGTTTATTTAATGTTCTAACGACTATTCATTTTAAAATTATGTTACGGTAATGCGATATTTTATATTATTATTGTTATTCGAATACGTAACATATAATCATCGGGAAATTCATCATTATTTAAAACATAAATTAAATTGAACGAAAGTGTCGGACTTTTACGTAATTTCCTTCCTTTTAAAAATTATAAGCGTCAAGTTAAGATGTTATGTATAAGCAATGACTGTAGGTATAAGGATGATCCTGCATGTGATAGCGATCAAGTTTGTTCAATGCCACTATCATGAGCTCTATATAAGTCAGCATAAATTGGGTCTCTGGCTTTCGTCTCGCGTTCACCAGTTCGTGGTAGGTACGGGTCCTGGGCAGGCCACATGGCACAAAATGCATTTTACAGCGACCAGGATAACTTGCTAATTTAACCTCGATCTACTTTACATAAAACACGTTGTACAGGATTCTCTTTAAATACTGCATTCTCTCTGCCCACTGGATATACTTAGGATACAATTATACAATGGATTTATGCCACTGGTAGAAGTCTGATCAGGGCTGACCATTATCATCATAATTATCAGCCATAGGACTTCTACTGCTGGGCATTCCAGGCATTCATCTGGGTATTCATACCTTCCCTATAGAAATAAATCTTCAATATGACCTGTTGGAAGTAGGTTGCATCTTACGCGACCCTGGCCAAGTCCACCTTGTGGGTGTAGGTAGGTACATCTGTACGTCCTACGATAAGTATAAGAATACCTACGCTTTCTCGATTCAAAAACTTATCTACTCCATAAGTCATCAGTATTCCATGCTATATGCCTTGTGTACTGCTAAATAGCATGTTCAATGTGCTAATCCGCTGGGCTGTAGCTATTGGTAACTTTTGATGGTAACCGATTCGATCTCGTAGAGATCGCTCGCTGACTGACATGACCGATTGTACCTAAATGGAGCATTAGTCACCTATGTCGGACATGGAAGTGGGCAGCGGGCGCGTAAATAGGTCACTCGAGCTGTCACTACCCATGCGGCTGCCACTGCTCTTTGCGTAGCAGCTCGATTGCTTCCATATTGCCGCAGGAATATCGTCGAGGCAATAGTTTCGGCAGCAACAGGAACAGTGGCAGTAGGTAAACCTGAGCCGCTTTTCAATCGACTTCAAAAAAGAGGTTCTCAATTCGACTGTATTAGGTTAATTAGGTAGGAACATGATGTTTTTTTAGTATGTTCATAGACAAAAAGTATGTTATACAACATACGCGATTATTCCACCAATTAGGTATGGATCGATTTTGATGTTTTTTTTCGCATTCTAGACCATATTTAAAAGGTTTACCATTAGTTAAAATTTTATCGAAATCGATTTTGAGGTTTTTGAAAAATCAACAATAGTTTAAAAATACATCAATTCGAGCAAACTATTCTAATTTTGTAAGTAGGTAAGACATAAGTAATAGGCACTTACCATAGGTACGTGGATCGCAATGATTGAAGTCGGTTGTGCCATTTGGGCCTAGGTTAGTGCCTGCCTTTACGTTTTGTTTGTTTGGTATTTTTTACAATGAGACTACAAGTAGGTAGGTACTTAGGTATACCTGCCTACAACATCGTGGATTTTATAGTAGGTCTCTACAGTACTCTTAAATGGTACAGACAGCACTAATTAAAAAGTCTAGCATTTCAATGTCTACAATATGTTAATTTTATCGTAAATGGAACCCAGAGGGGAATGCACTTAGAACTAGTTTTGAGCACAATTTAGCGCGTTTTCGTTAAAAAATACTAGATAGGTACTTACCTACCTAGTTATAGGTAGGCATGTAATTTAATTCAGTAGTTAGGTGTATGTAGGTAACGGTAACTGCTCAAAACCTAAAAATATTTACACACATGATATACCTACACACCTAATAGTCGCCCACCTGTGATATTTTTCATCCGGTTTATTAGATACTAAGTATCCAAAAAATATTTACCCAGATAGGGTGAAAAGGCCAGTTTGCCGACCACCACCGGTTCACGACCACTTTTTCATAAAACCACTATAAATAGTTAAATAAAAGCGCGCCAACGTTTGTTTTGGTTTTTGAACGATACTTTAGTCTATCGTTTCCCCTCCGCGACACTGTGATTTATCTTCTGATACGTGATGCACTTCAATGAGCCTGTGAACCAGACCCATAGTGGACGTGTCGGAATTGGTTGCACATATTTACGATAAAAATAGTGAGAGGACACTTTTTCAACCGCAAGTAAAACAAGTTTTTGTCGAGATTCACGCATCCAAATGTAGCTTGGAATGTTTAGAAAAACACGTTTTTACCCCTAAAGGGTCATTTTAATGTAAAATATGCGCTTTTAATTAAAATAATAGGTGTTCGGAAAAACTAACCTACTAAAATTTTGTATGCATCATTTCACGACCACATGGTCGGCAAATGACTATTTCCCATCGATCTTCTTCATAAATTTTCTAACTGATACTTCATGGTACGGCATTTTAATCTTTGTCAGTTTGACCTTTAGGACGTGGTTTATGTACACTTCAGAATGCGACCAGCAAAATGTGTTGATTACCATTAAAATATAAAGCATTATTTCGGTGGTCGACAATCAGTCAGCTAACGACCACGTGTCTTATGCCATACAAAAATTACTAAATAAGTAAATAATACTATTATTAAAATTACTAAACAAGTGTGAATATATGAAAAATAAATATAATTAAAATTATTGAATGAATAATATTATAACTAAAATTATATGTCATTTAAACTTGATTATTTGATGCTGTTATTATTTACGACCCTAAGAACATGCTCTAAGGCTCTTTTTTCAATGGCTTTTGAGTGGACGTCAACTAACGAAAATGTCGGACGTTAACTGACCACATGTGGTCGGGAACTAAAAAATAGCACATTTTGATAAATCATTATTTATTTTATACTTACTAACATAAAATACAAAAAACCTTGTTTTTTCAAATATTTAAGGTTTTTTCTAAACTTCTGAGTATTATTTGAATCAGAACATTATCATTATAGTGAATAATGTCACTTCAAAGATTACTAGTCCACTAAGTGGTCGTGAACTGGCTGGTTCACCCTATGTAGGTATAAAGGTCTTTCTAACTACGAGTAGCACACTATTTAGCATTTATCAAAGAAGAAAGGAAGATAGATTTTTTTCTTCTTACGTAGGTAGCTACTTAGTGTGTCTAGTAGGTAGTACCTACCTACCAAAATGTTTGAAAATATTAGATAAAATATAGGTGGGTTTAAAAAAATTGTATGTAAAAATATAGCGCGGTCTAATTAGTGATCTTATCGCTCAGGGACCCATAGCAATATCTTTTAGGCAAGCAAATAAAATTAAGCCTACTTTAAGAACCTGTTGCGGTAATAATTTAATATGAATTGGTAGTTAGGTATTTCTTTAATTAAAAAATATTTCTCTGCAGTCTGAAATAGGAATGTGAGTATTCTTCTAACTGGTAACAAATACCTCGGCTTTCTTTTAACCGTTACCACAACACGCCTTCAAACTTGTTAGGTAAACAAATTGCTTGCCAGGAATGTCCACAAGACCGTTTACTCGGTCTGGCCAATAGAATAACAATAGGAGGAAGTTACCTTAACTAAGTATCCATGGGCCCGGCTGAGCCCAAACAGCGAAGGTAGATGCCGGGCGCCGATAACAGTCACATATAATATTTTGCTTATCGGGTGCAGCGCTAACTTGAATCCTATCTCTGGCTCCAAGCTCCCGCTCCCAGCGAGCTGCCCATCCTTGTTGTTATTTAGAAAATTCTTCAACTTGTTCAAAGAAAATGCCATCGCGAGCGGTCGCGTCTCGACGATCCAACTATCGCGAATAAAACGCGCATTAAAAACCGGTTTTTTGAATAATTAATCACGCGATTACTTCAAATGAAACTTCATCGATTTCCATTGCCAGCTGCTAGTTTTCACCATGGTGTTTTCACTGTCACAATGATCGAAAGCGATACCGTAAGTGGCGTAAGTTCACAATTATGCGCGAGTAATTGAGCTAACTTGTTCAATTGAAAGTCATGTTTGTGACTTACGTTACGATGAACGCATACTAAACTTTGTAATCCGTCGCTACACACATTATCAATGATAGTGCTAATCAATGAAGTATCGTGCTTATCTTGTCAACGGGCTCGGATCTCTCTGTCAGCCAATGGAGTAGTCAATGAGTTAGAGTGAGAAAGCTGATTCATTGTCGACCTTTCATAATCGCAGCGTTATATTTGGCGAAACTAGTGCCATCTATTGGAATTAGTTATATTAGTACATCGCTCCAGTAGATGGCGTAGTATAATCGATCAAACCTATAATGTTATTTCATTACGAATACAGATATCGCATTAGTAAATATTAAAATTATAAAAAATCATCATTCGCAACCTTCTTTGTTTCACTGCTGGACATAGGCCTCTCTAATAAAGTTCCATCTGCCTCGATCCTTTGCCAATCGTGTCCAAATACAAAGACTTTTGTCAATCTAGATTTTACGAACTGCACTGCCGGGCTAGTATGCGCGCCACGAAATATTTCTTTCATAGTGTCAGAACGACACAGCGTTATGGCAAAGTCTATGTGTCGCTTTTTCACACGTCGAAATGAGTTCCTTTCGTGGTTTTTCGAGGTCGCACGCTTGACTAGCTGGAGTAAACAACTTATTTAAGAATAAAAAAAAAACGTTACAAAAGAAAAATGAGAACTGCCTTGCTCTGAAAATAGTAAGCTTAATAATTCTAACAGAAACTTATTGAAAGCTAATAGTGAACAAGAAAATTGAATTTGTTAAAGCTATTCAATATACAGGGTTATTTCTAATCAATTAGCATCCTCTTAGAGGCTTATTCTGTACATAAAAACTAACAACTTTTGTTCTGTAACTTTTGTCAAAATCAAAACCCAAAAAAAATATTTGTTGTTCCAGAGAAAAATATCTTTCACCTGCCTGCGACAAAATGTATGGAACAGCTGATATTTTTTGACAAATACAAGTTTTGACAAAAGTTGCAGAACAAAAGTTGTTAGTTTTGATGTACAGAATAAGCCCCTAAAATGATGCTAATTGATTAGAAATAACCCTGTATATTCAATAGTATAGATATACAGTACCAGCCTTTTTTTATAAGTCCACTGCAGGACGTAGGCCTACCCCACGAAGGGTGAGTATAGTTTACAACCCTAATTTTATTTATTAATCATACACAAAAATTAAATTAAACGCACAAATAAATATAAAAGTCATTTATTTAAAAGCTTCAATTCATAATATTAGATAACATTATCTGTACATAAATACGTGCGCTATAATAAAGTAATTCATATCAATAAAATAACCTGCACTCACTTCATATATCTTAGTAATGCTTTATTATATCTGACACTATACTGAGCGCCACACAAATTGAAAGATGGGAAGTTATGCGCAGCGTTCTGCGCAAAAGCCGAAATATGGGTACTCGCGGAAGCCAGAGAGACGAAACGCCGGAGCACACCCGCCCGCCAACCTCATGCCTCCCGCGCGCTCCCGACGCCCGAGCTCACTACTTCGCCATTTGTATAGGCATTGTGCACACATGCGCAATAATTAGCGAATCACGGCGAAGTGTCATCTGCGGCTAACTTCCCATCTTTCAATTTGTGTGGCGCTTAGTATAAGTACAACAAAATCATCATAATACAATAATTATCATACACATTTTCAATATTCAGCATCTTCATGAAAATCATAATACATAAATATCCCACAGATGCAGGTTTCTAGGGCTAATTAATTCGGTAAAAAAAAAACCTTTCATCAACTCTAGCCAAATAATAATGTATACATATTTCAGTCATTCTTCTTACGTTCACAATGTATACAGGGTTATCCAGGACTGGTGTACTAAGCCAAAAGGAGGAGATTCAGAACAGCGTTATTGACAACTTTTACTATGGGGCCAACCCGGAATTCGGTAAAAGTTATGTATGACCACGCAAACTTTTTTCATGATAGTCCGATTTAAATATTTTTTTTTATTGGAAAGAGTATGCTTCGAAATTGGTCCCATTAAAATTTTATCGAAATCTGCTGAGGCATTTTTGATAAATCAACAATAATGTGAAAAATACTCCATCGATCCGTGCGAAATATTCGCGAATTCTGTGCAGGGGTGAAGTCGGTCATACTATTTTTTGCAAAAAAAATAATTTGTCTTGATCACCCGCTTTTGGCTTAGTATACAGGGCAAGCAGATAGCCCTGTATAATAAAAGAAAATGTAATGGAAAATTCTCAAAAACACAAAAATACAATTGTTTTTATCGAGGCGCATTTTCGTGGAGCAACTGTTTCGATATGTTTTTATCAAACGGTGACCAATGAGACTTGTTATCACTACACAGTATAAAGCAAAACCGCTACTTTTGTGTGTCTATCTGTATAGCCGCTTATATCTTCCAAACTAGATAACAGATTGAAATGCGGTTTTCACTATCTTTTAGAATATTTCTTCTGAAAGGTTTATATCTATAATTCATCCGTAACCGAGCGAAGCCAGGGCTAGTAAAAAATAAGGGCATAACTTCTGATAAAATAAATACAAGGGAAACAAAAATACATGAAATCAACAATAATATGAAGTTCTTGTGAATTTATGTATTAAATTATATCAAAACTGGAATGTTCAGTCAGACTATAGTATAAAGGCGCAGTTCCATCGGAGTTGCCAACTGTGGCCCAAGCCGTGTATGTATTGCACAAATGCATACTTTTGACCACTAAAGTTTCGCTCGGTGAGGACGTACAAAACATTTACAACTATTTTTTTTCTATAAAAGTATCAAGAAATGTTGCGAATGCGAACATGTTTTCCGGTGGAACCGCGCCTTTTATCCTGGAATTTTCACCCCCTCAAGGTTCATTGGTCACACATGAGTTTTTTCGAAGCAAACCAGAATTGAGTGGGGTGTCATCAACCAAAAGTATACAAATTGATCAATTTTATTATATAGCTTTATACTGTCTCTGTCTATGACAGGCAGATAGATAGAGCTGGCTTGATTTCTTACCGGTGCCTCGAACGAAGCATCCCACAGACCACTAAAATTGTATAGACCACTACGACCAAGTCATCGACCAATCACAGATCTTGATTTAAACTGTGATTGGTCTAAAACTAGGCCGCAGGTGTCTACGGTAAGCTAGCGCTCTAACGGTAAAACTCCCGAAAAAAAACACTTAATATGTTAAAACTACTTCAAGCTGCGTCTGCAGACAGGCACCAATATCACACTATAAGGTTTCATTACCATTTTCACACCAAATCTTACAAACACAAGTTTAGTTCATTTTTTGAGCATTGATAAATATTTCATCGCTCTGTTTATGCGACTTGAAACGTCGCCTTTATATATACATTCTTCAGATGTGTTAGTAAAAGATATGTAAACGAAAACTTCAACAGTTCCCGTGCGACTCAAAACCTTTTATACTACACCTGCTCGGAAAGTACCTTGATACTTTCAAATTTACGGTAGAAAGTACGTCATTGTATATCGAACAAATATGCGGCGAGAAAACGCATCTGAGCGGGAGAGAAAAGTGTATGAAAATCCATTTCTTACGTGGTTTTTCTTTTTTAATTTTGGGTAAGACTATGCGCTGGTAACCTAAATATCAAAAGCCAAAAAGTTTTTACAGTGAGTTTTTATCTCCAAGTTCGCAAAATGACACTGGCCACTAGCTGTGTGTTGGATGGTGTCAAACAATTTGAAAAAAGAACATGTGAAAATTGCAGACGCCATTGGCGCCATTTTCAATTTGTTGTTGGAAAAAGTGTTACATTAAGCTTCACTAACTGCAACAATTTCAACATAAATTTCAATTAGTAAAGATTTAGTTTTTTATTTTCCTCGTAGGTGTAGTATAAAGCACTATGTATCACTCGAGAGAAAGTGCGATTCCCGATCTCGGGTGTTTTAAAGCCCTCGACGGTAATCGGTCACTTTCTCCTCTCGGTGAACAATGTACTATTGTATAGGCCGAATCAAACTTCTTGGCGGCTGTGATGTTAGCTACAAGCTGCAGATAACCCAATCCTGACTGAAGCTCACTTAACAGCTGCGCGATTATTGGGTTATCCGCAGCTTGTAGGTAACATCACAACCGCCAAGAAGTTTAAATCGGCCTATACAGCGCCCTTGGGGGAAATTAACAAAAATGTATAGAGCAATACGAAAACGATAATAGTTTTCTTTTACTATACAAACTCATACTTAGACGAGTTGGTGGCCAAATGTAGCATTGTTATGAATAAAAAAATATATAAAAAAGGTCTCAGCAGATTTAAGATTTCGTAATCACTTTTCTGATGACTAGGACGATAATAAGGCCGATTATAGGTGCGCTAGCGTAAATTTAATAGCAACGTAAGAAGCGTTCTCTCTATCGAATGCCTAAAGTGAAAAAGAAACAGAACTATGCTATTTAGCTAATATAATTAAGATGGCGCCTCTGTAATCGGGCTTAATGTCGCAGTAGTATATAAATATGGACACGATTAAAACGAGCACGACGAAACAAATCCCGGATATACTCGTACATGAACTGGGAAACAGTTCACTATCGATGAACGTATACAAAAAAAAAGACTCAGACGAACATAGTACTTCCTTTTAGAAGTCGATTAAAATATATAGAACCACACGAAAACGGCAATAATTTTCGTTTACGACACAAACTCATACTAAATCCTCAGCAGATTCAAGACTTCGTAATCACTTTACTGATGACTTGGACGATACTGTCGTAGTAGTGTATAAATATGGACACGATTAAAACGAACATGGCGAAACATATTCCGGTGATATACATGAACTGGCTGGCTTCTTGTGGCGTGGCTAGAAGCTCTTCGCTGCTCGCGTCGCGGTCCAGGGCGTCGAACTCGGATGTATCTGTGAATATACACATTATGGTCAGAATTCAGGGAATAAGAAATTATGCTCAATACCATCCATCCATCAGCGATAAGAAGTCCACTGCTGAACATAGGCCTCGCCTATGGATCTACAATAAGACCGGTTGGAAGCGTGGAAGCGTCCTGTGGTCTTAAAGAGGTCATCCGTTCACCTTAATGGTCATCCTACGCTGCGCTTGCCGGTACGTGGTATCCGCTCGAGAACTTTTCGACCCCATGGATTTCTCAATACCATACAGCTGCGATCTGATTTAGTTATAGGCGGAATCATACCCTGTGGCCGGGGCAATGGAATACGCCATCGGAATACCCTGCCTGTAGTAAGAGCCTATACTAAAATGGTGAAAGGTCAGATATGGGGCTCTGGCCATCCGCTCCAACGTGCCCGCAGAGGATGACAACGTGTGTGGCGCCGTTGTCGTAGAGGACCGTACAAACGTAGTTAAGCTCGATTAGTCATATAAAATAGTTGTATGTAATTATATTATCCTAGAGTATGTGTTCAGGCTATTGAAATGGATAAATATGGAATTAAACTTAAGATTCGCCGATGATTTAGTATTAGTATCGGAAAAAAACCAGAAGAACTACAAGTAATGGTAGAGTCCCTCAGCCATCAGAGCAAAATTATAGGCCTAGAAATAAATCAAGATAAAACGAAAGTTATGACAAACAACATCGAAGTACCAATTAAAGTTAATTCTCTACCGCTAGAGTACGTAGAAGATTATATTTATTTAGGCCATCTTATTTCATTTAAATCATGTACAGAAAAAGAGATAAACAGAAGGAGACACATGGAATAAGTACTTCTTGAAGACCCCTCTTTCTCAGTGCTCTGGGCTTTGGCAGACACTGGCTTAGAAAAAAATATCTACGCCTGTGTATACCGATCACACAGCGGGAATCAGGAGACGACCAGACTCACTGAATACCTCAGTGAGGCTGCGGATGCTGCTCAGCTCAGCTACCCCTCGGCCCAATTAGTGATCCTGGGGGACTTTAATGGCCACCACAAAGAGTGGCTTCACCCATACCTGGACACAAATCATGCTGGGCTAGAGACGCGTAAGCTTGCTTTGACACTTAATCTCACCCAGCTGGTTCAAGGCGCCACTCGGGTACCTGACGTTGACTCGCACACAGCCTACTGCTTGGACCTTCTGCTAACTACCGATCCAGACCGTTATTCAGTGGCGATTTCCTCACCGTTAGGCACATCTGATCACTGTCTGGTGAAATCTGTATCCGTCTACTCCCCTTCAGACCCCAGCCCCAAAGGGTCACAACGGGTGTGGCGGTACAAGTTAGCGGATTGGGATGAGATGCGGTGTTTCTTTGCATCTTATCCTTGGCAGCCTGTGTGCTTTTCTTCCGATGATCCTTCTACGTGAGCGGATGCCGTGACAGATGTGTTTCGTACCGCCATGGAATACTTCATCCCATTTTCGGACGTGCCTCTGTCTAGCAAAGCTCGGCCCTGGTTTTGGCCTGAATGTGGACGCGCCGAAGCGCAAAAGCATCAGGCATACCTGGCTTGGGTCGATGCTCGAAACCGTAAGTTGGGGGACATCCGTCTGAAGAAGAAGGCATTCAATAGGGCTGCTAAGTCCTGCAAAAGGGTTATGCGGAAGGCTCGCTTCGATCACATTAGTCGAATAGGGAACAAGCTTGCTTCTTACCCTGCGGGTAGTAAGGCATTCTGGTCCCTAGCTAGATCGGTTGAAGCGAACTTCTGCCGCCCCTCAATGCCTCCGTTGCTGAAACCTAATGGTTCACTGGCCCATACCGCGGTAGAGAAAGCAAATTTATTTGCATCTCAATTTGCTGAGTCTTCGAGTCTGGACCCCGGTAGTGCGAGACCTCCAACTTTGCCAAGCTGTGGCACTGGAATGAGTGAAATACATATCCGGCAAAAGGAGGTTCTCAAAGTTCTCCGCAGTCTAGATGTGAACAAGGCTAGTGGCCCTGATGGTATTCCGGCCATTGTACTGAGGACTTGTGCGCCCGAACTCTCGCCTGTGCTGACTCGCCTCTTTCGCCTATCTCTGAAGACAGGTCAAGTGCCCAAATCTTGGAAGCTTGCTAACGTGCAGCCTGTTCCCAAGAAGGGCAGCCGTGCCGACCCTGCCAACTACAGACCGATTTCGATCACGTCTATACTCTGTAAGAGTATGGAACGTGTTCTTAACAACAGGCTCCTGGCCTACCTGGAAGCGAATGACTTACTCAGTGACCGCCAGTACGGCTTTCGCCGAAACCGGTCTACTGGAGACTGGAGGTCATTGAGAAGCACGGGGAGGCGCTGGCTGTCTCCTTGGACATCTCGAAAGCTTTTGACAGGGTCTGGCATGAGAGCCTTATTGGCAAGCTTCCATCTTACGGCCTGCCTGCTGATTTCTGCGCCTGGATATCAGATTTCTTGAGGAATCGGTCGATACGAGTGGTTGTAGATGGCTTCTCGTCAGACCTAGTGGCTATCAATGCCGGTGTTTCTCAGGGGTCAGTGCTCTCTGCGACCCTCTTCCTACTGCATATCAATGATCTGCTAAAGCCCGGGATCTTTTGGTACGCAGACGACAGTACAGTCGTGGAGAGCTACACATCCGATGCAAGAGCCAGCGGGACACAGATCGAGTCACTCAGAGAGGCTATGGTCGAACGGTTCAACTTGCGTCTGGAGGCGGTGTCTGACTGGGATGATGCTAACCTGGTCAAGTTTAATGCCACGAAGACTCAAGGCTGTTTGTTTTCGGCCAAAAAGAGACCCTTTTAATTGTCTCCCGCTTTCCGAGGTGTCTCCGTTCCTGTAACTGGCAGCTTGGAACTATTAGGAGTTTCGCTCTCATCGACTCTTAACTTTGGCTCTTACATAGAGTCAAAAGCCCAATTAGCCTCCAAAAAACTTGGTTTTCTCTCTAAGGTGAGACGGTATTTCACATCTGAGCAACTACTTAGCCTTTATAAAGCACAAGTCAGATCTTGCATGGAATACTGTTCTCACCTTTGGGATGGCTCTGCCGAATATCAACTGGAGGCTCTGGAGTCGATTGAGCGGCGAGCCAGGAGGCTGATTGACAACGACACCTTGACTAAGTCGCAGCTGCAAATTATTGAGCATCGACGTAAGGTGGCGTGTTTGTCGGCCTTTTATCGGATTCATGAGTGCGCTCAGGAGTTGCACAATCTGGTCCCACCTGTCCCTTTCTTCTATCGTACGGCTAGGCAGACGCGACCAAAGCGCCACCCTTTTATGGTGGACATTCCGCGCGTTAGAACAAAGCGTTTCGAATCCACATTCTTTGCCTAGGTCTGTCTTCCCGCTTAAGCACAACGTGGGTGTCTTCAAATCCCGAGTAAATAGGTATCTTCTAGGTAAGCGTGCTACATCCTAGGCCGCATATCTGCTCAACATCAGGCAGTATGTAGTCAAACGCAAACCTACAAGGAATAAAAAAAAATGTACTGGGCAATGAAAGAAATTTTAAAAAAAACTCTACCAATAAAACTAATATCTAAAGCAATGAACATATGCCTAATACCGTGCCTTACCTATGCTTGTCAAACCTGGCCACTCACCAAGAAGCAAATGGAAAAACTTCTGTCAGAGAAGCATAAAAAGAAGTTTTATGAACCTTAAACTCAGGGACAGAGTAAAGGCCACCACGATTAGGAAAAAAACATAAGATAAATAATGAAATTGAAATGGAAATGGGCTGGGCACATACAAAGACTTGAGCCAAAAAGGTGGACACAAATCGTCACAAACTGGGTCCCTAGAGGCACCAAACGCAAGAAAGGTAGACCGCACCAAAGATGGCATGACGACATTGTCAAAGTTGCTGGGAAGCTCTGGTCCAGAATTGCGCGGAGGAGAGAGGAATGGAAGCTGTTGGAGGAGGCTTTTACCGCTACTGGCGGTCCTTATATATTACTGTAACGCAGTAGACGCTCGTTGTAGGTATGTAGTAACTATGATGTAATCTGCGGTGTTTACGTGATCCGGTTCTGGGAAGCTCTATTGTTCTGTGAAGCTTTATTGTGTTTTTATTAGTGACTTTTGTATTCGGTTTTATGGCTTTATGACTCGAGCGGGATCAGTCTTTGTATCTCGTCTATTGTTTAGTTGATTTGTTTGGTGTTTACGTATTTGAAAAACAATAGGGATTCTCGAACTTTCAAGTTGTTTACTTGTTAACACAATAGCGTTTATTAAGATCGAGTAATGTTGCGAAATATCTCGTAGGTTAGAGACTGTAGGAAATAACGGATATAAATACGCCGGCCGACCCTTGGAGATCAGTTTATTCGTTTACCGTCGAAGCGATAACTACTCGGGTTAGAGTGCGATACCAGTGATTGTGAAGTGACTAGCTTGTGTGAATATCAGTGCCAGTGTAAAGTGTTTGTGCGAACCAGTTGTGTCGTGTGTTTTTGTGATTTTTGTGAAGTGATTGTGTGCAATAAAGTGCAAAGTGAATAATCGGCGTTTTAACTGACTATCCAAGAACCCATCTCGTGACATTACTTAGTTTAATTAATGTTATATTTATGTAAATTGTTATTTTAAGGAAATTAAAAGCTTTTTTATTTTTTTATGAAATTATACAAAGTACTGTTCGTCTTATATTTGTTTTGTGTTTATAATAAAGTGTTATGCTGGAAACATACTATCGGACGCGGCTGACGGTCGCGACTGACAGCCGTGACTTAGTAGTGTGAACAGTAGTACACGCGCAGTTTGACTAGAATCAGTATTTTAATACTCTTTTGGTATATTTATTGACTCTTTTGAATATCATTATTTTTGTACGTATATTTGCGGAGGTCGGTATTTTTGAGTATGTTTGGATACATATTAGCTAGCTCAATTTGAGGGAGGAACTTTCGGTAGAAAACAGTGAAATATATATACCGATTAGTATTTTATTTAAGGTGCTTCGGTGTTTTTGTAAAATTTTATCTGGTAACACTACGAACGCACGTACTGTCTAATGCTGATGTACATTTCCGTGTACGACGGTACTCACCCGCGGGAGTCTCGACGTCACACACCACGTCCTTCTCCGTGATCTTGAGGTCGAGCAGCTCGCGCACTGACAGTAGAGCCTCGGCGGGCGCCTCGCCCGGGAATAAATAGTCGCATAAGTACAGCGACCCGACAGGTACCAGCACGCGCCGCGGCGGCTCGTTGAAACACACCTTCTCTGTAATTTTATAGGAATCTATAAGACACAGACGGCACGAAATAGGCGCGCCAATCGCGAGCTATTCTCACTCCGAAATGCACGCGCACAGCTTGGAAAAGCGAAGCCAAACATCAGAGCGCTTACACAATAAGGACCCAGATTATCGTCAATCAACGCGTCACAGTACATAGTAAACCGAGACGCCAGCGAGCGCACTATGTCTTGTTTCACAGCTGCAATGGCCTCACTCGTAGTAGCCTTTGGGTACAGAAATACATTGGAAGATACCACGCCGCTGAAGTGTATGCAAGTGTATGTAAGGGTAGTGAGAATTGAATACCTTCAGGCAGCAGATTGACGTCTATCAACGCCTCGCAATGCATAGTGAACCGAGAAACCAGCGAGCGCACTATGTTTTCAATCACAGCTGCAATGGCCTCGCTCGTGGTAGCCTTTGGGTGCAGAAAAACGCTGGAAGACACCAAACCGCTGAAGTGTAAGGATGATAAGAATTGAATAGGTACCTTCAGGCAGCAGATTGTCGTCAATCAACGCGTCGCAATGCATAGTGAACCGAGACGCCAGCGAGCGCACTATGTCTTGTTTCACAGCTGCAATGGCCTCGCTCGTGGTAGCCTTCGGATAAAGAAAGACGCTGGAAGACACCACGCCGCTGAAGTGTATGCTGCCGTCGCATTCTAAGTATTCTACTGCTTCGGGGAGAGAATTCTCCTGAAACATAAAAATAATTTCATTATATAATCGAATCAAACTTAGAGACATGTGTGAAGTTAGATACAAGCGGCGCAAAACCCCAGTACTCATCCCTCTGACAAAATTATAAATTGTTTACAGTATACAGTACACTATTATGTTTGATTATACGTAATATACCTAGAAAAAGTATATGAAACAGCTGTTTTTACTTTGCGATTTCACGATTGGCCTCATAGTGAAAGTAGGTCTTAATCACATGCACTATTACTTATTAGGTATTGACCGTTTAAATGGCTAAAGATGAATTTTGCCGGCTGAGAGAAATTTTAGTAAGAAGCTTAGGGCACGGGTGAGTCTTGTCCACTCTAGAAAACTTGATAGTCAATAAGCACACTCATTTTGGGTAGACAAAATTAGACAGCTGCCCCTACTAGAGAAAATCTCTATATCAATGCACACCTGCTTTGATACTTGTTAGTATAGTCACTGCATAACTTTATGCATGATTAATATTCATAGAACAAAATAAGCTAACACAATACTTACAAAAGGCACAAACAATGACACATGCATAGATTTGGGAGTATCCTTTTCTATAGACTTAGGACTATTAGTTTTAGTTTTCTTCTTTTTCACTAGTTGTTCCAAGGGCTCCGACCCGTCTTTCAGTTCTCCATCGATGAATATGACACTCGATTGTATTGTTTTGTAGGCGGACTCCAAAATTTGCTGGAATTTAAATGTGATACATTTATTTATGCTCAATCATATCATATTTTTATTTTTTATTATTTTTTTTTTTTTATTATTTATCATAATTTTTGACTTTTTATGTTCTTTCTTATTATGTTATTCTTATTACCAATACTCTAAAGCAGGGGCGCAGAACCAAAACGTTAGGGAATAAGGGCCCAGTAGATACCATGTTTAACTAGTTATTATTCTGTGACTGTATGAAGTCTGTAAGATGTCCACTGCTGGACATGGGCCTCATAGGCTCACATAGGCATAGGTATAAATATACAATAATACTGGTTGGAAACAGCCTGCATAGCAAATAAAGTCTCATTAAATGATAATTCCAATTTATTTTACTAGGTACCAATATTTTTTCACAATGACACATCTGTGTCAATGTTAAAATGACACCAACTACCTAATTGTTTATCAATATTAACTTATTGCAGTCATGTTCTAAAGAAAAGCAGCCTGCAGGGCATTGCCATAATTGAGAACCTTGTATCTACTATCTGAATTTCTAGGTCAAAGTTTTATTTCCTACTTGATTTTTTTTTATTTCCTACTTGAATATTTTGCATATATACTCTTATTTCAGATAATTGTTATTTAACGACCAGGAAATAAAAAACCTACAAAAATTGTATAAATTTCTCAGAATGTACATAAAATTATCAATCATTAACTTATAATTTCATACCTTATAAGTATAATGATTGCTAAGAATTACGAAATTAAGACATCAAGTTCAATTCACGGTGATTTCAATTATATACACTGCTGATACACAAGTAAAACAAAGCACATACTTAAAAATTAGTTTTCCAAAAAAAAGCCTGGAGGACACTTGAGTAGATGTCTATAAACAAGTAATCATTATTTTTCGCAAAAAATGACAAAACCGACTTCCATCATGTACAAAATTCGAATAGTTCGCTCGAATTCAGATGTATAACTTTCGACTAAGGATTTTTTTTTAATTCGGTTCACAATTGGCCAAAATATCGATGAAAATACACAAAAAAAATACATACGGACGAACACAGAACCACTTCCTTTTTGGAAGTCGGTTAAAAAGTAGAATTTAAAGTGTCACTAGTGCATAGTTTTGTTAGTCGTTTAAATAGGTAAGTACTGTACTGTAGCAGCCTTTTTAATAGTCCACTGCAGGACGTAGGCCTACCCACGTAGGATGATTGGGCCATATCCACCACGCTGGCCCAGTGCGGGTTGGTGGATTCACATACGCAAGCGAATTTCTTCTACAGACGTATGCAGGTTGCCTCACGATGTTTTCCTTCACCGAAAAGCCAATGATGTGAAATTCCGTACATAAGTTCCAAAGAAACTCATTGGTACGGATCGGGATTTGAACCCACGACCTCACGATTGCAGGTCGGGTGCTACTACCACTAGACCACCACGGCTTCTTCCAATAGGTACCTAAAGGCTTTTAGTGTGCTCTATTTCTTTCTTGTGTAAGGACCATGATAGATTTAACATTGTTTACTATTTTTGCACAGTTCCTCTATTTTTGGTTGATGTGTCTAAGTGTTCTTCCTATGGAAATAAATGTTAATCTTAATGAGTATCGTTTGTAGAAATGAGTCAGAACTGATTGCTTGTAGATAAAGTTTATATGGGCCGGATGGCTAGTCCTGGTGCCGGTTTTTAAGCTGCCTGAACGAACACCTCCAACACGGCTAAACGGTTGAAACAATCAGTATCTACAATTTTATGTGTCATTTGAGCCATAGTAGGTAGGACTTAGTTGGAAATGCTATACCTTACACATCCGAAAACAGACAGTGCGGAGAGTTGCTTCACTTCAGCGATTACTTGTTGATGTTCATTGTAAAAAAAAGTAGTTTTACCTGAAATTGCTGCTTCACAGATATGCCATTCTTTTTTACAATTACAGGGTATACTTCATCAAAGTCGTAATAGCAGTCCAGCCTCTGCCACTGCTGCGGTTTTGGGAGGAACTTCCACTCCACAGGTTTGATGACGGTTCCTTTACCCGTTCCGACTTCAACACTCTTGCAGGTTAAAACCTAAAAAATGATTTAATTTACTTTAAAATTGGCACAATGTATTACTACCATTATACATTAAGTAGTATTATTCATGATTACGCCTTTCGAGCAAATATCTACAGAGCAACAGTCCCTAAGTGAAAGTAGTAAATAAATATTCGAGCGCCATCATACATACCGACTTAGAAATTCACAATGACCCATTTTCTCAAATCTCGACGTTATTCACTCAATTGGTGCTTGTAACCGAGCACTTTGGCATCGCGCAGCGTTGTAGTTGGCTTGCGATTGCCTTATGACTAACTAAAAAGCCTGCCCGCTACATTGCTTGGGCAGGGTTTTGGCTCGGGCACTTATTTGCACAAATGTGACTCTATAAATACTGGCTCGATGCCTATTACACATTAAGTAGTATTATTAATGATTATGCTATGCATTATGAAACAAGGTACACAACACATCTACACCTTTGAATAGTCTTAGATTTAAGTTCTAATTTGTACCTTTTAATGTAGTCGCAATAAATATTTTTTATTATTAAATTTTTTTCTTATATGTACATATACAGTAGGTCCAATTTTAAAGGTGCTATAGTAACTTTGATAGCAATTTAAAATGTTCCTGTTTCATTTTCTCTATATTCATTAGAGAGAACAATATTATTATTATAAATTGCTATTCAAATTACAAAGGCGCCTTCATAATTGGGCCTATTGTATGCATAAATAAATCCTACTAATATTATAAACGCAAAAGTTTGTGAGGATGGATGGATGGATGGATGTTTGTTACTCTTTCACGCAAAAACTACTGAACGGATTGACATGAAACTTTGCAATAATATAGCTTATATATCAGAATAACACATAGGCTATAAATTATAATGATATTGCATCAAAAATCAAAATATAATGCAGGCGAAGCCACGGGTAAAAACTAGTAAATAATAAAGAACCTTGGTGTCAGTGGACATGTGGAGCACCAGCTTCTCGGTTGTGTTGGGACAGTTTCCGAACATGTAAGGGTTCACGTTGAGAGCCTTGTGCGTGTGGTTTAGGATCGCTTTCACTTTACTGAAGCTGTTCGGATTTTCAAATACCTCATCATCACTTGTTATGAAGATGCCTGAAATTTTTACACTGTTCATGAATGCACATGTTTAATCGGCTCAATTAGATACAGATTAGCAGAAAAGACTCAACTAATATACAATTGTCCAAAATCAAAATGTTACAAGCATCTTGTGATATGAGACGCTTACTTCGTTTTGATTTTTGTTGAATCCTTTCTGCTAAACTACATCAGATTATCCTTTTAAGTGTCTTGTATAGGTGCAATTTCCAATCAATGTCCGGCCTTGTGTTAGTGTCAATCAGGATTGGATATGGTGCAGCTTCTACCTAAATTAATTTCCACCAACTTTTGTGATGTGGCCTATAATTCTACTTTCTTTAAAGTTGCTTCCAATGATATACTATGCAACACTTTAAAGTTAAGATACAACCAGAATCAAACCATTTGGTGGCTTTAAAGTTAGCTACAAGCTGCGCACATCCCCACTTCTTGTGCAGCTGACAAAACAAATTTGCTATTGCGCAATGACTCGCCTTGTATGCACAGATGCCAAGATGTTTGATTCAGCTTATAACAGCTTTTTCTCAGCTACCCACTTAAGGTAATTGGGCCATATGCACCACACTGGCCCAGTGTGGCTATTCTCTATAGTAACAGTTGGTCGTACAGTAACAGCCCCCCTACCTCCTAAGCAATAGCAATCGTTTATGACTTCATTTTAGTCATTTGGCATCGCCTATGTGACGTTAGCCATCAATTGCTTTGCGCGGATTGTGAAAGCCATCGTTTAATCAACAACTTTGATGGCTAACATCACATAGGCGGTGCCAAATGACTAAAATGAAGTCATAAATGATTGCTATTACGATTGCTATTGCTTTAGGCGGTAGGAGGGCAGGTAGGTTATTTGTTTAGTTTAGCTTTGTAATCTTTATTTCTTTCTCACTAATTTTTAGTTCTTAAATTTATGTACGAAGTGAAGACGAAATTTTAAAATGTTAGTAAGTAATTTTTTCATTTAAGTGACAGAAATGTCTAGAATTCTAAAATTAATACATAGGTACCTTGAACAAACATGCCTCCTGGCAGCATCCTAGTAACATGTTTAGCATGGTCAGCAACCCAAGCCTCTGATACATTCAGCAATGTTTTGGCCGAATCCAGTTTATCCATTGCATAGCTGACTTCTGAATTGTTTTCTGCGGCTTTCTCCTCTGGCGTCCGCGCCAAATGTATAACATTTTCTCTGGATTCTACAGTCTAGAAATCATATTGATATATCAGTGCAGTAAAGAACGTACATTAATAATTCTGTAAACATTAAAATTAGCTTTAAATGTACACGTATGGTAAGTGCACCCTACCCAAGGCACTTACTTGACCAAGAATCAGCCCAATTACAAATATTTCCTGTGAAGCGTACTGCTCTAAATATTGTAGGCAATATTCCGGCGAATATACTGTTCTGACCATTTTGAAAATGTATTTTACACACAACTAGATAGGAATTTCAGGAAATAGTTTCAATTTGTTTAATCGCAATCGCAGGCGTCGCAGCTGTTCCTTACCGACCGCGTACTTAATGCTACTAGGACCTGTTTGAAAAAAGTAACGCTCACTCGGAAATAATTACCAAAAATGTAACAAAAACTTATGAATAAAATGGAAGATGGATAACACAAATAAGATTGAACTACATTTATAGCCTTATTATTTTTTAATGAAATTATTATTCGAGACATGCTAATCTATCAAGCTTAGTAAAAATAAATACTTAATAAATACCGTAAAAACTAGTATTATTAGTATCATAATTAATATCTTAATGCGCATTGAACGTGTTCAACTACTTAGAATTTTTTATTAAGTAAGTTATAAGACAAAATTCCAAAAACTTTAGAAACTATAATCAGAGTGCTAGCCGAACAGTTTAGCTGCGTTCCGTCTGTAATTTAGTTAAAGGTAGTATTACTATATCTTCTTTGGTTAAAGTTCGGTTGCAATTGACAAGTTTTCATATTTCACAAGTCTATGAAATTCCAAAACCATTTCGAGATATCGGGATGCTGATCATTATGCTTATTTTTCCAAAATTTTTAGTGCAGTAACTGCTAAGATATTAGATAAAAAGTCTCACCCAAGCCGTTTCTGGATTCATACTAAAAGTTCAGTTGCCTATGATAAAAAAAATACTAGCAATATAAAATGACAGTTAACACTGACAGTGTTGACACATAAAATGTAGTTTAAAAATAAAATGTCAGTGTCATTTTCAAATTGCTTATTTTGCTTTAGCCCGAGAGGTAAACGCAAAAAATGCAAATACTTGTCAAAAGCTGAGTTATTTGGTACAAAGTTATCAAAATGGTGTACATCAATACCCTGGAGTCAGTCAGCTGGGCTCCCTAGCATTTGGTGGTAGAATCCGTTTGAATTTTAAAAGTATCTTGGAACTATTACTACTTATTCTTCTTCTTTTAAGTGGTGCTAATTTAAAGCCTATATGGCAGACCCTGTTACATATTTCAGGTGATTGGCAGTTGTTAAACTTGTTTTATATTTTTCTTCCCATAGTATACCGCGGTACATAGTGGACTTTTTGCACTGACCTCCCGGCCTATTTGTTGTGAATTGTGACGGATTGATTGGCATTGACAGTGACAGTAACGCTAGCACCTATTTTTTTCTAATGTGGCTTCAGTAAAAAGGTTTATGAGTCCTAAATTTTGCAGTTACGTCCTTTTAGAATAAGCTACTTTTCAAAACTTAATTTTACGGAAAATATAAGTCGTATTGGAAAAATAAAAAATACGTATATGTTATTTTGCAATATTCTTTCAGATAATAAATAAATAATACTATGTTAAAAATTTGAAATGTTGTCAATTGTAGCTAAGTTTCGATTCAGCTTTAAGGAATTCGATATTGCGTTAAACTTCAGACACCAACCGTTCGTTTGACAGCGGTTACGTTCCGACTCTGATTGAGTTGTGTTTCAACTTTTGTGAAAATCATTAGCGCGATACGAAAATAGACAAAAAGTCGAAGTTCAGTTAAAGTTCAATTGTGTCTGCAGATCGGTGCTCGTTATAATTATTACCGTAAAAAACTCACATTTAGTTGTTCAGTTTTCTTTGCAGTCGTGATACAGGTGACGCCGTGCCATTTCCATAGAAATCACATCAAATGTGATCGAGCAGGTTTCGAACGTACTTACTTGAAAAATCCCACTCGGTACTCTGGAGTCTAGACTATGTTATTTCACTTATTAGTGAGAATCTGAAACTTCTTGTACTGCACAAAAAAGGAACGAAAGAATTTATGAAATGTAACAATTTTCGTTTATTTTGTCATACATTGCAACACTTGACAGATCCGTCTTGTTGTCATTATTAAATGTCAAAGTAAGGATAAACTTTGACAGTGACATAATTCGTTTCTTTTTTTTCGTTACAATTTGCTTCACACGTTTCACACACAGATATTTGTGGTTACACATCAGATTTATTTCTACTTTTACCAGGCTCAGAAAAAACAAATTCCTATTAGTCACACTGGTGTTACAATGTAGATGACTTTAACTACGAGTCGATCATGAAATTAAAGCATTTTTACATGCTAGCTATTGCACATGCAATAGCATGTAAATGCCCCCCGCAGTCTCTTAAATTTGAAATGACCGTATTGTACCGTAAGAATAAACGTTTCTACATTTTGGTGATTGCACAGGGTTGGTAAGGAAATTATAGTGAGCGTACCACATGAGCACTACAATTTTTTATATTTTTCTCTGAGAATAATGAAAGACAGTATTGTACATTACGTTCATTCTACTACAACTGTTAATTGCCTCGGTGCACAGTACACATAGTGCACCTGAGGGAACTAAGCAAATCACCTTTATAAAATCTAATGAAACCAGGATTACCGTAATTAAATAATAGCATGTTCACACTTCACATAGTCCATCACATATTCACTGGAAGACAACACCTGTGGCTAAATTTAGCCTGCTGCATTACAAGAACTTGCCTCTCGTCTTAGTTTACTAATAAATAAATCAGATAATGAATAAATCAGAGAGATATAATAGTGAATTTAATGCAGGAAGATGAAAATTCAACGTTTCAGCAAATTAATTTATCAATAAAACTAATAGAAGAAATGTTCCCTAGTAGGTATGTTTTGTATTCGATTAGTAATAGCATAGACAAACATATAAGTAGTACATGTTCGTCTATGGTAATAGATATGGGGATAGTAGAAATGAGCAGTACACTTATCCCTATCAGCCGGGATAGGATGAGCACCACGCAATATTTCTTTCGACGTGTCAGAACGAGACAGCGTTATGGCAAAGTACCTATATATCTGTCACATTTTTACACGTCGAAAAGAGTTATTTCCGTAGACGCATTCTAGACTAGCTGGGGAGATGTAAAAAATCAAAGATAAGTTGCAGATAAAACATACATTTTATTGCGATGTTTAAACCAAATACTTACAACATAAGTACCTAAATGGAATAATAAACTTAAGTATAGTGCACTTTATCGAAACACACTTGTTACAAAAATAAGGTACAAAGTGAAATTCAACTCTTGCAAATGACACAGCCCACACGCAGACTATAAACCAAATTTTAGGCCCAATTCACACGAAAACACAGAACTCACTCTTTTTTCCATTAATTTGCTCGCATGATTATTATTGCTGCTTAGGGTGAGGCCAAACGAGTGTAATTTTATGACTTGTGAGTCGCGTATGAATGAATCGCGGAATTTAAGCTGCATTCAGTTTCATACTAATATCATATGGGTCGACTAATTTTGGGACTTTTGTATGAAACCGAAATTACGAGATTCACTTTACGCGACTCGCAGCTCAAAAATTACGCTTGTTTGGCCTCGCTCTAAACACGCTTCACACCGGCCGGCTTTACAATAGCAGCTTAGAGCAGTCACTATAGCTTCAAGCTCCAACTGCACACTAAAATATGAAACGGATCCAGCGGTTCCAGAAGTTCGTAGACGATATCATGGAGCAGTCGATCCTGTACCCCTTGTATGAGTTTGTCAAGGTTTATTTACGCACTCGACAAATGATTTAGAACGCCATTCGTTTCGTTATCGAGTGTGCGAATTTCTATACAAGGAAGTATAATATATTCTAACTCGATGTCAACAGATGGCGCAGTTTTTGACCGACGAACCACCGGAGGAGGTATACAATTCGACGCGTACATTTTTTTTTTAATGTTTAACCATGCATAACTTTATTCGTAGTAGTCAGATTTCAATAATAATTTTTTTATTGGAAAGAGTATATTTAGAAATTGGTCCCATCTAAATTTTATCTAAATCGGCTGAGCCATTTTTGGTAAATCAACAATAATGTGAAAAATGTAACATCGATCCGTGCGAAATATTCGCGAATACTGTACACGGGTGAAGTCGGTCATGCTATTTTTTGCAAAAAATTATCTTGTTAATCCTCGGCTTAAGTCTAAACTACAATTTTCTTTGGGATCTCTAAAAAAATGTAGTTTAGGCTAAATCTGCCGAGGGCGTAAAAATCTTGACAAAGTCATACTAGGGTACTGATTGCTTCAAGCTGCCCATGTATTGTGGCGACCTTAGGCAAAGTTTTAATAAAATATCTTTGATTTTAATAAATGTGATCAACTTGGTGTGAATGGACCTTTACAGCACCCGAGTTGCAGACAAAATACGATTCAACTTAAACATTCTGTTGCACAATGAAACACAATAAAAGATTCACTCGAAATAAAAAGTTATGGTTTTCAATTGAATTTACACTTGGAGAAGTCCATTTCGGGATGTTGTTCCATGAATCTGTGGACAAATAAAATATTTATCAGATATCTAGAATTTGGACAGCAAAAATTTAAAAAATATGATTTCCATTATTTAGTTTTTTTTTTTTTTTAATTTGGAATTTAGAACTACATATCTCTATAAAGTAAAAGCTTGGTTAAAAGATAACCCATGTGGTTTGAAATATACAACATATTTCCTGCTTCATTTTATTGGATGTCCATATGCAACGAAAGTGTAGGATATTTCTTGTCAGTGCTTTGATAAATAAGACATCCTCCATGCTAGACAACTAACGTCAAACAGTATCTGGTGATTTTCTATCTATGCAATGTAGTGTGGAAGAAATCGCTTTTCGCAATCTAGTCGCATTACTATGAAACATCAATTTGTTACGGTCTTATTTTTGGTGGTTTCTCTATCTGGTAAACTACTGCTCTGACGTCCACAAGCTATAACACCGTTAAGCCACAGGGGGTAATCTTTTCTCTTTTAAACACATTCTTATAGAGTTTAAAATTATCTATCGGTCACTGTAAGAATTATTTTTATATCGTTTATAGTTTAGAAGATAGAAATTGTGAAAACACCGCTATTGACATTCTTATTTCTACTTTACAAGTCAATAAAGTCGTCATCCAACAAAACATAACTTAAATACCGCTAGGAGCCCATAATTATTTGAAAACGTCATTATTCTACAAATAATAGCTTACCTTTAAAACCGTTTTTTCAAATAATTGTATAAATCATAGTTAAAGAACTTTATCTGACTGGTCCCGCATTTTTCGCTGATACCCAAAAATTTGGTTTAACGGCTTTTTGGGTTATAGACAGCAGTACTATTCAGACCACAGCTGAAGCCAATCTTAGACCAAATAACAGAGAAGGTTGATCATAGATGTCAGGGAAGTGAAAACACTGACAGAGGACCGCGAGACGTGGAAGTTGCTCCACCGACATGAACTTTGCTCTGAAATAAAATTTTGAATACTGTCTGACGATGCAAAAATTAAAAATAAAGAATTCAAAGTGACTGACTTTTTGAGCACATCCTGTTTCTTCTGTTCGTCGCTGGTGGGCAGACCCATTTCCTTTTGCCTCTGGTCGTACATCATTTTCTCGACTAGTCCACGCGTCTCTCCATCCAAATCTGATAGTTTCGAAGGCTCTGAAAAGAAAAACGTCACGATTTAGCGATATGTCAAGAGCGCACGACGATTTCACCTTCAATTATTAGTCTAAGGGCCGGCGAAGATCTCCCTTCAACCATCCGATGACCAAATACGATTCCTTTTTAATTAGATATTGTTACAACCTCGGAAATGATGGCTTGCCTAACGAATGTCTATTTTTAATTAATTAAATCGTCGCTTTGGTGGTGCAGAGAGCTAACCCACAAAATCAAGTTTTAAGATAATGAGCAATTAATGACAAGGGTCAACTACAAAATATATTTTTTATAATATCTTCTAAACCATTGGTCCGATTTTGATGAAAATTAGAGTCGTATAAGGAAAATAGCCTTATTGAATCCCCGTTTTAATATACTGTAATGTACAAGCCTTTTTAATAGTCCACTGCAGGACGTAGGCCTACCCTCGAAGGGTGATTGGGCCATATCCACCACGCTGGCCCAGTGCGGGTTGGTGGATTCACATACGCCATCGAATTTCTTCTACGGACGTATGCAGATTGCCTCACGATGTTTTCCTTCACCGAAAAGCCAGTGGTGTGAGATTCCGTACATAAATTCGAAAGAACTATATGGTACGGGTCCGGGGATTTGAACCCACGACCTCACGATTGTAAGGCGGGTGTCACCACGGCTATCTTGACCACCACGGCTATCTTGACCACCACGGCTATCTTGACCACCACGGCTATCTTGACCGCCACGGCTATCTTGACCACCACGGCTATTAATATAATAATTGGTAATTATTTATGTAACTAATTTGACTAAAAATGTGGGTTGACCTCTGTTCACCACCAAAGCGATGAAATATAGCCAATTGTTGAAGTCAGTCGTCATACAATTTGGCGGAAATGAAGTTAGCTACAAACTGCGCTATATCCAATCAACGCGCCGCTTTACTTCAGCTTCAGCCAGGATTGGATATTGCGCAGCTTGGAGCTAACTTCAATTCCGCCGACTTGTGTGACGCGGCCTATACTTATCAACAAATTATTATTTTGAGCCTGTATTGTCCCTCTGCTGGGCAAAGGCCTCCCTTCCCTCCTTCCAGACTGCGCGATCTACTGCGTTGGTGGTCCAGTGTTTGTCGTGCGAACTCAGTTCGTCGCGCCACCTGCGTCTGGGTCGACCCAAAGGTCGTTTGAATTTTGGAACCCAGGTCTTGGTTTTTGACATATTCATTCTCAAGCCTGCCTCGAGGCTAGCTGTGCTTAGGTCTTAGGTCTTACTTATCAACAAAAATACAAAATGATTTTGTATACGACCAAAACCTGACACTTGTAGTAAATAAAATTACAGCTAATTTAGATTACAACATTTACTTTCAGTAGCTTCAAACCTTCACCAACGTATTTTCCTTGAAATTTACTTCAACATTTATGTTATGATTATGATGTTCTATATGTGAGATGAATGCAAACAATGAAAACATAGCGATTTAATTGCGTAAGACCGAATTAACCTTCAAGTAATAGTAAGCATAAGGCAACATTAACTAACCTGGGTTTATTTTCCTCGTTGATATCTCAGGGTCCGTGGTCACTAGCTTGCCCCACCAGTTCATTTTGTTAACCTATAAAAAATAATAGACTGTACATTTTGGAGTACACAATTCTATTTTAAGTACAGATATTTCAGAATTGATAAATAATATTTGTGGGGAGAGAATTTTGTGATCATACGAAATTAAATTCCCGCAGTAAACAGTGGAGTACAGTTTTAAAGTTTGTAAATCGAATATCCTACTAATTAATTTTAGTACAAACAAACGCGAAAGTTAGAGAGTATGTATGAATGTTTGTTACTCTTTCACGCAAAAAGTACTAAAAGTATTGAGATGAAACTTTGCAATAATAATGCTTATACATCAGAATAACACATAGTCTATTATTTATAAAAAATATTGCGTGAAACGAAGTTCGTCGGGTCAGCTAGAAATAAAATATATGTAGAACATAATATGTCCCGACGGAAATGGAAAACAAATAATACTTAAATGTAAAAGAACCTTTCAAGGATTTTTTTTGCAAAGGGACATTTATGGTAATAGATTGGACAATTTCAAACAGGTGTCATTACTATGGTTTAATATCTAATATGTCCTACATAATTATATCCAACTCAGATGGAACAAGAAATATAAATATACGATACAAAAGATAACCAGCAACGCCAATCCTAATAAATGTCCGTGATTTCGACCCACGCCAATCTGACCATTACTCAAAATTGGTGCCCGGCAAAAACATTTCATTTCATACAATAATGAAGTTACGTTTAAAATAATTAGTTAGGTACACAGAAGCAATTTCAGAAGTGTTACAAGGTTCGTGTGTTGACATTTAGAAAAGTTTTGTAGTACGTATTTAGGTGGGTATGTAATGATTAGCCGATATCTTATCTATGGACTAAGTACAGCCGCCACAAAGTAGTTATCTAGCCTGTAGGTAAACATTAAAATATAACCTTAAACGTTCTGTGAATGCACCTGCGAATTATTATTAGTTACAGTGAATCGATGCAACGTATCAAATTTGGACTTCAGACTTCAGAAGTTTGTTTATTGTTAGGAAGGATAATTTATGGAACGTGTATCTCAATAATAAACAAATAATAATAATAAATATTTTGGGACATCTTACACACGGCCTCTGACCCCAAACTAAGCAAAGCTTGTGATATGGCTGCCAGAGACTGATATACTACATATACTTATTTTTAAATACATACTTATAGATAGTAACTAAATAACACCCAGACACAGAGCAAACACTTATGTTCATCACACAAATATTTGCCCTGGTGGGGATCGAACCCACGCCTCTTTGATCCAGAAGTTAGGGTCACTAACCACAGCCACCGAGGCAGTCAAACAAGATTTGAGTCAGACAAACGGGCACGTATACAAGATTATTTTTTGCAAAAATTAGCATGACCGACTCGATCACCCGTGTACAGAATTCGCGAATATTTCGCACGGATCGATGTAGCATTTTTCACATTATTGTCGATTTATCAAAAATGGCTGAGCCGATTTCAATAAAATTTAAATGGGGCCAATTTCGAAGTACACTCTTTCCAATAAAAAAAAAGAATTATTGAAATCGGACCACTACGAAAAAAGTTATGCGTGGTTGTACATAAAAAAATATATATAGACGCGTCGAATTGTATACCTCCTCCGGTGGTTCGTCGGTTAAAAAGAAAACTGTCGTGGCGTTACGTTGTACTAACAATAAGATTTTAATCAGCGGCAAAGGTAACGAATATACTTGGTAGACGCGAGTACTAATGAAAACCTAATTGGTCTACCAAGTGTCAAACAGTTTTAGTTGTACTAGCAATGACAGAGCAGTGTTGTCAACGTAACAAAATTAGTAAAGAGGCACACGGGCGACCTCACCTACGACACTTCTCTCTTTGCTCAAACTCTAAGCAAAAACATTATTAAACCATTACAAAACCTACATAGCCCAGCGGATTAGCAATTGGTTAAAACGCCAGTGGGCAAGACAAATAGCGACTAGAATTGATGGGCGACGAGGGCCGTAAGTTTCTGGAATGGAGACCATGTAAACAAGGGGTACGTTAAATGTTGAACCGGCAACTTGATTTAGGCATTTACTTAGCCTCGCTCCGCTAAGCCGTTTCCGTGCTGCGCTGAGCGAAGCTAGTTAAACGAAGGGATTCTATTAATTCTTAACATACACACTTCTCGCTACGCACCCCTACGTATATCTCTGGTCGAAACGCAACCTATAGATAGCAGGAATGCGCTGAACCTAATCAAACTTATCAAACCTCTTTAAGGGAGGTCTATTTCGAGCAATATCGTATCAACTCTTAAGCAGGTGAGCTGCTTAAGAGTTGATAGCAGGTGAGCTGCTTAAGAGTTGATACGATATTGGTCACGAAAAATTTTTTTTTTCGACATCTTACACACGATCTCTGACTCCAAACTAAGCAAAGCTTGTGTTATGGCTGCCAGAGAATGATATACTACATATACATATTTTTAAATACATACTTATATAGATAGTACCTAAATAACACCCAGACACAGAGCAAATACCTATGTTCATCACATAAATATTTGCCCTGGGTGGGGATCGAACCCACGCCTCTGTGATCCAGAAGTCAGGGTCACTAACCACTGAGCCACCGAGGCAGTCTAAAGACTCTACCACCTGTCTTAAACATGTCCTTGAGTACTTTGGCCACATTGCTATGAAGGAAGGAGACAACCTGGAAAACTTGGTCACGGGGAAAGTCGATGGCAAAAGGTCACGAGGTCGGAGCCCGATAAGTTGGTCCGACCAGATTCGCACCACCCTAGACACGTCAGTTTACGAGGCGCTCCGTGCTGCCGAGGATAGAGGACGATGGCGTAACATTATTAGAGATAATCTCTTGAAAGGTGGAGGTCATGACCCTCGGACACGAGGAATACGACTCGAGGAGGGATTTTGAGCAATAGGGGTTCTTCAGCTAGGATAAAGCAGTAATCACCTCACCTTTTCAAGATTAACGAGCAGATTCCGTCCGTCCTGCAGCACCCACGTGGACTCCTCGATCTTGATGTCGCTGTCCAGCTCGCCGTCGATTATAAGCGGCTGGCCCTTGACGCCGACCTTGAGGTGCCGCTTGCCTATCACCACGTTCAGGTCGCGAGGCCGCAGAGTCTGCCGTAGGGGTACTCGTAACTGGGGACAATTGAGTCGCCTTTTCATTTCTGGTTGAAGATGGATTAGCTTTAGTGTGGCAATACACAAAACACATTAGCTGTTTGGCTAATTTATTATTTTCATTATCCGTAGCTTTTTAAGCTTAGCTGGATATATTAAGCCCGAGAAATGTAGGCCTCTCTCTTATGGTGCTATTTATCTTGATCTTGTGCCAATCATGAACATGTTCAATCCGGAATTTTCATAATATCGTCTTATCCACGAATAATTTGTCATATCGGTAAATAAATGGATGCATAATGAATAAAAAATAAATGGTTAAAGTAGTAATGACTGAAATTTGCAAATGTACTAATCACTGTACATATGTTCATTAATATTTAAGGGAGCTCTAAAAAATTTGTTATTACTCAAACTGAAAAAAGTGAAACACGAACACTTCTGCTTATTATTTATTTAATCTAATAGCTACTAACAAACTGTCAACACTAGATAATTGTTAGAAAATCCGTGTTTCATATACGAACACACGTTGTCATTTAATGTGTTTTAGGTGCTGCAATTAAATCGGATGAGACTCGTGGTCCTTACTTTAAGAGAACTTAAGTACTTCAATTTATCAACATACACGAAATAGTAATTTGCATTAGTGGAGATTTCTAAATATTTAATGGAGTACGATTAATTTTATCAAGGAACGAATGAGGCAATGCTCTCCAATTAATCACACATTTTGTTTTTACGTTTTAACACATGCATTTGTACATACTGCTAATTAAAATTAAATAGACATATACACGCGACTGCCGTCAGATTTTTGTATTAACTATCGGAGTGATATCGAATGTAACTCGAGTGAATAAAAAAATATAACAATTCAAAAATCTCTCTTTATGGTTCCATAGTTTATTTAGAAAGTCAAGTAAAAGGCGGACATGCATGGCGTTATCACTATTAATGTACCGTAATTAATAAAACAAGGAATGTGCAATTTACAATTATCTGTTTGCGTAGACAGTCGATATGTAGCAAGCAAGGCTTTTCTTTGTACGCGTAAAAAGATCAAAGTTCAAATCACACCTCAACATTTCACTGGAAAACGTACAAGACAGAGGTGTTACGTCAAAATATTGTGCCATATTATGATCGCATGACGTCGAAATTATAAAACGAGTGACATCATAATTGCAATCGCAGACCGATACGAAATAGCCCGTTCCGATATGTCAGAGGTATCTGCGAGTGCACGAAACTAACACAAAATAATCGAAATAATTATGGTGCGTTGCGCAAAATGACACGAGTCAAATTGCTAAGTCTATGACGGGCGATTTAACGATGTCATTCGCCGGTAAAGTGTTAATCGGTGGTCAGTCCAACAATCAAGGTGCGGGTCGCGGACTGACATCATAATGACATGCACAGAATACGGAATGAATGTAGAGACGACTTATAATAAAAATGTACGTTTTAGTTGAGGAGTGCGCGTTCTGAGAAGCACGGCGTGATGACCTCGCATTCCTGGCAAGGACGATCCGAATGATCATTATAGAGTCTGCGCGCTACCGAACCGGACTGCCGCGGCATACCACGGCGCCAGTGCCGTGAGCACCTATCAACTAATACCTCATACTAATACCATAACATCGTATTGAAATATACAGGGTTATTGGTCATTTGTTAATTACCTATCACGGTAGCTCTGCCTTTGAAATACGTAATTAAGTAGCAATTTTTTATTTAAAACTTTTCATTACATGTGTATTACGCTTTTTAAAAGTGTGTATGGTGTTTATTGTTTTTGTTGAATATACAGGGTTATTGGTTATTTGATATTTATTATTTAAAACTTTATGATTTTTCATCACGTCAGATTTCAGCATTTTAAAAGTTTGTTGTATGGTGTTTATTGGTTTTGTAGTTTATGAACACGGCGCAGCGGCTGCAATTCTAATCCACATTTTTTTTTATTTCGAATATGTTCGCATTTGACTACACACTGCCTGATGTTAGATGTGCGGTCTAGGGTGTAGCACGCTTACCTAGAAGATACCTTTTTACAACTCATGCTTTTTCCTTATGAACTGTTTAACTATTCAGACACTACATTATAGTTCTAATGTTTTTCATTCAATATGGAGAAAATAAGCCAAAACTGATAAAATGTATGGTTAAAATGTGAGGAGTATACCCAAGAAGTTAAACCAATAACCCTATTGATAGTCACTACACAAATCAAACGTTTTAAAATAATTTGCGACCTTAAAAAGACTACACATACCAATAAGCATAAAAATAAAGAAATCTTCTAAAATTAGAGATTGGATTATATAATGCATAGATTGCACTCGTAAATAGTTGACCACATTTCTAGGTGTCTATGTGTAATTAGGATAAGTATACATAAGACTAGAAGCAGTCGTAACGAAATGTCCACAGTAGACATTAATCTGTTATGTCAACACGACTATTAGTGCGTACAGAAATGTAGAGCGCAGCGGGGCATAATATTGACGTGACACCTTGACCCTGAATTTGAGGTATTTTTCATGCAGACCCCGAATTGATAAATAGTACCTAATAAGTAGGGTGAGTAATCTAAATAAATTTTTGCTGCCACTTCGATTTCCATTTGTTCTAGCAACGCAGCTAAAATTATCGCAGTAGAAAAAAAACAAGTTTTTAGGTGTAAGTAAGTATCTTATGTTTGTAAATTTAGTTAATTGTTCATTGAAATATATGTATAAATGTCAGGTCGTAAGACAGGTGAGTCAGATTTTGTTTAGTGGAAATTGTTCAAGTAATTTCTGCTTGCAAAAATACAGAAAGAAAACACTACTAGGAAAGTACAAATAAGTAACAAAAATACGGATATTTAAAACTAAGTATAAATAAACTTTAATTGACATTTACAGTTTTAAAAAAGTTAATTATCGGTGAGGAAAATTGAGGATCTAACAAAAAAATTATGGTGTCATTATATTTCTTCGACATAATATCAATTTATCATTTTAATAGGACCAATCGGCCAATGTTTTCGCGTTTTTTGTAGGACATCGAGAAAATTTTCGGTACGTTATTGATAAAGGTTCCGGGAGAAAATTTTTTCACCCCTTAAATTGTAACAAAATGTTATGTTTTTGGTGTCAATCGCTTGAGTAAGAAATATTACACACTAGTACGTATTCGTTTTTTCCGAAAAGTTTTTAGTATAAACTAAATATAATTTTCAGCCAAGTATGAAAAATATGACATTTTTAGAGGCTTTAAGGTCATTAAAAAAACTTTAAAAACGAAGACATAATCCTAGCGATTGAATTGACATAAAAAATAACTCAAATCGGATATTATGAGGTACATAGATAACATCTTATTGTTTTTGTATCGTCAAATTGGCGCCTCACGATCGCTTTAAAAACATTAACATCCGTTCTTGTTAGCTTCACTTCATAGTACAAACTTTCTTGTTGCCAAAGCGGTCATTTAACAAAGGCAAAATCAACAGCATGATCATGTGACCATGATTATTATTCAGGTATGCAAAGACGATGCATAATAGGTATAATGATTATAGCCCGGTTTTCAACAACATAGGTAGTTCAATGTCAATATTAGAGATAAACATTGAAAATAACAAAATATAGAAACATTTCGACATGTGCCTAATCGAGACGAACCGGCATATGATCATAATTATTTGAACAAAATAGGAACTACATTGGTTAATTCGTGCTCAGCTAAAAGAACCATATGCATGAGTGTTAACAGACACACATATTGGTAAACATGATGTAATACTATGTACCATTAACTCATGAGGAAACATTTTTTTAAGAAAAATATTTTAGTTCTACGCTTTAAAGCACTGGTATGTTCATTGATGAAATGTATCGTAACTACGTCACGTTTACTAGTTTATTAATTATTCAGATATTTATTGTAGCTAGTCTGGCTAGTAAATGATAGTAAAATCTAATCTAGGAAATCCTCAACACAAATTAGCACTCGCGGACTTCTTATCAAAAGTGAATGACTCCCGGCGCCACAGTCTCGAGTCGCTTGGCGCTAGAGTCGTCTAATTCGAGTTCTTGAACACATTCAAAATATTTGGCGAAATAGAATAAATTTACGTACATGGCGGTATTTGCAACTTCGAGATCCGGCTCGATGTAACCTCAATAGTCACAGTGGGTGGCAACAGGATGGTAAATTCTAAACAGTAATATGGCTATAGTGATACATTGATGATTTTTGTATTTAATTGAGATTCAATTAAACTGGAGTCGTGCGTGAGACTGAGAAATTATGCAAGCCTTCAATCTTTTGTTGATTTAGCGAGTAAGCTTGTAAGAACCTTGGTATACCTCAATAGTGATACCTTCACACGATCATGCGCGATTGCGGGTTCTAATGGAAGCTGCGAATAATTTACAAGATATAATATATTATGTTTTATTAAATAAATTATTCTATTTCAAGCAAACTAATTTAACACGATCTATGAAATTGGAATCACGAACACTGACTAATACGACGGATATAAGTGCAAAAACTATTTGACCACAAAAATTATGCACACGCGTATGTATTTATTTAAAACGGATGCTAGAAGATTCTATTTATATTTGATCGGTGTAGTTTTTACCGGGACACTTAAGATTAGATATAGGTAAAATTCAAATTATTTAGATCTAAGTGCAGCAAACGTCAATATTGCAATTCCTCTTACAATACCATACAAATAAGTTTTTTCAATCACTAAATACAAACAGAATTCAAGTACATTGTTCTTAAAACATTATACACAGTAATTGTTTACCTAAACTTATCATTGTTTCTATTTTTTTTTCACTAGTTTCAGAATTATATCTGAAGTTTTGGACGAAATATTTAAAACAAATTAGAATTTAAAAAAAATAAACAATTAATTTTTGAAAAGCTTAAAAAACACGTAGGTACCTAGATTACTTTATCTACTAATCCGCAGACGCTGAAACAAAATCACAGTCATAATTTAGAGAGGGGAGAAGTTACGTTTCAAAATGCGAATGGACCATAAATTGTTAACTTTGACTTTAGTTGTACTATCATCTTAAAACAAATCAGATATTACATCACCTTGAATAAGAATACGAGACGTTCTATATTCATAGATCACTGTTAACACTTTTCCTGTAAAAGACTTCAACGCGCTGCGAACGGACAAAATAACTGTATTAAGAATCCCGATTTCATAGTTTGGTAACAATCGTGACCGTGGTAGAGTAACAATGCTAAATTTGAGAATAGTAACAATCGGTACGTTCTAAGATCCAAAAGTACGGAAATTACCATCATTAGTCGTGTAATAAAATCATTGAACTCTGTGTTTCTGAGGCGAATCCATCGCTCGGCGTCACGGTCATGGCAGGCCACTAAATCATACACCCACACAACATGCGTGACATTAACCAGCCTGCAGTCAAATAATTGCAATGTTGCCTTAATGATTCATTAGACGCAAATTGTAATACATTTGACATTAACTACAGAGTGTTTATAAGAACGCTCGCTGTTATAATTTTAAGATAAAAGACATGAACAAAAACAAATATAAATAAGTATCATATGAGCAGTTGAAATAGCAGTATACAGGACACATAGCACGGAAGACTGATGACCGATAGGGTCGAAAAGTTCTCGAGTGGAGACCAAGTACTGGCAAGCGCAGCGTAGGACGTAAACCCACATGGGTTTACGTGGACGTGGACGGATGACCTCATTAGAACCGCAGGATCGCGCTGGATGCATGCCGTTACCAACCGGTCTTATTCAATATCTTTAGGAGAGGCCTATGTCCAGCAGTGGACATCCCATAGCTGAAACGACGATCAATTTTGTGGTTTGTCCCTGTGGTCGCACATCATCATCTAAATATAAGAAACATTTTAATGTGGAAGACTTCGAGATCGCTTTACTGCTGTTAATATTTCTGTATAAATGTAAATGTTAATAAATGCTACAGCATTGTGTAAACCGACGTTGTTTATTTTGTGGCGTCTTTTAATTTTTTTCTTTGGTTACCTCTATTTTAGGTCAGGATCATCGTACCTACATATTAAAAGAATAGAAATTTTTAAAAATACAAGCTTTTGAGATCATGGATATCATGTAGCAGCAGAGTTTACCATTACAAGTAAAACGAGCCCAAACACGACGGGTCTATCTTGTTTAGTACAGGAGTTACTGTGGCAACCTTCCGACTCCATCATCAAATCAGCTCCATGGTACCATATTATTGCATTGTCACGCGCTACACATATACGTGCAAAATTTCAGCTCAATCATAAACCGTGAAGTTTAACTTGCAAGATTCCACCCGAACTTACATACATTACACCCGAACTTACGTACATACATCCATTCCAAGTTAAAAGCTTGTAAAAAGCGCATGTAATTTCGCATTAAAATATAACTATCAATATTATTACAAACAGTCGTTACTAGATGGTCGAACACAATAGGGTTTTTACATCCATAAATACATACATTCAATCTTTATTGTCATCAGTAGCAGTACCAAGAATGCTGCCAAAATTCGTCCCGTTCAGCGTGCCAACAGACCATTCATCGCCTTACCAGGCTCGCGTTAGTCATTCTTATCATGCTTCAGTTAACTCGGATATTGAACCCTACTTCTTAATTTACAACTCATAACAAACTGGACCACTTCCAATTTGTTTGATTTAAAATTCAAACGAGGCTTTTTTTATAGTGGAGATAAAATTAGTCACTCTTTTTCGGATTAAAAATTCCGCGCTCGTGTAAATATCCGGTGCGTAGTGTCATCTGATGAATTCCAATGTTGGGTGCAAGGTGATGTCGCATCAGAATCAAGTATTGTGGGGTATCGAAGTAGCTCTAGTAGCGGTCATCGCGTCCTCGCTGCATGGGCTTGCGCAACTCCTGGCGACGAAGGGTGCCACGTCACCGGACCCCAATGCAGAACATCGAAGACGTGATTCTACCTACGTATTACCATTTTACAATTTTCCTGTGGGCTAAGGCTACCGTCAGTCGCACACAGGCACATGGCCGCGCGAACATTTACATCCTCCGTTTTAGTGTATTTAATATTGTTTAATCGCAGTAAGGTAAGCAATTTAACTGACAGCCTTAGCATTTGCTGTTTATATTTTTTACTAAATATTCATCTCTTTACGTTAAGAGTCATTCATATTTTGTATTTAACATTTAAGCTCTCGTCTCCGTGATACATTGCGCTCAATTTACATGATTATGTACACTTGAGCTCAAGTAGATGGTAACGACACTTGGTCAATCAAATGTTAGATTTCATATCTTGTTCATGCCGGTGTCCTTACCCTTTTCGCGTAAATGGTTATGAAGGCACGTACTTTAGGCTAATGCCGCGACAATAGAATTATTGCAGCTTCCAATATCACAATCACCATAAAAAAATATGTCTCTATAAAATTGTATTTACTCATATCTTTACTATTATTTCTTTTCTTTAGAATATTATTATTGATAGAGTAGATTCATCAAGTTTAGAAATAAAAGTTACAAATCAAAAGCTCGAACCCATTCTCCAAATCTGTTGCAGAGTTTACGATTTTGTGTAAAATCCAAAACCAAATTGCGAATTTGGTGTTAAGAACAACGGCTGTGTGCAACCTCATATATAAACCTTGACGACTGTTGCAACACTCTCAGTACGACTCTAGTCGCTTTGCCGCTCGGTAGAGGCGCGTCCGACGACGCCGCGCCGACCACACGGAGAGGGCGAGAGAGCAAACAGCTGACGGGCCGATGTAAACACGAGACATGTGGACACAGTGAATGCAGTGCAGTGACGTAACAGTGAACCATTATACGACAGTGGATAACAGCCATGGATATCAAGAGTTCGGTGAGTGATGCAAACCCTCCACTAAGACAATGCAATTGGTTTATGGACCTGTGTGAACGCTGCCGGCAACGCAGTGAATTTAAAAGACTGCTAGCAATTTAAGCATTGAAACGTCGATCAATTGATAGTACGAGCGAATTACGAAATACATACGCTAATTGAATATATACCGATGTTCGTATTACATGTAGGTAATTGGTTGGATTGCGATGGGATAATCAAGGTCAGATGCATTAAATTCAATCAAATTGCTCTATATTTGCCTAATATGCAATTGATATTAGAAATACTTATTACTGCTTTATACGTTAATAAATCTTAGGCCGACGATATGTAGGATGCTAATTTATTCTTGTCAATGCCCTTTTTTGAGAATAGTTTGGTTGAATGGATGGACCAGCGATGGTGGAGTGACCTTTACAATATGCATAAGATACCTTCAAGATGGCACATTTCCAAGACTAGTAGGGCAATACGTTTAACGTTTCGCTAATTGGTTAAAAACTGCAAGACGCTAATCTTCAGAGGTAAGGAATATAGAGGTAGTATTGTTATTTGTTTTTAAGATATAACACAAAGATTTCTTTATATTCAAATATCAAAGAATGCAATTGATGAAAAAAATAGCTGTCAATGACTTTTTCTTTACTTAAGTATCTTCGACGTGAAGTAAGTATCGTGGATGAGATTAAGACAAGACCGGAAGACAATATTGGTGAAAGAGAGGAGAGTGGAGACTTATGCCCTGCAGTGTGCCGAACTACGAGTAACCTGTCCATTATGATGTTGATGACTTCTTTTGAACTATCAGATCAGTAGTAAAAATTGTACATTAAATACCCGAAATTCCCGATATAGAAACAACTTTTAAAACCGAGTTACAGTAAACCATTTAAAAAACGAATTACAGTAAACCGTTTAGCCATGTCAGAGACCTTCAGGCGCCTTAAAAACACCTATGTACGGGCAAACCACCCGGTCTACACAAACTTACCTTACCTTAGCAAACCATTTGTGCTAACAATTATGAATTTCATTTTAATGCATTACGAAAACTCTCTACCCTTATTCTGAGTACTTGATGCAAACCTGTAAAACACTGAACGTGTAACTAAGGAAGAAGCAATAACGATAAAGCGAAGAGGAGTCGATGACGATATAATTATTATGGAGTTTACCTGACCTTAACCAATATTCATCAGTTTATATGACAATAGGAAGTGGTCAGTGGCCATGGGTTTATCAAGGTCAGAAAGAACATTCATTAACATGTGTAATATACATATTTTTTGCTGATCGGTATCTTGTTTTATTTCTCAGTTTTGTTAGATGCTTAACAAGTCAAATGAAGCACACAATTGAATAAACAATAGATAACGAATTAACTGAAAGATACTGACTAAATACGTTACCGATATAGTCCAGTTAATGAGCAAGTTGAAATGACAGTGGGCAGAACACAGCACAGAGGACGGAGAGGACTATAGGGTCGTTTTTCAGTGCAGGCCCTTCCCAATCGGACTTATCGGAGATAAAGGCGGCCCATGTCTAGCAGTGGATATTCTATGGCTGATACTGATTAAGACGTTCATCATAAGATAAAAATCAAGTGTTCCTCTTAAATCATTTTACTAGAAATCTGTCAAATTGAAAATCATTTCGGGATGCTCAATATCGACAGAATAATCAGACGATTAGCAAATAAGTTAATGCATTCAGTAGACCGAACGTTAACTGACTCTATGTAAATACATAATAGTCAGGATTGACCGAAAACACCAGTTAATTACTATAAATGTTAATGAACTTTGACTTATGACGAAACACTAGAATTTCCCAGCAGAAAGTAATCATATTAATATATGCAAAGAATAATTCATACAGTATGTCACCCTTCAGTTTTGTACTATCAGAGAAGGCTATGTCAATGCCACGTTTTTAGATAAAGACATATCCTTAACCACATTCCAAGATGATGTTTCCTTTAAGTATTTATAGCGACGATTAATTACAGTGAATCGATTCACAGTGAATGGTGTCCTTAGTAAATATCAAACAGTTCGTAATGACGGTTCATAGATGATGGCTCATTTAATGATGGAATTCGTAGAACTATAAAAGCAATACCGGTACGGAAATTACAACCCGGAGATGATCTATTGATATCAAAGTTACAGTTTGGATCGACTGTAACAATTTGTCTATTGATAAAAGCGTAACAAATAACTTTTAACAGTAGAGTCGTTTTATGCTACCAGTGCTCGAACATTTTTTTTATAATTTGATCAAAAACTACTAGGACTATTATTATAAAGGAATATATTGACTTCAATCATAGCTAAGAAGGACACTCTTTACCATAAATCACTTTTTAAACAAAAATAAATTCAACCGTTTGAAGCTACGATGCCAAAGATGCATAAATACTTACTACAACTTATAATTTTTGTCGCTCATAGGTACAAAACGCCTGGGTGTACAGAAAAATGCAACGTTGTATTAAAAATGCAGTTGGTAATAACCATACTGATATTTAAACAAGATTATTTTGTGCAACAATAATTAGCATTACCGACTTCACTCGTGTACAGAATTTGCGAATATTTCACACGGATCGATGTAGCATTTTTCACATTATTGTTGATTTATCAAAAATGACACAGCCGATTTCGATAAAATTTAAACGGGACCAATTTCGAAGTATACTCTTTCCAATAAAAAAAGAATTATTGAAATCGGACCACTATGAAAAAAGTTATGCGTGGTTATATATATAAAAAAAAAAAAAAAAAATTATACGCGTTGAATTGTATACCTCCTCCAGTGGTTCGTCGGTCAAAAAATATTGATTTCTGTAAATTGGTTGAGAAACAATGTTTGCACAACAATCGACTATGTCAAACCTCCCCTGAGCACCATTTCACTATTGTCGGTGAAGGCAACATCGATCACAGAGCAAATACTTTCTCGTTCGATTTGTCCGAGTGTGATTATGCGATAATCACTTGACACGAATAAAGCTCGCTCAAACACTGAAAGTACCGCCTTCTCTATGTATCACGTGTTCTATGATGATAATGCTTTTAAGCAATACAAATAATATTTAGTACAATACAATGCGGCTTGATTCTTGATATTTTAAAAACGGCGAAGGCATGACCCAGTAGAAAGCAGAGTTTAACTATCATTGTGTACAATACAAATGTTTTTAAATGTAGAGTATCTGTTTTCTTCTTTTGACCTAAGTCAAAATAAAAATAACACTCTGTAGCAGCTGTTTTAAGTTAGCCGACCATTATGAATAAGGGGGTTGATCTTAAAAGTAGGTAATTTGGCCATGGGGGTCTGAGGTAACAGTTCGTTTTGGAAAAGAGGTCACTTGTCCAAAATAGTTTGGATCCCTGATAGACCATACCTAATCTGGTCTAATCTAGTCATTGTTTCAGGCATTCCTTATCTGAAAATGGTGGGCGTTAGAATAATAAGCAAAGCATATTGCAGCGTTCAACTCATCAACTAAACTATTAATTTGATCGATCTGATGGTCCAGTCTGAACCAGGCTACTAGTCAGATGGAAGAACGATACAATCTGGACCACAGGTCTTGCATCAGGGCGAACGGCACGCGGATGATGTTGGCACAGGATTAGAAAGAATAGAAAAAGTGTTAGAGGGTTATGTCCAGAAGTGGATCTATAAGGGCTAAAATTATGACTTCAACAAAATAATTGCATCGCATTTTTTTTTTCATATACCTACACGAGATATACAGGGTTAAATGAAGCACACAATTAAATAAACAATAGATAACGAATTAACTGAAAAATACAGACTAAACACGTTACCGATATAGTCCAGCTAATGAGCTAGTTGAACGACAGTGGGCAGGACACAGCACAGAGGACGGAGAGGACTACTGGGTCCAGTTTTTCAGTGCAGGCCCTTCCCAATCGAACTTATCGGAGATAAACTAGCAGTGGATATCCTATGGCTGATTAAGACGTTCATCATACGGTAAAAAATAAGTGTTCCTCTTAAATCATTTTATAGAAATCTGTCAAATTGAAAATCATTTCGAGATGATCAATATCGACAGAATAACCAAACGATTAGCAAATAAGTTAATGCATTCAGTAGACCGAACGGCTCTATGTAAATACATAATAGTCAGGATTGACCGAAAACACCAGTTAAATACTATAAATGTCAATAAACTTTGACTTATGACGAAACACTAGAATTTCCCGCCAGAAAGTAGTCATATTAACATATGCAAAAATAATTCATAAATGATAATTGATAATCACCCTTCAGTTTTCTAATCCAATAGTTTATTCTGTACTAACAACGTTTTTACCGGCTTTTATTAATTCTCAAAATGCCGTTCCATAGAAAAATATCGTTCACCCTGGACAAAATGTATGGAACAGCTGTTTTTTTTTTGAGAATTCATAAATGTCGTAGAACAAAAGTTGTTAGTTTTGATGTACAGAATAAGCCCCTAAAACTATGCCCCCAAATTGATTAGAAATAAACCTGTACATCGAATTAACAAAGTAGCTTGGCAATAAATAGAAAAACCAAAAGAAATAATACATTGTCAGGCAAATGTACACGGTGCACATAGAACATAGTTTTCATCTCGAATCAATAGGCAGTTGGAAATCTAAAATTTAATCGCTGAGCACAGTCAAAGTGTTAAAGGTTACTTGGTATGCATTAGTCGTGCGATTTTTTGCTACACATATATTAGCGGTATTATTAGTGTGTTTACTTATGACTGACTAATAATAAAGCTCTCGATGACAAACTTCAGCATCCATGTTCCAAGGTTGTACATACGGAAGGGCGTCTGGTCTGCTCTTCCTAGCTCGTCACGATGATAGTAGTTTTTATTGTAATTCATTTTTAAATCAATATCCTGCATAATGTTTAAACGATTTGTAATCGATTGCAAATCTTCACCATCTTAGCCGTGAGACGACGACAATAAGACACAATTATTTTTTGCAATAAATGGCATGACCGACTTCAGCAGTGTAGAGAATTCGCGAATAGTTCGCACGGATCGACGTAGCATTTTTCACATTATTGTTGATTTATCAAAAATGGCTCAGCCGAAGTCGATAAAATTTAATTGGGACCAACTTCGAAAATACTCTTTAAATATATAAAATAATTATCGAAATCGGACTACTATATAAAAAGTTATGCGTGGTTATACATTAAAAAATGTACGCGTCGAATTGAGTACCTCCGCTGTTTCGTCGGTCAAATAGCAGATTTCCCCTATCAACTATAGCACAGTGAGACATAAAAGACTTGAAAATAAATGAGGTCGCCACCATCGCATTGTTAGCATATTTTGCATTATTTTTAGGGTTCCGTACCTCAAAAGGAAAAAACGGAACTCTTATAGGATCACTTTGTTGTCTGTCTGTCCGTCTGTGTTTATGTAAAGACTCTTTATCTCGGGAACGCGTACGAGTTGAAATTTAAACTGTATATATACATATATCTATGATCTCTTACAGTTGTATAAAAGAAAAACTTCTGAGTTATCATTTAAAAAAGTTAGAGCCGATTATGTAGTAAAAAACCGCATTTTTCGACACTCACAAAAATCAAAACCTACAGGATACTTCCCGTTAACATAGAACTATGAAATTTGGCGAGAAGCATTGTCTCAGAGTACACATATAGGAATAAATCTGAAAACTGTACATTTTTATTAAATCACAAAAAAAAATCACAAAATATGGGTTCAGAAGTCAAAGTGAGTAAATCGTATCATGAAAGGTACCTATCATATAAATAACTTCAGCTAAAACAGGTTTTTAATTATTTTAACAATGTTTTATTATATATGTATGACGAGAAAAATGAAAAAAAAAAACTTTTTAGTCGATGGTTGTAGTATAGATATTTAAAAACTTACTTCCCAAATTTGTGAAATTTTTCTGGATTTGTACGGAACCCTTTTGCATAATGATACTGTTTTCCTGTTCAAAATCCACAAAATAACGTAATACTAGAAAAATGCTAGGATGGTAACAACGATTGACAGCTCAGATTGTGGCTCCAGCAAAAGTGATAATTTAGTTCCCGAATAATTCTTTTCATCTCTTTTGTGTCGCACTGTAAAAGCGATTGGAAGCGCTATGCATCCATTTATACAGACATCTTATATTAATTAGTTCTTTTGTCTATGACGTTAAGTGGTGGGCCGAAGTCGTACTGTACGCTTTTCCGGTCCGTGATCTCTATCAGTACTACAGCGTACAGCCCCATCGACCATTAGTTTTGCGTACTGCGTGCCCTGCCCTGCCCACAACCATTTCAAATTGCTAATCTGCTAGCTACGTCAGTTATTTGCATTCATCTACGGATCCGCATTTCTGATTATCACGTAAACAAGTTCCGAGCATAGCTCCTTTTTATTATTTTTAATTTATAGTAATTATCTAGCACACGTAGAAACGAGAATAGTTTTAACAATAACTATTTTTCGCAAAAAAATGACAAAACCGACTTCCACCGTGTACAAAATTCGAATAGTTCGCTCGAATTTTATTTTTATTTTTCAACAACGGCTGAGCCGTTTTCGATAAAATTTGAATAAATAGATCAACAGAATAGATTGACATAATGATATTTTTACATGAATAGGACCACATCGGGAGTACCTCGTATACTCTTTCGAACTAAAAAACATTTTTTTTAAATCGGTTCCTAATTGGCGAAAATGTCATGATCATTCACAGAAAAATGACATACAGACGAACATAGTATCTCCTCCTTTTTATTGCAAGTTGGTTAAAAAGAGAAAAACGGCTAAAGACCAACAGAAAAAGAGCAATAACTTTACAATTAAAGTATGATCAAACAATAGTAGTACCGCTACAATAAAACGAAGGGAAGCTTACGGAAAAGTTCTTGACATTCATCTGATTGTTGCAAAAAGACTGGATTCGAAAGCATGTAGCAAGCGTGCGGAGCAAGTGCTATTAGTCTGAAGTAAATGGCACAGGGACTGACGGCTAAAATTGCCCTCGAGCTGCGGCCTTCACATTTCACTACACCCGGACTTAGCGAGCATCCAGTCGGGCGGGTCCAAACGATATTAAGCGAAATTGGTTCACGTTTGGAGGATGTTGGAGTTTCCGTCCACCCACGATGCTGATTCTTGTTAATTTATGCGAATCCGCGTGAGAATAGCATTGTTGCGTTATGAATTCGGGTGTCGAGTAAGTTCGTATCAGGGTTGGATTTCTTGTATATATAATTATAATAACTCTACCATTATTTCATAGTACACAGCACTGTAAAGTTATATTATTAGACGAAATTACATTCGACATAATTTTATCTTGGTGGATGTTGACGCAAATACCATAATTTTATCTTGGTGGATATTGACGCTATTACCATAATTTTATCTTGGTGGGTATTGACGAAAATTCCATCATTTTATCTTGGTGGATATTGACAAAAATACTATAATTTTATCGTGGTGGATATCGACGTATATACCATAATTTAATATTGGTGGAAATTTATGAAAATTCCATAATTTTATCTTGGTGGATATTGACGCAATTACCATGATTTTATCTTAGTGAATATTGACGCAAATACCATAATTTTATCTTGGTGGATATTGACGCAAATTTAAAGACCAGAATTTTATCTTGGCAGATATTGACGCAAATTTTAAGACCATAATTTTATCTGGGTAGATATTGACGCAAATACCATAATTTTATCTTGGCGAAAAACTTGGGCTCTTTGAAAATTATATTACTGTCCATAGATGTGTGATACATGGATAATAATTTTCTGGGAGCCTGATAACCTGATCCAACCGTAAACCGAATACGCAATTAAGCATTTTATTTATCTAATTACTTACATCATTTTATTTGTATTTAAAAATCTTCAACTGGTGTAACTGTTAAATGATCGGGGCTTACAAATCAATGTGTGGTTGGAGCCACTACTGTAGCGCTATTTTAAATACCATTTGCTGTCATCCATCGGAAGACTGGCCGTGCCATTCGTTGCTTCATATCGGTGACCGATTAGAAATACCTAGACGAGCTACGCTTGTTGTATTTAGTAAAACTGCTAAATGAAGACACTCAATAAAACCTGCAAGAAGTCAGGCGTATTTTACAGCCGCGGCATTTGAAATACTGAAACGATATTTTACAAACAAATCAAGGAAATAAATACATAGAAATCAATGCAGCGCTGTCTAGCATGTGCGTGGTTATTGTACATTACTAGTAAATCTAAAGTAAACAAATAATCACGAACGTATACTTGATAGTTGATACTTAATCGGCAATAAAATTGATTGCCTTATCGTACCTAGACTAAGAACAATAACAAACCCTGAACAAAAATAAACTTAATAAATATTTGCGTTTCTGATAAAACATAAAATATAACGTTAATGCGGAAATTTCCGATTAAATATGTTAATTTTGAAACATCTCAAGAGGCAATGATAAAATTAATGGAGATTTAAAATTCTAGAAATTCATGGCCGTGGTGTTTGTGCAACATAAGCAAAGAATATTGGTGATTTATAATTCACATGAACACGGATGTTTGGTCTACTGTTATAGCGGCGGGAATTATTTATTATTATCTTGTTTTGAGGAAATGTCTAACTAGGTAAACCTTCACGTTGATACCTATGTTGACTGCCGAATTACGTAGCTTAACTCTACGTCGATATTGATCACTACATGTATAAAACAAAGTCGCTTCCCGCTGTCTGTCTGTCTCTATGTATGCTTATATCTTTAAAACTACGCAACGGATTTTGATGCGATTTTTAATAGATAGAGTGATTCAAGAGGAAGTTTTATATGTATAATACACCTGTGCGAAGCCGGGGCGGGTCGTTAGTAATATTTAACATTAGTAGAAATATTTGTATGTACTAGTATCGCTACAAGGAGTACCGATTCCTTCGAACGATTGGCATAGAAAGATATACCCGTATAACTAAGTATAATATAACATGCTCAATGTAAATGACACAAGTAGTAATAAACATTTATTTTCCATCACAGAAACCGTCAAATACACTCGTAATAAAGTTTGAAGTTTGGTAGTTTCGAATTCATAATGAAACGTAAGTACAACGCTTAGACTCAACTCCTGCTGAAACTAATAATTTGTTGTACGGTTATTGGATGGGTTCCATCCCTTCATTCAAATTAGCTTGTCAAACAGGTGATGATATAGTACTACGCCTCTAAGGTATCGGCTTGCGTCACGACACGACGCATTGCCGAAACGTCAGCAATCTGTCGTAGCAAGTTGCGTATGAATAGGTCAGGAAACTTAGCGCTATCACAATGGCATATTTCAATATTCGCCCTTGTCGTTTGTAAAGGTAGCTCGAGTTCGAACCGTGAGAATAAAAATAAATGAAAACCAAACGCCACGTTTTAACTTTAACATTCAAACAAATGATCGACGTCTCTAATTTTAGCTGCCCAACGGTGGACCTTCCAATACAAGATTTTTCCTTGAATATGGATTGTGTAATAATAATTAACGATAAGTAGCTATACTACTTATTATTAATAATATAGCTAACAAGCTAAATATTCGTGACATACCAATATGGTCAACAATCTGATAAAACATAATTAATTGCGTCAATGAATCTGGAAATTAGGTGAAATAGCTCAAAATAACTGGTTCCGATCCTGTTTTCGAATCATATCAAGTCATTGACATTATGGAATCTAAGACGATGACATAAATCGGTATGTAAAATCCTGGTAGCCGAGAAGTTGAGACCGTAGGCACGACATGTGGATTTCCCATCGCAAACGGAACTACTCAACAAAAGTGTTCAACAATGATGTAACGACATGTGATAAATAGGACACGTCTAAAACCCACGTTTACATTACACGAGCAATTTTTCATCGGTATTCCCTTTCTTATTCTTTGCTTACTGAGATCTGTAAGTACAGATATTCACGGCGACGTGACGAAATCAAAACGGGCAAGTTTCTGATTGCGAAATAATTGGTAAATAAAAATTTTCGCGCCGCTGAACGTTCTTCACACGACGGCAAACAAAGGTCGTTTGATTTACCTCATTCAATTACAAAACTTAGCGTGACACATTTTCGACGAAGATAGTATTCTCCTGACTCACCTGAAGGCTATAATTTTAGCTTACTTAGAATGGAAATTGTAGCATGTATATAGTACACACAGTCAATTAGGGACTAAGATATGCGCGCCCGCGCACATACTCAAAAAACAAAAGATCCTCCCTTATACTCGACTCCTAATGCCATATAACCAACTGTCCACTTTATCCGTTTTAAAAGTAATCAAAGCTCGTAACAGATCCCGCGACATGAGTTAAGAAATATGCACATTAATGTTATCAATAAAATTTTCGACTCGACGCGATGTAATAATCCAAAGCAGCCATGCGAAAGTTTCAAAACCGGTCTCCAATTTTATCAAGGACAAACTGTCTTGTATCATAAAACCTCATGAATCGTTAGAAAGACCATTAGATTCTCAACTTTGGGTTTTTCTCAAATTTTCTCATTTTTAAAATGCGGCCATATAACACTGACCGCAAAAGCTACTTTCGTCTAATCAAAAAGTATATTTCAATCATAATCATTTTTAAGTTAATGTTTGATTAGGCTACTTTCAATCTCATCAAACGCATTTCATTTCACCTATCAGATGGCAGTGAATATATTATATCGGTAGTTTATAGCGACCTTTTTATCAATTGACGCAGTGGACGATATATTTGTAGTTCAGTTAGCGCGATGGGCAGGAAGCGTTGTTTTGTGCTATTTCACAAAGACCCATACTCGTCAAGGCAACATCTTTGTAACAAATCCGGTAACTAACGTTCACTATTCAATTGTTTGAATGAACATGTGATACAGGATCCGCTGACACGACCAATGCTAATAATGGCACGAAATTTGACGCGTTTATTGCCTTGATAGTAAAAAATATGCTGCAATAAATAATAAACTTGGCCAAGTAACGTTTCTAACAGAATTTGTAAACGTCAGCCAATGATGTCATAGCGTAGTAAACAGGAGAAGAATCCGGATAGGTAACCCATTTCATGGTCACTTTTTCTACGGCAACATCCTATGGGCGTAAATAAAAAGATAATCGCTCTCGATGCGATGATCGAATAGGGAAGAACTCACAACCATTAATTAAATAATCATCGTAAATAGATACCGGAACGTTTATTCTAAACGAATACTCGATCGCACCACTTATAATTTTGTTTGATTTACTCGTAATCATTGAGATTCTAGGTACCATCGAAATACGTTCCAATATCAATAAACAATGACGCGCCATACCCATTTATAGATTTCGCATGAGTGTAATTACATAATCTTGCAAATGAATATTTCAATGTCACCGCCGGTCATATTATGTTGTATACTATTAACAAGAGTAGGAATATAATAAGCGGATAAAATGTCGGCAAGATTTCATTGTCATCCAGTGGCGGTAGCCGTGCAGCTTCCATTGCGATTTGCATTGACACGAATCCCGTTAGCTTCATAAATACAGCCAATTGAGTTCAAGGACGAGCATAAGCATCATGTCTGTGTTGTGACCAGCGTGAACAATGAGTTATGTTGCGGCGTCCTCATGCAATCGCGTATAAAATATGATAATTGGACTCTCAATACCGCGCCGACGCGCTGTTGTCAGCCAGACTCCAACTAAGCTCCCAATTGTTTTATGACTAAGAAGCGACACGACGGACCGAGAACGCGAGAGGACCGACGTTGATTAATACACAATTACAAAAGAATTTATCAAAGGCCATAAATCTCGGGGAGATAAATCCCTTCTGAGTTTACCGTTAGCGTAGTTCGGTATCGCAATTCCTTCGTCGATTTAAAAGAGGTGAAGTCAGACCGAAGAGAAACGTGAAATCTAAAGTATCGAAATCGTGGACCGAAATCCGTTATCCATTGTGACATTTGTAGTATCTTCCAAGAAGTGGCTTGCAGGAAGAATGTGCGCTTTCTCTTGCAAAGGAGAGCAGTTTGGTTACTCGTTAACTGATTATCATAGTAAGTGTAGCACTATTGTTTGGGATTATGAAAGTTGTGCAGACGCCATAGGTACTGACGGCTGAAGCGTTGGTCGAACACTTTTACATTTTACAATTCAATTGTTGTGTAGTCGGTCGGCGAAGAGAAAATAAATTGCTTTGCCAAATAATGGGATGTCGCTTGTTAAATCCAATGAATATTACTTGAACATTATGTAATATTTCAATTATTGCGTTACGAAAAATATTAAGTGTGTAGTAAAAATCAAAAACAATAAAAAGAAAGCTTATTTCAGAGAACATTTTACGAAGGCCCGATATTAGGTAGCATTTGAAATCTAACTGCTCCGGTTATCTAAATCTCAAAAATGCACTCTTAGTTCTAATCTAAACATAGATAAAGATTGTAAAAGTTAGATCAATGTAAATCATATTTGATAACCGATCATAGCGCCTACACAAATCAACACAGTCTGCCAATTACAATACAGGGTTACCCAGAACAGGTGTACTAAGACGAAAGGAGGTGATTTAGACATCTTTATGAACGACTTCCACAATGGGGGTTGGCCCATTGGCCCCCACGAGACAAAACATTTGCTATTGCATACGTTTTGTTAATTCCCAGTTGCAATTTTGTGTGGAACGAACGCCATATTTAGTTCCTCTAATTCTGGGTGGGCCTAATTTTGATATGTTTTAAATACAATAATTGACATAAATAATAAAAATAAGAAAAGACGCTGGTCCATGTAGTACAACCAATAGCTAGTTCGGGAAATAGAGGCTTCATTTACTTATTATCATTGTACATTTTATGTCAATAAAAACTTTTTGATTTGCATGATGGTTTTAGTCACCTCCTTTCGGCTTAGTACAAGGCAAGCAAATAACCCTGTATCAGGTACACGAATCATGCATCACGTATGTCACAAGCTCCATCTAAAAGAGTACGTACGAGCGGTACGAGTACACTAACGATTTCCGTGATTACAATGCACCGTTATGGGCACGCGGCAAGCATTGATTCATGAAGATTACAGTTGCATAACTTAACTAGACCATCTCGGGTTTCACAATGCATGCACCTGTCGACTGGTTTGTCGCCAAACGCTGTTAATTAGAATGTGGTTTGGGCTCTGCCAAAGCGTAGCGGAGAAGATATGTGCGGAGTTGGCAAATTGTTAAGGTAGTTAATAGCCGGCTGCACGCTACAACAGCATAGTTTTACTGTAGTCTTCCGAGAAACTTCAATATTTTTTTAAAATTATTTTTAGAGGTTTCTATGTGTTTCTATGAAATAAATTACGTAGTCAGTGGTAAGCGGCAGAAATGGGAGAGGACGACAAAAAAAAGTGTGGATGAATTGTGTGACAGATGATATGCGAGAGAAAGGAGTTGATGATGAGATGACGTATAATAGAGTGAAGTGACCAAAAGAAACGTGCTGTGCCGACCCCACCTAGTGGGATAAAGGCAGGATGATGATGACATTCCGTAGTCAGCGACACGTAATTAAATTAGTCTGCGGCAGCACCCGCATATAATTATGTCGTCCGACGATACTGTAGTCCGCTGCTGTAGCGTGCAGTAGAATATGGAAATGGACCCTTTAATACTTAGTCTGAAAATCAATTGAAAAAAACTCATATTTTAATTTAAGAATAACAGAAATACGGCTTTGCTCTTGATGGCTTTGTTTTATTCCTAGCTAAGCAAACATACACTGCTCGCGCTCTGCCAAGTTCCGCCCCGTTCTGGTGGAGTCTGAGCTTGTTATTTGTTTGGAAGAGGTGTATGAACGAAGAGAACGAGCAGTTGCTATGAGGGTTCCGTTTTCCGTAGCAAATTGAAAGTTCGTAGTTATCGGTTGCGTGTCTGACTGGACATAACATTTTTAATGGACTATAAGAACAACAGCGCTGAAATGCAAGTTAATAATTTATGAATTATGATCATACGCACTACTTCTATTCCTAAATATTTATATTCCTAAAAATAAATAAAACATCTACCTAATGTGTACACTGTATATACATTCAACACTGATAATATACTGACATGTTTAATTATGTAGCCTGAAATCGAATATAAAAACACATATGACAATTGTTATATTTCTGAATTATGATCGAGTGAATGATGACGGATGACCTTATTAGAACCGCAGGATCGCGCTGGATGCAAGCCGCTATCAACCGGTCTTATTGGAAATCATTAGGGGAGGCCTATGTTCAGCAGTGGACGTCCTATGGCTGAAATAATGATGATGATGAATGATTCTCGAATTGATTACCATTGTTATTTACGACTGGGAAACATATTAACATTACATTTAAAACCGAAGAAAATAAGTAAACTCATTGTGTCGATAAGTAAGTTCGTGTAGTCCTGATGTCAGTTTTTAAGCCGCTTGTAGGCCTCTAATATGGCTAAACGGTTAAAACAACCGGGACCTACAATTTAACGTGTCATCCGAGACAGGGTAGCGCTCAGTTGTAAATGCCACTCGCGGTCACTCATTCGATGACTGACCATTATGTCGATTATATAGAACAAGGAGATCAATTTGAACATCGTCAGATCTAACCTTTTATTTACTTACGTAGTTACGTGTTCTCTCACACTACATAATATGCTAACGATAACGTTTCATCGACCTTTAAAAGTCATTAAATTCCTCGCTAAATATCATTACATGTAACACGTATAGTTGATATGTTCCGGCAATGTTTATTGTCGAACTGTATCGAAATGTAATTTAATACGTATTTTAGTTTAGTAATTACAGTATCATCTAACTTTGGTGACCCTGTATTAAAAATTGATGCGTCTGAATAAGTTCCTGTGTTGTATGCACACTGCCCGCGGATTATATTGAAGGATTTAATTTAATCAATGGAATTATCAATTGAAATAAGGTTTTACGTTAGTGTTTTTCGTGACGTACCCGATTGGATTGCTCTTTATAAAATTGAGACGTTAGCTGTTTTCTGTTTTACCACACTTATGTGTTATGATATCCAATTATTTTTCCGAGCAAACTTTGACAAAATTGTAAATAAGAAATAATTTAGTTACAAATTTTATTATTGTTGAGAATAAGAGCATCATGTGTGGCTATTTTACCGCACTTATGTGTTTTGAAATCCAATTATTTTTCCGAGCAAACTTTGACAAAATTGTAAATAAGAAATAATTTAGTTACAAATTCTATTATTGTTGAGAATAAGAGCATCATGTGTGGCTGTTTTACCACACTTATGTGTTTTGATATCTAATTATTTTTCCGAGAAAACTTTGACAAAATTGTAAATAAGAAATAATTTAGTTACAGATTCTACTATTGTTGAGAATAAGAGCATCATGTGTGGCACGCTTAATTTACGTAGAGCAACTCTACGTCCGTGTGTCAATCAAAAGATCTTTAATTCACCTGTTAAACCGTTGTGGGCGTATAACTGTACCTGTAGCCATAGTCAAGCTAGGCAAAGACGAGACATCTAAAGCCAGTGTATCAGTTACATCACTTAACATCAAAAGCATCTTGCAAGAAACCGAAAGCACGACTCGAACGTAACATGTACGACAGGAAGATCATCTTGATAAAAATAATAAGACGAACACAATGCACGCTCAGGTTCATTAAACTAAAGTTCGTCCTTATATGAAACTACTTCACGAAATAAGATATCAATTATGCTCATTTTGAAAGTGAATTCGGTCGTTCTCAAGGCTTTTTGTAACGTCTATTGTCTAGCGAACGATGCTGAGTGCTTTGAGCGAATTTTACTATCACTACTTCGGTGAAGTGATTGAAATTATGCTAAGCGATATATCGACTTTCGATCTGTCTATCTTGCAAGCGCAGCATGACAAAACTTTAACGCTTAGGTAGGTAGGAATTCACACTTATATATATTTTTAGATTACATTTTAAGTAACTCGATAACATTATTTTTATTGTGACGCTCGCGCTAACCCGGTGTAAGATTCAAGAATTATATACTTTAAGCAAGACATCAACAAGCACACCCTATATTAGTATAAACATTGTTTAGTCACGATTTTCAGATTAAAATATAGGTCATAACAATAACTGCAATATATTTATACCTATTACAGATTTGTCAAGTAACATGAATCATACCGGCATGCGTAAAAGCAAACACGTAAGTAAACACGTACCTACATTATAAACAAAAACAATTAAAACATACAAGACAAAAGCGCGATAAGTAAATCTCAGTGCAGGAGACATGCACCGATTCACATGCTCGGCCACACGTGAAGAGCACGCTCGTTTATACATTATATCTTATTAGGTAGGCTTTATAACGTAGTCAATACGTAAAGTCTCTTAGAAACATCTGTAGTGACGCACAGTTTAGTATTGCTTCTTGGCGGGATAAGCTTGCAGTACAAAGCGCAAGAATTAAGCTATTCAGCTATGATCTTGACACAGAATTTGTCTTTAGAAGGCCTAAGACCTTTTGTTTTAAGAGCTTTCCATGTAAGTGACTATGACATTTTTTGTGCTATTGTGCTACGTTGCGTAGCGCTTCTATCGATGTCTATGCGAGATGATCTACTGACTTTGCCGATATTGTTAAAGCACTTGCCTCACGGGGTCCCATACGTGCCTCCGCCACGTGCTGATAGCAATTAGACAATGAATCATGAGGGCATATCCGTGAAGAACCACGTGTTACAAGAGAACGGACACGATTTATTCAAATCAAAAGCAGATAAACGCACCTGGTGCATAATTGTTGATAAAAATGCGCTATGTCAAACAAAGACTACTATCTAACTATTCACGAATTCGGAACGTGCTTAACGTTCCGAATTCTTCGAAGGACACATTCAGTCATCACCGGAATTCTTTATCACAAGAATAATAAAGCGAACACAGATTTGCTCTTATGCCTGCAGCGTTATACTGCAAAGCTTGCGTTGACTAACGCTCGGCAATACTTAGCGTGTTGTTTCTTCATCACAAACAATGCACGAATAGGTCGACCGAGTTCTCACTTGGTATCAATGATCTGATTATTATTTGGTTGAGTTCTCATGGTAAGAGCGAAAGTCCTGCTGAGCTTGAGATTGGTGTCGGCTGTCGGGTGTAACAAGGCAAACCCCGGAACCGGTTCCTTAAGTTTAGCGAAACATTTTGCAACAATCGCCCACCGCACCTCTATGGGCGCAACTCTGCTCAGCGTCACGTGTAAACTTTACTCGATCCTTACATTTGCATTGACGCATAATCGACCCACTTTTAAACATTGTGCCGATTCATAACAATCGTTTCGCAATTAACATGGTGCAGAGCGAGAACCTAAAGCGACCTTGCCATATAAATACAAAAGTAAAAAGTATTAATGATCTAACAACCAAAAATGCTTATCCATCATATTATCGCAGTAACAAAGAGGACCATGAGGCCGAAAGCAAAGATTTATTGCAACAGAGGCCGCAGAAACGAGACCGCAAGCAAAGAGAACGAACCTTGAACGGCGTATCTGACAAAATCAATCGGGCAAAGAACCAAACTTGACCTATAAGGGAACTAATTGGTGATGAACTTCACCGCCATTCCAATAACAATATCTAATAAATAAAAGTATTCATACAGATATTTATCGAAGTGAAAGGATCGGCCACTTATACCGATCGACTCACAAATTATGACACGATTAAAAGTGTTTCAAGTTCAATCAACTAAGTACATTATTATAAGTGTAGTTGGAATTAAAACCATAAATCAGCCACTTAAAATTTGTTCCGTCGGACTAAGGGTTAATTAAAAATAAAATACTCCGGCACAGTCGACCGGTTCCGTAGTAGATCGTACGTACGTGTTGTAAACATAGTTAAGTAGGTAAGTGAGACCATATCAGTGTCACGATAATCGCAACATGAGCGGTGTTACGCAAGTTGATATTAAGAAATGTCGTAGGAGATCATACGAAACCTAATCTCTGAAGACAAGGAAGACTTCTGCAATGATTTCCGTACGCATTCGGTAACACCCACACAAACACATTACACAACCCCACATGGCTGTGTGCATATGCGTGTCTTTGACGTCTTGAACCTTTTGTTTGAACAGTGGACATGTGGTAAAGGCACTTTGAAGAACAAATTCAAGCGTGGAGTGGTTTTGCAAGGCTGACCTACATAACGATACACATTTCTTTCATTGAGAATAGACAAGTCCAGTCAACGACTCGTAAACTAAACATTCTGCCGCGGATGAACAATACAAAATTGACATTAAAGATATGGACAACCTTAGAACATTTACTTCAGACACTTCACGCAAAGACGATAGTCCACTCGTGAAGATCGTAAAAACATAATTTTACTTAATAAACAAGAAAAGTAGTTTAATAGGTAGCACAAATACCTTAAGGTTTCTTGCAAGGTTTTACAATGTAATAAGAACTATTATTATGGACGTAATGAGAATATGTAGATTAGGAAAAGAGTTGATTATGTTAATTCCAAGTCATAAAAGGCAAATTATAATGTAAATGATACCAGAAGACAAGAATAATGAGACCATAGAAATGAAACCTGTCTGACCTATAAATCAGGCCACCTAATGACCTTAGATGTTACTGTCTTGAGATTTCTAATAGCGCCCAACATAAAGTATGCTATGTAGTAATTAATAATAGTCGGGAGAAAGATCTCTTGATCTGCAAGTGTATATAATTTAAATAATGCTTCATCTTTATTTGATCACGAAGAACACTTCATCTATTTCACAATCTTTTGTATGCTTTATTTCGTCTCTACTGAGATAAAGCAAGCGGCTAGTAAATGGTAAGGAACGTATAAAAGAGAATATCATCTTTATTCCGAGACAAATAATGATTGGAATGGTCGATTATAAAGGTTAGACGAAGGCTTTATGAGTTTGAAATAAAAACGTGATCGTAAAAGACCGAAATACTGGCATAGACTGGCGAGGATGTTTCTAAGTTGTAGAATAGTAAATTAAAGATAAATTGTAGAATTGAAATAATGAACAAAGCGTAGGACGTTCACCTTCAAGTAGATAAGGTGACCGAAAAAGGTCGCAAAACACACATCCAACTGATTTTGTGTCTGGTAGACTTCCTAAGCCATTTAAAAACGGCATGCGCATACATAGCATACAGAAGTTATGCGCGAAGGACCATATTATTATGTCTCCTAAAACTAGTGCAACGTTCATCCTCAAGACGGCCTATAAAAAGCCTCACTGTGAGTACTATCCTAACAAATAAGTTTTATGGTCATCAAAAGAGAACGCCTATATCCACTAGAGACCCGTCTTAAGGTCATGATGACGAAGAAATTATCATAATCGACTATCATTACCGAGGTGATGCTAAAAAGCTAGTTTTATGAAGTTAGAGAATTGAATTACGCGTCACTACTTGTATGAATTATGTTGAAATTTGCCAAATTGACATGATCGAGAAAATATCTCCTATGTTAAGGACCATCACAACCTGATTAACCGTTTTTTCGCCTCCTGTAAAATTTGGTTTTTGTAACTTAGGAGTTTTTAGCACTTCCCCGTCGATTAGCTGTTTCTCGTCTTGAAGATTTAAATTTAATCTTAATAAAGGAGGAAACAACGGACTCACCCGTTGTCCTTTTTACATAACTGAATACATAATCAAGGACATGAATCTGCTACAGATAGTCATGCAACTAATATAGTGCATTACTATATTGCACTTCGTAATATCAACTGAGACAAACGTGACCTCACTCGGAAGTTGTTGCATTTTATGATGCGACATGTCATTAAAATATAATATTTCTGAAAAGGAACCCGTCATACAAAGTTCACACTAATATCGTAAATGCGGAAGTAATTCTGCATCTCTGTTATACCTATAAACGGCTGTACCGATCTTCAGAGATCCCGGCAGTGAGATAATGTGCACATAATGTTTTGTATTTTCTTTATATAATATTTTTATATAAGCAATATTTTCCAAATTAAGCAGCGGTTTTACAAATTATCTTTGGGGAAGTCCGATATTACTTCAAATCAAATTATTTTATTTAACACTAGTTTTTACCCGCGGCTTCGCCCGCATACGCAATATATCATTATAATTTATAGCCTATGTGTTATTCTGATATATAAGCTATATTATTGCAAAGTTTCATCTCAATCCGTTCAGTAGTTTTTGCGTGAAAGAGTAACAAACATCCATCCATCCATCCATCCATCCATCCATCCATCCATCCATCCATCCATCCATCCTCACAAACTTTCACGTTTATAATATTAGTTTAATTTAACATTAAAAAATGTACTATTACAATGAAGTGATAACGGGCCCCAAACTAGGCAAGGCCTGTATCTTGGGCACCCTGTGGCCGGTTTCCATAGCTTGCTGCCTCGCTGAGCGTAGTGCACATTAATTTGCATTACTTTCAATACTTACAGCAAAATTTACAACAAAAAGTACAAACTAGTTAATTTGACTAATTCTTTAAATTAAAAAGTAACAAAAATTGGAAAAGCGCAACTTAAGACATATTTTCTTAAAACATTTTTTCTGTTTCATTTATAATTTAAAATAATTTAAATTTGTTTGTTTACATTGTTTTTAAACTATTAAACATGCAAAAAAATATCTCGACGTAGATTATCTGTTTGTGTGTGCGTGTGTGAGGGTGTATGTTGGGCGCGTGTGTGTGTGTGTGTAACTTGATTCGTACGATAGTGGATAACATACATGAGAATAATCTGAATTAAAAATAAAGTACTGAGAGAATACAATATCTCGGGCATGTGGGTTTCTGCCCAGAATTTTGAACTTTGTGACTTTTAAAATTCAGTGGCAAACATATTAACTATCATTAAGCAAACAACTTACCATTACCACTCAATTACATAAGAAAATGCAGAAAACTGAATGACATTTAAAATGGCTTAAAATAGCATCAAGTTTAGTAAGTAAAGGACAAATAAACATAGGCTCAGTAGGTCAATATCCTTTTAAAGTGTCCAGATCTAGAACGTTGAACGCCGTTTGGGCCCAATGACTAATCAAAATGACATAATCCTTCCGAATACGATGTTTGACCAACATTTACATTATAACAGAAAATACTACTTTTTACCGACTTCAAAAAGAAGGAGGTACTAACGTTCGTCTTTTCCTTTATTTTTGTGTATGTGCATCAATATTTTCGCCAATTGTGAACCGATTAAAAAAGTATTTTTTATACTTGAGATGCTTCATTAGTAACACAAGTTAAAAAAGTAGTTACTTTATTTTTAAATTGAAAGCTACTGGAACGACTTTATGGCTTATGATTTGTTCGATTTGTCTCCGCCCCGAATAGCAAAAATAAAATCATAGGCGATGCAAAGTTCGGGTCAGCTAATAAGTTATAAGCAAAAAAACTAATTGTTTTGCATTATAATTTCAGATCACATCGCACGAGTGGCACATACCGCGGCCGTCGTTAACAGGGAGTAGTGCGAGCGGCAGTCTCAGCGACTCGCGCTCGAGAGGCGGCTCCGCATCTAGCCAGGGATCTTCTAGTAACCACAGCACACACGTTAGTACCATTTTTGATGTTAAGATCACATGGCACAAGTGGTGCATGGCGCGGCAGTCGCTGACAGACAAGAGTCTGTGTGCGCAAGTTTCAGCGACTCGCGCTCGAGTGGCGGCTCCGCATCTAGCCAGAGGTCTTTTAGTAGCCACAGTACACACGTTAGTACCATTTTTGATATTAAGATCACACGGCGCAAGTGGCTCATGGCGCGGTAGTCGCTAACAGGGAGTAGTGCGAGCGGCAGTCTCAGCGACTCGCGCTCGAGAGGCGGCTCCGCATCTAGCCAGGGATCTTCTAGTAACCACAGCACACACCTTAGTACCATTTTTGATGCTAAGATCACATAGCACAAGTGGTGCATGGCGCGGTAGTCGCTGACAGACAAGAGTCTGTGTGCGCAAGTTTCAGCGACTCGCGCTCGAGTGGCGGCTCCGCATCTAGCCAGGGGTCATTTAGTAGCCACAGTACACACGTTAGTACCATTTTTGATATTAAGATCACACGGCGCAACTGGCACATGGCGCGGTAGTCGCTGATAGGAAGCAGCGCGAGCGACAGTCTTAGCGACTCGCGTTCGAGAGGTTGCTCCTCATCTAGCCAGGGGTCTTCTAGTAACCACAGCGCACACGTTAGTATCACTTTTTATGTAAAGATCACATGGCACAAGTGGCATATACCGCGGCAGTCTCAGCAACGGCGTCAAGTCAAGGTTTTTTTATAGAAACCGAAGCACGGCAGGTTAGGTACCCTTATCGCCTGATACGACGAAGATAAGGTAAAGAAAACGGATACCCCTTGTGTGGGTTTCCTTTGGCACGTGTTAAATCTACATGTATCTCTTTACTAGCTCTAACTCTAACATAAAAGCAGCAAATTTGACGTAACTAGGTATACTTTAGTAAATAAGATGTACTAAAACTGACCAAGTGCGACTGAACAATAGGAATCTGTAAAATAAAAAATATGTAAAGAGTTGTTGATTCTCCACGAATTTTAGCGACTCTACTAGCCTTCAATCTGTTCACGCATTGTTAGAGAGCCATCTCTCACGCACGCGACTGCACCCAATGTCAATCTTAGGCCATTGTTTTGATAGGTCATCCGAACACTGAGCCTTTGGTCTGTGTGTATTTTACCTCATTCCTTTTTATTCGATTTATTAACTTGCTTCTGTTTGTAGTGTGGTTAACCTATTTTATTCCAGTCTTTTTAAACGACTTCCAAAAAGTAGGAAATACTATGGTCGTCTGTGTGTACTTTTTTGTGTACATCATATGCATCAATATTTTCGCCAATTGTGAGCCGAGATAAAAAATCCTTTGTTTGTTTGAAAGGTAGGTACTTCCGAGGTAGTCCCATTTAAATATTATCAAATACGGCTATGATTCTAAAATGAACAATATTGTAAAAAATGTATACATCGATTCTAGCGAACAATTCGGATTTAGTTGGTTGTGCCATATTTGCGAAAAATAATGATTAATATTTATGTAGTTTCATTTGTATTGGAAACTCAATAGAGGTAAGCTGTTTGTAGTCTTACTTTTTAACCGAACATATCCAACAACAACTTTGCTATTTGCTATAGAAATCTTCAAATAGAAAAATAATTATCTATACATTATTTTATTGCAGGTATTTATTCTATGAAACCATGATTTACGATTGTTTTTGCTTCACCAGGATTCTTGTAATTAGAATTCATTAGACAGTTACGTCACCGTCATGTTCGATTTTAGTTCAAGTTCATTGAAACTGGGAGAATCCTGGTACAGCATCCGCTAACGATCCACCTACTCAGTCAATTAGCCGTCGACTCATCTTTTTTTCCACACATTCATTTTACACCTCCGACTCAATTAGAAGTTGCAAAAACTCAGACAAATCACCTACCCCAATGTATTTCATGCCATAAATGTCCATAATGGCTTTTAGCAAATTACCTAGCAATACAAAGTCTGTTTTTGCAGTAATTATTTCGATGCCGTTTTTTTTATGTTAGGTAATTGTAATAAATTGACGGATCAAGAAACTGGTTGATTTTGTCGTGGCCTGTCCAGGATCCTCTCGTACTGACAGGCAGATATTGATACTGCCAGCCTCGGTGGCTGAATGATTAGTGAACCTTACTTCTGCTAGTCAAGCATACGACCACGAAAAGCCACGAAATGAACTCATTTCGACGTGTGACAAAGTGACAGATATATACTTTGCCATAATAACGCTGTCTCGTTCTGACACTACGAACGAAATAATTCGTGGCGCGCATACTAGCCCTAATTAGTCTTAGAGTTACGATTACAATATAATAAATATAAGAATGTTTAATTTACAATTCAGTCGTAGTGGTCTAGAGGTAGTGACACCCGCCTTACAATCGTGAGGTCGTGGGTTCAAATCCCCGGTCCCGTACCAATGAGTTCTTTGGAATTTATGTACGGAATTTCACACTACTGGCTTTTCGGTGAAGGAAAACATCGTGAGGCAACCTGCATACGCCCGTAGAAGAAATTCGATGGCGCCTGTGAATCCACCAACCCGCACTGGGCCAGCGTGGTGGATGTGGCCCAAACACCCTTCGTGGGTAGGCCTACGTCCTGCAGTGGACTATTAAAAAGGCTGGTACAGTACAGTATACTAGCCCGGCTGGATCAAAAAGGCGTGGGTTCGATCCCCATCCAGGGCAAAGTGTTTGCTCTGTGTCTGGATGTTATTTAGGTACTATATTTAAAATATGTATATGTAGTATATCAGTCTCTGACAGCCATATCACAAGCTTTGCTTAGTTTTGGGTAAGAGACAGTGTGTAAGATGTCCCCTAATAATTATTTATTTAACTATAGATATGTACGGTATTCCATGTAGGGTTTACATTTACACAATTTGGGCTAACTGCAATTGCAAAACCTGTGGTGTGGCGCGCCTGAACACTTATCTTCCGAATTTGGTGCAACCATTTACCATGTACAACATAACTTTATCAGTTTTATATCCACCGTTTCTGGCAATCTTGATTCGAGTTGACACTTTCGATTCGCTAGGCACTTTCAATTCCATGACCTTTGGTTAGAGTAAAAGTGTTAATTTGATGAAAAGTCGTTATTGTATGTCGTATTGCGAAACATTTAATATAATTATTTTTCGCAAAAAATGGCAACCGACTTCCATCGTGAACAAAATTCGATAAGTTCGCTCGAACTGATGAATATAATTTTTACATTATTGTTGATTTTTCAAAAATGGTTCAATCGATTTCGATAAAATTGAAATGGGACACTTTCGAACTAAATTTTTTGATTCAGTTCATAATTGGCGAAAATATCGTTGAACAAACACTAAAACTGCATACAGACGAACACAGAACCTCCTTCTTTTTGAAAGTTGGTTAATAAAACTAAATACACTAAACCAGTTTTACGTTATTACGCCTATACAAGTATATGTACATAATATATTGCATGGCGTTACGTCCCCGACATAGTTAAAAAAACCGTTATCGGAAAATTACAAAGCCTACATTCTGTCAAAAACTAGTTTGGTCGGTAACTCGTATTTAATTTTCAGAGTGTATCATCCGGATCGCTGCTGCTAAGCGCGGCGCACCTGGCGCGCATGCACGGGAAGACTCCGGAACCAGACAGCCTCGGGTATTCGAATAAATTAAGCTGTGGGCGTAAATCGACGCTGTCGCATGCTGTAGTGGCCATTCCCGAGGAGACCCACGACCCGCTGGACTCTATATGGAACGGGGTGAAACGAAGCTCGGCGCCCGGACACGACGCGACCTCAATCGCGAGCTCGACCCATTTCACTGTCGTCAATGGGTACACGAAGCACCGGCCCGATAAGGAGCCCAGGTCGTGTTGCTGCGACCACTCGCACCAGATCACTGTACTTGTCATATCCATGACGATACTGTTCTCAGCGTGCATACTCGCGGCAATATGCTTCGTTGAAAGTGAGTATCACTACATAGTATAAAACAAACTCACTTGCCTGTCAGTCTGTCCTATGTATGCTTATTGCTTATATCTTTAAAACTACGCAACGGATTTTCATGCGGTTTTTTTTATGTAGAGTGATTCAATAGAATAAACCTTTGCGAAGCCGGGGCGAGTGGCTAGTAAAATATAAAACCGACATTGATTGACAACCTTTCAATATCGCTTGCAGCGTTTTTTGCGCAAAGCTATAATTACGCTTTGTAAAGTAATCTTTGAACAAATTGTAATACACGTTCAGAAACATATTCGATTATTTTATTGTTACAATGGTGTTTTTTGTAGTTTTATGAATTAAAATTATTCTTTTTTTTTATTCCAGTGAGGATGCGCAAGGAGACCGGGATGTACAAGTATTCTTAATTTATTGAACGTCGGCGAAAGTTACGAAAAGTATTAAATAGTTTTTGCATAAGGACTAAATTAGTGAATAGATTAGGTAGTTCAAAATTATGTAACTTATTGGCGTTTAGTTATTTGCTTCCATAGATAGTGAATTTCATAGTAGGGTAAAATACCAGTAAGTAGACAATTATTTAGTGCAATATTTTCTTTTTTTACCCAGTATAAAATGGAATATGAATGTTCCTCTATTTATTTCTGGCGGTTAGTTATAGCAAAATATAATTTGTTAAGGCGTTACATTCTCCATACAAAAGCAGATACTTAATTGATATTGATTTTTAGACATTATAAAAAGAAACAGTTGAGAAATTTGCAACTGCCGACCGTAATAGGCTAGATGACTAAAAAAAATATAATTCGTCCGCCAAGAAGATCATCAAAAAATATTAGATACGTATTTTTTTCTTTTGTCAATTAAACAAATAATGATAAAGATACAGCCCATTAAAATTCCGCGTGACGTCACGAGTAGACTACAAATACAGACTTTTGTCAGAGAAGTGACGTAACGACCCCCACTCCCGAAATTTGACAAGTTTTACCTTTGTCATTTATTGTTTGATTGACAAGAGAAAAAATACGTGTCCAATATGTTTTTATAATCTAACTCACGAACTACTCGTAATTACAATAATCCTTTTTTAACTCAGCCATCATACCAATTTGCTTCGAGACGTATTACTGAGAAGAAATTCAGACAACTTGATGTTGAAGGAACTGCTAAAATTAAATCAAAATAATTAAGTTTTTGTATGGGAAACGTTCTGCCTTAAATGCTAAGTTAGCAGACATAGCCACCGAACTATGAATGTTCAACTTTAAACTTCTAGTGTATGTATGTATGACCTATTGTGCATATTTTATACAAATGAAGAATCATTATTATGTTAATTGAGAGTTCGCCTTTATGTAATTAAAGACACAATTTTTATTTCACATTGCCATATTGTTCAGTTTTAGAATTAAAAAAATATAATTATGATTTCAAAAGAAAAGAAAAGGTAGATGTCATATCGTACAGGGAAGCGAAAACGCTAGCAGAAAACCGCGAGACGTGGAAGTTGCTCCACCGACAAGAGCTTGCTCTTTAGTTATGATGATCAAGAGAGCGCAAATTTGTCTATGTATAATTGTACATCTATCAAAAGTTGCACAATTTCGTCAAATTTATGAAAATGTGCATCTTTTGTAATTTAAAGCGAATTCATTTTTACCTTGAATATCATATATAAATATGAGTTTATTGATTTATCATTTACTTATTTCGTATCGCGATTTTGGGTAAATTATTCGCGAACTCACACTACTTTGAGCCAATAGTATTCAGAGGCATGTACATTTATGTGTAATATAACAATGTTATTGCTTTTATATGTAGGTATTGTATTTACAGTCAACATTGTTAGAACTTTTAGTTGTAACTATTACCTAAAATGCAAAATATTTTATGTCATATTGTTCGTACTGTATCATCATAGCATATCATATCAATGTTAAAATTAGGCTTAGAGTGTAGTTTTCATTACAAAATGTGCTGTTCGTTAATATGGAATGTAGTTAATTTGTTACAAAAACTGTGATAAAGCATGGAAATAAAATAGTATACCTTAATTTGTGTGCCTTTCATTTATTTCACTTTTAGGGTTGGTACAGCAAATACTAGTAGGTTAGTAGGTATATTAAAGTGGAAGTGGACAAGGCACATAGTACGTAGAACATATATTCGTTAAAGCAGTGAAGTTTTCGATTGAAAACCATGTTTCATATATGAATACAGCATTACTAGTACAATTAACATTAATTTAGGGGCTTATTATGTACATCAAAACAACTTTTGTTTAACGACTTTTATCAAATCTTAATAAAAATGCTATTCCCTAGAAAAATACCCTCGACAAAATGTATGGAACAGTTGTTACTTTTTTTTTAGTTTTGACAAAAGTCGCAGAACAAAATTTGCTAGTTTTGATGTACAGAGTAAGCTTCTAAAAGGATGCTAATTACAAATAACCCTGTATACTACTATACAGGGTTATTTGTAATCAATCCAATCATCTCTCATGATTATGATCATCCAACTACGACTGATGATCTGATGTAGAATTTACAGGAATATGTGCACGTATGCAAGTTGCCTCACGATGTTTTCCTTCACTGAAAAGCCAGTGGTGAGGAATTCTGTACATAAATTCTGAAGAACAAATTGGTACGGCACCGAGATCTGAAGTCACGACCTCACGATTGTAAGGCCAGTGTCATTACCATTAGACCACTACTGATTTACTTCGGTGATCGCTAAGCACTCAGGCCACGTCACTATGAGCAGAACCGGGCGCGGGGCGGCGAGTGGTAAAGAATCAATCCTACTTAATATTATATACGCGAAACTTTGTGAGGATGGATGGATGGATGTGTAGATGTTTGTTACTCTTTCACGCAAAAACTACTGAACGGATTGAGATGAAACTTTGCAATAATATAGCTTATATATCAGAATAACACATAGGCCATAAAGTATAATGATATTGCGTCAAAAATCAAAATATCATGCGGGCGAAGCCGCGGGTAAAAACTAGTGTACTATAATTATTTTTTGCAAAAAATAGCATGACCGACTTCACCCGTGTACAGAATCATTACATAGTATAAAACAAAGTCGCTTCCCGCTGTCTGTCCCCATGTATACTTATATCTTTAAAACTACGCAACGGATTTTAATGGAGTTTTTTTTAATAGATAGAGTATTTCATGAGTAAATGTTTATATGTATAATACACCTGTGCGAAGCCGTGGCGCGTCGCTAGAAATTATTGGAAAGAGTATACTTCTAAATTGGACCCATTTAAATTTTATCGAAATCGGCTGAGCCATTTTTGATAAATCAACAATAATGTGAAAAATGCCACATCGATCCGTGCGAAATATTCGCGAATTCTGTACACGGTTGAAGTTGGTCATGCCATTTTTAACAATAAATGATTATATATGGAACAACTGATTTTTTTCTCGAATTCCAGGTTGGCCAAATAGTAAAAGTTGTCCATAATTATGGTCTTAATCACTCCCTTTTGGCTTAGTAGTAAGCAGAATATAACCCCGAGGGCTCGAGGGGTAAGACCGCGTATACACATAAATTGAAACTACAGCTGTTTCCATAGGGCTCTATACATTTTTGTACAGCAGCGCCCCTGTTTGCAACAAGGAAAAACTAGTCAAAATGTATGGAGCCACACGACCGCGAAAATTTAAGTAAACTACGCAAAACCTGGACTAAGGGCTCTCTCTGTATAGAAAACAAATCATATTTTAGCTCTAATAAACAAGCAAAGCCACATACCTCTATTTCCTCCAAAGTCTGCGTCCACCTGTAATTTTCAAGATCGCACCCATTGCCAGAGTTGGGTTTAAGCTTTCCTTTTTCTTTAGGGTCATCCTCATCGTCATCCTTTGGTTCTGAGGCCTCCGCTTCGTTGCTTGGCGAGTCGCCGCTACCATCTTCTGATTCTGTTCAAGAAACGTTAATACAGTGTAAACTCCACGTACCATCCCTCGATTTAACAGCAAACTCCCTAAAGCGTCGAAATCAATTGGTTTTGGTTGGTTTAGCTTGTCTTCAATACAATAATATACTCTACACAGCATTACATCCACTCTTCATAACGACCACAATTAAGTAATAAAAAGTACCTTTTAATTTGCTAAAATTAGTAAAAACTGCGCAGCTGTGTACGTTCTTTTTTCGCCTTATTATCCTAGCCTGCAATAAATTCGACTGTCGGCATCATGTATACCTAACTTTCTAAGAAATTCGTTCTTATGTTTACAAATTGGGATTGCTTGCACGTGTAGATTGTTATTGACCATGACTAATAAGTAGGAGTTTTTTTTAATACATAACTACTAGATAACTACTGACACTATTTTAAAATAAACTTTTCTTTTTCTAATTCTGATTTTTCTTATCTACATTTAACGACAACTCTCTATAACGCCATAAAATAGACAGTCCCTTCAGTGTCGTTATATAGAGTTTACACTGTAATTCAAACTTTAAGAGGTATAGGGCTGAATCAAATTTTTTGGCGGCTGTGGAGTTAGCTACAAGCTGCGCGAAACCCAATCTTCTAGCAGCTGTTAAGTGAGGGTCAAGTTTTTATTTGGCCTATATGTGGTACAGTAGTAACTAACTATTATTATTAGAGGAAAATCTAAACTGAAATCTTGTGATTAGCAATCCAAGAAGTTTCCATCAAACAATGACATTCATGTCGACACTCGAGACAATTTCTACATGCTAAATTCAGTATAGGATCGGTAAAACTTAAAAACTTGGAAAAGCAGTAGAACAAGAGAAAATCCATAATTTTTTTTCCGTATAGGTTTGCGTTTGACTACATACTGCCAGATGTTGAGCAGATATGCGGTCTAGGATGTAGCACGCTTACCTAGAAGAAACTTATTTACTCGGGATTTGAAGACACCCACGTTGTACTTAAGCAGGAAGACAGACCCAGGCAAAGCGTTCCACATTCTGGCTGTTCGTATGAGGAATGAGGATTCGAAACGCTTAGTTCTAACGCGTGGAATGTCCACCATAACAGGGTGGCGCTTTGGTCGCGTCCGTCTAGCCGTACGATAGAAGAAAGGGACAGGTGGGACCAGATTGTGCATTAAAGTTGCAGTTGCAGTTGCAGCAAGTTTGATTTTGGATCAATTTAGTTACAAGATCTTTTTCATACAAGAATTTGTTTCAAACCCGTCAAATTCGAGGTCGTCCAATGAGTTCTTTGGAATTTACGTACGTAATTTCACACCGCTGGCTTTTCGTTGAAGGAAAACATTGTGAGACAACCTGCATTTGTCCATCCAACCCGCACTGGGCCAGCATGGTAGATATGGCCCAATCACTCTTTGTGGGTAGGCCTACGTCCTGCAATGGACTATTAAGAAGGCTGGTATAATTATGCCAAAGAGGAGAAACAAATTTGTAACAATTTAGTATATTGGCATAATTAGCTCATGTAGCCAGACAATATTAAAACCATTGTGTCCTCCACTCTCTTTACCACCATTATGGTCATGGGTGATGTGTCAAGGTTTATGGGTCATAATCATGGGTTCAAATACTGATCCTGTACTAAAGTACAGGACCAGGATTGGAACACATTAGTATTCTTTGGAACCCTATACATATAGAATTTTACACAACTGGCTTTTCGGCGAAGAAAAATAATCTTGAGGAAACCTGCCTGCTTGTAGAGAAAGAAGGATGCGCGAGCCCATACATACCAGGACCTGTTATATACGAACAGACTAATTTTTCCTCACTTATTTTCTAAGAATGATATGTTCACCAATGTGATTTATGACGCTTCTAAAACTGTTCAAATATGTACAATTTGGCTACAATTGAATATAAAATAAGAAAAGACGAAAACAATTTTCAAGCTATAAGTACCTATTTATAGACATGTATACACACTAAAGATTATGGATTGCCAGGTTTGTTATGTTCAGAGTGCTAAAATGGTGCTCGATTTTAAAAACTTGATGTCATGTATTTTTAGTCAATATTGTCTCAATGATATTTATATTGATTTTTAAAACAGTGCATGTCATCTTGTCTGTAATATCAGATTACTTTTTGGAGTTCATCAATTTATAAGACGTTGTCACGTCAAAAAAATCAATGTCTAGGACTGATATAAAAAGAAAATGAAAAATGGAATGATAAAGAAAATTCGGCATTCATCCATTTCATTAGCAAAAGTACAAGAACCGCAACTATAAGTTAAGAATATAAGTAAAGCAGCTATTCGAACCTCGGCTGCAGCCTGCGGATGTAGGTTGCGAATGGAGGTAGCACACACATGAGCCGCTGCTTGTATCCGCAGTCGGGAATGATTCCGATGCTGGTTGCCTACGTCGTACATCGCAGGTATGTTGGACTTGTTTAAACAGGCTAACAACACTTGCAGCCGAGGCTCGGTAGCACATGCTGCCGCAGCCGTGTTCGGAATCTTTTTGTAAAAATTCATACAACTACGTAGATAACCAGAGCCCTTAGTCCAGGTTTTGTGTTGTTTACTTAAACTTTTGCGTTCGCGTGTGGCTCCATACATTTTGGTTAGTTCTTCATCGTTTCGGCCAGGGGCGCTGTACAAAAATGTATAGGGCAATATCGAACAGATGTAATTTCAATTTATGTGTAAACCTGGACTAACGCCTCAGTTATGTAGCCACAGCCGGCCTAGTGCAGCTGCTGCAAGTGTAGTAAAGCAAGTGAAAGATTCGAATAGCACCCTTAAGGATTATTACGAGTAATATTAAAATTGCCACAAATTTCTCGGATAACTTCAACTACTGCTTTTTGTTTTTAGTAGTAAAGTATATGATAAAAAGTACATATAAAATAATAAGAGAATTCTTTCTTTTTGATAATCTTTTAGTATACAAAAATGTATGTTTCTATAAAAATGTATAATAACACCTCAGTTTGTAAGCATTACGGGCTAAAACGAGTTAACGTAGAATTATGCGCCAATAGTTAAAAAAGAAAATAATTATTACATCAACAAGTCAACATTTCCAAAATTGCTAAGTCTGGATACCGAGAACGAAGTCTGGCAACACTAAATACGTCATCTGATTGACTGAATTTGACATTTCCTTTTTTTTGACAGCAACAGTAATAAAAGTTTGATTTTATTTTTCAAATAATTCGCCCATTTTTGGACAGGCTAAAGCCTTTAAGACCATACCGCCACTTCTTATGTATGTAATCCGTAATGTAAAAACAATAAAAAAATCATTGTAATTTTTCTGGTGGGTTAATTTTAATTTTAACTAGTGATATGAAAACAGCAAAAAATCCCTATATTTTTGAAGCACATATCATTTTTAGAAAATATGTTTGGTTTTTTACTAACAAAAAAAAAATAAAAAATATTGACAGGTTAATTCCGTGCATCCTTCTTTGATGGCATCTTTTATGTTATACACTGCATTATGCTATTGTGGTAAAATGAATACAATCGCCCTTCAGCTAGACCTACATACAGTATTATTGATTATATATTTTCTTTGCCAATCTTCAGAGTACAAGAGAATAATAAAAATATGATCCGCGCCACACAAGTCGGCGGATCGGAAGTTAGGCGCAGAACGCTGCGGAAGAGGAAAAATTTAGGTATGCGCGGGAGCCGAGACGCCGGGTCACACCCGCCCACCAACCTCATGCCTCCCGCGCGCTCCCTACGCCCGTGCTCACCACTACGCCACGCAGCGTCGGCATTGTGCACACAAGCGCAATAATTAGTGAATTACGGCGAAGTGTCCTCTGCGGTTAACTTCTCATTCGCAGACTTGTGTAGCGCGGATTATACTAAATTAGCACATGACATCACTTAGAATCCCATGAGGACTTGTAGTAAATTAGATAGGAATATTGGTCTGCAACTTGCCAGAAGAACCAGCCAAAAGCCAAACCAGCAAAAACCATTTTGGTTTTAGTTATTTGGTGCGAACTATACTTTTGGCAAATAATGGTAAAACTGTCTTCCATTATTTACAAAATTCAAATAGTTCACTCGAATTGATGTAAGTATACAATTTTAAGATTATTATTTTTGATTTGGTTGACAATTGGAGAAAATGTCGATGAACATAAACAAAAAAAAACATACCAATAGAACCTCCTCCTTTTTGGAAGTCGGTAAAAAATATTGCTTTTGGCATACAATATGAACAGCAGGAAGCATGCATATTTCTTATTGCACATGAAGCTATCAATTATGGGTCTTACTTATAAAAATTTCGCTAACCGTTGCTTAGCCACTGCTTAATTAAGAGGCTCTTAAATACTTAAGCAATGCTTAACTTTTTTTCACTCATAAACGTTAATTATGCTTTGCTTAGATAAGCAAGGAAAGATACACAAAACGTCTTTGGTTAGCACAGATTAAAATCAAAATAATCGACTAAAAGACAAAATTGAACGAATACAGTTGTCAAAATTATTACTTTTGTATCTATCTCGTTACTGACAATGACAGCAGTGACGGCGTACTGTCAAAAGTTTTCAAAACCGGCTTAGATTATAGAAGAAAACCGCGCGAATCTAAAAAGGAATAATAATACTAGATTAACCTGCTTATACACAAGTATAAAACTTGAGCAATGGAACATACCTCATGGCGACCCCAATAACGTACCACCGCCATTACTTGCAGTTCCACAGGAATACCGCCACCTCTTGTATCTGCCTGCAGATCAGAACTTAGGAGATCTATAATGCGGCGCATATTTGCTTTGGTGAACCTGTACCTAAGCCGAAACTCGTCATCCGACAATTCGTTTAGCGGATGGAGTCCGAGTCCTGTAGGTCTTCCTTCTTCTAGTCGGCGGCGGAGCTGGAAACAATTCCAGATCTGCCACGTCGTCGTTATAATCTTGTTAATTGTCAAAGTCCAGGTCCATGTTTAAAACCTTACTAGCTACACCACACAAGTAATTATGATATTTTTATTATCAACACCAAACTGTTTAACGTCAACCAGCTGATTGAAATCCGCCATCTTACCTCTTAACTATTTTAAACAATGTCCCGACGTTGTATAATTTTGACAGCTATTTAAACATTACTTAGCCGCTTCTTAACACTAAGACGCGTTTATGAGTGAGATTCTGGCTAAGCAGTTGCTAAGCAAATGCTTAAAAGTTAAGAAGCGTTTATGAGTAAGACCCTATACCTCTTAAGACACCTAAAACGACTATCGCATAGGTGTTTTAATGTTAATAAGTCTATGCTTGATTACCAACTCGCCTGATGGTATAAAACTATTTTTATAGTGCATCTCACACTAAGTCTATCTCAAATATTTGGAATGTTTATCACGAATGTAACTAACCAGAGTATTTTTATTAGGATTTACAAATGTGGCGCAAGCGGTAAAACTTACTATTCTTTTTATCTTTTTCCTTTTCTATATCTTCTTGTAGTTTAGAAGCCTCCTCATCATTGATTTCCGTAACAGAAGCAGGTTCGAAGTCTTGTGCCAGTCTCTCGTGTTCTTTCTTTTGCTGGATTTCTTTGAGACGTCTGTCAGCTTCTTCCTTCTCTTTTTTGAGTTTCTCTGCTTCAGCTCGAGCCTTCTTTCCATGAGCATAAAATGCATCCTTGACCACCTGAAACCGAGAATTTAACAGCAATTAGCAATTTAAAAAAACAGGACTCTATTGCTACAACTCCCTTGCCCTTCCGTCTGTCTGTCTGTCACCAGGCTGTATCTCATGAACCGTGATAGCTAGATAGTTGAAATTTTTACAAATGATGTATTTCTGTTGCCGCAAGCAAGAAATACTAAAATCAGAATAAAATAAATATTTAAGGGGGGCTCCCAGCATATGGTGCGGAACCTTTTATGCGCGAGTCCGACTCATACTTGGCCTATGTTTTATTTCAAAATTGTGACTTTTCATAAATCTACATTAATCAAAAAATTGCATGCATTGAATCGAGCAAACTATTCAAATTTTTTGTATGATTAAACTCAGTTGTACCATAATTATTTACCTAAACCGGCTATAAAGGTTTTTTGTGATAAACAAATTTTAATTGAAATTGGTTGTGATGAATGGATTGAAATACAACAGTAAAATTAAAGTGGAACAATGATTCTGCTATTTCATACTGAATGAATTGTACTTGAAGTGCACCACAAGCTGCTCAGAACCTTTATTATACAATATATAGTTATATATGTATGTTATTTGTGAGCAAAGAGATCTGTATTTAGGTACTGCAGTGTATGGAAAACAAAGAGAATCATCATAACTGTCTAAATATATTCTTTGTACAAATATGATTCATATTCAAAAGAAAAGACATAAGTAGGTATAAAATCATGATTAGATTACACCATGACTTAGATTATGTGGTGGAGTATGAACAATGAGATATGCCCATTATTACCCAAATCCAGCAGTAGGACATGACTATGGGTCATTATTCATAGAGAGGATTCATACCCTCACAATAACCTCTGGGCAGAGTCCCAGGGTGTCCAGCCCCAGTAAGAAGGGAAACCTCGATGCTGGTACCTGACTCCCACTAGGACAAGGGAGGAGAAGGACAAAGGAATGAATGATGGGCCCATCATGTACAATAAAAACAATCATTTAATTGGGGCACAGCCTTTCTCTATTATTTTGAGCAGTTGCGCTGGCTCGGACTCTGGAGGAAATGCATAAAAGACCCAAATGCAGTACATCAGTGCAAAATTGAATCATACCACACTAATTTTTTTTTTTATCTTAATATATATAAATCTTGTGTCACAATGTTTGTCCTCAATGGACTCCTAAACCACTTAACCGATTATAATAAAATTCGCACACCATGTGCAGTTCGATCCAACTTGAGAGATAGGATAGTTTAAATCTCAAATTATAGTCGCAGTTTTAATTTATTTAGCCACAGCAACGCGTGGCCGGGTCAGCTAGTATATTATAGATATTTTGCTGATTTTAGTTATTATTATTATCTTTTTACCCCACCCTGAATAAGAAGAATAATTTAAGCTGGAGTTTAAGTATTTAACTTAATGTGTTAAAATGTGCCTTAACTATAAACATGTCATATTGAGTTTTACATTCAACAACATAATCATTCAAAGTGTTAGAAGATATTGTGTCATTTCACCATTGATAGAATATTATTTCATCTTTGGTTTATCAACATTACATTCTGAGAGAAAACTCTTTTCACCCCTTAAATTGTAACAATATGTTATGTTTTAGGTGTCAACCGCCTAAGTAAGAAATATTGCATATTGTATGTCTATTTTTTTCCAGATTTTTTTTCGTGTTTGAATACTTGTCAGCCGAAGTTTTGCATCAAAATACAAGTTTTAGAGGCTGATAACTAGTAAGGTCATTTAAAAAACTGTAAAAACTAAAGATGTAAAATGCCTAGCAATTAAAGTGCTGATTATAAGAAGAAAAATCACGCAAATGGTATTATGTTTAGAGTTAGATAACTGCTTATTGCTTTTGTATGGCTAAGTTGGCACCTTAGAAACTTGTCTTAATGTTGACTTTAGAAAACTCATTTCGTGAAAAATGCTTGGGCTTCTAGCTTTGTTCTTAAGGCTTTGTTATAAAGAGTTATTTCGTATTTGTCTAATTTACAAACAAGAATAAAATGTGCTGTTGTCATGGCAACTTTGTTTGTGTACCCCACTATGGATTAACCTAAATATGCTTTGAATTATGAAAAATTAGACGCTCAATGATGACAAAGAAATTATTCTCTTTGTTGGTTAAGCACAAGGTTTTATGAACCCTAGGTAAGCAATTGGTCAGTTAACATTATCATGGTATAGCTAATGATACTTATTAATATTTTCTACTTTGCAAAGAAGCCTATCAGCGTGTATGCCACTTTATTACATAGAAACAGGTGAAATTATGCCCAGCCAATGTTAGGTTACGATAGATAGGTACTGTTTTATTATTACCTTTTCCCAATCCCCTTCTTTGCCTCCAGTGAAGAAGTCAGTCTTTCTGGCAAGAAAGCTAACTATAGTGTTCAGGAGCTGAAATAGAAAATTACGCGGATTAGGTAAGGGTTTTGTAGTAGGTAAATATTATAACCAAAAATAAATTGTAACGGCTCGTAAACTCTTTGTCCTACAGAAAGCTTATAACTTAATTGGTTGTGTTGTAAAATTAGGATAATTCTAGTTAATACCAGAAAGTTCTATGAGAAATAATAGAACAATACTCACGTCTTTCACACCTCCCTCGTGCTGCTGAGCCATTGCCAGAAGCATGGAATCGAATCGTTCAGGATCATTAGCCATTGTTGAAGTTGTACTTTGAGTGAATTAATACAAATCGTGTTGTTTCTATGCGTTGCGGAAGTTCTTTCTTCCAAACAAAAATAAAAATCCAATACCGGGCGATCGAACAACATTCATTCACAGTGTGACCAGATTATATTTTACGAAAATACCGCAGCACCTCAAAAAAATACTGAAATATACCAACTTGCACAGGGAAAATATACCAATAAAAATACTGATTTTCAAAATTTTAAAGTTTATTCAATCATCATCACAGTATATGTCAGAATTGTATTTCAACATTTTATTTGAAGGATTAAAATTAACACAACCGCCTTGATCTTTTACGCCTTGCTTTGTTTTAACAATTGCTGATACATTTTTGTTATTAAATTTGTTTCTTTGCACCGTTTTTATTAAATTTATCTGTGAAAAGATGCGCTCGCATGCAGAATTCGATACTGGTATACATAATAGAGATTTACTAAAAGAAGTTAAATTTTTGTACTTGAACGTGCCATCACTGTTAGAAATTTTCCCAACTTCTACCCAAAATTGTTCACAAGATAGGGGTGAGCCAGTGCTCGAAGATTGTAACAAATCACTTACTTCGCGATCAAATTTAAGAGTTCTATATTCTTCATCAATTAACTGCATTTGTTCTGGCTGTACTTCGTATGGGAAAGTTTCTATTACATTTTTTAAACTGCGAAATTCTTTATTCACGGCAGTGTGTGGGTCAAGAAATTTCAGTTCTCGGAAAATTTTATTTTCAAAAGGCAAACGTGATTTTAATTGTATGCTCAACTCAATTAAAAACGATTGGCACCTTCTGAAAAAATCTGCAATTTGTTCTTTCATGTTTATGTTTTCCCTGTGTTTGATTAATTCTTGACCCACTTGGATCCCTAAGTACATATCATTTAATGGCAAATAATTTATATTAGACTTTGGGTCTAACGTAAATACGTTGTCCGTGCTTTTGATATAATTAGTTTTCATGAAACAACCCAAAATTGACAAGTACATACTAGATGCATCATCGTATAATCTTGCAATGCACGGATAGTCGCCTTGAAAAATTATGTTAAATTTGTTTACAATCAGCAAAATGTAGTCTAAAAAGTAGAAGTATAATTTGTTTATATCACTGGTAAAAAAATGATATATCATTTCTGATGATAGAATGCGATCACTCAAGTATTGGTCTTGAAAGAACAACTGCAGTGCCCTCCATTGCTCAATTATTCTACTAACACAAGCATGAAGCGATAGCCATCTTATATCATAGTGACGTAATAGTCTATGGTTTTCAGTTTCAGTGAAATTTTGGAACTCAGCAAATTCTCTTTGACGCTTGCTGCTTTGAGAAAAATATCCATATACTTCTTTTACCATCTGTTCTAAATTTCTAGGCAGTATTTTACAAGCATGGCTAACACTTAATGCTGCAGAGTGACAAACACATTTTATAAAAAAGCACTTAGGGTTCACTTCTTTAATTTTTGCAACAATGCCAGAATGTTGACCAAACATCACATTTGTAGTATCAGCAGCGAATCCCATCACGTCTTTTATATCTAAACCTAATTCGGATAACTTTGATGACAGAGCATTAAATAAATGATCAGCGGTCTCACCACTTAAATCAACTAAATCAAGGAATTTGGTTCGTACTGTACATTCGGTTTCAGAGAAGTATTTGATTACTATTGCCAATACTTTGATTGTGGTAACATCTGTACTTTCGTCGATTACAATTGAATAAACTGGTTTACCTGACGGAGATGCAGTACGAAGTATGTCTTCAATCATATCTTTTTCAAATTCGGGTCCTAAAACGTTATAAGTTATAGCGGCTGCTTTGGTCCTCTTGCAGGTAAATTCTTTCGCAATTTCGGAGTCGGGAAAACATTTCACTAGAATTTCACTAAGATGGTCCATAGCTCTAAAAGGAATGTTGTGTTCTGCAAGAAAACTGCAAAAACGGAGCTCAGCTTTCTTGACTTCGTCTTTCAGCGGTACCTTTTTGAAAAATGTATCAACCTGAAAAGAAATAAAAATTTGTTAGACAATTTAGGCCATTCACTAAATAAAATATCTCCAGAACAACAACAACAGAACTTCTTGATTTTAGCTACCGTAATGCTATTTATATCAATGTATGCTTACCTTTGACTGTCCTTTATATTTTTTTAAGTTCGATTTATGCTTTTCAGTATTTGCATGTTGTTTTATAGATGCTAATCTACTTTGGAGTTTCGCACTGCATGCTTTGCAAAAGGCGGCGTACTCGTCATCTTTATAACGTGAAAGCCACGAAGAAAACTCCGGAATTTGTTCCCACTTAGCCAAATAACTTTGCTGAAAACTAGACATGTCGTTCCGGATAGATGCGTCAAGTAAAATAAAAACAAAAGGAAAGCGCTCTATTTATATGATGACAAAAACGTACTACAAATTTGGGGAAATTCCCGATTTATCGAAATAATAAATTCAAAGATTATGTTGAGTGCAGAACAGAAACTCCGTACTAGATGATTCGATAGGTACTAATAATAATTTTACTTCGGCGGACACCTGCCATGTCCTAATTGTCCTATCTGCAACTTACTGATCCTTTGCTCCTGAATGAAAAATGAAATATAGACGTCCGGGAATTCCCCTGGTATTCGCTACGGTGTTGCCATAACTTTTTATCCAAAATATACCCAAAAATACTGACTTCTGCCAATATACCTATAAAAATACTAATGCTTGGAAAAATCGATAAAATATACCGAAAAAGTATTAAAATACTGAATATGGTCACGCTGTTCATTCAGTCAGATTTCAAAATGACATGACAAAATTGACAAAACAAAATGACAGGAAGCCTGCCAGCAGTGTTCCCAGATTGAACTATCTATTGAAATACAGGGGTGCGTTTTCACACACTACACACACACACATATCAGCTGACATTAAAAGTTTCTCCATACCTTATTTCCTCTTCGGGGCATTAAGTACCTAACCAAAAGGAGTCAACACTGCAAAGCGTACCCCTCTGCCAAAAGTACGCGACCGGCGCTCATTCTCTTTATTTACATATTTTATATTGGTCTGGTTGCGCTTGTGTTGCGTTAATTTTCAGCTAGTCGTCGCCTCAGTCTTTGAATGGGCTATCGACCACTTTTATCAAAAATGACTTTTTGATATCATAATAGAGATAAAAAAATTACACATCTAATAGTGTAATTAATTTTTTCAATTTTTTGACAGAAATTGCACAATTTGTAAAATTAAAATATTCTGTCTCCAAATCTAAATCAATTTTGAGTCTTTGTTTAGCCAATATACGTAGCTGGCGCCAACATCCGTATTGAAAACTCAAATTCAGTCTTTGTTCGCCACAACTCCTCCGATCTACCAATCACAGCGAAGGTCGCACTCCGTGACACCACCGCAACCTTTTTTTTATGAAGTTCATTTTGTGTAAAAACTTACCACGCGTGTGTGTTTCTGTAGTAAATTTCATTGTCTTGGTGTATTTATATTTTTTAAAAATCTAATTACAATGTCTGTGATGATATAAAAGCACAGTTGTGATCAAGTTAAACTGAATTTAGAAAGGTAAGGTAAAGGTAATTTTATTTTACTATATTTCTATAATCTGATCAAATTCTCACAACATATAGGTGATGTTATATCGCCCAGTAATATTTTTTTTATTTAAAACAAAACAATTTTTTATTTTTTGTGCGTATAGAATAATAACATAAAATTAGCAAATATTTAAATTGATTAGTAACACTACTTTAATCGATTAATTTTACTGCACAAAGCTTTTGTTTTTATTTTGTAACTTATCCTACTCATTTTACGAAATTGTTGTTTATTTTATGTTACCTGTGTAATGGGTACAAAAGAAATAATTTACTAAATACAACATATAAGTTACATGTACAACATAATTTTATATTATTTCTGACATTATTTAATAAAAATGGTATAAATGAAAAAAAAACCTACATGTTGTTTAAATCAATCTTACTAAAAGGGTTTGAATATTTTTGTATGAAAGCTGTAGTTAGTTTTTACATCATAAAATGGAATATAGATTTTTTTGTGTGCAGGCTTTTATAATAGGTAATGATTTTATAATCATAATTATACAGGTTTAAATAAGTACCTCAAATGATTTTATTTGCAGTTTGGGATCAATGAACGCAAAGTGAACTACTAAAAACAATTTATAATTATCATCATCATCATCTCCGCTGTTGAAATAATTATGAGAGTACCTACCTACTTTACAAATCACAAAGAAGACAGTAGAATATTTTGCAGTCAGTTAATAATGTATTAAATTAAATATAACAACTAAAAATTTACACCTATTATTTCACGACATTAATTGTAAAATTACTTAAATACCTTTTTTTTTTTTGTTGACGGGGGGGAAATCTTTTACAGATACCCAGCTGCGTTGGGGTGCAACTGGGTTATGTGGACTTAACCACTAAAACCCCCTCGGTAGCCGCCTTTTATGCTCTATAGACGGCACTGGGATCTCCGAAGGAACGCACCAGTGCCTTCTAGCATGTACATTGACGTTCCAAAAACGATACATGCCTTATTAAAACGGTGCTTAATTAACCGTGCCGTTGTCTCCTCCGGCAGGTGCCCCTTTTAGTCGGCTTTTACGACAGGCAGGGGATACCGGAACCGTATTCTAACGCCCCGGTTCCAGGGTTCACCGGCTGGGGTCTACAATTCCACTACCCCGATGCCGTCGTCCTCTCACAAAACCGGTTCGCTCGCGTTCTCGCTCGGCTGCTTCCTTTTGCCCAATGACTTTTTCACAAAATCGATTTGTTTGCCAGCACAGAAGAAACTATACTTTTGAGAGACAAATCCGGCCCCACTTTTGAGATTAAGGTCTGACGCTCCATGTACCACGCTGAGCACTCCTCCAGAGTGTGCTGTGCAGAGTCCGCGGTCGCCTCGCAGTGGTAGCATTGCGGCGTCAATTCCCGACCTATTCTGTTGAGGTATACCCCGAAACATCCATGTCCGGTAAGTATCTGAGTCAGGCGGAATGTGACTCGTTCTTCTCTTTTGAGCCACTCGCTGAAACTAGGCAGAATAGCACTGACTGCTCGTTGCTCTGTGTTTCGAGGCTCTTGAAGTCTCTGGTGCCATTTTCCTAGTGTGCAGATATTTGCTCCAAAAAAAAATTACTTAAATACCTACCTACCTCATTTTCTACAGATCAAGTTATTTAAATCCACTGATAAAATATTGAAGACGATGTATGCGAGTCACAATGGTCACTTGAGCACTCAAGAACTAAAATCTCTCTACACGTTCGAGCCCTATCACCATGTGTTTGTGCCAATATCCCTGTCTCAAAATTTTTTCGGAACAGATTTGGCCTATCTCCACAAACAACTCATAAATAACACATTTGAACTTGTTTTATTAAAATGCAACTTTGACATTTCATATATACCTACTTACTATTTTGTTCCTATACCTATTGCTAAATTGTTTTATAATTTCTTGATGATCTGATTTTTAAACTAAAAATAACGTCTCCTGAAAAATTTGGTGCTTGGTCGTTAGGCCAAACAAAGACTGAGGCGACGTAGTGTTAGTTAATTACATTTGTGTGCGTGTAAACTTGCTTATATTTTGGTTTGTGTGCGTTTCTTCACACCCCACTGACTTGGCAGACTTCGGTGCTTAGGCGTGTCGACTCCTTTTGGTTAGGTACTCGTACTTAATGCTTCGGGGAGATAAGACGGTGGAAATACTATTTGTCTCTTAGCCATGCACGGGAAGCATGGCTAAGCTGGGGTTAAAAATCTACATAAACACCTTGATAAAACTTAGCCTACTCAGGAGAAAAATTATACCAGTGAGAGTGCGTAAGCGGGGCAGATTAGTTTTTGCCAGGAGGTTTTTTCGCCTGACGGATGCCCTAAACGGGTGACATAGACTTAACCACGTTAATTTTTATCTTAGTCTGGAGTGTGTAAGCTCACCCCGTGCGGGCTATTTGAAACAAAATTTTTGATTTGAAATTACAGGTAAGTACCCATAGAGGAATTAAACACTAGACCTATCATTAACTCAAATCAATGAATTTTGTGCGGGAACGCGGAAAAATCATGTCGCCTCATTGTATTATTTTGTTAAACTTGTGTTTTTATCAGTGATAATTAGTGTAAAATGGTGGTATTTCGTTGATTATGAGCTGATTTTACGTGCATGAGTGTAGGCAAGTGATATAATGTGACGTATCATGTTCTTCCGTGTTGTTACCAAAACTCCATAGACGCCTTAGGGATGTGAAAAAATAATCGATTTATAAAAAAATCGATTTGTAATCGATTTAAAAAAAATAAAAATCAATTTTTATAGTCGATTTTAGTATTGGAGAAAATCGATTAATAATCGATTTTTTAAAATCGATTTTTCATTTGGCACATTCCGACATTTAACTTTAAGTCACAGCGCATACTATTATTTCGGATTACTAATTTAGGTACATTAACGCCACCTGTGCGTCAGGGCGTTTATTTTTTATTTATTTATTAATTGGCGTTAACTAAGATGGCATCCCTTTTGTTTTAAAACAGTTTAGTTAGGACATTCACTAGATACTAGATATATGGCGTTAGTCAAGTCAACCAATTGTACTGTTTTACCGACAATCCGATTGTCGGTAAAACAGTACAGCCGATTGTCACAATCGGCTGTTTGTAATCTATTTTTCAAACGACATTTTTATTTTGATTGAAAGTTTTATGTGCAAAAAGTGATTAGTATTTGATTTAGTGTTTTTAAAAGTCATATTTATTTTGGTGTTATTTTGGTTTTAATTCTAATAGTTTAATTTGTGTTGATTATTTAGAAACTTCATTTGCTGTTGATTATTTTTAATTAATAAAACTGTGATTAATACAATATTTTGGTGTTTATTTTGGAAATAATTGAAAAAATTAAGAAAAAATCGATGAATATGACAAAATCGATTATTTTATAAAGAAAAATCGATCATTGATACATTGATTTTTCTAGCTAAAAAAAACAATCGATTAATTAAAAATCGATTTTTTAAGTAGAATGTCACATCCTTAAGACGCCTCTAGTAAAGTCTCCACTGCTTTACTGAGAAGAAAAAGTTGAAAAAAAACATTATTTAAGGCTTTCACTGAAGGACTCTGTATCCATGGTCATGAGTAGGTTTAATAAAAAAAAAAACTCAAATCAATCATTAATAATACAGTATTTTCTAGAAACAAATACAGCAGATTTTACAGCAAATAAAAAACACATATTGAGATGTTTTATTGACCGAGCAAACTAAGTGAGAAGGTTTTACTTTACAACTTTGCTTTTATCTGTCTGAATTTTCCTCTACAAGTTGCATTTTTCAACGAATCATGACCAAAACTTCAACTACGACCTACGATTTGATAGTAAAATACTGAACAAGGCTTAAAGAACATAGTATCTAATTTTATAAAAAAAAACAAGAACCATAGATAAGGAAGAAAGAAGAAAGTGAAAGAAAAAGACAAGTGTCAAACTAATGGAGGTCACACATTGCATTTTTATGCATTTTTTACTAGTTTCTTGTTGATGAAAATGCAATAATTGAATAAAAGTCCAATGCTATAGATAGTTGTGATGTACTAATCGACCTAGGTGCGTAAAACATACATATATGTTGATTTTTTTATCAGTTTTTAGAACCGTCGTAGTGGTAAGTCAATGAAGTTAATTTTTGTTTTTGCAGATTTTTACTACAAACTGCAGGCATGGCCGATCAATTCTGTTTACGTTGGAATAACTTTCAATCAAACATCGTAAGTGCCTTGGATTCATTGAAATGCTCGGAGGACTTGGTAGACGTAACGCTCACCTGTGAAGGAAAGAATATCAAGGCCCACAAAGTCATACTGTCAGCGTGCAGTCCGTACTTCAGGAATGTGTTCAAGGTGAATTACTTAGGACATTAATAACCTTCATATTTATACAAACAAATATAGATACTGCTAGGTGATTGCAAGATTGAAGTAATGTGACATACTTTTTCATGGGATTCTAACTGTTTATGTGCTTATTAGATATCAGATATTAGATGTTTATCATTTGTGATAACTATAGTTTGACTTACACATAACTCCATAATTACTTCTTATTAACTAAATCCATTAAACCAATGAGCACTTATATTTTCCCCCCAGTTGCGATTATTTGTCCTTGGACAGCTGCTCTAAACTTTCTATGGTTTCATAATTAGCATGTTTCAACATCTTTCAGGAGAACCCATGTCAACACCCGGTGATAATCCTAAAAGATGTGTCAGCTGATGATATTGTCAGTTTACTCTCTTATATGTACCAAGGAGAAGTTTTCATAGAGGAGAGCAAGCTATCCTCATTCCTCCACACTGCAGCTTTGTTACAAGTCAAAGGATTGACTGGAGTTACGCAACAGGTAAATGAACCAAACTAGAAAAAAACTTGTGATGAAAAACCAAGTTAAAGTACCTATAGGCCAAATCAAACTTCTTGATAGCTGTGAAGTTAGCTACAAGCTGCGTAAAGCCCAATCCTGTCTGAAGCTCGCATAACAGCTGCATAAGGATACATAACAGCTGCATAAGGATACATAACAGCTGTGTAAGGATTGGGCTTTTCGCAGCTTGTAGCTAATTTCACAGCCATCATGAAGTTTGATTTGGCCCATAGCCAGTATTGTGAATTACATCCATCTTAACCATACAGTGTTCTGTGCCCTAATATGGCTAACATCCACAGCAAACAGTTAAAATCAGTTTATCACTATACATATAATCAGTCACCTTATTGTGTTTATCTGCTTAGATGTTCTAAATGGCATTAATTATTCAATTGTAATATGATTTGTATAGGCCGCATCGCATAAGTTGGTGGAAATTAACTTAGCTACAAGCTGCACAATATCTAATCCTGACTGAAGCTCACACAAAGATGCGCGAGCTTGTAATTAACTTCATTTATGCCAAGTTGTGTGACACGGCCTATACTATCTTTTAGATAACTTTTCTGGAGGGCTTATAGATATCACTAATTCATAGCCGGGCTATGCTAGGACGAGCATCTGTTATCCCTTTGATCGCCCAGTGACCTGTTTCAGGCCGCTACCGAATTTGACGCATTCGCCCAGTGGCCTGGAAAAGGTCACTCGCGGAATTTTTTTTGTTTATTTTAATTGAAGTCTAAGGAATCGTGCTATTCTGTTTTAACTTATGCCAATACGTTGCCAGTGAAACAAAGAAAGAAATAGTGGGGCTCGTCTATAATCGTTTCATACTCTATGTCTTCGAAAATATGGCTTTTTGATGGGGGTCGCCATTGAAGTAATACAATTTTTTTTAATCAAATTAAATTCATTTACGAATTGTTGTGTTATGTGGTGTTTGTTATGTTAATAATGTGTAATAGTTATTACTAATGTAAATAAAACAATCAGGAGTTCTTAAAATTGCTTTTGACTAATAATACAAATATTTTAGTAACAGGAGTAAAAACATTAATTTTTTTAAATTTTTTCGCCTTTAACCTAAGCCTAAAGATACATTGAATAAATATTGCACATTCTATTTATAGACTCAAATAGGCTAATTCAATACGGTTCTAACGATACAACATTTTTTGGGTCGTCCGTACAAAAGTTACGAGAAATCTCGATTTTAGTAGGTCGCGGCGCAGATTCGCAAAAAATAAAAAAAAATTCGCGGCACTTGGGGCTCTCGGGCGAAAACGGCGCGTGGCAGTTGGGCTGCCAAAGGGTTATAAAATATCACTATTTCATTGCCAATATCACAACATGAAATGATACTGTGTCCAAGAGGCTTTAAAGTACTTTATTTTTCTTAGACACCATATTATATAAATGCAGATAGATAGCAAAATGAAATAAAAACTTTGGCTCAAAACCTATGACACCAGGGCCTATACTAATCGAACTTACTTTTATAGCAAAGTTATGAGAATTATGAAAAAGTCATGTACTTTAGGTCGAATCTTTAACAGTGTTAGTGAACAAATTTATAAATAACTAGCTGACCCGGCCACGCGTTGCTGTGGCTAAATAAATTAAAATTGCGACTATAATTTGAGATTTAAACTATCCTATCTCTCAAGTTGGATCGAACTGCACATGGTGTGCGAATTTTATTATAATCGGTTAATTGGTTTAAGAGTCCATTGAGGACAAACATTGTGACATGAGATTTATATATATTAAGATAGATTGTATCATATGGGGGCAAAATAGTATTTTTACGGCGAGGGCGCTTTTTTGAATCCAGAGCGAAGTCAGGGATTCTAGAGTACGTCGTCCAAGCCAAAAATATATTTTGCGCCCGAGTGGTACTCTACTTTTCATCACCTCTATGAGAAAATAAAAGGCGCCTCATATTTATTGTAATATTATTATTTACATAGAGCAACAACTAAATTGAAATTAAATGGTATCTAATAATAAAACAAATGAAAACTTATATTTACATTCTCTTCATTCATGTTCTTGGCGCTGAACACTAACATAACAAATACTTCCAAATTCAAAAAGTGCGCGGGAAAGATCATTCTGTCGCACTTTGAATTTGGAACAAATATCCAAATTCAAAAAGTGCGCGAATTCGCTTCGTATAGATGTGATGAAAAATTAGTTCAATGCAATCTATGCAATGATAGCCCGAGATAAGTTTTTAATAACATTATCTCATAATAGCTGTGCTTTTCATTACAGAGAGAAAACTTTTCATCACCAAACACATCTAACAAACTATACACGCAACTGACCATTTCATCCAAGTCCCCCGCCCATAAAGAAGCAAAATTGCCAGCATTGAAAAAAAGAAGGAGCAGCACATCAGACAAACCCAACGATATTACTCTAGGAGATGGACATAAGAAAACCAAGATGCTAGAAACATGTGATATTTACCATAGGAACAGTTTCTTAAACACTTCAAAGAATGAAAACCCATTTCTTACAAACGAAAATAATGTTGATAGGAAGAATGATAAAAGTGAGCAACTGGCGATAACAACCAATGGAAAAAGTGCCTCAACACAGGTATTACATATTTTTATTGCAATACTCATAACCCTTAGTTAAATTTCAATAACTTTATTTCATATATTTGTAAAAAGTAGAAGTAGTCAATCCAGGCCATATGTGCTGGGACCAGCTGGCTTAGCATGCGACTAGAAAAAATTATAACTTCCGAAATACCAATTCTCATGAAGTAAATTCTTGTCATAGAATCGTGATCTATGGTCACGAAAAACTTGTGTGATTACTACTTTCGATATTTAATTTTGCAATGAAGCAACACTGATTTAGTTCATTCAAAACACAGAGATTCCCAAGGTATAATGTGGTCTATCGAGATAATCTGAAAGAGATCAATTGATTTAATACAACACAACTCAAAAATAAATATGAAAAATATCTCGATTCTCAATGGCTTTTGTCAGTTTTTTGTTTGAAAAACTTTAAAATTCAATAGATTTTTGACAAAATTGAGCATGTGGTGGTTAAAAAGCTGCTTTGCACTTTTGTATAACAAATAAATATTTCACCTGTAATCTGTTCTGGTAAAACTGCTTGTGTAAAAAATAAATAGTGATGAATTAGTAATGAATTTACACAAACATAAACACATATCCACTCATACCTATCACATTAAATGTAACAGTGTTATAGCTATTTAAAAACTTATTTTCTGTCAATTAAAGACTTGTAATCAATTGACAGGACAGCATGAATGCTCTGGATTCAGGCTACTTCCAATTGGGCTTATTGGAAATCCACAGGGGAGGCTTATATCCAGCAATGGACGTCCTATGGCTGATAACGATGATGATTAATCAATTGCGAAATTAAACTAAACGAAATTAATTGTGATTTCCAGATAAACCCCCAGTCAGAAACTCCAGTGATAATCAAAACGGAGCATGTTGAAGAACAGACCAATTCTCCCGCTCAATCTCTCACCGGAATATCTGAAAATGACGACAGTCTTCCCGATTATGAAAATAGCATGCTTGCCAGATCCCTGCTCTCAGGTATTTTTTGTTATTTCATTTGTTTGATTGGATTCGCTTATTTTTATATTTTTGTCGTTAAAATAAACTAAAGATATTACGCTTAGCTTAACTTTTGTTTAAATTAATTAAAAGAATATTTAAAATTAACAAATTCTTATATATTATTTTTTTATAAAGAAAACTTTTTTTGATTCTGTGAAACATACATAATTGTTTCAAAATTTGTAGGAATCAACCCGTCCAAAAACGACAACAGTGCCAACAATTCTTCAGCGAAAAAAGTGTCAAATATTTCGGAAACCCTCTCAACACGGCCAAAAGAAGTCACCACGGACTCCATCAGCTTCACTACAGCACCGTCGAAGAGCCCATTGAAGACAGACGATATGATAGTTAAACCGGAACGACAATCCCCCAAACCTGACATGGATTACGAACCAGAAGTGTTGCTGTCCGAGCATCAAGATAGTACTGAATCGGAGAATACCTACACGCAGGAGCAATCTCAGGCATTGCTGTTACTAGCCGGAATGTCAAACGTTGGGCTCGCAGGGGCGTCTACTTCGCAAGGCGTCCACCAGCAGTCTAACCACGCGGCCATTTGCGGCGATTGCCCTCACTGCGGCATGAAGTATTCCAACCAATCAGCGCTCAAGTACCATGTCAGACTAATGCACTCAGATTTGACCAATAGACTGTGCTGCTATCTGTGCCCGAGGTCATTCACGTTGCGCGAGACGTTCAAGGAGCACATGTGGTCGACTCACGGCCAAAGGAATTAACCCGCTGATATGCTACAATTTGTGCCTTACAGTCCCTTGTCAATTGGACAAGTTTGAATAAATCCTGATATTAGTATATTGTGCCTTGTGGATAGTTTGTTAAATAACGTATTTGACTTAGTGAGAGACTGATTTGTGGAGTGCCTAGAATGTAGCAAAGTGAAATTTTAGCATATATTTATTATTATTATTTTAGGTTTAGGTGTTCATGTCGTATACATGTTTAAAAGTTTTTTTTTATTATGTAAAGATAAGCAAAATGTACTGGGAACTTTTTTGTACACAATGTAGGCGCGTAATTGAGAGTGGTGCAGAAATGTGTTCAATTTTGGGTCATGTTTACATAGTATTGGTGCTAAAGGCCCTTTATTTAATCTAGAGTAAATATTGCTTCCTTTGATTACACTCATAATGACGTGATCTTACCAGTTAATATTAGTTGGATTTGACCACCGTAAGCCATCAAGCAATAGTAAGCTATATTAAACCACAAGATCTTAAATATTTTTCTTTTAGTATTTTTTGTGACTTTTGTCTTGGTCTCTCAGATGTAAAAGTGTGACTTGGAAAAGTTTACCTTCAAGCAGCAATAATGTCAAAAGAGATAATGCTAAAATATACATTAACTGGTACAGTATTTAATTATTTGCTTTATTTGTTTTGGAAAATGATATCCTATTATTCACTTTAGTAAAAATCACCATTCAAATGAATTTAATGTTTTCGGATCTTATTGTCTTTTGACATTGTAAAATATGGCGGCGTGATGGTGGCCTTCCACAAAATACGAAATTCCATTGTGATTGAGCATTAGATATCGTTGTTTTTTCTGTAAATTTGTTTACCACATTTTAAAATCTTTTTTGGGCTACTGTACAAAGTCTTTGCCGACTTTGCAAGATCTTCTTTTCTTCATTTGTCATAAAGGAGCATTTTTAATGAATAAATATTGTAACGGATCTACGAGCTTCGCATATTTTGTAGAGCGAAATGTCTAACATATGTTTGAGAAAGACTATTTTTATCATCAACTTGCTAAATTTTTCTTTTGTGTATGATACACATTATAGTATAGTGTATGAAAAAACAGGAAGGAAACCTTACCTACAATGATTTGTTCATTACAACTAAAGGTGCCGCCACACTCTCCACAAGGCGACACAAGCACCGCAGCTGTGGCTAACTTCGCATCGTATACAAGTAAACAAGTCTGCGATGTGAAGTTATCTACAGAAGCGGTGCTCGTGTCGCCTTGTGGAGAGTGAAGCCGCACCAAACTTTACACTCGATCTTGGGCCGTAAAAACAATTAAAATATTTGCTTTATGGTTTGAATAACAGAACAATTACTACTTAATATTAGAGTCTGGCTAACGAAAGTTGATACTGGAATTTTTCGCAAACTTTTTAAATGACAACACACGGTGCTACTACCATCGCGGATTTACCTTTAAATTAGGGTATTTTACCTTCTATTAAAAACTTTTACACTTCACGTACTAAACTGAACAAAATGATTTATTATAATCTTCATCGTAATGAAGTAGATAGGTAAGTACGCGTTGAAATCATTTGGATCATTTGGAGAGCAATGCAAAGCCTCAGTTTGGCATGATAATAACGTCAAAATACAGAAAATAATTAACGTAATGAATATAAAACTCCTACACGACAAGTTAAAGCTTGAAAAAAGTTTTTTTTTGCGATTGCCCCAAAGATTTGGAAGAATCAAAATCGCAGTATGGTAACAATGCTACATCGTGTGAGTAAGAGAAAGTATTTCCCTCTCAGTTTAGGGCTGCCATACTGATATTTTTTAAATTTGCCGCGCTTTGTCAGTATCAATTTTCGTTAGCCAGACTCTAGATACAGTGAAATAAAATCGGTTGTCTGTAAAGTCGGTTTACTGACGATAATTTTGAGTGATCGTCATAAGAAAACATTGTTGAATCAACAACTGAAACAAGCCGAACGCTTAGACCGATCGTGTCTCACAAAGGCTCAGGCGAAACGTGTCACTTTTTCGTGCGTGCAGCCGGCATTCGTCGATTTGTATGACGTTTTCACGTGAAAAATGTGGCTTGATTCAAATATCTGTTAATTAAATATCGAATTATTGCAATTATTGTCCTATGGAGACGCCGAAATCAGCAACTAAATGAATTTAGTCACATTCTGTTGGTTTTGGCCACGCGACAGATCGCTTTGTGTGGAAACGTGCTTAACGCAGTTTCAACCTTTATTGTAATCAATAACCAGAAAATAAGTATACTGAGCGCCACACAAATTGAAAGATGGGAAGTTAGCCGCAGAGAGCTGCGCAAACGCCAAAATATAGACGTTAGCAGGTGCCCGAGAGACGAGACGGCGCACACCCGCCCGTCAACCTCATGCCTCCCGCGCGTTCCCTACGCTCGAGCTCACTACTTCGCCATTTGTATAGGCATTGTGCACACATGCGCAATAATTAGCGAATCCCAGCGAAGTGTCATCTGCGGCTAACTTCCCATCTTTCAATTTGTGTGGCGCTCAGTATATATGCCAAATCATACAAGTCGATGAATGTTAAGTTAGCTACAAGCTGCGCGGTATCCAATCAACGCAATTAGTTTGGATATCGCACAACTTGTACCTTTCACGTCCGGCGACTTATATGATTTGGGTTATAAAGGTATGGGTTAATTTCTGTGATTATTTAATCTTTCTAGTTTGAACAGCGATATACATTTTAAAACAGTTTTACTACTATGTATTTATTATCGAATGTATGTTTAAAATTAAAGTATTATTTTGGCGGTTAATAGTATGCGAAAAAGTAGATAAATCCCTCTTTTTTTAGTAGCTAAAGAGTCCTGCCACTATCGTTTGAAGTTTTAGGTATTGTAGGTTTTAGTTCCATCTAGAAAATTTTAGAAAATCTTGAAAATATATTTGTTTATATTTGTGTAAGTTGTTACGTTTGCAGATGATTAAGGCAGTTGGCGGGAATCAGTATTTAATGTAGCAAGCAAGTGAGAAATCGATAATTATTCTAAAATAATGATTGGTGTTGTATGAGAACTTAATGATTGAATCCTACATGTACTCTGATGGCGTTAAAATTAAGTAAATTGATTTTAAGAACTTTTTTTTGGTAATGTGCCAAAATTATTTCGATTTGAGAAAACTAGCATTGTAGTTAAGAATAGTTAATTCCTGATGAATTTATCATAAGTTACCATGTTTTTTATTTAGTTAATTAGTGGGCGCTGCTATTACACTTATGTAGTTATATTTTTTTAGAAATTGTTAAAATCTCACGTATTTATGTAAGTTTATCTACTTCCAATAGTAAGTAGAGTCAGCGTCCAATAAATACCCTTCAAATTTGTTAAAAGAAGGGGTAGTTAATATTATCTGTATTCTTACCAGAATACGCATATACTTAGGTGTTACGCATATACGATCATCTTTTAAATGAGATAAAATATGTTGTTGAGTATATAGTTGCGAGGCGACTTTAATGTTGATCTCTTTTTTGGCGGATATTCTTGAAAAAAGATGGTTAAAGATCATCGACCTCGCGATATTTGAACTTTGAGTCAGTCCACACAGCCTAAAGTGGCATCTATTTCCCCTATAATGGTAAACGCGCGTATATCCGCGTCGTAGTAGCTGAACCGCGTCAGAAATTTCCGACACCTACTAGATCAGTAAAAATAGAATTTAACTTTGTACTAAATTTCCGATCCAATTTTGTTTTTATAAGGTTTAGGATCCCTTACTGAGCATGAAATCACAACGCTGAACAGATACAGGTGGAGCTTCAAGAGCTATCTTGAAAAAATGTTTTCGGTCGATATCTCGGAAACTATGCACCCATTGGGGCAAAAGTCAAGGAGACCATTATTGTAGAGAATAAAATTTCGCATCTTTTGCTGTCAGTAAACTTTTTTTGTAAAACTTACCGTTTACGATTTATGTCCCATTTAATGAACCAGCTTTTGAAGCGATTGATTAATGTAATATTTTAGAGTTATCGGCCGCGATAGAAAAACCGGAATAAAAATTGGATCGGAAATTTAGTGCAAAGTTGACCAAAAAAAACGTCTATTTTCACTGTAGTATACAGCATTTGGCAGAAATGCGGGTCATGCAGCGCGGACAGGTGCGCGATATTGCACACGATTTCATACAAAGATTGATTACTGCGCTGTGTACGGTTCTTGCGCGAACTGGTGGGCGTTCAGCAGAACTATAACGCCAGTGAGGAAACAATTTTGCCTATTTTTTCTTATGCTAAAATGGCAAAGTTGGTATAGGTATCGCCACACAAGTCGGCGGATGAGACGTTAGCCGCAGATAGCACTTCGCCGTGATTCGCGAATTATTGCGTATGTGTGTACAATGCCTACACAAGTGGCGAAGTAGTGAGCACGGGCGTAGGGAGCGCGCGGGAGGTATGAGGTTAGCGGGCGGATGTGCCCCGGCGTCTCGTCTCTCTGGCTCCCGCGCATACCTATATTTTGCCTTTTGCGCAGCGTTCTGCGCATAACTTCCCATCCGCCGACTTGTGTGGTGATGATTATACAACAACATTCTTGCAAGATACAGAAATGAATCCGATTTCAATCCCGGTGCCTTGCTTTAAGAACTATTAAGTTAAAAGCAAAAGCAAAGATGGCAAAGGGTTTTTGTAAGAAAATGTGTCGCGCTACATTCAGATTTGTAGCAGCGTCAATTATAGCCAAAAGTCAACTTTTAAACCAAACTGAGAAAAGTAAACGTTAAAGTTTTTGAACATTCGAAAATAAACCAAGTTCTCTTCTATCAGTTATCACCCTGTTTCGTTTCAAATGACTTGATATAAATTCTAAGTTAATAATAGTTTTTTTTTAGTTTTTATGGATGCTTATGTTTATCTCAAATATTATTCTAGAAATCTTCCTATCCCTCTGTCGAATGCCATTAGCAAAAATGTTCAAATTTTTCTAGGAGACATTATTCTTATTTCTAATGAACAAGTGTTAGCTATTTAATGTTAGTTAAGTATATGAAATTATCGAATAGTTATTTACGTTACTATAATATTGTTGAATATTTTATTCAGAATTTTACAAGATTTACAGTTTAAATTATGTTATGAATAAAATTTTATGCTTCTTACTACATTCTTTTAATTTCCTTGGTAGATAATAAATTTTTTATCATCTGTCTAAGAAATTATAATATCTTTTTCTATTTTCTAAAGGATTTGTTCCGTTACCGGTGTTAAAATAAATAAAAATTCTAACCAGATCAATGATTGCTGTTTTATAAAGAGCATTAAAAATGTAATTATTATCTAATAAAAACATATTTTTAAACCCCTGCGATATTTAGAAAATCGATAATATATATTTGGGGTATGTAACGTGAAACGGAACGGATATCTCGTAAAGAAACACGTTAATCTGAAAAATCTCAAAGCTAATTTAAAAAAAAAAAGTAAAATAGAAATGTCAATTGATTGATTAATTTGATTCTCAATCAGTGTTGCCACCTTAGCCCTTTTGGAGCTAGATTTAAGACTGTTTACTGTAGGTGAACCTGATGTGTAATGATTTAGCCCGGAAAGGGCTATCTAGCGCTTGTTTGCCCTATTTATTTTCTTAGAAGATATGATTTTGAATTTCCAATATATTTTTTTAAAATAACAATTAAAAAGAAATGCAGGGCTATATATTATTTTTTATTACTCCATGAAGCTTTAAACTTTAAGTACATTCCTAGAAAAAATAAATGATCTTGGTTAGAATTTTAATACCGAGTTCCTTGTAAGTCAGGTACAACTCCTTTGAGAGCATTGGCTTGCTTTATTTTATAGAGGGTTTGCATGCATACATACCTACTACATTATATTATTATAATGTGACTCCTTGCAAAGTGTAGAGTTTGTGTAAAAAGAGAACCGTCGTGACGGTACAGTGAACTAACTATAAAATTTTAATTAATCATCAAAGTCAAAGTCAAATTCTCTTTATTTCGTAGACAAATTACATGTTCTTGAAAACGTCAGTTAACAATGCTTTTATAATATGCTTATAGAATTATTACTTAAAATTAAATTTTATTACAAAATATTTAAAACTTATCAAAATACAACTAAAATATATCAAATACCTACAACAAATTAACAAAAATAAATTAATAATAAAACAAGATTAATACAATAGAAACAAAAATCATAAATGTCAGTGTCATTTGACAATTTGGATGTCAACAGGTACAGATACGAATCAAGTAGCATTTAAGAACGTTACGTTATCGTTATCAACGATATCATAATAATTATAGTTACGTTATCGGCAACAATATTATTATGTTAATATAGCAGAAATTACTAATAATTATTAAAAAATGTCATGTCAGAATTAGAATATAAAATAATCATCAGCCAAGGTACCGACTACTTGGTAGAGGCGAGGCTACTGATGAAAACCGAATTGGTGCCTACCAAATATCAAACACTTAATTATACTAGCAATGACAGCAGTGTTGTCAACGTAACAAAATTAGTAAAATGGCACACGGGCGACCTCACCTATGACGCTTCTCTTTTTGCACAAACTAGCAATGTAGTATTTATGTGATCTTTGAGCATTATTAAAAAGGCGTTCCTGATAATGACAAGGTAGATACATCATTATGAACAACTTATAACAAGTATGGCACCAAGTCTGAAATCGCAAAAACAAATCGGCATTCCTTACGAAAAGTACCTATGGAAAGCTCTAGTTATACCTACCTAAGTACGTGTAGATTCTGAATCCCTAGCGGATACACGAAACGAAAATATCAATATGAATTATTATTGTTCTAAACAATAAAATATTAAAATTATTCTGCGAATTTACTACGCCGCCAACAACACTTGTACTAGCCTTTTTAATAGTCCACTGCAGGACGTAGGCCTATCCACGAAGGCTGATTGGGCCATATCCACCACGCTGGCCCAGGTGCGGGTTGGTGGATTCACATACGCCATCGAACTTCTTCTACGGACGCATGCAGGTTGCCTCACGATGTTTTTCTTCACCGAAAAGCCAGTGGTGTTAAATCCCGTACATAAATTCCAAAGAACTCATTGATACGGGACCGGGATTTGAAACCACGACCGCACGATTGTAAGGCGGATGTCACTACCTCTAGGCCACCACAGCTCTACCAACAACACACTTATTTTAATTTTTAACTCATAAAAGATGGTTTAGCCATGTCAGAGGCCTTCTTGACACGAGGGCTAGCCACCCAGCCTAAGTATACGAACTAACTTTTTTTATAAAAGATGGTTTAGTCCATCTTGTAGTTCATAAACATTGCTATAGTGGCGCCCCAAGTTTTCAAACGCTCATTGATTATGTAGGTACAGGTACTAAATCCATGTTCTTTCCATCCATGTTCTTTCTCTTACATTTTGATACGCGGGCATCTAATTTAAATGCTCATAATTTGGGCTGCAACATGTCTCAGAATAATTTCTCTTCAAATATAGTGTAGTGATCTTCGAAGTTTAAGCACGTCAGTTCAGCACGTCCAGTCTTCGGATGGGTGACTGCGAGTTGCATTTACAACTGAGCGCTACCGTGACAAGGATGACGTTAAATTGCAGGTCCCGGTTGTTTTAACCGCTTACCCATGTCCGTGGCCTTCAGGCTAGGCGGTTTAAAAACTGACACCGGGGCAAGCCATTCGGTCTATACAACTTACCATGTCTATGCAACTTACTTAACATTAACGTGAACCGTTCTATATAGCGAAATCATCCAAATTAGGTACCTACACAAGGCAATTTGCTCAAAACTTGTATGGTTTTATGAATCCAAAGCGGGCGTCGCGTCGCGCCGGCACTCAGTGGGCCTTTGATTTCAGATTTCACCATCTTTCGTGATTACACGACGCAGCCACCCGTCATTTCGTAATTTCTTTTCTTTGCAACGATGTTTGGAGGTTCACAGCAATTCTTTTTTTATACACTTATGTAGGTATATGTGAAAAAGAACTACAGTTCGGTAGTTTTTAGACTTGAAATACGTATCTTTATGCACAAATTAATAGAGTGGCAAATAAGCTTACGCATCACGGGGCGTCTGATGGAAAGAAGTCAGCGTAGCTTATGAAAAACTGTAATACTAGAGGTGTAAATACCAGCCCCCCTACCGCCTAAAGCAATAGCAATCGTAATAGCAATCGTTTATGACTTCATTTTAGTCATTTGGCACCGCCTATGTGACGTTAGCCATCAAAGTTGTTCATTCAACGATTGCTTTCGCAATCCGCGCAAAGCAATTGATGGCTAACGTCACATAGGCGGTGCCAAATGACTAAAATGAAGTCATAAACGATTGCTATTGCTTAGGCGGTAGGGGGGCTGAAGTGTACTGTACTGTACCAGCCTTTTTAATAGTCCACTGCAGGACGTAGGCCTACCCACGAAGGGTGATGCCAGAAGTGTATGTTAGCTTATAATGTACCTATCTGCTTGGTCGACCTATTTGTTGGCCATCGTGAGCCGGCTTATGACTGGTCGCACAAAAGTTTCTACAACCATGGTTTTATAGTTTTATTTTTCTGAGAATGTACTTAAGATACCTGCTAACTGTTTATACCTATAATACAAACAAAGCATAATAAGGTCTTAAAAGTTGTAGGTAGGTAGGTACATCAACTGACGAATTTATCAACTTAAGCGAACTCTTCTAGGCAACAGTTAAAAATATTAATATAGGTAAGTACCTACCTCTACCAGATATCTTCAAATAACTAAAATTTTGATTCAGTTTCAAGAAATTTCTAAGGACAGATATGTAGACCTTTTATCTACTAATCATAATACAGGTAAAGTAAGAGATACCTATACCTATCAGTACTAAACTTTGGTACAAAGTTACTGATCATTATTTACACCTAACTCTACCAAGTCGATAAGAGCTTACGAAAATTCTTTTAGAAGGTTAACCATAATATACGGGCGCGATTTCCCCTTTCCAGTAATCAATATTCCCGGTAGTACGTCCTCATGCTCGCCCAATTAACATAACTACAGCCATACGTTGCCATCGGGGACCGTGGAACAACTAGCGAATACTTTACGTACCTACTCGGCAACCTTTGACCTTAAATGAAAAGCGTAACTTGAGCAGTTCGTCAATGTTGACCAACCACTCAGCCTTCGCGAGAAAAAACGGAAGGCCGAGCCTGCCCACGGGTTATCACTAATCAATAATGGTGTTTTATTACTCGTACCTACTTTGTCGAATAAAAAACGGTTCATCTGTTTGGGAAGTTCGAAAAAGTTTTTGTCTTGATGTGGGTAGATATAGAGACACGTACCTACTTCAAATTCCCCAACCCTATAAGTAGCAAGTGTACAAAAGAAGGGGGAAATCTTTGAGGTAGGTATCTGTAGTGTAGTGTAGATAGTGATATGCTGCACTGCATCTACATACGGTTGGCAGCGGGTAGGTGTAAGGGCGCCGAGGAAGCCCCTTAATGCGGAGACAGCTAGTGGAGCGCTATTGATCGTGATCCGTCAGTGGCCGAGGCGCCCTATTGATTCGCCGCAATCTCCATGATAACTCGCTGGCTTCTCGACTACATTAGAACACAATTACTGAACATTTGCAGACTTTGTGTTCACGCGTGATAGCTTATCTGTGTGCTTCATCATTTTTGTTTTGGTATCTGGGAGAGTAATTTGTACTAAGTACGATTTCTGTTTATTCGGACAGGTAGATACATTTACAATATTTGTACTACGTTTTATCGAGTAAATGTAGGACGAATTAGAGCTTTATTTTTTATAGTTGCTATGCGGTACCTTCCTCCGATCCTTAGGAATCTGAAATGTACTGAAGTTAGCATCACAACGCGATTTGACTGCCAGCAAGCGCGAACTTAAAATTTCAGTTATACTCGTAGTATGATGATATTTCTTCAAATGTACGTGACTAATATATTATTGTAACAGCCTTTTTAATAGTCCACCGTAGGACGTAGGCCTTCCCATGAAGGGTGATTGGGCCATATCAACCACGCTGGCTCAGTGCGGGTTGGTGGATTCACATACGCCATCGAATTTCTTCTACGGACGTATGCAGGTTGCCTCACGATGTTAATTTTTCCTTCAGCGGAAAAGCCGGTGGTGTGAAATTACCAATGTGACTAATATAATATAAAATATCGAAATTATTTATTATTTTCTTTAAGCTGCATTAGTGAATTTATCATATTCGTCTTTGTGTTTAGGTATTGAGCGTTTTTCCTTTCTTTTATTTATACTATACTTATGTATAATAAGTAAAAACATAATCCCATAGAAAAAATACATTTAAGAGTCAAACCTAATTTTTCAAATTAATCCACACGCACGATGTAACTTTTTACACAGCAGATGCCATTTGATTATTACGTACCTACCTTTGTAGAATAGGTATGTGTAAGTACGTATTAACTTTTATTGATTACATTGAGTAATTTTATACGTAACAGTTATTCAGAGGAAAATACCAGCACATAAAAAGGCTCGTTTTAAATACCTCCTCCACAGGTGTCATTTACATGCTCCGCCCGTATTGATTAACGGGTTTATCCGTTACCTATGACTGCCATTGCTTGCCCAGCAGTTGGCAACTTGGAACGAAAACGGCCCTTTAATTGGATTATTTTTTAGCTAACACCAAAATATTTGTATTTTAAATATTTTTGGATGCTATTAGGATATATAAATTAGGTTATTATAACACTAATATTATAAATCCGAAAAGTTTGTTGGTTTGTTCCTCTTTCACGCCACAACGGAGCAACGGCTTAACTTGAATTTTGGCATGGATATAGTTCAAAGGCCGGAAAGTGACATAGGCTACTTTTTATCCCGGAAAAATGGTTCCTGTGGGATAAAAGCAAAAAAACCACATGGGCGGAGCCGCGGGCAAAAGCTAGTAAATAATAATAAAAAAAAAACAGTACTAATGTTATTCTATAACAATTTTGCTAACCTGTGTCATTGATTTTGAGTATGTAGGTTTTTTTTATCTTAGACTGTCTTAATACTGGTAAAAGGTCTCTTTTCTTCTTTCCTAACAAATTTAGATCGCCGTACCTAACATCATACCAACCTCTACTCGCGTGAGATAGATAGTTACTATGTAGCTACTAAACTTCAAGATTAATCATACAAAAAAATATACGAAAACTGTAAAATATTAGATTTTTTTTGTTTCTTAGTGGTTTTAAACCCAATATAGGTGTCCCGTATTTTTGACCGACGAATCATCGGCGCGTATATATATATATATACGCGCCGAATTGTATACCTCCTCCGGTGATTATCCGTATTTTATGTATAACATGCATAACTATTTTCATAGTAGTCCGATTTCAATAATTCTTTTTTATTGGAAAGAGTATACTTCGAAATTGGTCCCATTTAAATTTTATCGAAATCAGCTGAGCCATTTTTGAAATATAATGTGAAAAATTCTACATCGATCCGTGCATAATATTTGCGTTCTAGCGATGCGCCCCGGTTTCGCACAGGTGTATTATACATATAAACATTTCTCTTGAATTACTTTATCTATTAAAATAAACTGCATCAAAATCCGTTGCGTAGTTTTAAAGATATAAGCATACATGGGGACAGACAGCGGAAAGCGACTTTGTATTATACTATGTAATGATTCTGTACACGGGTGAAGTCGGTCATGCTATTTTTTGCAAAAATTAATTATTAAGGTAATTTTTGACCACAATTGGGTATGTAGAGTAAATCTTCATTCTTGCTTATATACAATTTTAGCTATAATTTTTAACGCTTCATAAAGAGACTTAAATTGCGAGTCAGTATCTCCGGTGTCACTCCAGTTCTGTCATGCGTATTTTGTCCGCATTTGGCGCCTCCATCCTACCAATTTCATACATGCTTTTCACACACATGCGGACTAAATCAGTAAATTGAAATTGAAATTGAAAAAACTTTATTCGACATTACAAATACAGGAGGCACAGAAAACAATAATGATTTAAAAAAAAAAGGAATTCGAAAAGTCGAAAAGGGCTCACCTCAGCATTATGCTGAATGCAGGTAGGAACCGAACACTCAGCGCTGGTTTTCAGGTTAGCCCTTTTTGAGGGTAGGTAACAAAAAAACATAAAATAAGAAATAAGTGAAAAGTTATTTGACAAACAGTGCAAAGCTAAGAGAAAGGAAAATCGAACAAAATAACGTTAAGGTTAAGGAACATGAAATAAACGTAATAAATATATATTTTCACATACAAACACAATATCAAAAACAGTGATAATGATGATGATTAATCTACAAACTTATGTAACGAAAAAGAACAACACAAAAATGAAAAAAAAATAACAAAAATACATAAATTGCCAGCAAAAAATATATGCGGATGAAATTCCGCATGCCAGGAAAAGAACCCTTATGTTGTACCTACAACGTTACATGGAATATATACCATTTTAACTAGATATATAATTTAAGCAATCCCCAAAAAAATCATTGACAATACACTTTCATTCATTGACGAAAACAAAACACAGGAAAGAATACACAATCATAATAAAAAACTAAGTGAGAACGATAAAATCTTATGATACAGGTACTTTCGTGACGAGCTTGTCCCACCTCAGCATAGTCCTCTCAACATAGTATCATGTTCAAGCAATATCAAGAAGTTAAAAGGCCAAGTTGTTTATATTGCATAAAATAAACATGAGCACTTAACTAAGTTTGTAAAGTTTGAGATCTCGAGGGCTTGGGAGGAAGCTATTAGGGTGCTGTCCGGCGATGGCCAAATCGTCTGCGCAGGATGTCTGTCCTTTAAATTAAAATTAAATTATTCATTTAATTCGGAACAAACCCGTGTAATTCATTCAATTCAAATTAAATTAAAAATTAAATCAAATCATAAGTATAAATAATTATAATTACCTTTAAATATCCACATTTCACAATTGTAGGTTCACACAATCGAATTTATTTATACGGAACTATGAAGAGTTTTTGACTGTTTTCATTAATTGAAATAATTTATATTGTTGTTTTGTATAAAAAATATACGAAGCAAAAAAAACGGCAGTATAATTGGCGGTTTTATGGCCCAAAGCAATTTCTTTCAGGCAATCTTTGGATTGACCGGACTAATACACCATCGATTGAGATGAATTAGGTTATCCTAGTATCACGTAAGCTTGAAAGTAGTAAGTGGCAGTGGGCAGGGCACTTTATTCATAGAACGGATGGCTGATGGCGCCGTAAAGGTCTCGAATGACGACTGCGCGCCGGCATGCGCAGCGCTTGGAAGTCTACCGACAAGGTTGACAGACGAAGTGATATATTGCCGTAAACACGTTGAATGCAAGACGCTTCCAACAGACTTATGGCCTCGTTGGAAATCCATACGGAAGGTCTACGCTTAGCAGTGGAAGTTCTAGAGCTGATATTATAGTGAAAATAAGTAACCTTTAAATTATGAAACATAATTCGTTTAATTTGTTCAATGTCTAAAATACTTTAAGACTGTCTCGTTCTCACGTCGGAGTTCTTACAAACACCCGTGAGTGGGAAGATGCTGTAGCACTTCACAATTAAGATTGGTATATAATACGTTTTATGAATAACGGAGATAAGAGTGTAAATTTAATAATCGCTTATAGCGAAACGCGAAAATGCCGCCGATCTGTAAATTTATTGTTACGTTTTTTCAGTGTAAGCATTTAAAGACACATGGAAAGAAGTGAAGGAGACCTTTGCCCAACAGTAGAGCAGCATTACATAGGTTAAGAAAAAAAAAGCATTTGAGGTTGAAGAGGTATCTAATAACGAATTATGTATCTATCTCGATATGCGTTGTCAACATCCACACATCTCATTTATTTTTAATATTTATTTTTAACTAGCGACCTACCCTGGCTTCGCACAGATGTATACATGTAAACCTTCCTTTTGAATCATTCTGTCTATTAAAAAAAACTGCATCAAAATCCGTTGCGCAGTTTTAAAGATATAAGATAAGCATACATGGGGACAGACAGCGGGAAGCGTTTTTGTTTTATGCTATGTAGTGATGATGCTATTGCATTGTGTAGTCTGCAAATCAATAATTAATAAATTTTATTTATTTCAGTTTGGGCAAAAATCAAGTAGAATGTAACCATTAGGTACGTATCTACTATTTACAAAAATAATTGCAATCATTTGCCTTCTTTAAAAGTAACTAGGCGTTTTGTACAATTATTTTTAAAATGAAGGTAAAATAACTATAATTTGTCAAAAATGGCACCGAATTCACCTGCGTACAAAATTCGATTAGTTGGCAGTGGCACAGATCAATTTATCATCAATGTAGTAATTTTTTCACATTATTGTTGAATTTTTCATAAACGACTCAGCCGATTTCGATAAAATTTTAATAAGACCATTTCTGAAGTACGAGCTGAGCTGAACAAAATGAATCATCAAAATAGGTTCATAATTAGGTTCGTAATCGCGTCACATCAAAAAATAAATATGAAAAAAGAAGCATTGGTAGATTTTTTCATTTACCTATGCCACTTTACCCTTTTATCGTACTATTCAATCTCAAAAATAATTTTAGTAAGTAATATTTATTTAAAGTTTCGTAACTTTTTGCATTAAATAATTTCAAAATATTTTGAAGTTACAGATGTTGCAGGTAGGGCAAAAAGTACACTTCCAATTTGCTTAATAACCGCGCAGACGGAAAAAAGGCTTTCCTCCACGCAAGCAAGAACAGGTAACCCTTTGGAGCTTTCAGCGCGCCGAGATTTTTGAGGATGGGGGGACAAACTCCTCTGGAACCCCGCTCTCTATACAACGAATATACAACGTGTAACGTGGATATGACGACCATTTTTTTTCTTCTCATCGAGATAGTGAACATTAAATGCATCAATAATGCTGCATGAAGCACCTTACCAATTTTCAACGACTTAAATATAGCAGTAGTGAGTAAATGACATCGTTAACGTCATATAAAGTACTGGTAGATAGATCGAAGGACGAAGGGCGGGCGGAGTACCGCGGGCACGATGTGGGTCACTGCCGCCTACGCGCAATTCGATAAAACTTTGCAACTATTGCCATCTGAGCACAAAGCGCTCTACTTACTGCACTCTTTCACAACTTTACCCCAAAATAAAACTATTGAAGTCCAATCGTTCCCCAATTATAACTGTCCGTTTAATAATTTACAGTTTAAAAGTATTCAAAAGTAACGCCCGCGTCGATAGCGACGGCGCATCCTGTCTCGATAACTAAGTGTAATCTACCTACATAACTGGATTTTCGAGATTAGTCCTCAAATATATCAAATGAGCACCTAAGTTCAGACCATGCAGTGAAAGTACTAATTAATAGTGCAAAGTATCGATCAATCGTTTCACCATGGTTCTAAATATAAAATTCCGTCGGGGAAGACAAAGTTCGCGCGCAATACGGGCGCAGGCAGGCGCTAGGCGGCGGTGGCGCGGCGGGCGGGCGGACGGGCGGCCGCGGGCGGCGGCGGCGTATCGATTCCGCGGCGCCTTCAGTCGGCGTCCGTCGAGCGCCGCGCTGCGCCGAGCCGCCGGCGAGCGGGCGTCGCCCCTCCCTCGCGGCCCGCGTCCCGCCGCCGCACATCTCCTCGCAGCCGGCAAACTCGAACGACCTCTTTTCGCTAACTAACGTCGCACCCGCGTCCGGTTCCCGCCGCGAACGCTCGATCTCTACGCGGCACTCTCGCTTCACTTTCAGGACTGTTTTGTTTCTCGTTTAGTTTATAGAACTTTTTAAAGTTTTACTGGAGGGTGTAATTAGAGTGGGAGCATTAGTATTTCGACTTTGCGAGTAGTAGACGGCAGATATGATCGTAGAGCGTAAAGTTCGGGGGCATTAGCAGCGAGTCTTATTAAGAGTGTGATGGTGGGCGCCGGCGGCGCGGTGCGATGGGCGGGCGGTGCGCGCGCGCCGCGGTGGCCGGGTTGTTAGCCTCGCCATGGACTGCTGCAACTACGGGCAGTACGGCGCGGGCGCGGCTGCGGCCTGGGAGTACGCCGGCCCGCCGTACGCGCCCTACGCGCACGGCTACTACGCGCCCGCGCACGATCCCTACGCGCGCTACTACCGCCTCGACTACCCGCACCACATGCACCATGCTGAGCCGCACATGCCGCCCGGTTGGTACCATACCATACATTAATCTTACGATTCATAAACATTAACTGCAATAATACTTTTCCAGCAATACATGAATGATAATGGCTCAAACAAAGCAAAATAGGGATGATTTATAAAAGAACACGAACCTCCTCCTGTGAGCCCAGCAGTGAACTGAAACAAGTTACCAATGGTAATAACAAAACTGCAATCAGGCGTGAAAGTACGAAATTTGGCGCCGGAAACAACTTATTTGACTCAAACCTCAACTCTTAGAGGTAGAAAAAGTAGAGGCCAAGAAAATATTATGCCCTCTACGTTATAGCTATCTTTAAAGATACTTGATTAAGCTAAGGAGAACCTGTAAGTTATAGACCATGAAATTAATTTATATATTTAATTTTATTGCTTGATATTTCATTGATGTAATGCAGATAAGACGACCATAACATAAGTTCAAATGATCAAAAAGCTAAACTTAAGCTTTTGGTTTAAACAATTGTTCAACGGTTCGACGAAGAGTTGAGATGAATAATGATATGAGGTTTTTTTTCAAGATTTATTATAACAACAATGTAATTATCGGTAGTGGTAGTTTTCTATGATTCATATTATTTATTAGACATTCTTGTCATTTTGTTATCTAATGTAAACCATTAGATACTAAAGTATTTTTCAATGTCAAATAAGATGAAATAAGTTTACAACATCAAACACACCATCAACTTAACTTCACATTTAACTTGGTAACTATATCCTGTGTGTCTGAATAAAACCTAAAAAAGTTCCCTAAACCCAGAAAGTTCCTCATTCCTACGTGATATCGACTACCGCATCGATCCAGCCGGTCCCAATGTAGGCGAGCCCTTACCAACTGTATCTTAATTAACGTGTACCAAAGTAGTGTAATCCATAATACTCATGTCTTTATGTTATGCGACGGCGAGTCCTAATTCCTTGAACATAATTGAATTACCAGCGCGCTAGTTTTGAGTTGGAGCGTCACGTCGGTGTGAAGGTATTCGCAAGTAACATTATAGAATGCGCTTATTTTGTTTACTAATACGGAGATCGGCATCTGCACGCGTGGCGCGCGACATTCTCAACAATGAAGAATGAAGTAAGAATTAATGTTTACGTTTGGGCGGATTTCTGCGTCTACGTCACGTGTCGATGTCAGGGCGGAAGGGGACGCTACAGGTGGTCGAGGCGGCCGCCCCCCTCCCTCCCCCCGCCCCCTCCCGCCTGCGCCACAGCGCGATTGATCGCCTGCACGGCACAGCCACTCTACATATTGACCGGGGTACTAACACCCGCGTCGCAATTCTCTGCGAACTTTGTATACGTGCTACGTGAAATATGCTACCTCGCGACGCGTCGATAACTGCCAGATTTGTCATTATACACGTTGATTTTGATGTCTTTGTAGATCATGGAATGGCAAATACGCCTTTCAATCAATTTTGGTCTTTGAGATAAATAAAGCACCTGGCTGAATTGATATAGCAGATTTGATGAATGTAGCAGGGAAGAGTTATTTTCTTGGAATTATGTAGACCTTTTTTTAGTTTATCGATCAAGCGATCAGGTTCGTTTTAGTCAAAATGGTACAATTGAATAGCATTGAGCGCCGGTTTAAGAACTGCCATAACTTTGGCGAATTGTTGGGAGCCTATCATTGATCTACTAGGTCGAGTTCAAATTGAGGGTACGTAGATGTTGTACGTATAGATGCTCTGTAACCGGGTTGGGCGGAGGTTTTTGTTTTCTTTTACTATTTTCTGATAATTTTACTTGTTAACGTGTTTTTGGGTCAAATGGATTACACTGATCTGTAGGTAGTACATTATTGGTAGTATTTTTAAAATACACGATGGACTAGTTTTTGATTATACTCAAAACTAGTAAGAAATGAGTAAATATCAATCAAACAGTTACTTTGTTACAATGTAGTAGATATCTACTATATTTATCACTCTTATATATTAATTAAACGCACAAGTCTATGTGAATATAATTTGATGGAACTATAATATATAAAGTAGATTCCGTTATTTGTCAGCTATGGGTGGTTTAATTTAAAAAAATGCAATGCTTTAATACTATGATCAACTTTTTTTTTTTTTACAAAATGTACAGGTATTTGTTTCCATTCGTTAAATGAAATCTATGACGCCATGAGATACATATAATGACAAGAACAACTAACATCCAGACCCAGAACTTTTTCCAAGTCTTTTCACTTCAAATCAACATCTATTTACATTTTTTTTGCTGAGCTAGGAATCAAACCTAACGCCCTGGCAACAACGGTCGAGGTACTCGTACTACTAACTACATCAGGAGAGTCACGTTTTTGTTGTATTACAGTAGAGGTACAATACCTACTTTATAAAGTATGTCTGTTGTGAGTAAGCTGTAAGAGTGAGGGGTCGCGTATAAATACATGCATTATATTACAATAGCCCACTCCGACATTTCTACGCTTAATGAATAATTATGCAGATGAAAGTCACACTCAATTTAACACGTTAAAAGACGATTCGCATTTAAATTTTACGAGTAATAACTACAGTCATAAAATTCTGTTGTAAAAAAAATCTTGTAGAGTTTTTCAATGAACTAGCTTTGATTGAAAAAGTGGTGCTACGCTGTCTTGCACGAAATAAATGGCTAGATTCTTTTGGATAGTGATCTTTAGGGACAATTTTATTGAAAATAACGCGGGCCGTTTGTCGATATTTGAACAGTTTTTAAGCAGAAATGTGGTCTACGACGTAGCACTTTTTCTGAATCGACACCTATATTTATGTCTACTTTGATTTCCGTTGGTTTTAATTTTTTTTATTTCTCTATGAGCTGTTAGCAGTAACTTTATAAAAATAAGATCAGAGAGAAAGAAGAAGAGAAAAAAACCATAAGTCATACGCGTAGCGTTGGTAATTAATAGTGGGATTAATAGTAAACAATAGTAAATGGTCGATATAATATGACATTATTTGCGTAATTTTATTTTGATAAAATTCTCTTACATACATCTTCCTTTTATAAAAGTAATGAAAAAAACGCTGCATGTTATAGAGCTTAGTAACTTATAGATAATAGAAAGGTACTCTCTTAGGTACAGATACCTAATGTTGTTGACTGCGTAGTATGGTAGTAAAATGTTTTTTTTTTTTCAAAAATTTTAGAGGACATCTTACACATGGCTTGTCATTTGGCTGCCAGAGACTGACATACGACATATTTTTAAATACATAATTAAATAGATACACAACATCCAGACCCTAAACAACACCCAGACACGGCGCAAACTCCTATGTTCATCACATAAATACTTGCCCTGAGCGGGAATCGAACCCACGCCCTATTTCGAACCACCGAGGCAGTCAAAAAGTTTTGAACAAAACATTACTGAAAATAGAGAGAATGCTCGTGGAGAAAGTGATTCGTAAAATCAGAATAAAGCTCTCACCTTCACTTTCGCTAGTCCGCAAATAATTCTGTCCTAGTGTCTATTTGCGCTGGAGACAAGCGAGGAAATTAAACATTGATTACACATCGCTACGGATGTTGATCTACATGCTATAACAATGAGAGTGTTTGTCAATATGGAATAATAGCGTGTAAAGTATATTTGTGTAATGCGGGCTGATGCCACATTGTTCTTAGGATTTCTTGTGACGTACTTAGTTGCAATTTCACTTGTTTTGATTGTCACGAATGATTGGAGATCGTGGAGATTTTTTTTATTGTGAATGTCCTAGGCTCAGAGCAAATAAAAAAATCAAGAACCTCGTTGGACAGTCAAGTGAGGCCAGTTTTTTATAGATGTGTGAGTGCGTCGGTGTTGCGCCGCCATAGTTTGACCAAAGAAGATATAATAATACTACGTAGTTTGACTGACAAGCCAAGGCGTAGTTTCGTTGTACGTGGATTGTCTGTACACGGCGAGGCGTAGTTTTGGTTGGCTTCACTTTTTTGTTCACAACATTCTCTCTTGATTTTTTTATTTGCTCTGAGGTCCTAGGATAGTGCATTCTTGCTCACCTAAATTATAGTTTGTAATGTTTTATTAAATTATATACTAATTTGAAATAAATAAAATAAAATGATGGCCATATAACAAACAAACAATACTTGATTGCTTCACACCAAAGATAGAAATACAAATACAATACAATTTACACTTAACTAGTTAAAAGAAACGGCAGCCTTATCGCTTGAAGCGATTTCTTCCAGGTATATTTGTCAACAAACTTTTTGTATGGGATAGCTGTTTTTTTAGGGTTGATGCTATAATAATACCCACCTAATTGCTTCTACCTATTGATGACACAAGTAAAATATTGTAGGTCGAAGTAAATAAAAAGTTTCTTCATACGTGACTCATCTTCTTACAAAATACCACCTATTCATATTGTAAAGATTTTTGAAATTTCGATTAAAAATCTATTAGGTACTATTATTTTCAATTCAAATAATTTAGTAAGTAGTTGATATTGTAAAGTTGTATTATTATTTACATTTTGATTTGACCTATTCTAGTTGTTTGAACAAATGAATTTACTTAGGTGGTGAAACGCGGTTTTTTTTTGTTTCAGTCTTTATTGTAATATTTATCTCTGGCTTCAAACTCCAGTATGGTAACATTAAACAGATAAAGGCAAGAATCCTGAAAATAAAAATTATGTATAGCTAAAGGCGGTCTATATTTAATAGATACCTAGAATCTGTCATATGTACCTAGATCAGAGAAATAAATAAATATTTTGGGACATCTTACACAAGGCCTCTGACCCCAAACTAAGCAAAGCTAATATGGCTGCCAGAGACTGACAAACTACATATACTTATTTTTAAATACATACTTATATAGATAGTAACTAAATAACATCCAGACACAGAGCAAACACTTATGTTCACCACATAAATATTTGCCCTGGGTGGGGATCGCACCCACGCCTCTTTGATCCAGAAGTTAGGGTCACTAACCATTGAGCCACCGAGGCAGTCGAATAGAAAGTCTGTTTAGCTAGCCGTCTAAATTCAATAGACACAGACCGTTACACGAACCTAGGTTTGGGATATAGACGAATTAGATTTATCAGTTTTCATATTGCTATTTTGAAGCGACACTTCAGGCCTCAGACCATCTCTCAGTCTAAAACTGCACGCCCCTCGACTACACATGGTAGCTTAATTACTGAATTTCAGTAATTTGTAATTTCTATATGTATAGGTAGTACTTGATATCAAACATGTTGTACAGGGCAATGCAAACAGGTAAAATAAGCAATACCATTCTTGTTACGAGAGGAAACGTGATAGTGGAGAGGCGTTCAGTTTCAGACTAAAAGGTCTCTAACTGTTTTATAACTGGCCTTCTTTGAATATTAATATCAATGAATGCAATAGATAAAAGGACTATGCAGCCTTGACCACGTATTTCAAAGCAAGGATAATGTATATCGCAATCCCGGTTTTCAATGTCAGTTCAGTGCAATACAAAGGGCTTGCACATGCGCTTTGGCTTTGTGGCAAGGTCGAATAAAATTCTACTCAAGATAAATGATATTTTTTTATCTCCTCCCAATGCTCGAAATACTTATTTAAGAATTAAAATGAAATTTGTCTATGTAATTTAATTATAGCCTGCTAAAGTTATGGAAATTACTCCATCAAAAATGTACTAAGTATAAGCAAGTCAACATATTTACGAGTATACTCTCAATTTTGCTGACGATAAAATAAATAGGAAAATGTAGTCCTGCGATCGCGGAAAATTTTTGACATGTTTACTACAAAAACAACTCTTTGAGATGATCTCTGAACAAATGAAACTGTAAGATAACAAATAATAATGTTTATTTGTCAAAATTAATATGTGTGTTACGGCGGTAAAAATAAAAAAAAATGCACTTACTTTACCTTGAAAGCGATAACTCTCGTCTTGAATGAACGCAGAAATTATCTCACTTACTGAATTCTTACGAATATAAAATGAGTAAGATGCTACACAGCCAGGAGGCTGATTGAGAACGACACCTTGACTAAGTCGCAGCTGCAAAGTCTTGAGCATCGTCGCAAGGTGGCATGTTTATCGGCCTTTTACCGGATACAATTCGGAGAGTGCGCCCAGGAGTTGCACAATCTGGTCCCCCCTGCCCCTTTCTTCTATCGTACGGCTAGACAGACGCGACCAAAGCGCCATTCTTTTATGGTATTTTAATGATAGTCCAACGTTGAATATAGCTTTACTTTCGAAGGGCGATTGGACCAAATGCACCACGCTGGCCTATTTACGCGTTGTTGAATCCATACGATACAATACCCAAATTCCTTCTCCACACCTAATCAAGTTGCCGTACAATATTTTTGACGTGACAACATCTTATAAATCGATGAACGCTGCACGCACGAAGATGTTTCATGTTCAGCCTGAGCCGAGTGTACAAGTGATAGAGAGGCACGAGCAGCCTGAGCGTTCGGCTTGTTCTTGTTCAGTTCTCGATTCTTGATTCAATAATGTTTTCTTATGACGTTATCACGTAAAAATATTATCCGTAAACCGATTTTACAGACAACATTTTTTTTTAACGAAAAGCCGGTGGTGTTATTGTAAAGAATGACGTTAATCCTCAGATTATGGCGCATACGCAGCGAAGGAGGTGCGAGCGCGGCGATCCCTCGCGCGGCGCGAACGTGCGCTCCCGCCCGCCCAGCACCTGCCGCTCCCGCCCACGGTCAGTAAGGTTTGAAACACTTTTTATTTATTTATTTATTCTTGGTAAACAAACGATTTCAGTCTTAAAAAACTAGTTTACATAAGCATATAATACAATTAGGCCTTTCGAAGCTTACACTAACAATGCTGGTTGCATTGTTCCATTATCAACAATCATTTTATCTTATTTGTAAATTTAATTTCATATCATTTTATGTGAGCTATACCTATTTTAATAGATTAAAGGAAGAAAAGAGATAGAGAACTTAACAAAGATTTATCACATAAATGGTTGAGTAGGTAAATTTTTAAAAACTTTTAGCAGTAAATAAGTTCACATCTTTGGATTACCTAACTATGATCTAAAGAGATACGTACTCTGATGAAGTAGGAGTTTTTTTATAATTGGTCACACACGAATACACAAGGAGTATAAGATGATATTACTTGAATTATCAACAAATTTATAGCAATAATTATAGATATAATCTAAAGCTTTTCAAAAACCGAGTAAATATGAAGATGTCTTCTAAGTCTGTATGCTTTATCTTGAACCACAACGTTGCTTACCATCAGGCGAGTTGGTAGTAAATATAACGCGGACTTGTTTGGGTTAGAAAACTGTTTGTATGTAACTGTTATAGTGCTTTGCTGTTGTATATGCAAATAAAAAATATCTAAGTTAATTACTGACTAATCACAAAATCCCAAAAGCTGACGTTATCCGATAATAATTGACATTATAGGCCCCTTTTATTACAAATACTAATGTGGTTGTTGCATGTACTGTATCAGCCTTTTTAATAGTCCACTGCAGGACGTAGGCCTACCCACGAAGGGTGTTTGGGCCATATCCACCACGCTGGCCCAGTGAGGGTTGGTGGATTCATATACGCCATCGAATTTCTTGTACTGACATATGCAGGTTGCCTCACGATGTTTTCCTTCACCGAAAAGCCAGCGGTGTTAAATAATATTTATTAAATTCTAATTTAACAGTCAAATATAGTAATCTGACAATTCATATATTTTATTTCGTCCGAATCCTATTGAACATTACAGTTACAGAGTAAGTAAAGAGACAACAAACATAATGTCTACATACTTACACTCAAATTTTATTGCACTAATACCATTAGTAAAGGAAATGAACCATAAAATATCACAAGTGGCTATACCGCCTTTGTTGTTGCTTGTTTGTAATTCAAAATAATAACCATAGTCGCTAATACCATCCAATCGTTAAAAACCCCCGTAACTTAAGCTAAAAAATCGTAACACAAACATAAAAAAATACAATCATCAAGAATATTACTCAATTCACTCACGGAAACGAGAAAAGTTTCCAGACAACACAACAAAACTAAATCGGCCCGCGAGTAGTTAAATCTAGTCTATAATAAACCATACAAAGGCTATAGTAAAATAAAGTAGGTCAGTGTCAAAGGATAGCCATCCTCGGTCGCCGACTCCGTCATATTTAATGTATTATCAATCAAATGCACTCCGCGTAGAGTTTATATTCATTTGATGGTACTTCACAATTCGGGATCCCTCGAAGTTTGCCCGCGAAATTCCACACATAACTCATTTTAAAAGTTTGTTTTTACTTCTTTTAGACGGCTCGGTGACGATCCGGTGATTTGCTGATGTACAAGTTTATCGACTGCTTTCATTGACTGGTTCATTCATGATATTACCCAGTAGGTACTTACTGTATTTTACGAAAGTCACAAAGATATTCCAGGAGCGTCTTCTCAATGAACGATCCATGTCATGAATGTGATATCTAAAGTCTAGCCTAGTTTTGGTATTAAAATTGTGCCTACTTCATGTTCCTACAGTGATGTGTATATGCCATCTCATTGAGATTCTTATTGTTATGTGTAGGTAAAAAAATCCGTTATTTTGTATTGACGCAGTTCATTCGCTAAGATCGTGCTTATCACATCAGAAACTGAAAGCAATGAGGTTGTTAAAGCAATTAAGACTTCTTATACACATATTTTAGTTCTAAAATAGATACCTCATCTGTAGTGCTTACGTTGCCATATTTAAAAAGTTGAGCGTTTTTTTAAAAACCTAATGATATGAAGACAGCAACATAAAATGCTTCACATTATATACAAGCTGTTATATAGCTCTTCTAGATTCACACTAGTTCTTCCTGTGTTGATATACGATTATAACCCACTTTCTAAAATACCCACATCCTAATACCTACATAAAATGTTTACGCAATTAAAACAGTCCAAATACGGTCACTAAAATAAATTCCAAACTATTCAGCTCAATGGGTGATTCACATGGCGACTATGATATCCAAGTGAAAGTTATTGTTAATAGATAATCGAGTCGCAAGTGGTATCATTACGGCGTCATATTACGAGACAAGTGAGCGTCAGAAAGGCGCTAATGAGGGCGGGCAGGGTTGGCGGCGGGCGGGGCGCGGGGGCGGGGTGGGGCTGAGGTGGCCCATGGAACACCACCGCTCTAGAAACAGTACTCTAAAATACGACAATTTTAACTTTACGCTTGAAAAGTTATGAGGTAACAATTTATTTTAAGCGTTTTGTTTATAGACTGTTCAAATCAATTCTCATTTGGTACTATATTCAACTCAAATCTTTTTTTGTCACAAATTAGCCAAAATTAGGCTGTGATTCAGCAACTAATCAACCAAGGCGGCTAGAGAAGGAAGGGAGAAGTTTTAAAGATTTAACAGAGAGATAAAAATAACTAAAATCCATCGAGTAATACTTTTCAACCTTTTACTCATTTCAACCTCTCATTAACGTTTGTTTAGGAATCTGTCACCATGGCGATAATTATTATAATATACTAGTTTAGCTCGCTGTTTCCCACGGGACTTTTATTTATTTAGATAAAAACCATGTCATTTTTAACCTTTGAACTATCCGATCGATCCCTTCCTCTGTTGCTGGGTAAAAGAGTAACAAAAATATGAACACGCTTTCAGATTTATAATATTACTAAGCAGCTCTTAGCTCTTTCACCAATGAAGTAGTTCACATAACATATAATTTTGCCCATTCAATACAACCGCGTCTCGTACCCCGTGCATATGTCTTCACGTAAGTCAAAATGCTGCGGCGTGTATGAAATTTGTCAGCTGTTGATTTTTGCGAGCGTCGTAATCCCTATTAATAAATAATTTACTTAGCTTTTTCATCAATGAAACCAAATAAAATAGTTAATTAAATTCTTGTTTCTTTTGTATGTTTTATGTTTAGCAGTAAGGTTAAATGTAATGTAATATTATTGAAATAAATTATTATTATATCATATATTAATTTTGCCCACCTAACACAGTCACGTCCTCTGCTCCCGGTGGGTCAGTGTGCGTGCTTTGCACCCACAAAAGCCAAAGTGCCGCGGCGTGCATGAAAGGTGTCAGCAGTTGATTTTTCCGAGCATTGTGAGCGCTATTACTAATTGCCTATAATAAATTTGCTCATCTACCAATGAAATCAAATCACATTACATATTGCACACCCAACACAGCCGCGACTCATACCCCCGTGCGCCTGTGTGCGCCCCTCGCACCCATGGAAGCCAAAGTGCCGCGGCGTGCATGAAAGCTGTCAGCGGTTGATTTTTCCGAGCGTCGTGAGCGCTGATCGATAAGTCACGTGGGCCGAGCCGGAGCCGCTCGATAGTTAGTTAGCCTCCGCGAATATCCCTCTAGTCTATAAGCACGCAACTACTAACAAAGGGCTTACCTTACATATACTTTTACTCACCCTAAAGGGACTTACAAGAGGTTTTAAGGGGTAATGATAACTTTATATGTAAGCTTAAGATGTAAGAAGGACAACTTGAAAAGTTCCTTCTTTTAGGGAGTCCCAAGTTTAAACTTTCACATTAACTGCTATGTAAATATAAATAAAAATGGCTTATATATAGGCCGACGACAGATTCTTGTATATATTCGTTTTTAAAAAATAATAAATATGTTGTTCTTAAATGTCCGTGATTTGAACATATGAATATTATTTGTATACTACGGAATTAATCGCGCATTAAATTACGAGATAAGTAAATACCTCATCATCCCGACGTTTCGACCTAGTGGTATCGATCGTGCTCACGGGAGACACGGTTAGTTTTAGTGCGCGATTAGTCCTGTAGTAAACAAATAATAATAAAATAGTAAATATACCTGTCGCTATTTAAAAGTTTGATAAATAAATATTACATGACTTATGATAAATGTGTGTTAATTAGGTATTTCATACGGTATTACGAATTTCGTTGCACTTTCTACGAGTCTCTGTGGAGGTTCTACATAAATAAAATAATTATATTTCCTTAAATTACTAATATGTCACTAAATTTATGAATAATATGATTATTGAAAAATAAATACTAAAACAATTCAGTTGTTACGTAGTATTTAGGCATATGAATTTTGCTCCTTACAATCATGGATTTAAATTTCCTTCGTAAAAAAGCTAAATTAGAAGAAAGACTTCAAATACGAAGTTTGCATACTAGCATAAAACTAGTCATATTTATGCATTAATATAAATAACGCCTTCATTTTTCATAGTAGAACAAAATTGATCTCGTAGCTTTCTCGTAGCTTTGTTAAATACGGCGTAGCATTGCCGTAGTCACATGCTACGGTCGATATAAATATGAATGCGCACGCGCCCGAGTTAAATTTCTACATATTTTATATTTGTACTGTTATTTGTGCTAAGTACTACAAGCATCATTATTATTTATTTATGAAGATTCAACGTACATACAATAAACAACAAAGTATTAATAAAGTTACGATTTTTAAAAATTCAGAGTTGTGCAAAAATTAAGACCTGTTCTTGCGGTAAAATATTTAATATTCAATCCAAAACAAGTTTATTTTTTCAACATTACTGTTTAAAATATATTACAGTATAAATTATAGTACATTAGAATTTTACTGAAGACATTAGAGGTACTTTACGGAAAAGAAATGATGACAAGTGTAGATGACGTATGATACATGCAGTGAATGCAACGCTAGAGTGCACATCCAATTGAATATGTCATTACACGCTTTCCCTTTAGCTCGTTCTTTCTGGTTCTCAAATACCTAAACCAAACTTGAATGTATGTTATTGTAAAAAGCTGCAAAACAGAGGTCCACAGTGAGTGAAGCATATCCGCCGTACGTCTGCCCAGTCTTCTGCCTCCAAGTTTTTGAAGTAGGTTCCAGGTCCTAGTAGTGTAGATGACGTATGATGTATGCAGTGAATGCAATGCTAAAGCGCACAGTCAGTTGAATATGTCACAACTCGCATCACCGTTAGCTCGGCTCTTAATGTTAGAAGCGCATGTCTGCAAACCTAAGTTTCACATTAGGTGGTGTATATAACGCCCTTCCGCCCTTTCTTCTGCCTCCAAGTTTCTGAAGTAGGTTTCTGGTCCTAGAAGAGTAGATGACGTATCATACATGTAGTGATTGCAACGCTAGAGTGCACATCCAATTGAATAGGTATGTCACGACGCGCGTTCCCGTTAGCTCATTCTTTCTGGTTCTCAAGTACCTAAACCGAACTCTGAATGTATGTTAATGTAAGAAACGTATTATTATTTGTATTACGGGACTAATCGTGCACTAAAATTAAGATTTTATAAGATTAAGATAAGAAGAAAATTTATTTATCTCGTACTTCCAGTGCGCAATTAGTCCCGTAGTATATAATAATAATGTGTTTGAATCTTGAAAGTTTAAAAACAACGTAAGAAGCCTGCAATGATAAGTTTCACAGTGGGTGGAGTATATAACACCCTTCCACCCTTTCTTCTGCCTCCAAGTTCCTGAAGTAGGTTTCTGGTCCTAGAAGTGTATTTGACGTATGATGCAGTGGCTTCAACGCTAGGGTACAAAGTCAATTAAAAATATCACAATGCGCGTCACCGTTAGCTCGTTTTTTCTGGTTCTTAAGTACCTAAACCGAACTGCGAATGTACATATGTTAATGTAAGAAGCATATGCTTGCAAAGCTTTGATCCACAGTGGGTGGAATATATTACGCCCTTCCGCCTTGTCTTTTGCCTCCAAGTTCCTGAAGCAGGTTCCAGGTCCAAGTAGTTTAGATGACGTATGATGAATGTAGTGGCTGCAACACCAGTGTGCACCGCCAACTGAACTTTTCACAAGTCACCGCTAGCTTGTCTTTTCTGGTTCTCAAGTACCTAAACCGAACTGTATTATTATTTATTAAATTCCTTTGCTTGCCGCACTAACAACGTGAACAAAGGCATGCGACAAGCTACATAACAATTACTTTCACACTTTCTTTTTCAAATTCAATCACATTCAATTAAACAAACAAAAAAAAAACTGTAAATGTATGTTAATGTAAAGTGTGTGTCTTCAAAGCTAAAGTCCACAGCGGGTGGAGTATATGGCGCCCATCTGCCTTGTCTGCTGCCTCCAAGTTCCAGAAGTAGGTTCCAGGTCGTAGAAGTGTAGATGACGTATGATGCATGCAGTGGCTGCAACGCCAGGCTGCACAGTCGGCGGCGGACATCGATCGGCGCGCGACGCGTCGCCGTCGCTCCCCGCGCTCGATACCCCGCCTCTAATGCCGATGGAGCGTTATCTTTTACATCCTGCTTTATGTTCTAGTTTACACTGCACAAAATATCCAAATAAATCATTTATATTACATTGCTATTAGTTGTGAGATTATGATTTCTCTACCGGAGAGTGTTTGCTGTATAGTTACAGTCTACAAATTGCTAATAGAAACATTTTTAAACATATGCATTTAATTGTAAAACAATAAACAAATCGATTTTAAGTTGAACAATGTTAGAAATGCCTACTTATTATTTTTTAAAGGGAATGGAAATTTTGCAGCAAAAGATCGAATTAGTTAATAGCTACATTAAAATACTTTTTTTTTTCTAAAAAGTTGGTGAATTCTCAGAAATTATAATATTTCGAGTCATAATTAAAATAATACTTATAAATTGTATCATTCTTGAAGATTTAATGGCTTCATATAATATGAGACAGAAATTCGAAACGAAGTTGTGCATTATAGTTTAAAAAGATATTTGAAATTTGAATATGAAAATAAATAGATGATATCGTAGTAGGTAAATTTTAATTGCATTTATTAAAAATATGTATCCTCATTTGAATAAAACATACCTAAATATAAATCACAAAATTACATTAAATATTCAGACAAAACTATCTAACAACTGTTAAATAGTAGTACGTAAAGACAACTGTCTTCTACCGTAGGTACCTGTATTGAACATTACTTTAAATCTCAGGAAGTCTAAACAACAAAGCTGCCGGCTGGGCGACCTGACTGCTGAGGCCATATTAGTCCCTATAGTATTACAAATAATGCTACTATCTAGCTTGCTCGCTCAGTTTTTGTCGGCGGTTTCAATGTTTATACTCTAGGATTTCGAGCGTAGAGAATTACCGGCAAGCATGCGGTAGAGTTTTGAACTGTGTGCCTTCAACATTTTAAGGCAATTGTGTAAGGCAAAACAATAGGTTGTGTTATCTACCTCTATTTTAATATTACTTTGAAAACATTGTCGTTTACTTTGTTTAGGTATGACTTGACAGCACAGCTGATCGACGCTACGTTTTATTTTAGTGCAGTAGAAAATTTAGGGTAAATTTTAAAAACTCCTACATTCAAAATATATGTCGCTTTCTGACGGAGACACAAAATAGCACAAAATAATTATTAATTTTAATTGATGTTATTACCTAATTATTATGTTTTGTTTTATTATAATATATCCGATTCAAGTGATTTTTTTTCATGTAATCAGCACTTCAATCGCTTTGTTTATGCCTACGTCTTAGTTTTTGCAGTTTTTTAAATGACCTTAATGTCATAAGCCTCTAAAATGTCAAATTCTTTTTGTAAAACTTTGACTGAAAAGTATACAATTATACATACTCGTAAACTAGAAAAAAAAACTGAAAAAAAATCAAACGTACTAGCGTGCAATATTTCTGGCTCGAGTGATTGACACCAAAACATTTTGTCACCATTTAAGGCGTGAAAAGAGTTTTCTTCCGGAACGTAAATTTTATCGAAAATGTACCGCAATTTTTTTCAATGTTCTACAGAAAATGCGAATGCTCTGGTCGATTCAAAATCCTCTTAAGTAATACTGAAATATTATCGCCTAAGTAGGGGAGACCTCCCACCAGGCAAAAGTGTTCTTATCTTATTAGGCAGCTAAATAATAAAAATATATTTGTAGTTGTTGTTTTTAGCCTATTGTGTCTCAAAACTGAGCAATCTTCTTCCTCAGTTATTATTTTATTTAGTATGGATAAATGTATTAATATAAATTACGTTTTTTAGCCTATTGTGTCTCAAAACTGAGCAATCGTCTTCCTCAGTTATTATTTTATTTAGTATGGATAAATGTATTAATATAAATTACGTTTTAGCCGCCTCTGGAAGTCGGCATGAGTGGCCGAGGGCCCGCATACGGCGAACCGCAAATGTGGCCACATTATCAGGTACCTACTTTACATCTGTTCATTACGTTAAACTTTTCGATTCCATCTTTTATGTTTTATTTTGTTTATTAAGACGGTAAACAATCTTTTCTTTTTCAATATTTCTTTTCGTTCTTACAATTTTAGTTTTGGATAATTGTACTAAAATACGATGTCACACGTGTTAAATGTTTGTTTTTATTTTGGCAATAATAGTTTACACAATTATTTTAATCAAATTTGAATTTGCATTCTACTTGAATTCGAACTCAACGATGTAGTCATAAAATTTTCTTCGTTCAAATGTAATGTGTATTGACCTGTAAACTACTATTTTCACACATAAAAATTTAGACGGATCGTTTTACTCTGTAACGCTCTCTATGCAATCAACAAGCTGTTCCATAAATTTTATCGTGAGCTGATTTTCTCTCCACAATATCGAGATACGGCTCCATTGTAAAAGTTATTTATAATGATGAGTAAAATGATTCCTTAAAATGTTGGATATTAAAAACAAAAGCCAGTATCAACGATACAAAAACGTTGTTTACTCGTATTTTCCAGATGGGTGTTTTGAACGGCGGGTGGTCGGGCGGCCATCCTGCCAACGGCTGGGCCTCACGTGGCTCCTGCTCACGTGAGCACATGCGCTACCCTGACCACTGTCGCCAAATCAAGGTACTTTTATGTAACTATGTTATACCTATTCTATCTAACAGTTTAACGATATCGCCATCGCACCGCCCTTTCATCTGGTCAACTCGATACGGTACTTACTGCCTTTTCAACTATATAATAAAAACAATACTGTTGCTAATAAGTACATAATTACGATTAGCACTTTACTTATTGCTAGAATTTAAACTTAGTAGTTATATTGTGGACGTAATGGTCTAGTGGTGTGGCCATAGTGGTCTAGTGGTAGTGACACCCGCCTTACAATTGTGAGGTACTCGGTCTCGTACCAATAAGTTCCTTAGAATTTATGTACGGAATTTAACACCACTGGCTTTTCGTTGAAGAAAAATATCATGTGGCAACCTGCATATGTCTGTAGAAGGAATTCGATGGCGTATATGAATCAACCAACCAGCACTGAGCCAGCGAGGTGACATGGCCCAATCACCCTTCGTGGGTAGGCCTGTACGTCCTGCAATGGACTATTAAAAGGCTGATACAATACAATATACAGTACAATTATATTTTTGTCTTTACCACAGAAGTTACTTATGTATCTATGCAGTACCTACTGGTATTATTTGAGCTGCAAACTAAAATAATACTTTTGAATATAATTTTTACTCATACTGAATACATTCATGTCATTTATTTCAGGGTCCACAGCTACCCGCTCAGAATCCTATGTGTCAACAGGATGGTAGGTCAACGCCATACCCGGGATACGAGGACCCGTCTTCATACAACGGGGAAACCACTACCAGGCATGAGAGTGGTCACCATTTCAGTGCAGTGACGGGACCGACGGAGAGCACGCGTCCTCATCGCGACCGGTTCTTCCCCGAGCCTCGCCGAACGCCGCCCGAAGAGAAACGGCCGCCCGTGGTGCCGCTGCCCGCCTTCCAGCAAGCTTTCGGCTCTACGGAAATAGGAAAATTTGCGGAGGCTTTCACGCGGACAGAAGCTGCACAAGAAGATGCTTCGTCCGATAATTTTTTGTATGAGTCATTCACCGAATGGGACGGTCCAACCGAACCGCAATGGTCGACGCAGCCCGCCGCGCGGGAAATCAAATGCGAAGACAACTATTGACGTTGCCTTCCACCTAGATCTAATTTTTGGCGATTCCGCCTTCTAGTTAATTAGAAAATCTTAGTTCCACCACCATGTTGCCAAAATGAGTAGCTATGAAGTTCAATGTCGTGAAACTTATAGAATGTGATGTCAAAATTACTAAAGTGTACGCAAAATAAGCGATCGTATAGTGGTGTGACGTTTAATTCATATACTAAGTAGAATATTGTAATTAGTCAAACCCTTTAACTAGTTTTAGGTTACGAAGAGAAGTAAACGATATGTTTGTTGATAAGGAGATGTGGGAAGTTTAGGTACTGCATATAAGATAAGCAAGTGAATCATGACTCAATGTGCCTTTATTCGGAGAGGCCGGCCGGCCGCGCGGCGTCGCCTCGCCCGCTCGCGTGCGTCACATGACACCTCACAATAGCAATTATAGGGACCAACATTTAGACAAATATACTCGACCACGGTCGCGTGAACCTTCCATGCGCAACATTCAACGAACACGTACGTACCCACACCCTCCGGTACTTCAATATTGCAGAGTTACGAATCTGTACTCAACTCGATTGTAATTAAAAATATTGATAAAATGGTAAGGTAGATATGTCTCTACAAAATTAGATTAGACTTTCTACAACTCTACTACATAGACTTGATGATAATCACGAGTCTATTGGGCCGATAATTCCTATGAAATTGTGTCTATGTATAAAATTATAACCTACCTTACAAGTAATTGTACCTAACAATAATTTGGTATATAACATTAGGAAGTATGAAATAAAATTAAGTGTAGAATAACACAAATTTAAAATGTTTGGCTACGCGTAGATATGTCTAAATATAACAAATAGGTTTATCACGAAGTCTAATTTATGATACCATCTAAGGGCTGGGGCGTCGCGCGGACCTTAAAGCAATCAAAATTTTTCAGGATGAATTGAAACAAGTCATGTATGTCTAAATAATATTAGGTAGTTAAATTTGATAAAAATTTTAAAGAAGTTACTTATGAACAAATGGCTTTTTATTGAATGTTTAGGGTCCAACAACTTCGACGTAGAGGCGTTGTTGTGATTTTCCAATATGAAGTTGCTTAGGTCACAACAAAGGCAGCTTGTTGAACGTAGGTAAATAAATTCCCATCAACATCATACTTTACAAAAACTAAAATGTATGTGACTTGGTATGATAGATTTTGTTTAGCTTAATGTATAACTTGAGGTACATTGTTCATGTACAGTTTATTTGCGTCATAATGTACCTAATTATCTTGTAGTAGGTTAGCTGACTGATTTTTATCTCATGATTAACTTTATTTTAATTCCACATGAAACAAAAAATCCATGATGAATCCATATTTTATTCTTAAATGAGTAAGAGAGAGGTAAAAACCGCGCCTTTTCAATGTTGTCGAAGAAGCTAAACAAAATTTCATAGATACTGGTTTTATTTTGAAGCTGTAGAAACCAACCTAGATTATACATTTAGTTACGATATTTGTTCTGTAAGTTCTCCGTACTTACTAAGTCTGTTAATTTATATTGCATATCAGTCAACTACCCTATTATTAATATCCATAAAAATGTGTAAGTTGTATAATTTATGTTAACTATTTTGTTAGTAGGGTCTGTGATAAGATAATTTTTGTGTGCAATATTATAATATCCGTTGCTCCAAAATGTACTCTCACGGAGTGCAGTTAATATTAAGTATTTAAACATATTTATTAAATATTTTTATTTTCAGTTCTTTGTTATAGTGAAAATACGACCTATTTATAATTCTATACAACAAGATTATCAGTAAATACGTTTATACCTATTTACATTATAAATGTATAAAAATGCATCTCATTTTTTCCTAAATAATGCGTTTCTTAATACCACCTTTAGATAAAATAATACAATACTGATAATTTCTTTCGAGCTTACGAATTGTCTTATAACTTGGGGTGCATAAAAACTGTAACTTCCATCGGTCTTCATTTTATAAAACCTGAGTCAGTTATTTCAATCTATTTGGACAAAACAGCAAAATTAATGGAGTGCCTTACGTAATTAATATGATATGATGATTAGGACGGATGAATTTTATTATAGCATAATTTGAAGAAAAAACACCATAAATAAAATTAATTATTATATTAGCATAATTGAACTTTTCTTTCAGCCAAGAACATGTATTTCATGGAATATAATTAATGAATTAGGTAAAATAAAAATAAATGGATTTTATTACTTAGCTTTAAAGTAATAATAGAATTGTAACTGATTTGAATGGAGAATGACCTTTATGTTTGATTTTCTTCCTTTGTAGGTATATCTAGTCCTAGTTTGTAGTTTTTTTTAATAAGAAGAACGTTATTGTTTATAACTTAATATTTTAAACTAATTCCTAATCTCGATTCTTCCGATATACCTACATTTAGATTTAACGATATTATAAACAGCTGAGTATCAGGTTCCAATACGAGGTAGAAAATTTTATTGAAAGCCTAAAATAAACGGCATTTTACTTACGTAGGAAATATTTTATTATAAGTAAATGAATAATAATTTATTAATGTAGTCAGTGCCACATTATTGTGTACGTGCGTGTGCATACGATGCTAGGGTACCCAATACAAGTCTTAAGATAAATATTTGTTTAAGACAAATGATCAAAAACTTAATTATTGTAAATTTAGAATGACAGGGACGCTACCTTATTATTATAAACATTATTGTATACCTAGGTGTTTGCAAATAGAGCTTCCCAATCTACTCTCCGATAAATTTGGTCTACCATCAAAATAGTAATACATTTTTCGTTTTACTAACATTTAATATTTCGTTGTACACCAAAATTTTTAATTGTTGGTATTAATTTACTTTAAATTGTAGACGGGACGTACTTGTAAATACTTTCATTTATGTTTTGCCTCTAAATAAATCTACTATGTAGTTTTCGAATTATCATCAACATTTAATCACAAATTCATTGCTAGCTTTAATAATAGCCATAAATGGGTTTGCAGCAAGAGGATTGTTTAACTTTAGTTGTTGACGAAGCTCTTAACTACCAGTGATGGGAAAATCCTTGAGGTATGAACAAAATGCAATTATTGGGAATAGTATTTAAAGGTCATTGGAATGGGCAAGCCCACTTACTTGTACATGTCTTATTTTTGTCTTTCTAAGCACTATATTCTGTGCATCCTACCTTCAAAAAGTCTATCATGACAGAATCAGAAGGAGAGGGGGCAGTTGACTATAGCAATCACTTTGCTTAAGTTTTTTTACGGGGCACTGTGTTTTTTATTTTTCGACTGATATAGTTACCACTTTTGGAAAACGTTGGAAAACCCGCTTGGTATTTAAGTATTTTCCTTTACATTGTGACATTTATAAGCTAGTTCTCATTCCAAGCTCGGTGTGACCATCTTTTTGCGCTTCGTGGTGAGTGCTGGCATCTTTAATTGAGAACAGTTCAGTTAATAAGCTAGAAATTACTAGTTATATAAGTACGAGAAAAACGATATTCGCACTTATTTTATCTGGTGTTGCAATGATGACTTTTATTTTATTTTAGCACACATGATAGACGTGGTACCTCAATAATGTTGTACAATATTATTCAGTAATTTATAGTTATTTGTGACATGTCAAAACGCAGATATCATGTCATCTTTCATCAAACGCAATTTAATTTCTGTAGACACCCAAATCTTATGTTTTTTTGATTTATAGTGATACAAAATTTATTTAAAGTAGTTGAGTAGAAAGTATTAATTATTTGTTAAATTTTATAATTGGCCAAGAAAATTTTGGTGCGTATGAAATTGTTTGAAATGAAATAAATCTATCATTATGTAATTTATCTATCTAGTTATAATTATTATTAACTTTGTAAATAGAACATAATTATATTTTGAATGTTTCACTCATATCAATCTAGAAAACTGTTTACTAGCAAATTGTAAGGTTTTGAATTCGTAAACACTGAAACATTTGATTTATAGACATCAATAAACACATTGTACGGAAGGTGGCGTTTTATTTAATATTAGGTATCTACTTACTACAAACTTGATTTTATTGTAGGAGCATTTTAAAGTGATTCTACGATATCAAATCTAGATTTATCACCAAAAGTAAATGCCTAATATAAATATTATAGTTGATTATAATCGTCAAATGGAACCATCAGCAATCTAAGCACACATACTACCTGTAGACAGCAAGCGTGATTCTAAACACTTCTTTGTTTAAAATCTAATAAAAATAAAAATCTTTCCAGTGAAGAAACTTTATGTAGATTTACGATTTTAAACGATTCATCTATAATACACCTTGATATACCTTACGTGGAAATGATTACAACTAGAGGAACATTTTAACAATAGATCCTAAAATACAAGCAAAGCACGTGATGTACCGTATAGACTGTACTGTACAGCCTTTTTTTAATAGTCCACTGCAGGACGTAGGCCTACCCACGAAGGGTGTTTGGGCCATATCCACCACGCTGGCCCAGTGCGGGTTGGTGGATTCACATATGCCATCGAATTTATTTAGAATTTATATGCAGGTTGCCTCACGATGTTTTCCTTTACCGAAAAGCCAGCGGTGTTAAATTCCGTACATAAATTCCAAAGAACTCATTGGTACGGGACCGGGATTTGAACCCACGACCTCACGATTGTAAGGCGGGTGTCACTACCACTAGACCACCACTGCTTCGTATAGACTGGTTAGTTGTAATCACAATAAAATATCATCATTTTTCGCCAAAAATGGCGACTTCAATCGTGCCCAATATACGAATAGTTTGCAGTAATCAGTGTACTCGTATTATCGACGTAGTAATTTTTAAATTATTGTTGAATTTTTCAAAAACGTTTTAGCTGATTTCGATAAAATTTAAATGAGACCACCTCTAAATTTTCTATCTTTCATCTATCGTAATAGTCACTTTCTTGTTGTGATTAACATTTCAAAACATTGACGCGTTCGCCGGATTTGAACCTGCATCTCTCTGGGATTCCGGCCCAGATGCTTTGTCCAAATTAAGTTAAAACGCTGTCTGCGAAGGCGTCGAATTATCGTAATAGTGTTACATACAGATAAAAAAAAAACAATTGAATAGGGTTAATTATATACAGAGGTGTTGTATCGTATAAAATTACAATTCGGCGCGGTGCTTTAGACGTTTAAAAAAAATCAATTTGGCGCGTTGGTTTAGGCGTTTTACAAAAACATAAAAACAGGATGTAAGGAGAGAACTAAGACACATTGTTTACTTTTATATTTATTCATAAGCAATAAAAAGTAATTTCCTTAAGTGTCACATAATTTAAACACATTAAATACTTACAAAACTAAAAGAATAGAACAAATACATCACCAATGAAACCGTAAATTATATATCTTTCGTAATACAAGCCACTTAACGACACTACAGTAGTACGTATTTGAACCAAGATGATTGTTGAACTACACATTAGTGTTTTTTTAAGTTTTGAGGTGAATAAGAACTTTTGAGTGGTTTTACTTAATCACAATATCTTTGAAGTATCTTTTATCAATGTCACGCGTGTACTAATTAAGTTTTAATTATAGGTACCTTTACGGATAGCAACAATAAGAAAAATAGTTTTTTTTTCCAAAAAACCTTGTTGTGACAAGGAGAATTGTGACTTTGTTAAATAAATAGAATACGTACAAAAATAATTTTGAAAGCGTTAAATTATACCAAACCGGTTTATGACACAAGATGTGTAACCATTCAAATTTGGAACAGGTTTTGGATTATATTTAAAGAAGAAGTGGCAAAAAATATGGATTTATTAATAAAACTTCAGGAAGTAACTTTATTTGAGCTGTATCAGTGAAATATATAAATGTGAAATAAGTGAGTTCTAGTAAATTTTGGTTTGGAATAAATATTTACCTTTTTTCCGCTCTACGCAAAATAGCGCCTGATTTAATAAAGTATCGAGTTTTAGTAAAAAAATTGAAAAATCGTATTTGCATCCAAATGTATTAGGTACGACTAAGAATACGATTCATTAAATGAATAAACATATTCGAATGTATTTTTAAATTCAAAGAAGTTTACAGACATTCAGATATTGTAAATATAATTATTATCCATATTTAAATATAGAATCATACATATTTGTAGATAGATTTCGATCATAGGTAGCTAATAATATTTGAATTTGACCAATGCATGATATTGGTATAGGTACAATTTTTTCAATCAACTGTCTAATACAGTAGTTCAACAGACACCTAAGGACAGATGTAGCCAATTTGGAATCTAAATTAAAATTAGTAAAACAATTTTCGCAGGTCTATAAACCGAATGCAAAATAAAACGAAATGTCAAATTAAAAGATCAATACTTACCATAACATTAGTTATTTTCGTATTTAATTTCAATAAGTCTTTCTAAATATTCATTCATTTTCCTACATTACTTTCAAATGTCATTGAAGTATGAAATACAATCGCGATTTACGAGCTCATCCTTCATTTCATGTTTCACTCATATTTGTTTATTCATTTTATTAATTATGCTTTCTTAGTATAATAATAATAATCTATAAATTGATGTATAAGTTCGTAATTATTAAATTCGAATATTTTAACATATGTATATTAATAAACAAGTTTTATTTCGGTAAATTACAAAACAAAATATTGTGTTAATTTTAAACTTAATGTGTTCTTAATACAATACAATATAGGTGCTTAATTAAAAAATAAAGTTAGTAGTAACAAAAAACACTATATATAGATATTAAGTAAAATTTATAAACAAACAGATTATAATAATATCTACTATTTAAAAGAAAGTAGTATCATAAATCTATACCTTGGAATTTTTTAGCCAAGCGGAGTTTTAATGGTTAAAATGATATGTCCCTTGCAACTTTAGCTAGATTATCAAAATAATATAATTTCTTAATTGGATATAATTATATTAACACAAGTTCCATGTTTGTGTTTTTTGTATAAAGTGACATTTAATTAAGTTATTTGAGATAAGAGTCTTGTTTATCTTAATGTCGACATTCTCCTTGCAATCAATTAATTTGACAATAGATATAAATAAATAAGAGGAACTCCTATGGAAAAACCCAGAAGATATTTTTTCAGGATATGAATAGAAAATTGAGAGCTGATATTGTAATCTTTGTGGCACATGGCAGCTGTAAGTCATGTTGCTTAGAACGAGAGGGTAATACACATTTTAGTCGTTGCAGTATTTGCTCTATTAGTTATTAAGAAAAATGGCAATTTTTGGTCCTTTATAACTTAAAGTACATCCTCAAACCACCTCTTGAATACGGCCCAGATACGGCACCATTTCTTATCATGAATGAATGAAATAAATCTTTTTAATAATTCCTCAGATTCGTCATATTTCAACAACAAAATAATATCTTAAACACTTTTAAAAAGTTATTTAAAATTTAAATTAATCAAGTTTCGTTACGTAGCGTTAAGGCACCAATTCAGTAGGTAATTACAGCACCTACTAGCCGTATATTCGATTCCCAATTGGTAATATATTAATTTCTGGGGCTCACTTAGTAATAAGTCCAAAACATAGCTTGATAACTGAGATTTGATAAGTTTTTGTACAAAACCTCTTAGTTACTTGTTGGCAAGTGAAATTTTATTTACGAGTATATCCAACTATTGCAAAATGGGACTTTATATACACATTATTTATTGGCAAATTTTAGACACATATACAGTCAGTATATACGTTCAATATATTTCTGTAGATAATATTCAATCCGACAATTATTAAAACTCCGCTCAGTCAATAAATTTCCATGATACTTGGTCAACAATAGTTTAATTCATTTACGATATCAACAGAACAACAGTAATTATAATCAATTACAATTATCTACATAACTATTATTCATTTATCATTTAGTAAATTATAAAAACTTAATGATGTAGGATACATGTCATATTATTCACCTAGCCTATGATAGACTTTCGATTTCGATCACGAAGAAAAATTATTATAAAATCTAACTAGTGTTCAATTGGTGAGTGCATATCAAACTATAGGGAGTGAGTTTTGCATTGCCAACGTGACCAAACGAAACACATGTATATTACAGCTAACTACTTTCAAGATATATTTTATTCAGAAATATCATAATGTTAAGTCATTAAGCACAACATGTAGGTTGGGGGTTTCTAATTTGGCACAGAGCTTAAAACATTCAGTGGATCAAAACATTTTTTAGACAACGAAAAGGATAAAGAAGAATGTAAACACAATGAAAATTTGAAAGTTGAAACAAAACCAAGACGAGGATAGTCATTTGCAGGTTTCAACATTTATTTAACTACTAGTACATTTATTTTATATTAATGACGATAACTGTTATATTATAGCATTCGCACGTATGATCCATTAGGTGAATTATATTTTAATAGTACGAGGCCTTCAATCTTCAATAATTATGCGTCACTTTTATACGAAAGATTTACACTGTGTTAAGTCTCAGACATGTTCTGCATTTCAACGTGATCGCAAACGAATACAGAAAACGACATCTTCATTATGGTAATCATTATTTTATATAGAATAAAACTAACACAGTGTTACCTCAATGACATCCTCGACTTTCATTTAATAATACTATAATTAGTATACCTAGCAACTATAATGCATTTAGTGTCATATATCGGTGATTACGAAAAGTGATTTGTTATAAAAACTGAATCCTATATTTAAACTATACAAAAACAATTAATTTATGAGTAAGTATGTAAACACTTACATAAGAATAAGTGTGCATTTTGGCACTGTGGTACTAATGGAATTGGGCTGTGAAAATAACGTTAGTCAACTAATTAAGGTTCTATAATATTCCAATCAGTCGACAGAAAGATTTGGAATAACGTCATTATCAAATTTCTTAGTCATTTACATAAATAACTAGGTATCATTATGATCTCTTGGAAGTTTACCCGTATAAATAAATACTCAAATTATTTATTAAAATTAATGAACTATTATAAACCTTATCTAATAACTCAATATAATGCTCGCACGTGTACATTAAACATCGTTGATATGATTTTATTTAATGCAAGTACATAAAACTAATATATTGTAAAATTGTTCAACTTTAATCAACCACCATCCTAAAGATGTGAGCAGTCTTATTTATAATATTTAAGCTAATATCAGAAAAAATATTGTTAATACGAGTACATATTTTAGTAGATAACTAATAAATATTAAACCTTCAATTCGGCCATAATTATATTTGCGCAGTTTAAATAACAATTTATTAAACTATTTAATTAAATATAGACTCTAAATTATATTTGTACACCCCTCTACATCTGATTCTGATGAAAAAAAAAACCAGAAGAATGATAGAAAGGTCTCAACTTTCAGGTAAAGCTTAATATAAATTTTCAGTGAAAACTTATCTCTAAAATCATTAGGCTGATTTTATTATATCAGTATTATATAATTAAGCAATAAACATCTAATATTACTAAAAATTGAGAAAAGAAATGTGAATTATGTTATAAATTAACTTGCAAAATTATCTGTTAAATAACTGTAATTTAAAAGAAAAAGGTATTTAATTAATAGTTTGGTATAATATCTAGTAAAATATAAACAACTGTTATTTTTGACGTTTCACTGTTACGAATCATTTTTGAATTGCGGAGACCTACGTATTGTTACAAGTATATATATATGATCGCTAAACAAGATCAGTCTAACTTTTGATAAATTTGAATCAATCAACGATCTCAAATGTATACTATCCACAAGCTAAGAAATAGAGTTCCTTATTAAAATCTATAGGTTTTTAAAGACCAAATCAGATATTTTATTAATGGATAGAACCTACTAGAACAGAAAGAAGATAAGTTGGGGCTTCATGTCGATGCTTAGTGGGTAAAAAAATATCAAGACGAGCGATCGACACAGAAAACTCTGTACACAGGCGACGATCAATCTTTTGGGAAGTTTTGGTTTGGCCGCTGGAGGCGTCCGGCGGCCGCGTCGATCCAGGACGAGCTAGTGGCGGTGGTCCGGCGCCAGCGACTTGCGGCTGGCGGAGAGGTGGTGCGCGCGCGGCGCGGGCCGCTGCGAGCGCGGCAGCGTGGTGGGCGCCGCGGGCGCGCCCGCCCCCTCGCTCAACATGTCGCGCGGTTTCCACACGGGCGATCCTACAACACACCAAACACCGAACTCTTTACATCACTTCGCTCCTCGTTCGTGACGATTTTGTACGGGTGAAAATTTTGCATCGGATATTTGCCAGGTATACGCGGAAAGAGTTGAATGTTTGATGAATGTTGTCGTAGATCTGACGCCCCGGTAGAAAGCGTTCGACTGGGCGTCGGGCCCGTTGAGCGAAATAGGGGATGAGAAAAGAGCCTGAGCGAAAAGAGGAATCTACGCCGGTCAACATTATCATCGAACATTCAAGCGAGAGCATAGGTACAGTATGATTGGCCTCGGTTTTGGAAGATACGTGGCTTTGCTTCGTTCCAGCCAGTTTAGATTTTAACATGAATGAAATGACGTACTCTCTATATCTCAAGGGTGTGATTAGAGAGTTATCATCGGAGGCGGAACTACCGAGAGAAATGTCATGAACAAAATTTTGTCTTAGATTTGTATGAGATGGTCGGGGTTGCTGTAGTAGCCGGGTCGTCAGTCGAATGCATGATCTACGAGGGTTGAAAGGGTGCAAAGCTACATTAAAGGTAAAGCACTACGTGATTAAAGTATTATTAATATCGTCTAGCTATTACCATACATACCTACGCTTACTGTTATAATGTCGATAATACTTTAAACATTGTTTATATTATGGTATTAGGTAAGTTTCAATTATGATGCTTTATACTAAATACACCAATCGTAGTTCTACAGAGTGCATATTTTGTTATAATTATTATCATGATGGTACTATTTTAGTTGATTATTTTGATTTATATTTTGCTAACCACTTTTAACATTCTACAGTTTGTCATGTAACTGGTGAATGAAAATATTGTTTCTAGTTTCTTTAGTAAGCTCTATTGGGTGATGTAAAACCATACATATTGAAGGTATTTAGAACAGAAACAGTTAATACCCAAGGTGATTTTAATCGACTTAGAAGCTCTTTTATGGATGCCATACATGCCACACGAAACTGCACTATAGAGTCAAATTATTATTTCATATTTTATACATAAAATTATTTGAAGGGCATGGTTTTTTGAGAATTTATTTTAGGCTTTGTAGCGCAGCTTTTCTGATCTGACTCTGATCTGACCTTTTTTGTCTAGGAATTAAATTTAATAATACAGTGCCTCTAAAATTAATATTGCTATCCAACGATGTAATGTCACCAGCCTCTTTGGTAGGTACATTACTCGCGGACAGCGACCTAAAAGCAGTTTCTTTGTAATGTAACTTTTAAAAAATAATTTATTTTAGAATTAAATATTGATGTTCAAAAAGTTTTATATAAGTCTTTATCGAGGATTTTTAACACTCTACTGTACCTACATTTTAGATCTACTTGCATCATTTTCACAAAAGGTCTTAGCTCAATTAAAAAGCGCCTTGTACATATGTACATACAGTGTTAAAAGTGGTTTATTTCTACAATTTTCTTTATTTTTTATTTTTGATACTAGTTATAAGACATAGGTGTAGGTACTACACGGTAACACATAGTTGATTCACAACAACACAGCCAGATAACACTTACATTTTTTTGATTTTTTTTATAAATTATTACTATCATTTTACCTATTAAAGATCGAAATATAACATATATAGGTGTATGCGTGTAAGCAATCCTACAAATACTTATTCGTGCTTAACAATAACAATATTAGTTATTGCATTTTTTAATATTTGTTTTAATGATAGATATACATACAATGGTTGTAAAATGTGTCCAGTAGTTGATTAAAACAAATGCTTTTCTTTGAAGCATTTCCGTACTTAGGCAAGGTTGGTGTTACGAATCCAACTTAGTCTAACTTGAGCAGGTATAGAAATAATGCGAATGATTAAAAGCGGAAGTAAATTACTTATAGGTACATTGAAATGGAAGACTTAATTAATGGTACAAATCCATGGCCCAATAAATAATGTAATCATACTGGAATGTGTTTAGAACCCACGAAATAATACTAAAAGTAGAACAGAGAATGTATGACAAGTGATTAAAGGATAACATCAGTTCGATTCCACAGCCATTAATGTCGTGTTCTTAGCACTTGGATTTCACCTAGAATTAGAGTTTGAATAATTTATTATTAATATTTCCTAGGTGTTGTTGTATAATTATTTCATCTAATTACATTGCTTCTAAGTGAAGAATCGTGAAACTATTCTATCTCCTATTCCCTATCTCTGTAAGAGCGAGTTTCACATTTAATATTTCTCGTTACTTCAAATTACACGTATACGTTAATTTGAACGTCGTCGGCATTTGTCAATCATCGATTGTATACTTTATAAAATTAAATATAATGTTTTGAATTTTATAATCATCCATCAGCCTACATTAATATTGGTGTTTTTCTAGAAACTTGTAAATATTGGATTTAACAGCATGTTTCTAGTTTAATTTGCCTTTAAAACTAGAAAATTATACGTAATTGTATTCATAAAGCTTCCTTGAACACAAAAATAATGTAGTACTTTAAAGTATAATTACTAAATAATATCACTTTTACAGGCATATTTTATCAACATTAGTTTCCATCCACAATCGTACTATTGTTTTTACTAATCAATTCCATTTAAATAGGCTTCTGTAATACAGAGAGGTTTAACTTATGATTAAATAATACTAAATAAATTGTAACATAATAATATATTGAGTATAGGCTGGGGTCATCACATCTTCCTGACAAAATTGCTCTAATTTTCAATTCGGTTAGATCTTTGATATCTATCTACAGTCCGTTTTAAAAGAAACTTGAATTTTAGCGACGAGGTTACACACTACGTCTTATTTATTTTATGTCAGGCTTTAGAGCCCTTATAGAAAGCCATATGATAGCGGGACATGGCGCTCAAATTGGTGCTGTGTGTTGATAAAATAGCTTTTCAGGCTCTTTCATATGAAGGGTTTGGTTTAGATACAAGTAACTAGAAGCCCATTATGGTGACGTTTTCTATGCAAGCTGTAGTAGATACGACATCAACCGACTTCATTTTTCGCGTATTTTGCTATTAACTCATCGATTACTCACTCAACAATCGTTTTTTCAAATTTTGTTCGTATTTAGTACAAAATACCATACATTTTCAGAAGTAAATGCACGACTGAGCACGTAGCATTTGCATCGTTGTCGTCCTGCCGTCGTACAGGGGCAGCGTTGCAGTCGTAATGTATCGACTGCATGAAAAACTAACCGCCCAATCAAAATTTCAGATGCTTAATATGAAATAGCCTTTATTGGTAAAATTAGTCACACGATGACGTCACTGATTAGTAGTAAACATCGTCGCTAAAATAATATAAGCGATGTCAAGTTCTGTCTAGACATGTATTTGATCGTATTCATTGTGTGTCTCGTATCGCTGCGGCGCGGGCGGCGCGGCCGGCTCGTCCAGCGTCTCGACGCTGCTGCGGTCGGAGGAAGTCAGCAGGATGGAGTGCGTTGCGAGCGACTTCCGCCTAGTTTTGGGGGACTTGCCCTTCCCCTTATGCTAGGAAGTCTTGGCCTGCTTCTTGCCGGAGAGGTAGCATTGCACGCAGGTGGGCTCGAGCGCGCGCGCTATTGACTCGGTGGACTTGGACACGACGATGCCCATGCTGCGCGCGCGCTCCTCTGCCGCCGCCAGCTGGGAGCAGTGCGCAGCTCGGTCCAGTGAGTTGGTGGCGAGACGCGCGAGTCGCTCGCCCGCAGCTGCGCCGGATCCAGCTCGCGAGGCGCGTCGGCTACCCGCAGGCGAGCGGCTCGGCGAGCGCTCAAAGCTCGCCTGTGGCGTGCGCATGATGCCCTTCTTGGGCGGCGGCTTAGGGGAGCGCGCGCGCTCGGCGCTGCTCTCGCGCGACTTCATGATGGAGCCGCGCGGCGAGCGCGAGCCGTCGAAACTCTGCTGTGGCGAGCGCGACTTGTCGAGGCTGCCGCGCGGCGACTTGGACCGGTCGAGGCTGCCGCGCGGCGAGCGCGCGTTCTTGCTCTGCTTGAGGCTAGACTTGTTGGGCGACTTGCAGACGATGACCTTGGTGACGCGGTCGCGGTCGGGGTCGAGGTCGCGGTCGCCGCCGCTGCAGGAGCGCACGACCTTGACCTTGCGGTCGGCGCGGCGCTCGGGGGAGGACCTGAGCGAGTGGGCGTCCTTACCGAGCTCCTTCACGGCGGCGGGCTGGTAGTGGGTGGGCTGGTGCGACGACTGGATGAGCCGCGCCGCGCTGCCTGTGCTGCCCGCCGACAGCGTCGAGGTCGTGCTGCAACACCACACCTCACACTATTCATTTTTGTATAGCAAAAAGTAAATTGACAACCGACTTCAAGCGATCATGCTATATACATAGTTCACCGCGACATTGAAATTTTATATTATTTGCGTTGATGCAACGTGAATGATGTTTTCATGCAACTAGGTATATTGCGAGTATCCTCTTAAATCAAACAAAGAGGCTCAAAAACGGTGAAAATATCACGAGATATACCAATGGAATAAACTTTCTTCGTTTTAGAAATCGGTAGATTATGACATGATACGTACATTTATATGAGAGAATGTCACTTATTTAAATTATATTACATATTACAAACGAACTAGGTTTACAGGGATTCAACACGAACGAAAAGATTACTCGACAACAAGACAGAAACGAGCACGTGTTAGTAACACTGTAGCATTGTAGTACAGTCAACTTAGGTTAAACATAACAAACCTCGAAATGAAAGATAATAATTAAGATAAAAGTAAATTATCCTAGTTTTGATATCCCAAATATTTTCAAGCTCATTTTCAGGAAATACTGTGTCTAAGACTCAAATCGTTTTTCAAATCCATTGACTCTCTAAATAATTCCTCCAATGATTAACTAAATAAATTATAAAATAATACAATTAAAATTATCATTCAAATAAAAAATGTGTTTTACAAACTGCGACTTTAATTTTTTTGGGACGACATAAGATCTCTCAACGAATTTGAGCAAGCTTTAAAAATACCGAGATAAAAGTTGACGGTTTATCATCTCTCATTCCAAGACGGAACCCTAGTGTGACTGGACTATTGTGAGAAGAGTGCGCTTTAACGGTGACATATGTATGAGTGGAGCGATCAGACCTACGCTACGTTTAGAACAGAGATGAGACGGTGACCGTCCAGTGCCAATCGGTGTAGGTGTGGTGATGACCCATACATATGTTGTACCTTAGCGTGAGGTGGTTGGGAGTTCTGCCTAACCCTCGCTTGGCGGGCGGCGGCGGCGGCTCGTCCTCGCCCTCCGACTTGGAGCCGGGGTCTGCCCCCGTCGCCCCCGACGCTCCCGTCGCCCCCACTGCCGCCGTCGCCCCTGTCGTCACCCCGGTTGCCCCCGCGTTGCTGTCCATGACTGCGGTCCGCTTCATCGAACTCTCTGTTAGTGCAGTGGCTTGTGTTAGTGTTAGTAAGCAGGTACATGCGTTAAAGCAGTTTCAGCAGTCATGTTTTATGGCTGACGATAAACAAATAGTCTACAATGGTATTGACAATAATTTTTAGTATGGTTAAAAACAATTTGTTAAGAAGCACGAAATATAGTTGATTGCCAAGTTATTTCTTTATACATGTTTCTGCGTATGATAAAATATTATTACTAACTAAAACCATAGGGTCTCAACCTTATTTGTCAAAACTTCCAAAGCGCACTTTAAGAAAAATTGTTTTTTAAGTACCGTGATTTTTTATTTGCCATCTTTTACGAATCTGAAACAATTTTTTAGTTCCCGGCTTTTTTTCTAAGAATATATTTATTTCATATTTTCTACAACTTGTTTGGTTTCAACGTCTATAAAATATGCTTTAAATAATAATGTTCTCTTGAAAAACTAAAATGCAAACAAAGGACCATTATCGTCCATGTTGAGAACCTATGGCTTGAGATAAATAAATGTGGTATTAATGAAGCAAAACTAACGCTTAACGACGTGTGAATAGTCACCAATGGTGGTGGTATCCCCCAGGGTCCTACTCCGGTGCCGGAAGGCGGGCTCGTCCAGCGTATCGTGGGTGGGGGGCTCGTCTGCATCCTGGGAATTTTCTCGAGACAAGTCTCCAATCTGGAACACATTCATAAAGTCATTTTAAACTAAAAAACATCAGAAAATAAGCCAACAAAAGCAAAAGCTCCGTATTTATTAAAATTATTGTAGATTACGCGTCACGTGTGAAGCCTCTGTACAGCTGCTACCTTTGTTTCCTAACCTATGCTGTCCCACTTCTGGGAAAAAGTTTCCCTCACTTCCTTCAACTTGTCACAACTGAATCCCGCTAATCTTTCCGGAAAGTGACAAGATTGTTACGCCAGCGTTTTTAGGCCTGCTATATATCACACACACTAAATTCAAATAACTCGAATTCATAATAATAATACATCAATTTCGTCTCACAATTCCTGATATATACATATTTTTGTCAGCGAATCTACCTATCATGGCGTAATCGTTTATCACATTTTTTTTAACCGAAGTTGCGATGGATCGTACCTCATGGAAGAAAATGGGGAAGACCTTTGCCCAGGAGTGGAACGTTTATCACATTATATAAGAAAATTTAAAATAAACCGATGATAATTGAAATAAGTAGGTAAGAGAAAACGAATCAGTAATTTAATGTAAATAACAATATAATAGCGAAACAAACATTGAAATGAAAAGAATGGATCACATACTTGCACGCGTACCTCTATATTGCCGGCCGAGAGTCTCTGGCCCGATGTCTTAGGCTTTTTCGTCTTGCCAAGCGTCTGCGAACCTTGCATCACTTGTACCTGGATTGAGATAAACTGTCGATCATGATATTAGGTTTAAATTTAATTTTATCTGCTAAATACGTGACTTTAAAAAACATATTGGTGTTATTGGTATTAGGCTATTTCTTCAAGACTTTTAAAAGAAGCACTTACAGGAACCGTACACCTTTTATTGTGAAAATGCAAATAAACTAAAATCTAATTAAATCATTATACTTGTTATTTTTAAAACATTTAGGAATACACATTTAGAAATTATGTTAATTTGATAGGGTGGTAACTATGATATCACGAGTATATGAATGTAGCACATGCTACGCGCGTAGACTGTGCTACGACCGTAGTAGATTTTTTTGGAAGTTATTTTATAAATTAGCATTAATCGCTGTTATTCGTAAATCAGTGCACAAATGATCAATTAACAATTGTTAAGTGGTACATATTTTAATTGTTAAGAAAATACTGTCATAGTACTGGCTACGACGTAGCCCCCCTTTTCCTTGTGAGAAATATAATACTTGACAAATGCAATTTTTACGACAATAATAGGCCAATTATGAAGGCGCCATTGGAAATTTAATAGCAAAGTAAAAAGTGTTCTCTCTATCGAATGTGAAAAAGATACAGAAATATTCTAAATAGTTAAAGTAACTACGATGGCGCCTTTTTATAATTTTGTAATCAATGTCTAGTTTTATTCAATGTTAATTTCACTATTTAAAGAAATTATTCTAATCTGGTTGCAATACTACAAATAAAAAAAGCGAACCTTTTACAACCGTCATTATGCCATATGAAGTCAAAAATATACAAGAAAGATTTGCCAAAGATTTTAAAGAGGTAAGTAACGTACTTGGTGCTTTGGTCTGTCTCGATCGAGAGTGTGGGGCGCGCGCGGCGGCGCGGGCGCGGGCCGGGTCGCCGGCAGCGACATGTTGCGTACCGACTCGCGGATGATCTGCCGTATTGTCTTCAGGAACGCGTTGCGGAAGTCCGCCGTGCTGGAAACGGTACATTGCAAGGTTATACCACAGCCCGGACACTCCGCGTTTCTTCATACAAAATCTGCTGTCTTACGCACACAACACTATATTTATTCACAGACACTACACATACGCACGAACGCTACACGGGTATTTGCAGCGGCCAGTGCAGCCCGCGCGCTGAGTAGTAAATCGTGTCCTGACGTGGGGAGGAAGTGAGGAAGACTCAAACGGGTGGGGGGTAACGAGTGGCCGTTCTATACGTAGTATTATTATATCTTCTTTGGTTATACTCTACTAGTTTTGCGTGATATTTTGATTATTGTGCTATCCCATGAAAAACTAATTTTTTTCGGGGTAAAAAATATCCTATATCATTTCGATATATATATATATATATATATATACATATTTTTTAATATATTGGGACATCTTACACATGGCCTCTAACCCCAAACTAAGCAAAGCTTGTGATATGGCTGCCAGAGACTGATATACTACATATACTTATTTTTAAATACATACTTATATAGATAGTAACTAAATAACACCCAGACACAGAGCGACCACTTATGTTCATCACATAAATATTTGCCCTGGGTGGGGATCGAACCCACGCCTCTTTGATCCAGAAGTTAGGATCACTAACCACTGAGCCACCGAGGCAGTCATCTTTCAACTACACTTATACTCTGTCTTTGAACTACACTTATGTCAAAAATCAAGTCGATCCGTTGCTCTGTTGCAGCGTAAAAGAGTAATAAACACAGTTCGGATTTATAATATTAGTAAGGAAAGGATAGATAACCATTAGGTGGTAAATAGGGAAAATGCTGGTTTCAGTAGCACAGCTTCTGGCTAGTTCGGAAATCTGACGCTTCATTTACTTATCATTGTATCTTTTTATGTCAATAAAAGTTTTGATATTAATTGATTGATTGAATAAAATTGGTTTACCACGTGTTTACAAAACGCTATACTATAATTAAATCGTTATATACCTTGTTGTACTCTTTCGTTCTAGCATAAGAGAATATTTTTTTTATCCATATCCGACATTTTCATTTAAATTTGTAATTTAAATTGACATAATTTTTCTGACGTAAATAAGCAAATCTAATTTAATTTAATCTCATTTTAGCTTATTTGAGCGGTGTAAACCGACCAACCAACCTAGCTGGTAGGAGTGGTGGGTTTCTATAACTCTCATAATATGGCAACTTTGTATTGTAATTTTTCGATGAGGTTAAAATTTTACTTATAATTTTATTGTTATTGTTCATTTATTTTGTGTATATTCTTGGATTAATGATTAGTCGCGCGACCAATCATTTGATCAAAGGTTATATTATTGTTTTTCACGCCATTTGTTAATGATTTCAAAATTGTACATTCATGACGTTTCAAAAGTGTATCTTAGGTACTTAATTGAAATAAATATATTTCAACTCTGAACTTTCGCCAAATATATATATAGTACAACGGACTTTGAGCGTGTACAGCATTAAAATAATTCTTACGAATCGATGTACCTTCGGTGTAGTAATTTTTGCATATTTTTTTCTGGTGGACGCGACGCGTGACCAAAATGATGGTGTTTATTTGGCTCAACGTATAAGCATTGCCATTCAGCGTGGCAATGCGGCCAGCATACTGGGCACGCTGCCAACTGGCAGTGGGCTTGAGCACTTGAATTATCTTTAGACCTTCAAGAGTCTGTGGATGATCCAATTGCTTTATATGTAGTAGTAGTGTAGTATTGTCATTATAAAAAAAAAAGAAAAAAATTTTGCATTATGTTGTTTTTCAAAAACGTTTCAAAATTTAAATGGGACCATTTCTAAAGTATGATCAAACAAAAAATGAATAATCAAGATCTGTTCACAATTGGCGAAGTAACCGCCATAAAAAAACATAGTAGAATTGAGAATCTTATTTTTTTTCAGTCAGTTAAAAAGAAACGAAGATATTACACAGCGTACCTGTTAGAGAGGACGTAGACCTTCTCCGAGCGTCGCTGCAGCTGGCTACGCAGATGTATGAGCTCCCACAGGAAGTGGCTGTCCATATCCTTGGCGGAAGACGCCCGCACCTGGACTTCCGTCACCGGGATCAACACTTGGTACCGGATTATCTCTACTTCGCTCGAATTGTTCTTCGATGATACTCCCTACGGTTATAAAGTTCCAATATACTAAATATAAGTAATAAGTATACTAAGTGCAATACCTATTAGTTATCTGACAGAAAAATAGAAGCTATAAAGTTTGAATACAAAGAGGAATTTAAAAAAAAATCCAATCCAAAATGGCTCAAACTGTTTAGGCGCTGTTTTGTAATTTGTAAGTTCAAACATAAAACAAAAACTTTTCTTGTTGAACTAATTAGTGGTGAGTACAATTTAACGTGTCATACGAGCTACGATACCGTAGCTCGTATAAACGTTAAAAACATTCGTAGGTCCCGGTTGCTTTAACTTTTAAGCCATATCAGAACTCAGCCATATCAGCTTCAGGCGGCCTAAAAATCCTTACACCACCTGTCTAGCCACCCGGTCTATACGAATTTACTTTAGTGGTTTTCTATCATGTTGACACCAGGAATTAATTTGTTAGAAAATGTGGTGCAAAGAGTGTGTTCTTGTACATAATTGGGTACACACATAGCAATTTAAAGTATCCTGGGAATAGGAATATTACAATATTAATAATAGTAATTGGCACATTATAATATTTCTTACCATTAACTTTTTCTTCTGTCTCAGTCTTTCTTTACAGAGGAAGACAACTGCTGATTTAAATACAAAGCACATCGCGTGCAACTCTAATCCCTTCTTAATTTTTCCTAAGAAGTCAGAAATATTTAACCATTCTACGCCACCGTAATACAACAAATCACCTGAAACAATATTACACATTATTAGAGTCAGATGTCTATAATAAAGAAAATAAATACAATTTAGAACACAGAAAAAACTCACCAGGACTTAGATCTATAGGTTGCTTGCAAGACTTTTGGTGTTGCCTAAACAAGTGATCAAATATAGCACCATATTCTTCATGTATTCGTTGCATTTCATTTATGTGTTCTGCAACTTTTTCCATACCTTTCAGGGCCTCTGTAAATTTTATAAGTATAATTAAGATATAATTTACCTATGATCTCAGACCAAATAAAAAAAAAAGACAGAATGTTGTGAACAAACAAGTGAGACCGACCAAAACTACGCCTCGCCGTGTACAGACAATTACACATACATCCAGGTAACTATGAAACGCCTTGGCTTGTCAGTCAAACTATGGCGGCGCAACAGTGACGCACTCAGACATGTATAAAAAATCGGCCTCACTTGACTGTTTAGCGACGTTCTCTCTGGATTTTTTATTTGCTCTGAGCCTATGATGTAAGATTTTTTACAAGGTTGAGTTAAACTTTCTTATCTAATCTTTTTGCATGATAAAATACTAAAATGACTTAGATAAATAAAAATCTTCTAATTAGCTTTGCCCAACGCGGTGCATCAAGTGTTTTACAAGGACAAAGAAAAAAATATGTGAATTTTGAAAACATTTTTTTGTTTCTAATCGCCTTTGATACATTTTTTTAATTTTTATGAATATTTAACCTTTTGACAGCTAAAGTCGCTTATACTTGACTAGCACTTCCCGGCGCAATCCATGTCATTATAGTCTACAGAAAGTCAGGTTGTAAAATAGAATAGAAAAAGTTAAGACGTGGCGAAATAATATTTTTTCGCCAAAAATGGGATAACTGACTTCAACTGTGTACAAAATTCGAATGGTTCGCACATCTATATATCATGGTTTTAGTAACTTTCACACTATTGTTGATTTATCAAAAATGACTCAATTTCGGTAAAATTTAAATGGGACCACTGCTGAAGTATGTTTTACCAAACAAAAAAGTATAACCAAAATCAGTTAATAATTAATTGGCGGAGCAATCGCGTAACATACTCGTACATACAAAAAAAAAAACAATCTGTCGAATTGAAAACTTTATTTTTTGAAGTCTATTAAAAAGCTTATCAAATAGATTCGATTAATATGAGGCGATTCTTACCCACTAAATGAAGATGTTCCTCCGAGTTAACATCAGTCAGGTTCCTAAGTTGTTGTAGCAGCAGCGGGTACTTGAGTATCCGTTGTATTGGCTTTATTAAGTACGACTCCAGCGTCGACGAGTGCTGTTGTTTGGGGTTCCGCGAGGACAGGAACTCTTGGAGCGCCTGATTGCCCTCATCTGTACAACACCCGCCCGAGTTAAAAGAAACGTTTAAGGATGTAAAAGAACTGGGCCCTAATACCCTATTCACAAACCGTAACGTAGCGTGGTATGTATTATTTCAATTATCGCGGAATTAAATTTTTGAACCAAAAAATAACGTAAATCTAAATTAAATACCAACAAAAATATATTTTGCACGTTAATTTCTTAGTCAAATTTTTAGCTTAGAGCACGCGCACGTTTTTTTACTGAATCACCCTGCACCGAATGTTCTGCATTGAATCTCTGAGACTTCAATCCTAGGACATCAGAGGAGCGAGCTCGTTTCGTCACACCATCTTATAGAAAAAATCCGAGACACGGTAGCGCTCAGTTGTAAATGCCACCCGCGGTCACCCGTCCGAAAAGTGACCGTGCCGAACGTTGCTTCACTTCGGAGATCGCTGACAAACACCTATTCAAACTACGCTATGAGCGCCACATTTATTTTACCTATTGAAAATAAGCTCTACACCGAAAATCGGGATATATTTCTATATTTTTCAACAACCTTGATCAGGTTGTTAAAAAATATAGAAAGAAAATGTCTTGGAGCAAAGTAATTTTAAGCAGGGGCAAAAAGGCCTAACGTAACAATAGTAATTCAGGATCTTAGCTATTTAGATCTCATTTTCAATCTACAAATTTCTTTTCCAGCAATTTTGTTACAATCAATATTTAAAAAAAATTAATACATTTACTTTTAAAGACACTTTAATTGTGTAAACGCTGGATGGTATTCACTGAATACATCAACTAATTCATAAGTTAGTATTTTAGTACAGCTATATTTTTAAAAGATTTTTAAATTATTTGTAGCACGAATAACAAATTGCTAGAACTTTATACCAATTTAAACTTCAGAATTTCATTGTTCACATAATACTGTGTTCAGTGTTTAACTTAAAATAGACTTACTCGTACCTACACGTTTGACCTTTATATTGTCGGATCTTGATAAAATTAATAATTCCGAAAGTTTTGTTTACCAACTACTAAACCTATTAGAAATATTAAAAGGGTATACTCGTAGTACAAAAACATTCAGTACTGAAAACTTTGGCATTATAATTAATGGTTCCACATTATTTAACAAAAGCATATATTAAAAGTTTTAAACAGAAAATTCGTCGGAACCATTCGTGCGTTAATCGTACGTTAACGCATGAAATACGAACAGATTTCAAAGGCGGCATTTAAAGTCTGAAATGAATATTTTATTATTCGTTTTAAATTGGTGAATGTAGGGTTAATGTATAGCATGCTTTAAACCTCTTAGACTATTAACTTTTTTTTTGATTTATTAGAATTTAAAAATTAATATGTATTGAGTTCACTGAATACGGCCTCGTTTATGGCTCTTCAAAACTCATAAATGTAAAATCATTTGTAGTAATGAAATTAACAAACGTACGACATACGCGCGCTAATCATGCTCTTTTCTTAGCAGTTGGGTAAAAAGAATAACTCCGTTTTTAGGGTTAAAAACGGGACCCTATTACTAAGACTCCGATGTCCGTCTGTCTGTCTATCACCAGGCTATATCGAGTCCTGCGTCGTTTCGCCCCGCAAGCGGTTGGTCCCGCGGGGCGAATCACATGAACCGTGATAGCTAGACAGGTGAAATTTTCACAGGTGATGCATTTCTGTTGTCGCTATAAGAACAAATGCTGAAATCAGAATGAATTAAATATTTTAGGGGGCTCCCATACAACGAACGTGATTATTAGGAGTTTTTTGCTCGCTATTAATAACAGCAAGATGAAAGGGACTAAGGAGGTTCCAACACGGTACGGTATGGAACCCTTTGCGGTGCGCGAGTCCGACTCTCACTTGACCGATTTTTTCTATAAGATGGTGTGACGAAACGAGCTCGCTCCTCTGATGTCCAAGGATTGAAGTCTCAGAGATTCAATGCAGAACATTCGGTGCAGGGTGATTCAGTAAAAAAACGTGCGCGTGCTCTAAGCTAAAAATTTGACTAAGAAATTAACGTGCAAAATATATTTTTGTTGGTATCACATTCACCTTATATCACCTTCAATTGTAGTTCCCGGTGGCTTTAATTGTTCAGCCATGTCAGAGGCTTTCAAGCGGCTTAAAATCTCTGACACCAGGGCTAGGAGTCTTATAAGAGTTACTTAAGTACTTTTTAATAAGTAATATCACTTACTTGGATGTAAAACCTTCTGAGCTTTACTATGGCTGGCGCAGAAAGAACTGTATAGCTTGAAATGGTTGACGTACATGAGGAACGCATTCCCTACCGCAAATAGCACGTTCTGCAAAAGAAACATTAATCAAACACTGAAGTGTTTTATGACGACTGCCCACGACCAACACGACCAATAAAAATAACTCATATTTTTGTAGACGAAAGTTCTTTTGGGAGAAATAGTAAATTCAAAGAAAACACGCACACGCTGGATATAATATATCCAGCGTGTGTTTAATTCTATGAATCGATATATTATATCGATTCATAGAATTTAGTTAGGAGTTAGCAATTGATAGTGTTGCCTGTTCGTATAATATTAAGACGAAGCAATCCCCTTCGCCTACTTTTATGTTATAAAAAAAGCGCATTTGCATTCAGAGTCTGAACAATTTGTTAATATTTTAGGAGATTCCTGATTGTTTTATTTAATGGCCTTGATTGTCAACTTGTCTTCGTTTTAGTTCAAATTTGCTAATATAAAAGTATACCTAAGTAAGTTTGTTATAGCCCAGCACTAGTCTAAGCCGGCGTCATCTGAGCTACATCATCAGTAATCTGAGTATTGGAGCGCTGTATATCGTTTCCATTTTCTATAGAAGTTTTCCTTCTGAATCGCAGTGTCTTCACAGCTCTCCGGTACCTACGTAAGTAACAGTGCCCAGCAAATTGTAAATTACCTTGAATTGATTGGAGAACTCAAAGTGTTGGAAGTTAGGTTCAGCCTCGAGCGCGTCCTCCAAGTTTTGCAGGAACTGTCTTTGAAATGTCACTATCTCCTGAATGTTCCCAAACAACGCGTTGATCTCGGCGTTCGATAAAAAAGTTTCCTTCTTTAACGGTTCCAAGTAATTCTCCAGCAAGTTATTGAGATGCTGTAAATCAAATAACAAAGTTAACAAAAGTTATTCTATAATAATATCAAGTTTTACAAAGAAGAGCAGCGCTGTTGTCCTATGTAAATGGCGTTCGCTGCGATAATGTGTACCTAGTGAATTTATGAAGTAATTTTAAAGGAAGGTATTTTTAATCCTGGGGTATTAAAACAAAGGGTGCTTGCGATGTATTTTCTTTTAACTTTATTTTTGAGTAGCTTTCAAATAGATAGATTGATTCAAAACATGTCTGTTTTTGGTAAAAAAATCCACATCGTGAAAGATGTCCCTTTAGATTAATTTTATTTTATTTATTTATATATTCTGAAACTTAAAACGAGTTTAGCTTAAAATAAGCTCTTGTGAAAATTATTGAGTACGTAATATGTTTTAAGCCACACTCATAAAGATCAAACATTAAGATCAACAGCGTTATTAAAACGCAATATTCGTTCTATGTAGATATTTCAGCGACAACGTTTTAATACAAGATAAATTAGACAAAAGCGCAGGTGCTACCAGTTTTACGGAGTTTTTAATCTGTTTTATTAAATCCATCAAAGTTTTGTATTTATGAATATTCATACAAGGTACGGACTATAAGAATATTCGTGTGACTCTGGCATTTGCTTTCAATATTCGAATGGAGTAAAGTTATGGTTCAAGATCGAGAAATCTTAATTAGTTCAAGCTTCGTGGAGATATATTTGCATTGCAGCCGAGTATCTTAAACGCATAAGTTCAGAGTGAAATATTTGCGACAGTGTCGCAGAATCTCTGTAATGTTTGTTAGTGCAGAAATAACGAGAAGCTAAATAAAGTGTACCCATACTAAATCGTTATTAAATATGCAGCACGAAATTTGCCTATTAAATTGTACGAAACTGGTGAAATTACAGTACGTGTCAAGTTTTGAAACATAATAACGGAGAGCTTTGGAGTAATATTGTTGGTTGCAGCGTCAAGAGAGCTTGATCTGTCTAGTTTATATTAGGTTACGGCGCGGGAGGAAAATCGGAAGTTCAAATGAGACGGATTACTCGGAGAATCCGAGTTTGTTTCTGTGAAATTTCAAACTTTGCAAATTGCGATACTTTCAGGAATATTTCGATAAAATATTTCGCGGTGAAATGACATCGACTTATTTATTTTTGAAATGAAATGAAATTAACTTTATTCGACATAATTATACACAATACAAAAAACAAACTTATAATAAAAACTAATAAAGTATCGAAAGGGACCTCAGCAATAAATGTCGAGTGCTGGGAAGTCCCAATACTCAACGCTGATATTCTGGTGAACCCCTTTATTCAAGGATAAGCATATACAAAAACAATAACCCTGCGACAAAATTCTTAAAAACATAAAACATATTTAGCGTAAGGATTAGGAGTGTAGTAATATATAGTAACGTATCACTTTTTTCTGTATTCCTAATATGATGAACTACAATATCGCATGGCAAGCTGTGACGTCGCGTTTGAAGTCAGCTACTGACCTATATCCACGTTTGATGTCGACTCGATTTACCAGTATCTTTCTAGCGAGCCCCGCTTGTGTCAGAAGCATGCTTAGTGCGAGCCATCATTCATCGTGGATGAGCATTGTGCTTTGATCATGATACGACGATAAAATTGTTTCATCGTCTGATAAATGAAGTAACTAGTTTCTGTGGCAGAAGCGCTACGAAGAGACGGCCTTATAACGGATTCATTCTGTTATAATAGTAATTTGAGGTAGCAAATTATTATTATTACATCCAGTTAGTTTCATGTAAAACATAAATAAATATTTGGGGACATCTTACACACGGTCTCTGACCCTAAACTAAGCAAAGATTGTGATATGGCTGCCAGAGACTGATATACTACATATAAATAATTTTAAATACATACTTACATAGATAGTAACTAAATAACACCCAGACACAGAGCAAACACCTATGTTCACCACATAAATATTTGCCCTGGGTGGGGATCGAACCCACGCCTCTTTGATCCGGGGCAGTCCATATACTTATTTTTCTAAATTTTATTGTACTTGAGAAAGTTCTAGGTTGGTATGTTATGCAGTTGTAAGTTGTAATTTTGTTATTCTTACTGTCATTTTACTTTTATAGTGTAAAACAGTCTCAAATAAGCAATTAAGACCTGTTTTCTACATATCGTATATATATTTTTTTGTATTGATACAATTACAGACAAATCGAATTATTGGGTTGTTAAATATATTGGCAGGCAAACTATAAGAAGATTTTTTCATCTAAGGTAGAGTGCCACATTACATATTTACGAGTATTTAATGAATGTTTATATATTTTCGGTGGCATCACATTTTTGTTTACTATTGACTTGTAGATTAATTATTATTCAAATGTAATCAAGCACTTTCAGACGGGTCAGTTGTCTTGTGTGTTTATCATGTGTAATGTGTCGTGTCATATGTTGCACTTACCCTGACGTAAGCCTTTTCAGTATCGACGAGTTCGAGCAGGACTTTCTTGAGTTTGTCTGCGTCGGACATGTGGCGCGAGGGCGTGCCGGCGGCGGCGCTGGCCACGCTGCCCGTGGGGGAGCCGCGCCGCGTCTCGGCCGGCGACCGGCACCACCCCGTCACCTGTTCCGCGCTCTGTGGGAGATGTAACCAATAAGCAGCTGCCCAACAAGCAGCTCTGTACAAGATGTACCTAATACCGAGCTGCACTAGATGTGCCCAATCAGAGCCCTTAGTCCAGGTTTTGCGTAGTTTACTTAAACTTTCGCGTTCGCGTGTGGTTCCATACATATTGGTTAGTTCTTCTTCGTTTCCACCAGGGGCGCTGTACAAAAATGTATAGAGCCATACGGAAACAGCTGTAGTTTCAATTTACGTGTAAACCTGGACTAGCCCCTCAGGACCGCGACGCACGAGACAGCACTAGTATTTTTCATTCATTCATTTAAAATGAAAAGGCAAGGCTCTTGTCGCTAGAACAGCTTCCACGACTCGCGGCAAGTGTTATTAGACGGTTCTTAAAAAAGAAAAATATGATAAAAAAATTAACTAAACAAAAATGCCTGATAATGATGGTGATATTATTGTATCTTGCATTTCAGTTGGAAAGTGGACTGAAACGGTCAGAAAATGGTGACATAATAGAGCGTTAAGGCCATCAGGATGGAAATGATCGGCTCGCTTAAAAATAAACCAAAATACTAAAACAAAATGTTTTATTCGAATCCTAAAATAACATACATAATTATTCAAGAAAGAAATTCGAAAAATTGAAGTTTCAAGTAAAAATTATAACATCTCTATACAGATTAGACTTTACATTATGGCGAGTACCTGTCCAATTTATTATATCTCGCATGAAGACTCCTATTGTGAGTCCATATTGAAAATGTCTAATCCTTTTCAACGATTAAAACTCTCTGTTATGATTTATTAGGACCCTCGTTATTTATTTCGCGGAACAATGACTTTGAAGAGAGCAATGTAACATCCAGTACAATCTCAAGGAATTACGAAAACGTCGTACAATTTATCTTGTAGCTGGAAATAAGAGTTTTTACCATATAAAAAGTGTAATATTTTTATCTAGACATTTACGAAATGTAAATTATTATGTAGCGCTTTGTTACTTTTTCTTGGGATAAAAGCAACCTTCGTGTTTATTCCGGGTTGAAAACAAGTTGCCTCATATACGAAAAAAAAATTCAAAAGACTTATTGAAAAGGTTCAAATTTAGTCAAATAAAAATGCAACAAATATAAATACTTAATCAACATTAAAATTTTGCAATATTTAGGTTTTGAACTAATAAGACCAAGAGCATGATGCACCGCCGACGCAACAAAGTAATGATTTCTTTTAAAAAGGTTGCTACAGAATTTAAATACCTATTCTAATACGTGCAAGCCAAGGAATTTATTCAAATGGGGACAGGGTGTGCTCCCTAGAGGTAGTAATTAATTTAAAGAGAGAAAAACACATTTCACGCTCGAGTGACGTAACAATCTAAAGCAAAGGATACTCAGGTTGAGAGAGATAATTGAATCGGGGATTTTATCATATAAATGCACGTAATGCGCTATAAATTGTATATTATTTTTGAGTTCATTTCAATGTGACTTACCTTCAGAAGGTTTTCTATCTCGAAGGAGTTGGTTCTTGAGCTCACTTTCGGCGGTCCCGTTACGGAGTCACCGTGGATGTCATTGTCAGGACTATAAAGCTCTTTACCTATACAGAAAATTATATTTTTGTAACATAAGATTATACTTGCAATAGTAAAGAGACGTAGAGACTAATTACAGCGATTAGAAGTTTGTCTACACCAATATTATACAGAGGAAAGATTTGATTGTTTGCATTGAAAAGGATCTAAAACTAATAAACCGATTTGAAAAAAATATTTTACTATCGAAAAGCTACACTGTACTCCGGATGACATAAGCTATACTATAATTTCAAAAAAAAAATATGCATCTTTACTCAAACATCCATACCTACATTACGTGGTAGGTATTTAGGCAAATACTTATAAAATCTGTTTTCTTTAGCTAATCATACCCGGGCAAAGCCGGGGCGGGCAGCTAGTTTGTTGTTTATCTTTCCACGACGTCACAATTTAGGCTAAACGCAAACGAACGTTTTGTTACAGCTACAAACGCTCCTTTACAGTAGCCACATCTTTACCAGTTATTCAACTAACAAGCGGTAGCGTTAGAGTGTAAATAAAATCTGTCTTCTTAAGCTAATCGTATTCGGGCTAAGCCGGGGCGGAAAGCTAGTATACAGGGTAATTTCTAATCAATTAGCATCCTTTTAAGGGCTTATTCTGTGCTTCAAAACTAACAACTTTTGTTCTATGACTTTTGTCAAAACGTAAAAAAAATGTTTGTTGTTCCATAGAAAAATATAGTTCACCCGCGAAAAAATGTATGGAACAGCTGATTTTTTTTGAGTTTTGACGAAAGTCGTAGAACAAAAGTTGTTAGTTTTGATGTACAGAATAAGCCCCTAGAAGGATGCTAATTGATTATAAATAACCCTGTATAATAATTTGTTGATGTTTGGTTAAACTATTGAATCATGAATTATAAACGAACAAAAAGGTGGGCGGATCTGGGTCTAACAACGTTGATAAAGTTATTCTCGTTAGCAAAATTTATTTGCAACACACACAAAAACTTCCATAATATTTTAAGCCAACAGCCATTACGTATGTAAATTTTATCTTTATTTGTATCGTCCGCTCTTCTACGTAGGCACAGCAAAATATGAGTGAGACAGGAAAAATAATTTATTTTTAGAAAGGTTGGAGTGAAAGTTTTGATTAAATTGCATATATCAAATATTATCCCAGGGAAATTAAAATTACTGAAACTTCGCATTGAGTTTGCTAAACCGGATTCAGCGAGGTGCTTTGTTACATCGCCGCGTGACGTAGGTACGGGTGACGTCATCTGACGGGCGACATTACAGTTTCAGACTGAAGTCAAGCCAGTGCTTGATTTGTTTTACTAAAGTAATATATACTACTTTAGTAATTAGATTTTTCAATAATACATTCACAAAAGCATACATTTTATGAAGTAAAGTTCACGTCGCCAGCAAAACTGCTAATTTTCAGGCTAGAATTCGGCTTATAATTTTCTGTTCAGTGTAAAATTAAAATTTTGTAACGACTTATGCAATATAAAACAAATGTTGTATTTAACGTAAGAACTTTGAAACCCACGTGGAAAAGATTTATTGTCATTTCGTGATACAAAATACATACATATCCACAATTTTCATAACACAGGATTGTTACAAATTGTTTCCTCAAAATAGCGAAAAGCTTTCTCAAGATTGTAGCGCGGCGTGTCACGGACGGGAGCTCAAAATCTCTTATTCACGTCGCTGGGCAGAGGTCAGAGCGAGCAGGTGGGTTATATCTACCGCATAATCAGCGCTCTGCGGTGTCGCAAAATGGATCCCAATTACCGCGTAACGACGCCGCCGTAACCGTTCCGGAGATGGTCCGTCGACCTGCCGCTTTCCTGAAGGATTGTGCGGAAATGGAACGAGAACACGCCAATTGGACCAAATAGAGTGAACCATTTTGACGTAATCTTCAGAGACACACTTTTATTTATGTGCCCCGTAAAAGCCTTCCTGACTTTTTGCGGTTGCTTTGTGATATTCCCCTATCATGAAGACGGAAGATGTTTTTGTATTTTCTGCAATTCCGTTGTTTTCGCTAAAGCAGTAATTTTGTTGCTAATTCAAGTTTTAATAACAGCGGTATATTTCATACTTAATTCCAAGAAGCCAACACCAGTTTTAACTAGAAGATATAAACTTTGACGACAAAGCAAACTTTGCAGTATCTACTACGTCAAGTCTAAGCAGATAGTAACTGGAGCTTACAATAAAATATGGAATTAATTTACCTCAGGTTATTAACTTTTTCACGATAAAGTCACAATGTCTTAAGAAAACTCTTAAGATCGATCTAATTCCAGTAGAGTTTCGAAAAAAGAGCGTTTATTTAGCCAAGCTGTAATAAAGGCCATTTCCATCAACTTCTGTATTTGTATAAAACTCAATAAAATGGGAGCGTAGATAACGATAACAAGTATGCGGGCGCGGGTCGGGTACGTAACGTGAAGGAGACGTTTTCAATATGCCTAACCGCTATCAAAAGACCTGTCGAGTTTCAATAACACGGGAGGAAATTACAATGCTCGCGATGAAAGTTTCACGTGAAGCTCGCTTTATGACAAGAAGTCACACAATGAGTTTTTGGCCGCGGTGTGTCAACATCGGGGACAAGCAAATAGCTCGCGGTGGGGTCACGGCCTTCATTTCGAGGACGGTTATTTTCGTTGTAAGCTGTCGTCAAGCTATCAAAACAGAATGCACTAGTTGTAAAACTACAACACTATATGGATCTACGATAACAGACGTTGCTTAAATTTATCGCCAAAATTTTAGAAGGTCAAGTATATTTTAGGTTAAATTATCCGAAAATGTGAAATCACGTCTGACGTGTGAGAAAATTCAATTTCAGATTATAATTTGATACATGAAACAGAAACTCATGAAAGGGTGGCCGGTAACGGCACGAAATGAATAAAAATGAAAGGTCTTCCGCTCCGCATGAGACCGCGCGTCATTAGTTGTGTGACGAGTATATTATTAGTAGGGATGTCGTAATAAATAACCTGTTTGTGGTTGAAAGAGGTCGTCATTGTTCGCGCTCCGAGCTCGGGTCGTGTCAAGCGTGCTCCGATACACTTATAGCCGCCATAAAACAAACAACAACTACAACTCGACTCGATATGTCGTCATAATTGCCTCTCGTGTTGCTCTTATTCCAGAACAATGAAATATATACTCGCCACCAGAGAGAACTTGCGGACATTAGATACTCTACTGTAATGACTTCGCAATAATAAGCACAACAAACCCCCGCATTTAGAACGAAATGAAGAAAAAACGAGCTGAAAGAACATGGTTAAGAAATTACTCCAAATTTATTCCTCAGGGAAAACGGGACAGAAATATAATTTATAATAGTCCTGCGTAAATAAAATTAGCCAACCCTTATTTTTGAGAGTTGAAAGTAGTCACGAAAAATGGGTCAAGCTCCAATATAATACTATTTCATTCACCGGACAAACATACCTACATGTTGAATAAATCTACCTTTTCCCTTTTTGACGTATAGCTTTTTGGGGACTTTTGATTAACATCGTCCGGGTTGAGGACCTTTCCTATAACGAAATATTACAAATTTTATCGATATTCTATCCACTTGCCAATTTATGTGTTTGTATAATTTGCATCGATAAAATTAAATGTTACGTTTAAAACACAATCAACGTGATCGTGTACCGTAAAACACTACTCAATTGTTTTATATTGCAAATATAAAGCAGCCGCGTGTAAAATCACGTGTAATGATAATGAGGCAGTTTAACGAGTAAGCTTAAGCGAAATGTATACGTGAGCTGGGTATGTTTCATTACCGGAATGCATACGTTAGTTATGTGGGTATACACCGCCCTGATTACAACAGATGTTGCGACTATCAAGCGTTGATTGCTATGCCTATGTGTCAACTGAACGACTTGGCGAAAGGACCTACCCACTCTGTGTTTTTCTTAATTAAGTATTATCTGTTTTGCACTAGAAAATCCAGCTAATGTAGAGTATAAAATTAGCATATATAGTGAAATTGGAAAATTTTAAAGCTTATTGAAATAGTAGTCGACAAAAACCGTAACTGCCATAATTCTAAAGTCGTGTCAGTAGAGCCTATGAAATGTATGGATATGGATAAATCCGCATCGAATAAAACTATTTATTTTGCGATGCACAAAATATTATTGGCTGTCAGCCACAAATCGAATACAAAGACGTAGGATGCTGCGGCAACGATGCCAAGAATTACGTAAATACAACGATTGAAGAGCTGCACGCTAAGCAATAGGACGATCATGAAAAATAACAACGACAGTACAAATAGCAAGAGTGGTAGTATATGTTGAATATCTTATTAGGGTTCCGTAGTAAATTGCGTGTATGATTTATCAGAAAGCTGTTAATACCGTCTCTATGACGTAGTAATGTCTTCAAGGACCAAAAAATGCGCTGAGTGCTACCATTACCCCGAAAATACGCTAAGTAATTTGTGGGTCATGGTTATATTAACAGTATCGCCATGGCAAAGGCCTACAAGCAGATGGAAAACTCTGACACCAGGACTAACCACCAGCCTATACGAACTTACTAAATAATAAATAAATAAAAAAAAATAATATTTTTGGGACATCTTACACTCGGCTTCTGACCCCAAACTAAGCAAAGCTTGTGATATGGCTGCCAGAGACTGATATACTACATAATATACTTATTTTTAAATACATACTTATATAGATAGTAAATAATAATGCCTTAACTTAGTACACCTACCAAAAAATTGCGACGGTGTTGCGAAAAGATATTGAAATATTAAAAAATAGGGTGGCTCTCCTTCATAAAAAGCAGAGATAAAAATAATATATTTTTTATTTGTCATGAAGCTGGGTTTACTTAATAACAATTTAAAAATCGTTTGTCCTTTGAAGTATTTTGGAGAATCATACTTTGTTTTCCGTATACTTCAATTGCTGTTATATATTTTTGGAATATTTAAAATATATATATATATAAACGCGAAAGTTTGTATGTGTGGATGTTTGTTCCTCATTCACGCAAAAACTACTGAACAGATTGAGATGAAAGTTATTTTGATATTTATACATCAGAAAAACACAAAGGCTATAATTTATATATTGCGTGAAACGCTAAGTTCGCCGGGTCAGCTAGTATAGAATATGTATAACTGACTGACTATGCAATATGCGAGATCAAACAAGTAATACTTTGTTTGAAAAAATGCAAAACATTCACTATATTATAAGGGAATCAGTTTACCAAAACTGTTATACGGAACCCAACTAAATACGGGAAGCACTTTGTCTCAAACGTTATTACTAATAGTCGTCAGCCACAAATCTTGCTATCAGTATAAGTAATAACAATTTGAATGAGATATTATTACCGACCGCACTTAATGGTTTAGCTTTAGACAAGGAGTTTCATTAACTGCTTCATTTAAACGGAGGAAACTATTACAAATATCGTTAGTGAGATGTAGGAGATCACGGAAAGGGTTTAATATCTAGACGGTATCACCGTGACGCCGCGCCTCTGCTGAGGGCAGGGCCGGACCGTAAATTTAGGGGTCCCTGGGCTAATACTACTGAGGGGCCCACCTAATTACGTGTAGTAAACGATTGTTTTTTTTATGTAGTATAAAGATACATTTGGCCACCAAATCGCCTGATGGAAAGTGAATTTGTAGCCGAAGATAGAGTAGGTAGACATAGAAGATACCTATTTACTCTTGACTTAAAGATATCCAAATTGTAATTGTCAGGAAACAATGACGGAGGCAGGGCATTTCAATTCCTGGCGGTCCGCATTATGAAGGAAGAAGCGAATCGCTTAGTACGAGCAGGTGGTACGTCGACTATGTAGGATAGAACGAAACAGAGTCGGAGAGGGAAACAGCGGAGCACGATCGAGATCGAATGAATGAGTAATGGCTGCCGAACATTTTAAGTCATTTCGAAGTACCAAACCCTGAATGTAGACAATTAATTGAATGGGTTTGATTAATCGAAGTATTTGCAGGACTGCAAACTTTATGATATAATTATAGAATTTTTCGCATAATCCTCTATTTTCGACTTTGACAAGAATTAGCTGGGCCCCTGGAACCTACGGGGCCCTGAGCTGAAGCCCAATGCTCGCGATGAAAGTTTCACGTGAAGCTCGCTTTATGACAAGAAGTCACACAATGAGTTTTTGGCCGCGGTGTGTCAACATCGGGGACAAGCAAATAGCTCGCGGTGGGGTCACGGCCTTCATTTCGAGGACGGTTATTTTCGTTGTAAGCTGTCGTCAAGCTATCAAAACAGAATGCACTAGTTGTAAAACTACAACACTATATGGATCTACGATAACAGACGTTGCTTAAATTTATCGCCAAAATTTTAGAAGGCCAAGTATATTTTAGGTTAAATTATCCGAAAATGTGAAATCACGTCTGACGTGTGAGAAAATTCAATTTCAGATTATAATTTGATACATGAAACAGAAACTCATGAAAGGGTGGCCGGTAACGGCACGAAATGAATAAAAATGAAAGGTCTTCCGCTCCGCATGAGACCGCGCGTCATTAGTTGTGTGACGAGTATATTATTAGTAGGGATGTCGTAATAAATAACCTGTTTGTGGTTGAAAGAGGTCGTCATTGTTCGCGCTCCGAGCTCGGGTCGTGTCAAGCGTGCTCCGATACACTTATAGCCGCCATAAAACAAACAACAACTACAACTCGACTCGATATGTCGTCATAATTGCCTCTCGTGTTGCTCTTATTCCAGAACAATGAAATATATACTCGCCACCAGAGAGAACTTGCGGACATTAGATACTCTACTGTAATGACTTCGCAATAATAAGCACAACAAACCCCCGCATTTAGAACGAAATGAAGAAAAAACGAGCTGAAAGAACATGGTTAAGAAATTACTCCAAATTTATTCCTCAGGGAAAACGGGACAGAAATATAATTTATAATAGTCCTGCGTAAATAAAATTAGCCAACCCTTATTTTTGAGAGTTGAAAGTAGTCACGAAAAATGGGTCAAGCTCCAATATAATACTATTTCATTCACCGGACAAACATACCTACATGTTGAATAAATCTACCTTTTCCCTTTTTGACGTATAGCTTTTTGGGGACTTTTGATTAACATCGTCCGGGTTGAGGACCTTTCCTATAACGAAATATTACAAATTTTATCGATATTCTATCCACTTGCCAATTTATGTGTTTGTATAATTTGCATCGATAAAATTAAATGTTACGTTTAAAACACAATCAACGTGATCGTGTACCGTAAAACACTACTCAATTGTTTTATATTGCAAATATAAAGCAGCCGCGTGTAAAATCACGTGTAATGATAATGAGGCAGTTTAACGAGTAAGCTTAAGCGAAATGTATACGTGAGCTGGGTATGTTTCATTACCGGAATGCATACGTTAGTTATGTGGGTATACACCGCCCTGATTACAACAGATGTTGCGACTATCAAGCGTTGATTGCTATGCCTATGTGTCAACTGAACGACTTGGCGAAAGGACCTACCCACTCTGTGTTTTTCTTAATTAAGTATTATCTGTTTTGCACTAGAAAATCCAGCTAATGTAGAGTATAAAATTAGCATATATAGTGAAATTGGAAAATTTTAAAGCTTATTGAAATAGTAGTCGACAAAAACCGTAACTGCCATAATTCTAAAGTCGTGTCAGTAGAGCCTATGAAATGTATGGATATGGATAAATCCGCATCGAATAAAACTATTTATTTTGCGATGCACAAAATATTATTGGCTGTCAGCCACAAATCGAATACAAAGACGTAGGATGCTGCGGCAACGATGCCAAGAATTACGTAAATACAACGATTGAAGAGCTGCACGCTAAGCAATAGGACGATCATGAAAAATAACAACGACAGTACAAATAGCAAGAGTGGTAGTATATGTTGAATATCTTATTAGGGTTCCGTAGTAAATTGCGTGTATGATTTATCAGAAAGCTGTTAATACCGTCTCTATGACGTAGTAATGTCTTCAAGGACCAAAAAATGCGCTGAGTGCTACCATTACCCCGAAAATACGCTAAGTAATTTGTGGGTCATGGTTATATTAACAGTATCGCCATGGCAAAGGCCTACAAGCAGATGGAAAACTCTGACACCAGGACTAACCACCAGCCTATACGAACTTACTAAATAATAAATAAATAAAAAAAAATAATATTTTTGGGACATCTTACACTCGGCTTCTGACCCCAAACTAAGCAAAGCTTGTGATATGGCTGCCAGAGACTGATATACTACATAATATACTTATTTTTAAATACATACTTATATAGATAGTAAATAATAATGCCTTAACTTAGTACACCTACCAAAAAATTGCGACGGTGTTGCGAAAAGATATTGAAATATTAAAAAATAGGGTGGCTCTCCTTCATAAAAAGCAGAGATAAAAATAATATATTTTTTATTTGTCATGAAGCTGGGTTTACTTAATAACAATTTAAAAATCGTTTGTCCTTTGAAGTATTTTGGAGAATCATACTTTGTTTTCCGTATACTTCAATTGCTGTTATATATTTTTGGAATATTTAAAATATATATATATATAAACGCGAAAGTTTGTATGTGTGGATGTTTGTTCCTCATTCACGCAAAAACTACTGAACAGATTGAGATGAAAGTTATTTTGATATTTATACATCAGAAAAACACAAAGGCTATAATTTATATATTGCGTGAAACGCTAAGTTCGCCGGGTCAGCTAGTATAGAATATGTATAACTGACTGACTATGCAATATGCGAGATCAAACAAGTAATACTTTGTTTGAAAAAATGCAAAACATTCACTATATTATAAGGGAATCAGTTTACCAAAACTGTTATACGGAACCCAACTAAATACGGGAAGCACTTTGTCTCAAACGTTATTACTAATAGTCGTCAGCCACAAATCTTGCTATCAGTATAAGTAATAACAATTTGAATGAGATATTATTACCGACCGCACTTAATGGTTTAGCTTTAGACAAGGAGTTTCATTAACTGCTTCATTTAAACGGAGGAAACTATTACAAATATCGTTAGTGAGATGTAGGAGATCACGGAAAGGGTTTAATATCTAGACGGTATCACCGTGACGCCGCGCCTCTGCTGAGGGCAGGGCCGGACCGTAAATTTAGGGGTCCCTGGGCTAATACTACTGAGGGGCCCACCTAATTACGTGTAGTAAACGATTGTTTTTTTTATGTAGTATAAAGATACATTTGGCCACCAAATCGCCTGATGGAAAGTGAATTTGTAGCCGAAGATAGAGTAGGTAGACATAGAAGATACCTATTTACTCTTGACTTAAAGATATCCAAATTGTAATTGTCAGGAAACAATGACGGAGGCAGGGCATTTCAATTCCTGGCGGTCCGCATTATGAAGGAAGAAGCGAATCGCTTAGTACGAGCAGGTGGTACGTCGACTATGTAGGATAGAACGAAACAGAGTCGGAGAGGGAAACAGCGGAGCACGATCGAGATCGAATGAATGAGTAATGGCTGCCGAACATTTTAAGTCATTTCGAAGTACCAAACCCTGAATGTAGACAATTAATTGAATGGGTTTGATTAATCGAAGTATTTGCAGGACTGCAAACTTTATGATATAATTATAGAATTTTTCGCATAATCCTCTATTTTCGACTTTGACAAGAATTAGCTGGGCCCCTGGAACCTACGGGGCCCTGAGCTGAAGCCCAAAAACCATATGATAGATTCGGCCCTGGCTGAGGGGATGAGAAACGGCAGCAAAACAGAGCATAAGCTAAAAGCTCCCCCTGTAAATAATAATCCGCCGAGTCATCGCAGCGACGAGCCGTCGAATAGTTGATGTGTAATGAAAAACATCAAAACTGCTCCGGCAAAACATTTTCACTTTTAATACTAGGGCCGGAGTGGAAGTTAGGTACTTCTTGGAGTAAGGAATAACATCACTCAGTGAAATTTGGATGCGAAAGTGTAAATGTAAATTGGCTGCAGGAAACGGCAAAGTTCGCAGTTTAGCACCTGGTGAAATTTTGATAATTAATCATTCTTCAGGGGCGCACTGCGGTATTTGAAATTGACTGTATTCGGTTAACGTAGCTAAGCATGCCTAGGCGTTTTATAGTGATAAGGGAGCAAACATTATGCTTACGTTGTACGAATATATAATTTTATGCTCAAAGTAGCATAACAGCGCACCTGGGAAAAGTATAATGTTGAGATACTACCACGTATTACTTTAACTTAATTACGTTTAACTATGTAAGTATGCTCATTAAGGTTCTTCTATTCATTCAGAAGCTAAACAAGAAATAATTGACAATAGGATATTCTTTTCGTCCACTAGCAAGGTAAACAGATGACTTTAGCGTCGCGCTAAATGCAAGCGGTCTTATTAAATATCTGTACAGGATCCTTCCATCTCACACAGGGTTTTCAGGCTTATAAAATCTTGATAAACATAACAAATACGGCTTTAATGGCGTACATCTAACAAATGACGTCCTATGGTTGAAATGGTGAAAATGAATAATTATTTTTTGCAGAAAATAGCATGACCGACTTCACTCTTTCTAATAAAAAAATAATTATTGAAATCGGACTACTATAAAAATAGTTATGCGTGGTAACTTATAGAATTAATTTATAAAAATTTACTTAATAGAAAAAATAATAATATTTACGCGTCGAATTGTATACCTCCTCCGGTGGTTCGTCGGTCAAAAAAGGCTCGAGCTCAGTTGTGGTCTTGTGGTACACGGAGACAATTAGCTACTAGAGTCATATTCATATTTCACAGTTGAGAAAAGATGTCTGCTCTCTAAAGCGTACCATGCCATAACCGTGGCAGGCATGAAAAACAACACGATGCTCTACTATACTATAGTGACGCTGTAGTGACAGCGTACCATCACCGCACATCAACGATAGTTGTCGAGAATATTTTGCGGGTTTCAAAATGCTTCCTGTCCGTGATGTTGCTGGTCGATGACGGAACGGTCTAGAGCGCATAATCTCTTACTTTTCAATGCAAACTATTTTTTTTATCTTACACGTTCCTAGCACGGTCATGGTGCGGTAAGTTACAGTGAGCAAACACGTCAATCGTGCTAAGAATCGTAATATAGGACGAACTGAACTTGCCTGTGAAGTTAACTACAAGCTGCGCAATTCCCCTGCGCTGCTGACATATGAAGCTAAAATAAAATAAATTGCTATTGCGCAATGAATTGCCTCGTGATCATAGAAGCTATTAAGTATGACGTATACAATGGGTACCCCAGGCAGGTGCCGGCACCGTGCTCTCAGTTACTCCGCGCGGTACGACCTGCTAAGGTTCGTGGTATACAGGGTACTCACTCCAGGCGGGCGCCGGCACGATGAGTCCGGAGATCATGTCGTCGGAGATGACGGGAGGGTCGGTGGGCGGCGGCGGGCACACCAGCGAGTCGATGATGTCGTCGGTCGCGGCGCGCATCACGCCCGACAGCTCGGGCGGCTCAGTGCGAGACGACCTGCAGATAACTCTTTGTCACCACTACGCCATACACGTTTCTTCAACTTATATGCTAAGCAAAATAAATTCCTAGAACAAAATTTGTAGCAAAAATTTTCGCCAAATAGTCGATCGCAAATGTACGAGATCATAAATTCGAATTTTTAAAAAATCTTAAATTTTCTACGTAAGCGTTTAGTTGCTAATCCATTTACAAAGTGATAAAACCATTACCTTTCATCAATAGGTTAACTGATTTTCTTTTTAGAAATATAGGTAGGCTAAGAAGAAATTAATTCTGAAAATTTCTGCGAATTTCCCAGGTGGCAATGAACTTGAAATCATGATTGCTTGATTGTATAACATTAAATATTTCTCTGATTACGTACATAAAAGCGTTTATTTATTCATCAGCATTACTTATATTTTGAGCGACTTAATAACCTTATGAAAAGCATGACACCGTACATTTTTTACATACAGCTTTTTACGTTCGTGCCAGTGAATGAAATACATTTTCATAAACTCAAAAAGAGATTCCAGGGAAGTTTCTAATTGCATAAATATTAATGAACTCGACTGTGCCAGCGAAAAGAATTTGAGCAAGTCCAGTGTAGTTGGCAAGAAATAAAGGAATACTCCCCCGATGTCGCATCGCATTAAACTTGCTCAAAAACATCAAGTGTTCAGTGAGCGGGTAGATTCCACACGTCGGACAGATTGTCGTCACTGGTTACGCAGGTCTCACTGCCCTAGGGGCTTTCTGAGGGACGGCTTCCGCAAACATATTGATCCGACGTCATTTTCAGATTAAATCGAGTTTCCATACAAACACGATCAGACAACGTAATTCGCAGAGAAAACGTGAAAATGATTGAAACGGAATCGACGTGCCATGGTTCATGTGGAGCAACGTTTTGCATATGCTAGGGCATATTGATTCAAGTGCACGTCAAACAGATTGAATCGAGCAGCATCTGTATTCCGGGCACACAGCCCGATCATGTGCATTAGTAGGTAAGCTGCCGAATAACGCCGAGATCAAATCGAGATCTAAACATAGAATTTCATTCGCGGAACGTATCATTTCCATGAATGGAATTTAATCATGGCCGTGTTCTGAGCGCAGATACCTAACGTAACTGAAGACTTTGATGGCAAACTGTACGAAACAAATATCACGGCACGAATCGGTCGTTGCGAGCGTTCCGCGATAATGAAGATGAAACGAAAATGTTTCCCTTTTTTCAGCCCGGAATGGGCTTTTTGTCTACAAGTACAATATTATACGTACAGTTGTTGCTCGATACCGATATCGATTCCATTAATTTACAACTTTTTATTTAAAAGCGGGCGATGTCTGATTTCGATTGTAAAATCTGAATTGGTTAACTTAATTGGTTTTGTTCACGATATCGTTAATGTCAACGTACGTACAATATGTATTGAACCGAACCTACATACAAACAAAAATTAGGGCACCGTTAGCCACATAATTTGTTAATTATACGGAGCGAAAACTTGAGCGCGTTTTACGAGACAATAACGCCGACCGCCTTTAAGCCGTAACGGCGCGGCGTATACGAGCGGAACGAGCGGCGAGATGAAACAAGTCACAACGGCAATATCGCGTAGCTCGTGTCGAGATGACATTTGTTGGGAGACATTATTCGAGGCGGCGCGGCGCAGTGGAGAGGCTCAATTGCGGTCGGTGACAATGGGTCGGGCAGGTGAGGCGCTGCAGGCAGCGGGCGCGAGGGCGCGCGTATGTAGGTCGGGCGGCCGCGGCTCTAAGCTCGTCGCGCCCGCGAAAGGTCAGGTGTATGAGGGCGGGAAACGCCGATGAACGGGCCCGCCACCCTGCTCTTCCGGCGCCGGCACTCCGCGCTTTAACTTCCGTTTATTAGGTGCTCTAGGCGCTCACTTCCCATGCCGCGAGTGCTCCACTCTCGCAACACAAAACGGACGACCTGACCTCTTTATTGAGAAAAACTCGCTTCGGCCCGCGACGATTTATTCTAATTCGATGTTAACGAATGCGCCTTGCCGGGTCGCTCGATTAATGAACGAACGGCTGTTAACTCTGTCGAGGATCGACGAAGTTTCGTTAACGCAGAAAATGTACATCGCGACAGTCGAGTTCATTATTCTATTTGTGTCCTTAATTAAGTAAAATCGTTCTAAAAGTCGACAGATACAGTTGAAGAGAGGGGTAAATAGGTGTGTAAAGAGATGAAAAGTGCGTGGGTACGATACCTCATCATCATGACGAGCGAGAGCTCCTCCTGCAGCACGCTCTCCAGGTACATCATGTCGAGGTCGGACACGATCGCTCCGTTGATCACCATTATCTCGTCGCCTTTGATTATACCTGGCACAGAAACCGCCGAGTCTGCCATGATTGTCTTTACCTTTTTTAAAGCGCTCTTATAATGAAAAACAATCGAGATTAAAATTCGAATGTTGTTCTACGGGATATCGATTCGAAGCATTACGGATTCGAAGCTGATGAAAAGTGTTTTTTTCTGTCGTTACAAAGGCTCCGAGAAAAATATAAAGTAGGCTTAAAAACGTAGAACAAAGGCGAGTCGCGAGCGAGTAAGTCGTTCACAATGGGAAACAATACATAATAAGTTTGAGACGGAGGCGAAAGTGTGTAGAGATTATTATAATTTTTGGTGGTTGTAGGCGTGACGTGGGGTATTGGAGGGCTGTTGTGCTGGGGGGAGCACATTACCGTTCTGCATGGCGACACTCTTGTCCTCGACGCGGCTGACGTAGCAGCAGAGCTCGTCCTGGCGCTCGGCGTTCTCGATGAGCTCGGCCTCCACGCTGAAGCCCCACATCTGCTCGAGCGTGTTTCGCTGCAGCTCCACTTGGTACAGGATCTTGGCGCACACCTCCACCACTTCGTGAGTGTGCAACTATAAAACATAATTTTATATAAAAGTCGCAAAAAAAAATTGAAATAAAAAAATTTAAAACTATGAAACATCCCTGGTGCTTAATGCGGATTATTTATATTATAGCTACAGAGTACATAGTAGTAAAATTGACATTAAAACGTTTTCAGCATTAAATTTTATAATTATCAAATTCGGTGTGTAAACATATGGTTACTGCAATTGTAAGTAGGTACTCGTACTTGCCAAAGAAATGGAAAAATAATACCGATTTCTTATTTTATTCGATTTTGACTAGTAAACTACGTTTTGCTTTGGGTGAAAATAGTGGTTTAATTTTTGTTAAAACACGCAAATTAAAACTTTTGTAAGAAAAAAACGTGACAGATAACACCGCCCAATAAATCACCTAAATGCAAATTATCCATATTTTTTTTATCAATGTTTCGTTTCAATCTACCAATCAATATTTTTACAAGCTTTCATTTAACTTGCAATGGATGTACCTATATATGTAGGTAGGTAGGTGTAGGTACCTATGTAAATTCGGGTGAAATCTTGCAAGTTACATTTTACCAACTTCCCGGTTTCCGATTGAGCTGAAATTTTGCACGCATATGTAGGTATTTCGCGTGACAATGCAATAATATAGTACCAAATCTGATGATGGAGTTGGGAGGTGGCCACAGGAACTCCTGTACCAAACAAGATAGACCCGTCGTGTTTGGCTTCGTTATACTTGTCTTGGCTAGCACTCTGCTGCTACATGATATTCAGAATCTCAAAAACTTGTATTATAAAAGGATACATTTTTATGATAATTTATTTGACTACAAAATCATCAACAAAAATTGAATAAAAAGATGATTTTACAGCATGACCCATTACCTAAAAGTTGCCATCACGAGCATTTCGCAAAGCAATACATTTATATCTATTTTTCCCTAAGCCGCGAGTTTCTTTTCAGAGTTATTTTAAATTAAAATTGCTAAAAACTTGTAAGGGATTAGAGCGAAGGAGATTTAACTTGAATGAGATATCTTTACGTAATCTTAACCTCGGCGTCGCAAGCGCGCAAAGATATCGGTATAAGTCCGTATTTTAAAGCTTGGATTTTCTCTCAACTAAAGTTGTGTTACGTAGACGCTGAAGTAAGTACCTACCTTTATTGGTATTATGTAGTGTCTATCTATAGTTAAAGGCGTGCGGTTCGTTTGTTTGCTCTATTTGTGTCTGGTTTGTCTAAGGAGGCTGGAAGCTTTGGAAACTATGTTGTAAATTTGCTCCGGACACAAAAGGTTTCCTCGAAATCATGAGTACGGGTAGAGGGTGCTGCGATTGTTTTATTATTTCCTGTACTCGATATAATACGTACTCGGAATGTTCGATTACATATTATATTGTCAAATCTAGAGATGTGTGGGAGCATTGTGGGAGTATGTAGCATTATGAACTTTCCATTCAAATGTCACTCAAAAGGTTTGAATGAAGTTAGATTATATCCTAGCATGACCCTAGATTAGCTAAGTTTTTCTTTTATCCCCAAATCCGCAATCACTGTTTATGTAGAATAGCGAATAAAATTGGCATAGCTAAGATAATACGTTTAGTATAAAGTAGATACGATGGCATATTATGTGTTTTTGAATCTCGTCGAAAGGACTGAGGTGACAATTTAAATAGAGTTGCGTTTGACTAAATCATTGCTAGAACATCGTGCTTAAGTAAGCTTAGGCATATTAGATAGTTCACACATAATTAATTATTAAAACTTCAAGCAGAGATTGTAAGTATTTTTGCACAAAGGTCACATTCTCTTGGATCAAACAAGAAGCTTGATTTGTCACTAAATGCTCAATTTGAAAAAGTAATTCCAGTCGTTATACGCAAGTTGTTTTCAAGAAAATTCTCAATTCCAAAAGCTCGACTTTCCACGTGAAAAGTTAAATTTCCACACTAAAACACCGAAAACTCGGTGTTAGAGCAAATGTTACGAAAGTCAACGACTCACGAGATATTCCTCGAAGCGCAAAGATGTCCATTCATAGGAGATTTCTACATAAAGTTATTTTACCATTTTCCGTAAGACCCAGGCCCCAGCAAAGCGGAGAACAGCGGAGCTTGTGTGCAGTGACAGTTGTAATCCATTGCAGAAATTTTAAGTCTATTTAACAATAGTTATTTTACGCAAAAAATCGCAACACCGACTTCCTGGTACAGAATTTGAATAGTTTGCACGAATTTATGTGACATCCATGTACATAATTGTTGAATTATCAAAAACGGCTCAGCTGATTTCGATAAAATGTAAATGGGACTACCTCGGAAGTATACCTTTTTGAAACATAAAGATTTTTTTAAATCGGTTCACAATTGGCGTAAATATCGATGAACATACTCGTACACAAAAGCGTTAAACGTTTAACGCAACCTTGTTGAAAGTCGCATTAGAAGTTTCACTTCAAAATTGTTCCGCTCTGCTCAGAACTGTATTTTGTTCTCGCCAAGCAAATACGAAATTTCTGCCATGGTCTACAACGCTATGACAAGGTTCACTCCGGTTCGCTTTGGTGGAGTCTGCGCTTAACACCAGACCAAGTTTCAGACTTTAGGTGGAAAGTCTGCGGCTACAACGCGCATTCAAATCATACATTACTGATGTTGGGGAGTGATAAGCAAATGTTACTGTTTGTGAAATGCGAAATGGTCGGCCAACTTCAGTAATACGCTGAGATAATGTTAATTGTTTGTTGGGGTCTGTAAGAGCTACTTTTCCCTTTGTCAGAAACGCCTTCATCTTTGTTGTAATGTTAGCTTATTTATGTAATACTTCATTGCACACCATTTGTGGAAAAGGAGAATTTAATGCTTAAATCATTAGTTTTAAGTGCCATAAAATATGTTAAGCAATTGTTTCTAGGTACAAAAATTGTGGTGTCACTAAAAACCTGAAAAAAGTGAAATTTATTATCACAATTAAACAATTAAAAGCTGATAACGATAAAATATACAGGTGATAAATAGTTATATGTAATCAGTTATAAATATTTATAATTATGTTCCCCTATGTTACGATAAATATTTATTAATCATTGTCTAAGTCAGCTATAATTTCTTAACTACTGATGCCTAGGAATCATGCAGCTATGTTCGCCAAAAACACTCCAATTTATTCACCTTCAACACAAACGCTAGAAGACACAACCAACTTGTAGCTCCCGAACCAAAACTTAAAATAATTAAAAAAAGTCCAGAATAAAATATATAATTGCTTACCCAATTATTTAAAAAACGAAACCAGTGAAAAAATATTTTATAATAAACTGAATCAATTCCTGCTCCACAAATGCTATTACAGTTTGAAAGACTACTTTGACGACAAAAACATAACGATTAAAACCTAATAATGATATGGACAATACACTTGATTACATATATAAATCAGATATAAGTATTTAAAGCATGTTAACTTATGTTATGTGGTTAGATGAATAATTGTGTAAGGTTATGTGGTATGTATAAGTTTAATCTAAGGATACATTTTCTTAGATATGAGTCCTTTAAGTACTTATGTTTGCAATGCCCTAACAGGGTATGTACCTATCCATTAAGATTAGTGTACATAATGCAAGAAATTAATAAATACTAAATCATTTCAATGAACTGAGCTTTTAAATTTCCGAAGTAGGTAACAAATGACGAGGGTTTAACTACCAACATCACGCTTATGCTACGGGGTTTACCGTATAATAGGCATGTTTAGTGAGTATAAAAATCCTAATTATAATAAGTAAGTTAGTTAGATTTTGAAACAATATTGGAAACATATTTTTTCTTTTGTCAATAAAACAATTATTTACAAAGATAAGCGTCAAATTTGAGCGTGGGGGCTTGTGACGTCACTAGCCGGTATCGGTACCAGTACATTTGTCGTAGGTTTGTGACGTCACGTCTCGTTCCATTAACGAGAAATATCAATTTTTGTTAAATTGACAAAAAAAAATACGTGTAAAATTTTTTGGTAATCTATTTGAAGGACTAATTTTATTTTTTAGTAAACAAGCCTATTATAATTATTGCTAAGTACCGTAACATATACAATAATGTGTTCAAATCGCCAAAGTTTCAAAATATGATGCATCACTTCTAATTGGAATATAAGCGTAATTATCGATAGGATCGCCTTAAAGATGGTTGGGTTTTTTACTGACATATTAAGATGGATATAGGTATATTGGGAGTAGATTATCCTTGTACTGTCGGACCGCAATCAAGGAGAAACGTGATATATCCTCGGAGAAGCGATGGATTAAAACCCAATTAGATTGATCAGGAAGTAACGTTCCTTAATTTAACTATCAACCCGTGTCTAATTACCTATTCTGGTTACCTTGTCAGATTTTACGTTGACAATGGTATTATTGAAGAGATATTTGGATCACTTTGTCTATTTGAAATATCAAATTGGATACATCAACGGTGGTGTTCTTAGTTGTAAAAAAACATTGATAATGAGGACCTCTAGGTATAACGCGCTTTCAACGGGTATTAAATTAGAAATTCATGAGGAAGGTCTTTGCCAAGCAGCGGGAGTCCGACCGTTGAAATGATGATGATAGACTTTAATACTTAAACATGTTGTTTGATGAAATATCGTGCAAGTCTAACAAGAGTTCATAATTTTTAGCTTTAGCCTAACGCTAAATAAAACCTTCTAACAAATTATTAGTATGGTCTGTAAGATGTCCCCAAATATTTATTTATTTATCTTTAATATCTACTTTAAATAACACGGAGATTCAATTACAAGGAATAATTTAATTTACAAGAAATTGGCAAGTATAATATTACGCTGAAATTAAATAAGACGAACTCGCTCCAAGATCGAAAAGTGTTTGCAATATAACTTTTTGATAAGCACACAGCAGCGAGGCGTGCAAGTGTAAGTACTGTATAATGGAACGCCACTGTCAGACCCTTCTCACGTCACTCACGATGACAAAACATTTTATATTTATACCTATATATTAATTTAATATGTTGCCATCTAACCGCAAGCTGTATGCTGCTGGAAATTTAATTAAAAAAATTACACGTTCCCGCCGCGGCCTGGCGACCAATTAGGAAACATGACATCGTTCTGTCTGATGATCCTTTTGGAAATGTAAATTCCACGATTTAGTTTTTTAAATAAACGGTTTCAACGGAGACACCGCAGTCAAAGAGCGTCATTAGCTTAATTGCTTGACTTGTTTCGAAACGAACAAAGGCTCGTGTCTTTTATTGCAGATTGTAGAGTTTCTAAGTAAATATGAGAGTCCGATTTGTTGACAAACTTTACAAATGGAAAATGTATTGGAATCGACCTCATATTGCAAAAGAGCTATATTGAAGAGGAAAATCAAGTGAAAGATGAAAATACTTATATTATAATTCAGAGAACTGATATTTCATTTGAATCTGAATATTGGAACGCACACAGTTGCGGAATGCCGAAATATTGATAATAAACAATATACATACTCGTATTTCTATTACCAAGAGAGAGCGCCGATTTTGTTTGTCTATATGTTCCGGGTAATCTCCGGAACTATTTTCAAAAATTCTTTCACTATTTGAAAAGTACGCTTTTCTTGTGTGTTTGCCTACCGGTGCCGCCAAAACATTTTTTGGCTTTCGACTAAATGTATGCTCTCATGTATGTATGTATGTTCAGCTTTTTTGCTAAGTCGGTGCCGTAATAAAATAAATGTAGTTTAAAATTTACCATATATGTTACCACTTAAAAGCAGACTGCGACACTGGCAGACACACACACTTTTTCAACCCAGGTATAGATGAAGCGGGCCGCTAGTACGAATATAACTTATCATCTTGTATATTACCCACGCAATAAACAGATATTATATGACTATAAATAATGTAGGTACATACGTAAGTTTCTATGAGGTCGGTGCGGTGCGGCACGAAGTAGTTGTGGTCCTCCATGTCGCGGCGTTTCTTGACGCGCACGAAGTGCTCGAGCGCGTTGAGCGAGCGGCGCGCGCACGCTGCCCCGAGGAACTCCTCAACCGACATGCCCTCGCGCACGCCCACCGTAGCCGTCGTGCCTTCCGGCAGCGACACGCGCACCGCCGCTTCGCCCTCTTCGCGGGACATCTGGACCATCATAATACATTATTGAGCTCCATAACTATGTTCTATCGCCTTATCGTGACCCAAATACCCTTCAATAGTAAACCCTTGTCTAGCAGTGAATTCTTAAAATGTAGTACAAGACAGTTAACTAGTTGATTATCGAATGCTTAGAGGAAAAGAAAACAAAAAATTCGCCACATGTTTGATTTAGAAGAGCTGTATTCCATCCGGAAGGTATTTTTTTATCCATCCGGATAAAACAATGAAATTTTTGGCCGTACTGGTTTTGGTAAATAACGATTGCGGGGTGCACTCGTGTTTTAATTACACTTCGAAGACAATTTATTTATTTAGGGTTCCGTACTCAAAGGCTAAAAACGGGACCCTATCACTAAGACTCCCCTGTCCGTCCGTCTGTCTGTCTCTCTGTCTGTCACCGGGCTGTGTTTATTTTTATCGATACCTAGCACGACAGCTATATTTTTATTGCTGCCCAAGACAGGCAAGAAGAGTCAAGAGCAATGTGTCTCTATTTTAGGACGCTACGCCAACAAAAGTCAGCTACTGCAAAGTTGTTGTTTTCTATCTTATAGTTGCCCACGACGAATTTAGAAATTATTATTAGAATGTGGCCAATGTGTTGCGTTAATTAATTTTAAAATTAATTTATTGCAACATACACCGATTTAGATTTTTGACTCTATTTGAAAACATCACACACATCAATAACTTTAATAAGCAACATATTATACAAAATGAAGTTCAATTAAAATTTTCTGCGAAATCGCCAGACTAGCAACATACGAACCAATTAATTAATTGTAAACAGGTGGAAGCGAATGAATTTCGTTAATTCAGTTGAAATTCAAACAACAGACCGCATAATGAAACCATTTTCTGATGGATTGGAGTTGTTATCATTAAAGCTTTTAGGTAACACATACGTTTACAAAATAATACATATACACACGCTCCCGTACACAGCTATACAAATAACCCGGAGCTGATCCGAGTATCAAGGCACTTCCGTTTGATTTAGAGCGTGGCGAGAGAGCTGCCATATATCTTTTTCTAAAACAATATAGGTGTGTACTCTCTGGCTTTGAAATTCGCGTTGAGCGACCCATTTTATATTGTTTTAGTTATAAAACAAACTCAGAGAGGTCCACTCTAAAATTTTATAATATGAAAAGCTTTTTGCTCATTATTTCCACGGAAGTAAAAAATGTGCTTGCGGATTCAAGTATACTTATGTCTCCGCATAATCGTATTTGTTTCAAAGTCACCACAGCCACGTACCTTTATGAGTATAAGTACCTTGATTATACATAATATTGATATTATGAATTCGAGTTTAATGTCATAATTTATGTAAAATCTCAAGCCTGAAGTAAATTGAATCCATGAACGTCGAGGCAAGATTATTTCTTCAAAGCGAGAATCGTCAAATAATCCTGCTTTCAAACGAGTTTGGCTGCAATTTGTTGACAAAACAATGGTGGTTAATGACAAGCAGTCACCGGCACCCGGCCTGGGTAATGGTCCCCTTTCGTGACGAACCGTATTACGTTCTGTTACGGATTAGGGGCGCGCCACCTCGGCCTTCCCGATTCCAATGGCTGTGATTTATACGACCTTTCGCTCAGATAAAAAAATACATTTTGTACATACACCGCGGCTGGGTTGAGGTAGAATGCCAAGAAAATTTTGGTACACCATTTCACAAACGCTCGGAAAACGGAGTCGGAACCCGCTCCGAGTATATTGCAATTTCACACTGATTCAGCTAGTTTCCGGGAAGTGCTCCACTAAAAACAACTTTTGCGATCTAAGATTGTAGTTAACTACGCGTCGCTATAAAGTTTAGAAAGAAAAGATGGCGTTTTCTCGGACTAAAAACAAACTGAAGCGGAACCAATAAAGTTAGTAAAACGGACGTAAGTCTCGGTAGGTAATTCATGCCCCATTTGAAATATTGTTGTGTACTTTAGTTAACTTAATCATGACTCAGCTCCTCCATTTACCATGAAGGGTAACGGACTTTGAAATGGGTATTTGACATTTTAGTTCTATGCCGTCCGCTTGCCACTAGTTGAGACTGACAAAGAAATTAATGGAGGGTTGCGTGCGGTGTCCGAGGACGTTAGAATGGGATCGGACGGACGGATTACACCTCCAAAAGAAGCTTAGTTTGACTGTAAGAAAAACCTTGTGTCGGGTTAAATCCCTACCCTACCGATATCATCGTGAGTAAGGCATTCAGAGAAGTAGGTATCTATGTATATTTCACAGAAATCTTAGCGTAACATAATTTTTCACTGTAGAGCTTGTAGCGTAGCTTAACGAGGTGTTTGTTAGCGATCACCGAAATTAAGCATTTCCCGCACGGTCGGTATTTGGATGGGTGACCGCGGGTGGCATTTTCCAACTGAGCACTTCCATGGCTCGGATGACACGTTAAATTGTAGGCCTCGGTTGTTTTAATCGTTAAGCTATGTCAGAGGCCTTCAGGCTGATTTCGGCTACGGCGACCATTTTCTGTATATTATGGGTATTGGGTATGGTTACTGATGGGTACTCACATGGCTGATGTACCCAATTTTAGCGGAGCCTGTCCTAGGACAGTGGCTACATGTGAGGAGTTTATTTATGTAATTGTATGTACGAGTAATGTTGGACGGCGGACCCGGCCTGTACGAACTTACTTCACAGAAATATTGCTACCTAGAAGTTGATGATTTAGTCAGGTTCTTAGAAACTTTTATGATGTTTTCGATATTCTTTTCAAAGAGAGTGCGGTCACGTATTGTCTCGAAACAAAGGCAATGAAATTCGAGAACGTTGTGAACGCCATTAATTTTATATCTGAAAAAGTATCGCTGAAGTAAGGAGACAATTCCGATTGGCAGTTGTTTGGATGATACAAAAACAATGAGAAACATGATATTATAAAATCACATGACAGTCTTACAAAGCTACACAATAGGCAGACAATGCAGCGAGCTTTAATTAAATACTGTGATCAATAACGTATTAGACTATGTGTTTTTACTGATTGGTAGAAAATCAATGAAAGCATGTGTAATACTGTATTTACTGCTATTTACTTATTTTAGCAAACAATATTGACTCTGAATAGCATAATCAAGACATTGAATGAAACGGTGCGATTTGGACTGAAAAAGTAATGGAAAATTGAATTATTTACAAAATTAATATACACTTGTGCATATGTAGTTTTATCTGTAGTTCAGCTTGTCTGCATCATCATCATAATTGTACTAACTTTAAAACTATTGAGTTTATAAAGCTCAATAGTTAATTAATAGCTCAAATATTATTATAGGTGAGATTCTTGCTCTGCTCCATCTGTTTCTTGACTTGAAATACTTAACTATAGATCTAGGTTGTAATAATTATTTTCACAAAAAATTGCATGATCGACTTATATTGCACAAAAAATTGCATGATAAGACTTAGAGTTCGCGAATAGTTTGCACGGATCGATGTAGCAATTTTACAGTATTGTTGATTTTTTTTTTCGAAAATGGCTCAGCCGATTTCGATCACTTTGAAATGAGTCCAATTTCGAAGTGAACCCTTTCCAATACCTTTTTTTATTGAAATCGTACCACTAAGTAAAAAGTATTTCGTGATTATACTTAAGAAATATACACGTCGACTTGAGTACCTCCTCTGTTTCGTGGGTCAAAAAGAGGGCTAGAGGGCGATAGAGGAGGTTGCTTGATAACATGGCACAGTATGACATAGAAATATAATTTGTTTCCTAAGACACGTACCTGCATGGATCGTCGGCTAGAGCCAGAGTTGGAGCGGGAGAGGTTGGGCGCCCGTCGTTTCGTAGCGCCGCGGCCCGCCAGCAGGTTATTGAGCAGAGAGGGCGAGCGCGCGCAGATGAACGCGTGGAATGAAGACACCGTGAACACGCCCAGCTTGTTCAGAGTGCTCTTCGTGCCTCGCGATACGTGCGTCAAAAGAGACTGGAACAAACAGATACTTCAGCACACAAGCACGTGCGCCATTTTCATTGTTTTTCCGGAATTTCTATCTAAAAACTTTGTGCACCTCTGTAAATCTCCTAAAGTAAGGAACACTTTCCGATAACAGGATAACAAATTTCTATAGAGCACCCTAAAGCACTGAAGGAACGTAGAACAAGAAAACGGGATATTTACTCCCTCCGATGCATAATTGCTCTTCCCATTAATTTCCCAGCCCCTGTTTTCTTCTAACCACTCCGCCTGATAAGAAGAGAGCAAAATATAAGGAATTTAGGAGAATATTAGGGAGAGTTATATTGTGGTGCAATTTTGAATTGGTCTGGTTGACATAATCTGGAGCTAATTTGTGTAGGCAATAGCCAAGGATGTTGTGTACAAACAATAAAAATTCATTATACAAATGTAATACCTACATGAAATACATCCATGGCAATAGTTGATATGGATAATTATGTGTCCATTCAATTATTAAATCTAACTAATTTTTGTTTGTAACGTAGTCTGAGATGACTACTAAATTATTATTAGAATTAGAATGATTTGGGAAAGGCGACAAATGTTTTAACAACATTATTTTTATGTATGTCTAGTCATTGAGTAATAAATATGTAAACGTACTCGATATATCAGTTAAAAGGGGCTGTACCAGCTTAAATGCAATTAAATATTGAAAGTCGGATGCAATTTTGTGTTCTCTGGGAAATCCACACATTTAAAAACCATCTGAAGTTTGTTTTGCATTAAAATCTTCTGATCTATTTCGACATAAAATGGAGACGTGATATCGACGTACATAATATTAAACCTTTGATATGTCTTCCAATTCGCCTTGAGAAGCTTCCGGTATTTACGTAAAAAATACACTTTTCACGGTTTTACGATAACACCTAACCCATGAAATTGATAAACTGAAGCTTATTTAGAGTTTGTAACGGTAATACCCAAATAAATATTTATGAGAGGACAAGTTATAAAGATATTGATCTTCGTTCGTTCAGACGTTCTAATTTTTAATATTAAAGATCAGAAAATGGCAAAATGAATTCTTGGAATGCTGGTATGCCGTAGCCTCCGTGGAGGATATTGGAATATCCGTTAATCAGACCCCATTCCTGTTATAAATTGTGAGCATTTTTATTATTCGCGTATTGGATGGCCGTTATGACGTGGCGTGACATGGGTCGCCCGTAACAGATTCGAACCCCGCTCCCGGTCAACGGAACTGTCAATTTGATAGCAGAGCCAACAAATTTCCATTCTCTGTCACCACGATAAAATCACTTGACGATTCGGCATCCCCCTTCCCATATACCTTATTATTGAGTGATAAATTGCGTGCGTCCCGTTATTTTGGGATTGGTGGAAACAATACTGGATATTTATCAGGTATCGAGTGAGTTATGGCGACAACAGAAGGATGCACAATACACAAGGATAATCAAATAAATAGGGAGCTACAGTGAAAAATGGTTCAGTAAATTCAGAAGGAAACACGTTACTAAAAGAATTTACAGGGATAGAAATAAAATCAAAACGTGGACTGCCGAAGAACAATGGGAATCATCACATCGCTGCTAACGAAAATTAAAGTAATGTTGATAGAATGGTAGACTTGACATAGGTTGATTTTCAAATCTGTTTCAGCATGAACCACATACACCAGGGTCTGTAGAGAAGTTTAAAATTGATCGAATCTGAATGTACATAATAGAGAGGGCTTAGTTTAGAATTTTAGATCACACCCTGATTTAGTAGTCTCGGTGCATTGCGTAAATTCCGCGAGCAGATCGGTGATCCGCAAGTAGCACCCTTACGAGTTTGACGCATGTGCCAGCCGCTTTTCTCTAGATATACCTTTGGATTGGGCAGCTCCCCGCTCTGCAGGCTGGCCATGTAGCAGCGCAGGCGGAACTGCTCGCAGTGGAGCCGCTCCAGGTTCTCCTCCCACTGCAGCATCTGCACGGCGAGCTGCGCCCGAGTCTCCGGGTCCGACACCACTGATTGTTGTAGGTCTGCCATGTGTTTCAACTTGTGATCCTGCGATTATATTATATCATTAGGGAAGGCTATCCATCAAAATACTGGTGTGAACTCACCTAGTTTGTATGGCTATGGCTGCACTTTCCATGTTTGTACTTATTATGCAATATTTTTATTTTATGTAATTTGTAAAATTCTATACAGTGTGGCGAAGTGGTGGTGACATAACGCTTGACGGTGGGAGCACATTCGCTCTACAATTAAGTATGAGTCGTGGGTTTGAATCCGGTCCCGTACCGTGTCATCTTCCATGTACTCTATAGGTGTTTCTTAGTCCGTTTTCATCTGTATCCGCGGGTGATATTTATAACTTAGCGTAGCGTAGCTTAGATGATACATTAATTGTACTTTTGAATTTAAATGCCGTATAACTAACTCCATGATCAGTGGCGAATTCATTTTCTTAAGTACCTATATTAAAAACCATATAATAACTAATAGTAGGTACCTACTAATAGTGACTCTATCCTTCAGACAACTAAATCCAATATGAAATTTCACGTGTTACGATTGACGTGAACATATATTTATTGGAGCTAGTATTGTTCATTACAATGACGATATGGAATACACGTTTTACTATAAACAATTAACCGTTTCAAATATGAAATAATTACCGATAATAGTGAAACCATACACATTACCGGTCTTTCCCCAATCGTTTCATGACAGAACGCATCCGTATAACTCATTCACACATAATTCTACCGTAGAAAAAATCTCCAATAACCCTTTGACACTTTCTCTATCACATAGCCGTCTCGAGATAAACACGTTCCGACTGAAATAGCCAGTCAAAGCGAGAATGCGTTAAGTTAGCACTCCACCAAAGCGGATACGAGCGAAACTATAGTAAGCAGGGTGTTGTAGTCTATAGCAAAAATGCCTTACTTTTTTAATAAATATTCTAAAAACAATAAATATTCTATTCAGCTCCCGATTGTGGTTTGCTTCTCAAGTTATGAAGCAAATATGGAATTTGTGAATATAGGTAGTACTATATTACAATTAAAAGTCAAAATCTGAATCAAAATAACTTTTAAAAGTGGGTTTCGTATTTTGTCATGTACACAAAATATTTAAATGTTACGATCAAAATTAGCAAACTTTTTATTTAGCAAAGAATTTTTAGTATTCTAGATCAATGAAATTAAACAATCATGTCAGTGATTACATTCTGTCCATATTTGCACATCTCCGCTGCGCTTTGGTGGAATCTAAGCCTTAGCGTGGGCGTCATTCTACACATGAGCGCAGCCGGATAGAGGGAACTCTTGCATTAGTTATAATGTTGGCGAAGACGGTCAAAAAAGCCCCAAGCTAAGCCCCATCTAAAGAAACTACTGACCTCCAAGCTTAAGCTCTTATAAAGAGCGTCCTTAACCTCATTTACGTTTCATAGTATGAGTGAAATAGTCACAGTTTTGTGTTGCTCAAAGTTTTGTTTTATAGCCGGTGCGAATTGCGATCCTGTGACGTTTTGAAAATAATAATTGGAATTAATCACAATAGATACCAGAGGGATAATATGGATGATCGAGAAAATCTGAAAGAATTGCATCGATTTAATATGGCACAAGTTAGAAAGAGACATGAAAAATATTTCGATTCATTGTTTGTTATCTGATTTTTAGACAAGGAACGTCAAATCCCAATACTTATTTGACAGTTTTGACAGCTTTCTTGCTTTCCATGCATTTTTGGGGTTAAGAATTGAATCAAGTGACAACAGCATTATCAATCTGTTATGTATAGGTGGTATAGATATCTGTAGAATTAATGTACATATTTTGACATTACTGGTTCGTCACATGGCGAAGAATCCTGAATAGGTTCAATACCGCAGCGGCGAGCGTGTTAGGTATGGCCCTATCAGTAAGCCCATGCGACAGTGAACTATTAAAAGGCCGCTATATAAAAGTTAAACTTTAGAACGACACGATATAATTTAAGATCGTATGTGACTAGCAGGAGAGGCGGGTCCACGAACTTGCGCCGAGGATGACGTGTGCTATGAATATTAATAAGCGCGTGCTCCCACCTGTCCGCGATTACCATCGCGGTGATAAAACAAATTGTTCGCCACACCAAGTGTCCCTCGAAACTTTGAATAATTACTCATTTTATGTTTAGGATATTAATTGTTAATTTTATGCTATTTTGAAAAGATTATAATTTGGCATTTTTCATTATTTCTGCCCACGATAAGTAAAAAGGCGCATGTAAAATCTTGTATTTCGATATTCACTGGAAGATGAGCTTTTTTCGAGTCTCGCGATTTACAGGGTTATTTCTAATCAATTAGCATCATTAATAGATGTATTTAATGGTAGTGTTTTAGGGTCTTAATCTATACATCAAAACTAATAAATTTTGATCTAAAACTTTTATAAAAAAAAAAGTTGTTCCATAGAAAAGTATCGTTCACCCGCAAAATGTATGGAACAGATGATTCTTTTTTTGAGTTTTGTAAAGAGTCGCAGAAATAAAGGTTTTGATTTTGATGTATAGAATAAGCCCCTAAAAGGATGCTAATTGATTAGGAATAACCCTGTATATAATAGAAAAAAGCGCATTTGCCAGTTTAAGCGTCTTAATTTCGAAATAAAAGATCTTAGATTCGCCTTTTACCTATCGGGGGTTGATTTATTGTAAAAACATTTCCAAAAATTGTGAGCATCAGTGTGACTTAGCTTAGTTGGTAAAGCGTCGGGACGGAAATTTGTACTCTGCGGAAGTTAAGTTCAAATCCTGGGATGACAAAAAAATTCAAATGCTGCGATAGCAATAATATTTATAATTGCATGTACTTTACCGAAAAATAAGTACTCGTCTTTGAAGTCACGGTATAATTATGTAAGAAATGATACAAATACAGAATAAAAAATGACAGAGATGAAATTTACAAAGAACTCCATGCCTATCTAAACAAGAATGCTCGTATAAAAAAATTACACACTGCTAAAGCAAAAGTGTGTAATACTCGTGTTGTATTTAATTTGGAATAAGTAGGAATAAAAGGCAAAACAATAAAGGCCGCTTGCATGTAGAGATTGTAGAGAGCGGAATGTAAAACTCTTGGAGCGAGAGCTTTGTTGATCAATTCGAGTCTTCATTTCCAGTATTTGCATCGTAGAGTTAATCGCAAACAAGGCTGGCCGGCGTACATATTACTGGGATATACGAGTAGCGTGGACCGACCACAAAGGCTTTGATGCGTGCTGCGGTCACCCGGTGCGGGTCAGAAATTGGCGCGATTTACAAGGGGAACGCTTCCTACCGCAAACCATCTCTTTCACACATCTATTCTAGTATTATAATATAAACAAGTGCTAGTTTATTTTAACCGACTTCCAAAATGGAAGAGGTACTATATTCGTCTGTATGTATTTTTTTGTGAGTGTTCATCGATATTTTCGCCAATTGGGAACCGATTTAAAAAAAAAAATTGTTCGAAAGAGTATACTTTCGAGTATATTCAAAGGACATGTCCACAAAATGTATGGAGGCTGGTATAATAAAAATCAAAAATTCTAACCACAACACTCGAAATGTAACGATACATTTCGAGAAAGTTCATATTTTTCTGAGTCTATTACAACAGTTAAAAACAAAAAAGATGTCTTCGATTTTTTTTAAAATTAATTTTGAATTTATTAGGATAAATAAATATATTTGGCTCAATAGGTAGTTTATATCTAGGAACCCTAATTAAGTAACCTCCAAATTGTTAAATAAAAGCATTTTTACCAATTAGATACACTTTTTAAGTGGTTTTTGTCACATTGTACCAACTAACTGGTCATACTGGTAGGTTATAATTTTTAATTTTAGCAAAATAAGTTATGACTGTGAAAGAATCAGCTACGAATGCAAGTAAAATAACGATAGAAGCACTTTATCATTGCTAAACTAGAAAAAGTAATAAGCTGTATTGTTATTTTTCATACAATTTATATTTATCACTTTTAAAAAAAAATGGAGGGGTGAAAAAATCTAAATTAAATATTTTTGGGAAGCCCATAAAACAATCTTTCAAATGATGTATATATCATCTTGGTTCGATTTTTCTCTGAATAATATACCACTTGTGGACGTCACCTTTAAGTGGGACCACCCATTTTACTTTTATTGAAATTGGCTGAGCCGTTTTTGATCAACAAAAATGTACATAGATGTCACATCGATTCGTGCAACTTATTCGAATTTTGTACATAGTGAAAGTCGGTGTGACAAATTTTGCAAAGAATAATTTTATTGTTTTGGTTTCATAATATTTTGTACAGCAATCTTACAGTGCAACAGACAATTTAATTTTCAACGAACTCTTTGTTAATAAGTTTTGTAATAGATATGTCATATTGTTTAATTTGTGTCGCCATTCATCGATTATTTAGGTCTGTAACTATATCAATTAGCATCCTTTTAGGAGCAATTCTGTACATCAATACTAACAATTTTTGTTCAACGACTTTTGTCAAATCTCAAAAAAAAAGTTGTTGTTCCATAGAAAAATATCGTTCACACTCGACAAAATGGATTTTTTTCTTGAGTTTTGACAAAAGTAGCAGAAACAAAAGTTGTTAGATTTGATATTATGGAGAATAAGCCCCTAGAAGGGTGCTAATTGATTAGAAATAACCCTGTATATCTACCGTTGAGTGACTTTACTACTAAGAATCTTTTACTGAGCTATAATACCTATCAGTTTAAAATAAGTACTCGTAAATCTCCCAACCTAATCGTGAAATAGGATAAGTTAATGAATAAAATGAATTATGTATTGTAACAGATAATAAATTAAGCTAAACGATTTCGAAGTAAACATTTTCCCGACAAAGTCGACGCAAACAATTACTTGCATTAATAAGGAACGCTGTACTTCTCGCACGTTTGAAGCAGAGAGGATTTACGCGGATGGTTTATTGTGTGGAATAGAAAGATAGAAGTGTTTAAATATCGCTCTTACGGCGATGCGTTTAGGTCGGATTTCAGCCGACTAAAGGCCATATTTCTGAAAGTAGTTAGATATTCGTAGTAGTCAAACAATGGTAGTGTTGGTTCAGGCCGATGCGATGCGCAGTTAAAGGCGAGCGGTGCATAATTTCACGGCGAGACCACTTTGTGTTCAGCACATTTTCATTTTATACAGTCGAGAACTATGTTTATTAATCCGACCACGGCTCGCTCTAAACTTGAAAGGGTAAACCGTAGAATTAGAATAAGCTATACTAAAGATGAGGCCGTAATAAGGAGTGAGTTACTGTTATTTTACGCGGGTGTATTTTTATGTTTATACTTACTGATTCGATAGCTTTCTCGAGGCGGTAAATTTCTTCCTGTAATAGATGAAGCGTGCCCGTCTTGCCGCGGTGACGAGCGAATGCCGCAGCACAGGCACTATGTATGCTATTCACCCAGTTTTCTAGCTCGACCTAAGGAATTATATAATAAATATTAACATTTATTAAAACTGAGTTTCGAGACTGTAATTCAATCAACATAAAACAAAAGGAATTAAATGTAAGCTTTGTAGCGCGAGTAATACGAGTACGCTAATCGCTTTACATATTGTTCTTCTGTCGTCATAAGATCTATGGAGATGAAAGTACTTTATGTGCTAAGTATTTGAGAGTATTTCGAGTATAAGTACCAGTTAATTCCGGTCGTACCAGCTTGAGAATTTATTTTATAGTGACACAATATCTTGCAATGAATACGGGTTACTGTTAATCAATTAGCATCATTTTAGGGGCTTATTCTGTACATCAAAACTAACAACTTTTGTCGAAACTAAAAAAAAAAACAGCTGTTTCATACATTTAGTCGAGGGGAAAAATGCTGTTCCTTAGAAAACTATCGTTATTTTATTGTTTTTTGAGATTTGATAAAAATCTCATAAAAATGCTGTTCCATAGACAAATATCGTTTTCTTTTGTTTTTTGAGATTTGATAAAAATCTCATAAAAATGCTGTTTCTTAAAAAAATATCGTTTTCTTTTGTTTTTTGAGATTTGATAAAAATCTCATAAAAATGCTGTTCCTTAAAAAAATATCGTTTTCTTTTGTTTTTTGAGATTTGATAAAAATCTCATAAAAATGCTGTTCCATAGACAAATATCGTTCACCCTCGTCAAAATGTATGGAACAGCTGTATTTTTTTTAGTTTCGACAAAAGTTGCTGAACAAAATTTGTAAGTTTTGATGGACTATGTATATTCTTTTGTGATTAAATAAATGTTTTTGTCTTTAGTTAAAGTTATTAAATTGATTTATTAAACTTTGATGTACAGAATAAGCCCCTAAAAGGATACTAATTGATTACCATTAACCCTGTATAAACAGGTGTGTTTTTAGTACTTACTTGGCATGGCGCTTGAAACAGGTACGCGTCGCCAAAAGCTGTACTCAGGCAGAATATGTAGTCTCGTTTGGGGTGTTCTGGAATAGGCTGCATGATCGCTCCGTCGACTATGATCAAGTGTTTAGGGGCTGCTTCTACGGATCGGCCTTCGCGGGAATCACACGGGTAAAACAATAGCGTGGTGCCTTTAAGGCAAACCCAATATCCTTTCCAGCCACGTTTCCGCGCCAACTCTATCTGATGCTTCTTCCGTAACAACCATTTCTTCACACTCAAAAATCTGCGTCAAAAGAATACTCATGCTCATTATAGCTCCCAATAACAACGGAAATGTGTACAATGATAATTCTGTAGTAGTTGTAGGCATATCAACGTAAGTGCTGTACTCTACCAGCCTTTTTTAATAGTCCACTGCAGGACGTAGGCCCACCCATAATGGGTGATTGGGCCTTATCCACCACGCTGACCTAGTGTGGGTTGGTAGATTCACATACGGCATCGAATTTCTTCTGTGGATATGTAGGTTGCTTCACGATGATTGTCTTCACCGAAAAGCTAGTGCTGTGCATCAATTCCAAGGAACTCATGGGTACGGGACCGGGATTCGAACCCACAGCCTCACGATTGTAAGGCATGGCGCTTGTTGCATGGCTCATTACCACTAGGCCACCACGGCTATATCAATTTTAAGTAGTTTTATTTTAATCTAAAAAAAATCTACCACTTTGTAGTTATAACTACAGTCCCAAGTACAAAGTGGACAGACAACAGACTGTTATTCAGGCTGTTTCCAACAAGTTCTTTTGGCACTACCTAATCTATACGGAGTTATATGTTTTCAAGATTAAAATATACCAAACTGCACCTTTCTTTTGCTTCACTAATACAAATCGATTACCAGAATCAATGTACAAAATCCAATTTTATACCGGTAGCCCAGTGCCAAATTCTCAAAAGTCACTGCGAAGTTGCAAAAATCGTAGATTAAAGAAATGTAATGGATATTTCTTCCTCATTGAATCGAAAGGTGCGTATCCATTAGACCGCAACAGAATCGAAGGGAACAAAAACATTTCTCGCTTTGTATTGATTTCTGTGGAATTACGTCTCCTGTACTGGTAAATCCCCGCCGTACGTTGGCATTTTGAGCAAGATCTGCTGATGACGTCACCCGCCCCGGCCAGTGTTTGAGTAAGATCCGCCGATGACGTCACCCACGCAAAACCCGCCGCAAACTATAATTATGAAAATGTTATACGAAATTCAGAAATAGAGACATGCACTGAAAAGTAAATACAGCGGGATAAACGAAAAAACGAAATGTCGAAGTTTTGTTCAATTAGTAGGAATACATCGCTTTTGGTTACAAGATAATCGTGTAAAAAAGATCACCCAATTTTAGTCTGCCTACATCCAAAGACTCGATTGACCATGGCATCAAACATTTTAGAAAGAGTTATGCCTAAATAATATCATTAAACTGTATTAAATAGGAAATTAAATTAATTAAACTGTAATAAATGGGTTATACAATTTTCAATTTGATATTATAATGTTTAAGTTTTATCTAATTTGATCCTTAGTTCAAATTCTGAACAACATCTAAACATCTTGAAAAACGGGAAATATTTTTTTTTTGCAAAAAGCACAATATTACCTGTAATACCGTGGGTCTCAAAAGGTTACGATAAAGAACACTCAGCTTTGAAAATGTTTTAAAAACATAGTAATATTTAGAGGCCCACCAACTACCAACAAAACGTACCTAGATGTATTAAGCTTAAAAATCCCGTACCAATATACATTTGGGTGTAACTAAATCTATTTCAAGCAAACCAATCTCTGCCTTGAAAGCAAATCAGCATTTAGAAGATAGAGAGCTAAGCGAAACCAAGTCGCGTCATCCTGTCTACAAGCACCGTACGTTTTACAGGCGCACTGAATGGGTCACGGCTAAGATTTCCCTCCGGTCATTTGGGATTCATGGAAGGAATTGTAGCCTCAAGGAACATAAAGGACGCCGTGGGCTTTTTCTAATAGAAACTTTGCTATACCACAGAGAGTACGACGTCGCTTTTCTTTCCTTTGGCTCTTGTTTTTACATTCATTAAAGGTACACGACTACGCGTACACAATGCAAGTAGATAGGTGTTTGTAGTTATTTAACTTTTGTTTGTTTTGTAAAGCATCAGTACTTTTAACTGCAGTGACGTATTAATAAAAACTAACCAAATATCAAAATAACTTTCTCCGTATTTGTAGTCGTTTGAAAAAAGATGTTTCAATAAAAATGAAGAAAGAAACAATGCTGTAACATAATGTCTGTTTTGCCTTTAAATATATAGAAAGCCTCAGATTTTATCGCAAGATTTAAACTCTGTACTTAAACATTGTCTCCTAGTAATAAATATGATGAAATACCGGGAATTATCTCTTAAGCATAAATAATGTTACAGCTTAATATCATTCCTAGTAGGGTGACCCAGGTGTGATCCGCGTTCCCCATTCCCTATAGATCACCAAGATTGATGCGGGCCCTTGTAAAATTGAATAAAATCACACGTTCTCCTGTTTTTTTTAGATGGGTATAACAACGTGTTTTGGGTCAGCAATACATATGTATTGCTGACTGTGTCTGCTAATATATATCTAAAATATTTTAGACACAGCTTCGAAAAGTTAAATCTTGATATTTCATCTTGAGACTGCTTTACCGTAGGACTTATTTAAGTAGATATAGGTATACTCGAAAATATAAAATAATATTGAGTTAATCGTAATTCTTTGTATTTTTACTAACCCTAAAAGCTTAATCTACGTCTGCGAGACGTACATAAAATCGAAATTTGGCTATATCTATTTAATAAGCAAAGTTAGAGTTATATGCTTTTTAACCATCTCGGAAATCGGTGAAAGCTTGCGTATGGTGCATGAATCACTAAGATATGTCCCATCATTTTAGAGTTATTTGAGCGCCTCGGCGACGTATGTGTTAGGCTTTGCGTAACTTTTAACTAGATTGTCCAATATTAATTTTCTTCTTTTAGCGTATTTTTCACTTATAACTTGACATTGTTTTAGTATGTGTTACGGTTTAGGTAATTAATGTGTCGTGGCCAGATTTTAGCAGATTTCACAGTGAAAGCAAAAAATTAACAAAAAGAGTCAGCTCTTGAAGTTGTGAATTACCAGGTTCTGCACAACGTTTAAATCAAAGACAATTATGATGATTTTGGCAATAATGATTATCTTTCACAAATACCTGCTTTCACAGAAAAATCTGCCTCAAACACACATTCACTGGTACAAACAATTTATGTTGTGTACTTTGATGAAGTGTGGGTAGCCGTAAAAATAACATGAGTAAAATGCCGGCATTCTATGGCATCTTGAACATGTCTTTGGTAAATTCTGTTATAATTGATATCCGAAATATGCTTGCGAAAGTCGCCAAACAAAGTCAACTATCAACTGACAAACCTACGCAAGCATTATGTGTTCTAAATTAGAGGGCAATTTTTCGGTTCATCTGCTTTAAATCTCTTAACGTATCAGAGTGACTCATATCAGACGAACGTTTTGCTCATCTTGTGATTCGATTTTGTAATATTTTTCTCAACTACCTCACGTACATCACAGTATACAGTTTTGAGAAGACTAAGACAAAACTATTGGAAAATTTATGTATTATGTAGTTACGTATATCTCACGCTAGAGCTACACATGTCGCGATGTCACTATAAAACTAAGTATTCACGAATGTCATCGCGTTTTTCGTGAGTTTCTAAGAAAATATTTCGATACATCGCAGTAGTTCAAATATTCGCGTTGTCGCATTGATTGCGGCCATGTTTTAACCCTGAGGGTTATAATAATATAATATTGGCATACATACTATTGTTAAAATTGTTCGTTAAGCATGGACACGACTAGTACAGCACCGAAGTAGATGGCTATGGATGGAGGCATGTATCTGCCCAATTAATTTTAATGACGTTTGTGAGGTCAGCTACAATCTGCGCAGAGCTGCTTCCTCGAGAAACTGGCATAACGAATTTGCTACTGGGTAATGGTTTGTCTCATGTTTACAGCTGAGAAGAACTTACTGAGCTGTGGTGGGCTAGTAGTAATGACGCCCGCTTTACAATGGTGAAGGAAAACATCGTAAAGCAATCTGCATACGTCCGTAGAAGGAATTCAATGCCGTATATGAATCCATCAACTCACACTGGGGAAGCGTGGTGGAAATGGCCCAATCATCCTTCGCGGGTAAGCTTACGTCCTGCAGTATCCTTTGATTCAGCCTATACCAGCTGTGAGATAAAGAAAGCTGTGGATGATGGTGATGAAGGCACTCACCCCGCCTTCCTGACGGCGCCCGTGCAGTTGAAGGAGGCGGCGGCCGCGCCCGTCTGCTTGCCCTTGTACGGCGAGTTCATAGCGCTCTCTCCCGCGTCGTCTTCGTCGGACACGGCGGTCGTCAGGGACATGCGATCATCGTCCGATATCTGCGTACAACGACATTGTTTAACAAAATCTCTCTATAATATGTGCCTATCTATTCTATCCTTAAATAATAAGTAGTAGTCCAAGCGTTTCGAATTCTCATTCCTCATACGAATAGCCAGAATGTGGAACGCTTTGCCTGGGTCTGTCTTCCCGCTAAAGTACAACGTGGGTGTCTTTAAATCACCGAGAAAATAGGTATCTTCTAAGTAAGCGTGCAACGCCCTAGACCGCATATCTGCTCAACATCAGACAGTATGTAGTCAAACGCAAACCTATACGGAATAAAAATAAATCCTTTTTTAAGTTAAGTCATGGAAATTTTCATGAAGAGTAATGACCTTTCATCAGAGCTGTGGGGGTTTTGACCGATATTTTATTTCATACTAAATCGGAACATTTCTTCTTTACAATCCAATAAAAAAATCACAAGCATCTCAAATAATACGTTAATATTTAATAAGTGCACTCTTACTGAAACACACTTTAGTTTTTAAACAATGAAAAAAAATCTATTTTCGTAGCTAGTTATGTAAGACAGTTATTAAAATAGATCAAACAATTTTTGTAGGTATCTAGCAAGTTAATCATATATTATTTCGCCACTGGATATTTTACAAGAGCCAGGATACTGAAAAATGTGCTCCTATTTACGATTAAAAACTTTTCAAATCTCTGCACGGCATTAATTCAGCGCTCAATTCCTCAAGTTGAAAGTCTGAATTTTACTTATTAGATTTTAATCCAAAACTGTACTGCCTAGACACATACCAACAATTTAACAAAGGTACCTTCTATTTCTTTTTTAATAAATAATTATTAACTAAAATGTAATCTAACAGATGAAAGTCGACTTTCTTTACTTACATTTTTTTACACTTCAACAGACGAGACAAGACGCGCTTTAACTAAAGTAGCAGCCTTACTAAATTACATTGATTCGTATGAAACAGAATTTATATTTATTGCCTAAGTTCTATTTAGCGCTCTATAGAAAATTCGTAATTTAATAGTAAACGAGAGCTCCATAATAATTAAGTTAATCTTTAAGAGCGCTATCATCTTCTTACGACTAAATTAAGATCTTAACAAAGCATAATAAAGATTAGCTAGCGCCTGTCTTGTTCGAGACCATTATAGCCAAAGTTTTTTTGTTGTAATTATGTAAATGTGAATTTTTTCAAAAGTGTTTTACTTTCTTAGTAATACAGTAGATATCGTTACACAGTAAAGTTAAACGTTCCTCCATTCCCGTAATAGAATCGTGAGTACATCCGCCTAGACGTCATTTAAGCTCCGTAACAACAACATAGGTAAAGGTATGCATAGTTATGGCACATTACAGGGTAACGCAGTTTCCCCAGACCACTCTCGTTTCCACCTCTGGAAATTGTTGCCTTGGCTCTTACGTGTGCAGCTAGGAGCGAGAACCCAGAGCGACGCTGTTTGATTACTTTACGTCGACTTTATTGCATCAAAACCAGACTCTTACCCTTTAGGAAAAAACGTTTTACCTTATATTTCAAGAAACACTACCTGTCAAAAGAGCCTATCTAATAAAGCCTTAAGAAATTCAGAACACCTTTACACTTCGATTGTTTGCTTTTCACAATTAAACATTTTAATCACGGAGGTGATGCTCATTGCTCTGTCAAAATCGCTTTCAATTGCCGTACATTTCAATTAGTCTGCTATCCAAAGGCTTCGTTTTATTCTTGTGTTTTGAGAAGAATATTTTTGAATGATTAATCAAAGAAATAAAGTTAAATATTGCTAGAGTCAAACAGAGTGATTTTACAAAAAATGTATTAAATTTAGTAACGTTCGAATTTAGTAGGTGTGATGGCATGTCCCTTGCGCTTTTGAGCACAACACAATGTAACAAGGAAAGAGTTGCTTTGAGGCGCATACGAACCATGGCGGCACGCTCTCGCCTCGATGGCCCTTGACGCCGTGCGTCCTTGCCTCAGCTTTTCAGGAGAAAAAAGAATACATATAGGTACACACTCCCCTTATAAAATAATTTGAATCAACGTTCAACCAGGTGCCTATATATTACGAGTTTATCGCTTCTCGCTCAAGCCCAAATCATTAGCGATCGAGAGTCAAGTGCTGTAATTGTTTGTGGGTTGGAAATATTGAAATCGTATTCAGATTTTAATTAAGTATGTTTATTTCTGATTGGATACGATTTAATGACTTTGGTTTTTGCTCTGATGAGATGTGTAGGTATTTTTTTTTACAACATTTTCTGATAATTAACATTTAGGTTCAGATGAAATACATAATATCCTTTATGCAGTAGATACAAAGGAAACATTTTGTAAACTCAATCAGTTATGTTCAGTTCAGTAGTCCAATCAACTAAGCCTTCAGCAAACTAAGGTAGTTGAAGCATGAATTTCTACAATTTCACACAAACTGAAGTTTCGGAATTCAGTGTTGGAGATGTACCGTTTAAATTAAATTGTATTTAATTCCTTTTTGGCACCTCAAAGCCGGCTACTACAAAACTTTGCTATAACCAGACCAGACTTACTTAATTGTACCTAAGCCGCGCGCATTTAGTTGAAAATCATGGGACAAACTTGGCACTAGACACAAGTACCAGTGGTTAGATTTTAGATTATTCAGTTGTACCAAAATATTATGTTTTGGAAAAGTCATAGAACTTACTTCCCAACAAATTATATACTAAGGTTTATTCTCGTAAGTGCGCATAGTTAATGTCGAATATAAAAGGTCTCATTAGCAAAAAGGAAATTGCAATTTCCACGAAGAGAAAACTGGAATAAGGTCAAAATGTTAGCTATCTTTCACTGCCTTTATTCTTCAGCGTTATTGTTACAGCATACCTACTTACCTACAGTTTTGCGCTTTCAATATTCAGATGAACAATTCGATTATGCAATTTATCTGGATTTGCATATAGAGGTGATTAACGAATATTAAGTAAACTCTGTCTCACCTTTCTGAGAAATGCCTCGTTACAAGTTTGTGCAGTGCCTTTCCAGTGATAATGACGATATCTTACGTTCCCCAGCAGTCTTGTGCCATGTAAGATGGATACCTCATAAACTATGCGTCTTATGTTAAGGACGTCAGTACGTTTTTTGTACTTATTCAGCTTGCGTCTACGCACCATGCGTTCATCAGGCTCCGAATATTCACCGGTGCTTGTGAGGCCTTCTTCTGCTGCCCAAGCGCTCAATACACTCTCAATAAAACTGAATAACTGCTGTACATTTGGTTCTAACTTACTAGGGATGTACAGGTAAGGTGATACGGTTTTCTTCGGCACGATGGCTTTCTCGCTAGGTCCCTCTTCTGGAGGAAGTGCAACATCGTGATAAGGACACGTGTGAATTTTATGGTGATGGTGGTGGTGATGATGGTGATGCTTAGCTTTACGTTTCGTCTCTTTCGAGTCTAAGCTCCCGCTACCCTCTCCTTTGTCAAAAGTTTCTCCACCGCTCGTTGAGTCGTGAGAATCGCCGCTGCGCTCTCGGCGCGGTTTCGGCTTTCCATTGGACGTCAACGCTACGAGCGCTCCGGCGGCGAGACAACAATGATGCGCGACGCAGCAGAATCGGGCGTCACCTTTGCGTAGACCTGTATGATTTTTATGGCAAAACGAAACATCAGGGACTCTGGCTCCGAGGGCGGCCAAGTGTGCACGGTCAGCGCACACTTGCATCAAGAGGTTTTCTCCAAAATGCACAGTCTTGTGTCGTCGTCGCCGCAAGTGCATGAGAGAGCCGCTGCCGGCGAGCGATGGAGGCGCCGAGGCCGAGACGGGCTTGGCGCGGGGCTCGGGCGCGCGCGCGCAGCGGGGCGGCGGCGCGCGGTGCGTCTCCACCATCATTGGCGGCGAGCGGCGTCAGCGGCCGGCGCGCGGCGTCACCTCATCGCGCGCGCGCGCCCGCGCGCCTCCGCTGCCACCCGCACCCGCCCCCACACCTCCCTTGACGTCGTTATCGTTTCACACTTCTCATTGTTTGGGACGCAGCTCAACACACATTTCGATATAATGTCATTCACGGACAGTTTATAGTTTTGATATAGTTGCGACTACTGAAGCTCGAGTTAGTTTCGATTCATGATGATTTTAGTTCAGACATAACGTGAAAATATTTTGCGATTCTGCATGATATTGTTAATAGACATTTAGATATTTCAACGCTTGTGTTTGGTTCTGATTTTGTATTTTTTGTAGGAGAAAGATTCTTAGATATACCTAGGTATATTTGATTACATATAACATAATATATGTAAAGTATTCAATATAAATTTAATTATAATTGGTGCAGTGAACATTGCATATAATACGTAAAAGTTACAGAGAAAAGTAGGACAAGAGTCGACGAAGTAGACGATCACTATAATAAAGTATATCTGGGACTAACGGTCTGCGTTTGAAGTCGCGTCCCAGAGGAGACGTTAACAAGCTGTCTGTCGGCTGTTGGGGTTTCTTGTAAAGATAATTTAATTTGTTCATGCCTCTAGGAAATTTAAAGTTTCTAAGTATAAATCATTCAATAATAAATAATAGTTATTAAAAACAATCAATAGTTATTTGTTTACGCTATGGACCAGACCACAAATAAAATGTGGCATAATAATGTATTTTGGACTTACTGCGAATCAGTTGAACCGTTCATAATCATGCCTGGAATCCATTCATGAATTTACAAAGCCGTGTTTATTAGAAATGACGTCTTTGTTATGATAGTCTAAACTCTAATGCGTGTAAAAACTGCCAAAATCACTTTTCTTTCCATTTAAATTGGAATATTTGATTCTTGAAAAAAATTATAATCAAGATTTTCTTAGGATGTGTTTTGTGTTAATTTTAAAAGAAAACTCATTTAATATTAGTGTATAATTTAAATTTCAGAGTAAAAAATGTATTTAATGTGATGGTTTCGTGGTCATAATTAAAAATATTTTTCTATACAATTTATGCTTGTTCTGTTTGTTCAAAAAATAAAAATTGAAGTATTTTTACTTTAGAGAATTTATCTCAAGATTAACTCATGTTCTAAAATAATCCGAAGTTGAACTATTATACCTCCCTTTGTATCCACGTAATTGTCCTTCTGCATCCATCAATTATTCCAATATTATAGTGAAACAAACAAAAGCCACAGCTGGGACTGAGAAGTCAACGCACTCAGTTCACTCCACGTACTCAATACTTAAGGTTATCAGAAAAACGAAGAAATTTAGTAGCAAGACGAGAACAAAGAGAAAACTTGGCCGATTACATGAAGTGTTATTGGCGCTCATATCCATAACAAATGATGTAATTCTTGAATAGTCATGCTGTAAAAATGATAGAACTGAATGTATGAAGGTGGACCAAGTTGGGAACAATTCAACCACTTGATAAAAAACATAATGTATATCTTTTACCTATCGTATATAGTTCTCATATTTTTTAACCAGTGCTATTAATACACTATTGGTAGAATACACTGCAATATATAATACTACAAACATTATAATAAGAGATTGTAGCTTTTCTTAGTAGAGCTAACTGACAATTTTTTTTGTAAGTTTGGAAAATACTTGTAATAAATATATTATGTGCAATAAGTGTCAAATCAAACAATACGTCGCAAAGTACTATGTAACACAAGATTATTTTTTGGAAAAATTAGCATGACCGACTTCACCCGTGCCGTGTACAGAATTCGCGAATATTTCGCACGGATAGATGTAACATTTTTTACATTATTGTTGATTTATCAAAAATGGCTCAGCCGATTTCGATAAAATTTAAATGGGACCAATTACAAAGTACACTCTTTCTAATAAAAAAAAATATTGAAATCGGACTACTATGAAAAAAGTTATGCGTGGTTATACATAAAAAAAATATATACGCGTCGAATTGTATACCTCCTCCGGTGGTTCGTCGGTCAAAAATGACGATCCCAAGCAATGCAATTTATTGTTATAAAAACAATTTACAAAACAGTCAATTATACATCACGCAAATAACAAAGCGCCTTCCTTAAATCCTAAAAGTTAAGCATAACGAAATCTCTCTACGACAATGAAAGTCTGTTATAAATGATAATAATTGGAAAAAAGTGTCATGAAGCCCAGCCGTGGCTTGTCGAAGCCGTCGGTGATTAGTTTCCCTTCGCTCCTCGCCTAGATATCTTTCTGTAGTGTTCCTGGAGCGTTTTAATTACGCTAATAGCCGGCACGAACTTTCCAAGTAAAGTAGAGCATGTACCGCACCAAAGCGACATCGCGTCTGGGCCTCACGTGGCGAATATTTTTAGGGGGCTACTCATAGAATTAGAAGAAACTGCATGAATATAATGAAACAAAAAAATAAAGATTTCTTTTCTAAAATTAAGCTGAGCTTGTAAGTTTAAAAGTAAGTTCGTATAGGCCGGGTGGCTAGCTCTGGTGTCAGAGTTTTTAGGCCGCCTGAAGGCCTCTGACATGGCTAAACGGTTAAAACAACCGGGATCTACAATTAAACGTGTCATCCGAGCCACGGTAGCGCTCAGTTATAAAATGCCCGCGATCACCCAACCGCGGTCAACTTGTAAGGTTTTAAGCATATTATATATATTTTAATCAAGTGGTGGTGTCATTTTAAATCATGATTATTACCATTAAAATAGAGTTGTAGAGTAAGTGGTATAGAGATAATTAAAAGGCTTAGACATAATTTAAAAAATGGTTGTCAACTTTCGAATTAAAATTATGCTACGGCTTCTACTGATATGGCTTTAAAGCTACAAGATTTAACTACTTAAGTACTCATAGAATAGATTTACTTAATAAAAAAGCGATTGTCATCTTAAAATGAAATGAACGTGCTGAAATAATAATATACCTATTAGTAGTATTAGTTTTTACTTGAAAATATCAATTTTTAAATATGAGCAGAGGTACATATGAGAACATGTAACTTCTTTGATGCATTGTATATAGTCGATAACAAGTTTTCAAGATATTTTTCATGAGCTTCTAAGAAAAATCTCTAATTGCTGTTTATTTCCATAAATATGTCGGATTCGTAGAAATCTAGTTAGATATTTTGAATAAAATTGTAGCACAATTCTCCATTTAAGCATAGCTTTTGTTGACAAACAACTACACTCAAACTCTTATTAATATATGATTTTAAATGCAAAAAAGAACTCCTAACAACATGAGATTATTTATGTTAAAATTCGTTCAAAAAACATTCGTTAAAGATAACGAATGTTTCTTTTTTACATAATGGCTTAAAATGGTTGATTTTTTTTCTTAAAAGAATATCCTTTTTGACTTGATTATGTCACACAAATAAAAGAAAAATCATTTGCCGTCTACATATCTTAATGTAATCTTTTGATGTTTTACGGATCTTGTTTCGCCATTATTATCAATACTTCTAAATTGTGTTATAGTTACTAAGTTGTAGTAAATGATTGAAGCCGAATGCGTGTATAAACGGCAAGGTTGCAGAGAATGCAGAACTCGCTTAGCAATTATAGATTCGGAATGAGTCACCGCCGGAGCGTGGACGCTCCAACCAACCGCCCTGCATTGCGCCAAATTCGCATTGGTTTCATTTTATTTGTTCTTTTAATTGGAACAACAACACCAAGCGAATCCGTGATCCGTCATCGATCATTTGAATTATATTGAGAACATATTGCTTTATTTATCGCCACTTGTCGTATGAACGGTGAAGCCGAGGATTCCGATTCATATTTACTTTCAATCTCACATCAATTGATTGATATTTTTGGCGGAGTCTGAAAGCGTTGAAATATCTTAATGCACATGAAATAAAGCATTCCAAATGAATTTCGTGTAAATTGACTGTTGATTTAATGTAGATTATGATAGAAATGTTAACAGACAATTAGATGTATCAGTTTAGCTCACGATAAGCCTGTTCTAACATCAATTCGCCGCTAGTACACGAGTACAGTACACATCACTTTTGCACATAATCTTCTGAAAGTCAATCATCGGTTGGTGACCTACAAAATATCGAACGGTCCGCAGTCGAGTCGCGAGTCGATTTGTTTGAGTTAATAAATAAATAAGTTTTTTTTGAATTACATAACCAGACACGGAGTTCACAGTGAACCGATCTAACGCCCTGGCGGCCTCGCTGCGACTGGAGGCAGCACGCGCCGACGGAGCCACAGAGGGTGGTTGTGATCGTCCAACTTCGTTACGATTCGGAATGAAACGATCGTGCGTCCTCGGGCGCTGTCGGAGCAAGCGCGCCTGCGGGCGGGCGGCGCCCGTGTGGCCCGCGCCGCCCGCCCGCCTACTACCCTCTACAACACTATCACAATCACTCTGCTTTTCATTTATTTCATTTTAACTTATCTTAAACCATAGACATCTTAACTTACTCAAGTTTTCATTACTTCAACGCTTACAATATAAGGTCGTTTTTTTCCATTTTAACACGTTGTTTGTAAAATGAGGGGTCCTGATCATGCGGGCTAACACATTTCGTTGGAACTAAATTACTTTTATTAGAGAAAATACGCGTTTTTTGTAATTGTGTATGCTTATAATGCTTGATAAAATTATTTTTCCTGAATAAAACTGTATGTTTTTGATTTTATGTAAAAACGGCTTCTCAAATTACAAAGAAAACTTACATACTTTTTTATACAATAATAAAGCATTAATAAGTAACAATACTATACTTAATTTTAGGCATTATGAAAATATTAAGGTGTTCTTCTTTCGTAATAATGAAAGAACAGAATCAAAAGCGACCTCATACCGGCTTATACCTAAGCTAAATTTACGACTTAATGTCCATAATCCAACAAAGTAATACTTGGGTGTAAAATTTATCAGTATCTATTATTAGAAAACTTTTTAATTGGACTTGTTAAGGATGATATTTGAGAGATAACTCAGTAAGATAAACCTTTTAATTTCGATATCAAAATATTTTTTTTACGAAAGTGAGACGGGAAGTGAGCGAGCTTGCCTGAACGTCAACGGCCTTATTTGTATGTAGGTAAGTATGTTTATTCACATAAAGCATGTTAATGTGAAACACTGAGTTATATCTACCAATCATAATGTCAGAGGTCTTCAGGCGCCTTAAAAACTCTGACACCAGGGCTAGCCACCCGGCCTATACGAACTTAGTTAATGTCAAGAAATGTAGAGCAATCATGGATGTATTACGTAAACGTAAAACATCCTTGAGAGCAATTTTCATATCGACATATTATTTTAATATTGCGAAAATCATCGAAAAGAGTGTTCGTTATGTTATTTTTGATCTCCTGTGTCAATTTATTTTCGCCATCGTGTGGAATATATACCTTTAAAAATATTTGCCTGGTGGATTTTTACTCCCAGTGATGTAGGATAAAATGCGTAAGCTTTGTTTTTAATAGCAGATTTGATTATTTATTTGTTAAGAAAATGTTGTCCTAGTTATTTAGTAGCTAAAATATAGTATTAACATTTGACAAAAAAGACAATGGTCTACAGTTTTGGTATTAAAAAACATGTTGTAGTAACATGGGTAACTTACTATGTTGTGTCGGCGTGAGACATCAATATTGTTATATGAAGTAATCTATGTTGTGATGATATGGGGAATCTACGTAGTGATGACATGGGTGATCAATTACTACAGTGACATGGATAATTCTATGTTATGGTGACACGAGTAATAAATCTGTATTGTGACAACAGTGCGGTCTTTTATACAGAGTTAGGTAATCAATTAGCATGCTTATAAGGGCATGTTTTACAGCCCACTTACACTGGTATCTTACTATGGATCTTATTAGTAAGATCAAAGCAGCACAATGAGCTATGCAAAGGGCTATCCTCTTTAAGTCTTTACGAGATAATATTAAATAAATAAATATTAGGGGACATCTTACACACGGTCTCTGACCCCAAACTAAGCAAAGCTTGTGATATGGCTGCCAGAGACTGACACACTACATATACATATTTTAAATACATAGTAATATAGTACCTAAATAACGCCCAGACACAGAGCAAGCCCTTATGTTCATCACGTAAATGTTTTCCCTGGGTGGGGATCAAACCCACGTCTCTTTGATTCAGAAGTCAGGGTCACTAACCACTGAGCCACCGAAGTAGTCAAGATCGAACCATATATAAATGTGGAAATTCCTAGAATTACCAATTCCTAGAATTACCAATTCCTAGAATTACCAATTCCTAGAGTTACCAATTCCTAGAATTATTAATTCCTAGAATTACCAATACACTAGAATCACTACCTACGTAGTTCAGTGGATTTGCAAATTAGTGATATGGCAGAAAGAGTTGATAATGATGGGATCAAAAAAGATTTCGAATGACTATTACATACTAACAACCGCAGCGTAAGACGTCCATCCACTAGTAGAGAGATCAGGACGAAAACCACTAATAACTCGTCAGGGATCTGTAAGTAATGTTCATGTCCAACAGTGGACAATAAAATGAGATAATATTATTGAGGGTAGTTACGATAATGATAAAACTATGAACATCATAGCATGGCATTAATCGCTGTAAGGTTATCAAATGTATACCATCGACTTGGCATTTTTTCTTACATTTCATATTGATGAATGTATACTTAGTATATTTGAAAAAAAAAACATGACAATTTCATGTATGCAGTTAATTTTGCTCGACTTCCAAAAAGGAGGAGGTACAATGTTCGTCTGTATGTATTTTTTTGTGTATGTTCATCGATATTTTCGCCAGCTGTGAATCAATTTAAAAAAATCTTTTTTAGTTTGAAAGAGTATACCTCCCAGGTGGTCCCATTGATAAGAAGAGTTTGACATACGATGACACAGAAGCACTTTTTAAAATAAGAGTGACTGTGATCTCTTAAGGTATATTTAAAATTAACTGCATAATCACAGACACACACACACTAATATAAAAATTGACATAATTTATTTCAAATCAAGTTAAATTCAAGTTTAATTTCATGATTGACATTTTAGTTGAAATTTTGTGAACTTCTAAATTATTCGTAGGTTTTTCTAATTTTGTTAGTTAATATTGATTCCAATTATTTATTTTTTTAACTAATTAAATGTTTATTTTAATAAATTCTGTTGTTACATGCACATAGCGAGAATGCCTAGGCCCCAAGACTCGTACGGGTGCTTTGTTGTACCCAGTTTGGGGAATAGTGTCTTCATAGAAGTTGTATAATTTGTATCTTGTGACAATAAATAATTTTGAATTTTTGAATTTGAATATCGGCTGAGCCGTTATTATCATCAATAATTTACACAGATGTCACATCGATTCGTGCAAACTATTCGAATTCTGTTCACGGTGGAAGTCGGTGTTGCGATTTTTTGCAAAAAAAGAACTATTTACATGGCTATCAAAATTATAAAAAATTTTGAGTTTAATTATAATACTGTCACTTCAAGATTTCAGCTCTGATAAAGGCAGTCGCTGTGGCAAAATTGAAAACGAAATAAATAGCCAGTGAGGTAATAGCTATCACCTGAACAAATTTGTTCGATTACGATATTTACAGCGAGGATTGGAGTTGATCGTGCGTCAGGTATAAATGGCGACAAAATCGTTTATCACATTCGCCTCTTTAATTTAGGTCACAAATCAAATTGCAAATACTACAAGCAATAATTTTGTGCGACTGATGTATTGAAATAATTACAATTCAATACTTGACTTGCTAACAATGACAACTAATTATAAATAATAATTACTAATTGAATTGAATATAATAAATAGGTCATTGATAGTGAATCATAGTATTTTATTCTGACAATGGTAATTAATACTGCCGTACTGAATTCGGATTTAACTAAAATTAGTATTTATCAAACTACTCAAGAAAAAACATGTTTTTGTAAGATAGCATGTTATACCTGTTATTTGAATTTAAGAACCCTTAGTAAAGCAAGCCGTAGTGGCCTAGAGGTAGTGACACCCGCCTTGCAATCGTAAAGTCGTGGGTTCAAATCCCGGTCCCATACCAATGAGTTCTTTGGAATTTATGTACGGAAATTCACACCATGGGCTTTTCGGTGAAGGAAAACATCGTGAGGCAATTTGCATACTTCCGTAGAAGAAATTCAATGGCGTATGCGAATCCACCAACCCGCACTGGGCCAGCGTGGTGGATATGGCCCAATCATCCTTCGTACCCACGAAGGCAGCATACGTCCTACGTCAGGCCTACGTCCTGCAGTGGACTATTAAAATGCTTATACAGTAGTAAAAACGGTAGGTACTAAATTAAACTTGCATTTCCTACAAGCTATAATGTCTTAACCAATCATAAATATCTAACAAAGAATAATTTAAGTAAGATTTTAAAGTATTATTTACTTTTTAACAAAAACCCCAGTACTGTGAATCCTGCGTTGACTAATTAGAACTTTACTACAAATTCGTAATTTCAAACTAATTTTCGTTTGAACATAACATTGCTGGTAAAAAATATACATGGAGCAAAGTTTGCGTTTCTCTAACCACTTTCCTGTTTGTAAGCAAGATGTGGTCAGAGATAAAGCACGCAGTCTTTAAATTTGCATTTTGAATAAATAAACAGGGAGCGAAAGTTAAATGCAGTAACATTTTGTTAAAAACCGGCATAATCTAATTACGAGTAGAGTACAGCAGGACGTTATCGCGCGCCTGTCACGCTTTGCTACCGAGTTCTTCCACGCGGAAAATATTCTTTCCGCCTTCGTTTGACGACGAAAATGTAGAAAGTCATAAACTGTAAGTACGTGCGAGCACAAGATGCTGGGGGCAATGCACTTCACTTATTTACTATACGTGCTGGATTACTAGGGCACGTCGCCAGACATTATTGATTGATTTCAATTTTTTCCGCTTTATATTACCCATACATATTTTGCGAATATTCCTTGCAAATAACGAGCGGTGGAAACAGTCGTTTATCATTTTTAATAGTCGTTGTTGTAGCGTAAAAAGTATGAAAATATCCGAGCAACATCAGGGCAATTTTTATGTCTTGATAACAGATAGCAGTGTGTGTATCGAGGCAGATAATAATGTGTCTGGGAATGGAAACCATGGGGTGTTCCGTCCTCGCCGCTCGACGCTCGGCGCCTCCTACCGAATTCTCAACTTTAGTGCCTATTTATGCCAACGTTTTGTACCAAAGTTGCTCTCGGATAATAATATGAGTATTATGTCCAGCAAGTTTTCGTACTTTCTCGTTGTTTCAGTGCTCCAACTACGAAACAAAGTAGATAAGTGGAACACCAAAGTTTGATACTATGTAGTTTGTTATCCGCAATTTCTTGGCCTCTTTTATGAGTTTGTGTGATCACCGAATGCATAGTTTTAATATGTAGGTTGGGTAACGACATTTGATTTGCTCAATTACGTAAAGACTTGGTTGAAGTAAAAATAACTCGCTAAAATTTTAGCAATTAAGTTATAAGATGAAGTGGTATAGAGCAGACCGAGCCTACATATTATACTCGTATGTTAATCATAAAGCGAAAAAATATAAACATTTAGTGAAGAAATCATTCGCAAAAAATCGCAACACCGACTTCCACCGTGTACAGAATTCGAATAATTTGCACGAATCGATGTGACATCTATGTACATTTTTGTTCATTTATCAATAACGACTCCGCCGATTTCGATAACATTTAAATTGGACCACCTCGAAAGTGTATTCTTTCGAACTAAAAGATATTTTTAGGGTTCCGTACCTCAAAAGGAAAAAACGGAACCCTTATAGGATCACTTTGTTGTCCGTCTGTCCGTCTGTCCATCTGTGTGTATGTCAAGACTCTTTATCTCAGGAACGCGTAAAGATATCGAGTTGAAATTTAAATTGTATACGTATATCTATGGTTTCTTGCAGTTGTGTGAAAGAAAAACTTCTCAGTTATCGTATAAAAAAGTTAGAGCCGTTTATGTCGTAAAAAGCCGCATATTTCGACACTCACAAAAACCAAAACCTAGAGGGTACTTTCTGTTGACATATAACTGTGAAATTTGGCCAGAAGCATTGTCTCAGAGTACACATATAGGAATAAATCTGAAAACCAAACATATTCATTTGTATCACAAAAAATAGGGCCTAGATTCACACAATATGGGTTGAAAATTCAAAGTGAGTAAATCGTATCATGTAAGGTATCATATAAAGGAGCTTTATTAGTACATGCTCAAACAGGTTTTTAATTATTTTGAGAGTGTGTAATTTTCGATTTTAGAAATTTTAACAATTTACTTCCTAATTTTGTGACATTTTCTGGATTTGTACGGGACCCTCGGTGTGCGAGCCTGACTCGCACTTGTCCGGTTTTTTTTAATCGTGTCACAATTGGCGAAAATATCGATGAACATAAACAAAAAAAAAAATACATACAGACGGATGTTGGTAAAAATGAGCCATGCCACTTTTTATTTTCAGTTTCCTTTGTTGGTTACAGACTTCAGTTGGGTAAAATTATCTAGAGCATCAAGTGCAATAAGCTCTTACCCGTTAAGTATTAACCCTTTGCGAAGCCCTGTGTAAACGGCTTATCACTCAAGCGTGCTAGAATGAAGTTTTATTTGCCCGACCAATTTCATTAATCATACCAGTAGCAGGGAGAGAATTCAATTGAGGTGCTTTTCTGCCAACATGCGTGCCTACGATCCTGTTTAGTATTTCTTTTGTTTTATTTAGCGAAGCCGCGGAAACGATGTGGAGCTTTTACATATATTCACGGTCATTATACCTATTTTGGTTGAAAAGGGTTTCGTAATCTGGTTGATTATGTATTCTGACTGTAATATTATGTATTAGATAATATTTCACGGCCAGCTTGACTAGATAAAAAATGGCTCCAAAAATGCTAATATTTTACTGACAAAAATGAAAGATTTGCGTTTTACGAGCAGAAAATATTTAAAGTGTGCATGTAAAGTGTATTGCTATGTGTTTTAGGAAGATAACAAGATATGAAATATGTATTATATGAATTATTAGCTTGTATTATGCTTATTACGATTTCCATAACGTGATGCTTAGGTGCAATGTTCATAAAATTACCTACGAACAACTTTGCCTGCATTCGTACAATTTATTAGTTGTAAAAAAGAAGTACAATGCAATGACGAAGTACGCGAGTGTTACACTTTTCCATATTTGTGTTGTTAATTAACTCGCATAGTGATCATGCCTCACAAATGTATGCATATATTTCTCCAAATGTAAAACCAAATTGCTCTACCTTTGTGTAAGAGTACAAGAAAATTACACACGATACTGCCATAAAACTGCTTTTGTCCTTTTTGGGATTTATCTGGTTGAATTATACGTAAATCTTGTCCAATTCTATTCTTAGTTCGTTCCTTTGTTCTTATAATCTTGTTGAATGGTTAGATTTGGTTGTATCATCATTATAATATTATTTTCATTCACTTCGGTATTGTTCACGTTGAATAAGATTCTGAAATATATTCTGAAGGTTTGATATAAATAGCAAACTGAAATTTCACTTGGCTAACGTTTTTATGATAAGTTTGTATTCATTTTCTCAGTTAATATTTTGACATTTCCTTAGAAATAAAATAAAAATATTTTCTAGCCGAAAAATTTTTCCGAAGAGAAATTTTCATGCAGAAAAGTAAAGGTTAGTCGATCTAATCTTTATTTTTCTGACAAATAATGCAAAATCACTTCAAGCAATTATATTTTACGAGTGCTCAGATCACAATCTATATTGTATGAATAAAATAATCGTACATATAAACCCTATCAATCGCTAAAGTTTTATTTTTGTCCGTGAATTTCTATAAACATCATTTGCAAGATAAAAAATATTATTATCGATGGAAGATTTAGTATAATAGCACAGATCAGGCTAAAAAAAATACTTGACAAGTGCGAGTTAGGCTCGCCCACCGAGGGTTCCGTACAAATACTGAGAATTGCACGAAACCGGGAACAAGTTATATGGGGCGAAACTAGTCTATACTAATATAATAAAGAGGTAAAGTTGTAAATAGTTTGTGATATGTGTGGTTGTAAAATGTAATCTCCGGACCTACTGAACCGATTTTGAACATTCTTTTACCAATAGATAGCAAAATCATTTGTGAATATCATAGGCTACAACATAAGCACAGGCAAATGCTAGTTTTCTACAAAAGGGTTATTTTACTTTTCTCGTCCTAAGCGGAAAATCACGCATCGTAAAAATCATGAAAAACCTGGTTAGCTTGTACTAATTAATCTTTATCTTGTTATAAGGTCACATGATATCTACAGTGGAAAGGAGAAACACTTGAAGCGACTTTGGTCGAAAATGAGTATTACAGACGCTAAATGAAATAACAAACTATGTTTTTACGTTAACCCAGAATTTTTCTCGACTGCAAGATACCATATGTATGCGAAGGTATATAGTTTTAATTTTAACTGGATTGCTCCACGCGTTCCCGAGATAGATGGTCTTAAGACACTGACGGACATACGAACAAAAAGAAAATAAAAAACCTATAAAGGTTCCTTTTTTCTTTTTGAGGTACGGAATCCTAAAATGGCTTGGCATTTGAAATAATTATTTATTATTTCATCTAGGTCCTTCAACTACATTGTCAGTGAAACAAATTTTGGTAAAAAGACTTGCACCCTCACTTTTCGTACGAAAATACTCCTTCACCCATATTTATGCGAAAATTACGACATTTCGTTGATTTGTAACCGCGTTAAAGAATAACAAACAAACATACTTTCGTATCCGTAATCCTCCTTCGTAGGATAAAGATATTTGGTAAGATATTCAAGTACCATTGTTTATTTTTTATGTAGAAGCATTTATATATTATATCTAAGTACAATGTGACTATCGATATTTTATTAGCGTGTGTTAGTGTAATTCATAATTTAGTGTTGTAGAATTGCGAATCTCATTTTTATCGATTAAACTACGTAAAATAAATATTAAAGAAATATATTACATAAACTGGAGCTATTTTGTGACTTTGTCACGCAAACACGCAAGCTCGTTTTTGGTTTAGTTGCTGGAGTTTGGTAAATTTTTAATTATCTATTAAGTTTTGTTATTTGGTTTTAATTTTATGGGAAGAGAGTGCGTATCAAATTCAATAATCCGGACCTAAAATAGTATCTATTGATTTTATTTTCCCATAAGTCATATTGCATACTACTTTGTACTCATTGTTACTACAAATATACTCAAAAACAAGTTAAAATGGAATTTTTGTGTCATTTTTATACTTGCTACAGCTAAATTACCTTGAAAAACTGTTATGTAAATCGCATACTTAATTTTTGACGGACGAACGGAAGAGGTACTCAAGTTAACTTCTATATGTTTTTTTATGTATAAATTTTTACAGAGTGGTACGATTTCAATTATTTTTTGTATTGCAAAGTGTATATTCAAAATAGGTTCCATTTAAATTTTATTGAAATCCGGCTAAGGCAATTGTGATAAATCAACAATAATGTGATAATTGCTAAATCGATCCGTGCGTACTATTCGCGAATTTTGTACACGGTTGAAGTCAGTTTTGCCGGTGGCGCGGTAGGAAGACAATAAGATACTAGAGTCTCTCGCTATCAATGTATATGTCTCATTTATTAAGGAATAACAACAGCTTATATACTAAATCATATCTATGAGGTACGCGCTATCTATATCACGTAAAACATCGAACTCACGTCTGGTTAATCGTGCTATATCTAAAACATTCCAACGAGCTGCAACATCAGTCATGCCACTTTTTGCGAAAAATAATTATTATTCGACTATTCTAATAGTTTTAATATCAGAAATGTTAAGGGTAATTGAAAGTACCTATACTCTATAAAATTTAACTTCATCTCCACGACAGTAGAAGATTGACATTTTTAGAGTTGGGATAGTGGTGGAAAAAATCGATTTTCAAAGAATGTTGTAATGAAATCGAATGAGTAGTTGAAGGTGAGAAATTAGATTTCATTTACTTACTATTATTTAAGATGAAGTATGTACACATATAAATAATGTTATGATATTAATTAAATACTCATAATAATGTAACGATAGTATTTATCGACGTTTTCCACTATTATCGATGCTAACGTAACATATAATTGGGTTTACTTTAATTACACATGTAAAAAATGTTAAGTATAATATTACAATATACAATAAAATTAATGATAAATCAAGTTTTATTGAAAATATCGTCAGTATAAACTATCGATATTTTAATTAAAACTCTATCTAAAACTCTGTGGTCACGATCATTCGTCGCCCATCACTAATCGGCATGCCCACAAAGTATGACATTGACAGGTACTGTCTGTACTTTTAAGAAATTCAGGACTTCATAGGCGTGATTTTTCTGACAGCTGTCGCAGAGATCAAGTTAAATTTTATAGAGTATAGTACAATCGTTATGTCAGTTTTTCTATTATATAAATAATGTTGTTTTTAAACTTTCGCGATTTGAACACATTATTTTTATATACTACGGGACTAATCGCGCACTATAATTACGAGATAATTAAATACCTCCTCATCCCGACGTTTCGGCCGAGTTGCATCGACCGTGATCACGAGTAGAGAATAATGTTTTTAAAATTAAGTTAAAACGATATCAATCTAAACTGATATTCGCTTTGCACAATAAGTAGCGTAAGTATGATTATGTAAATGTATTGTGAAAATTTTCCTTGAGATTCTGAATCGAGATAAAATATATTATTATCGCCACTAACGTGAACTACCTAATTGACGTAATCAAATTATAATTATGATTTAATTTAAATCGGTAATAGATACGAGCTTGCGATCATGTTAATTTAATTGTGTTATGCTAACCCAATTAATTGGAAGGTATGAGTACACCGCTTTCTCGATGATGTAACAATTTCAGAAATGATTTTGCGGCAATAATGTTGTTAAGCTTCCGATCTTTGAGAGGTTTGAAATCTTTACCAATAATAGATCAGTGCTTGCTCTTTCAGCAAGCATTAAAATAGTTAAGCAAGTAAAGATTAATATTGTAGAAGTAAATGAAAAAACCTATCGGGTCTATATTGGCATATCGAATCCAAACTGCGATCAATCAATCGACAAACAAAATGTCATTAGGGCGAGCACCCCGGGCGGTCCCCGAGCCCCACACCCGTGTAGGCTCGCCTGATTTACCATTTACTACCTCCTGGTCAAACAAACCGCCACTATACCTACAATAATCTATCAGCCACATAAATCAACTCTACTGGTGCCGAAAACATACATCTATGTAATCGTATTCATGTGAAACCGATAAATTCATATCACGAAAAGTACGTGGTTTGCAGCCAAAGTTAATGAGTCGTAAATTATTATTATCGCTTCTGCGACTGAACATGGTAATCAATTTAATTACGCGCCTACCTTTTCAAATTTCTCCGAATAAAATTGACATCAAACGTGTAACTGTGCTTTTATTAGGAAATAATATGATTACATTCAAACTCCACGAGAAGGTGAACGCTTAACTTAATTAAATGTTCACAAGTTAAACGCTAAGAACTGATGTGAGCGAAATCAAGAACGAGGAGGTCGCCGTGAGAAACGAGGCCGGGTAGGTAATGGAAAAATATATTGCCAGCTATTAATATAACGGTTGAACAGGGATTATAGTAGCTGCTTCAATACGTCGAAGATAATTGACCGAACAAACGAACCGAGAGTACGTTACAAGGGAATAATATTATATGGAGGAGGCTGTGGCGCATGCGTGGGGGGGGTACCGTGCCCCGTTCCCTTGTGTGACCCCTACGTGGCCTACGCGACGCACCGCTACCGGCGATGCACGTATCGAGGCGAGTGGCAGCTCGATGCGATGGGCATAGGGGAGAGGTGACGTGCAATCATCGGCAACGGTCACTAGTGCCAATGGTAGAGTACGTGCTCTCACTGTAATAGGTCACTCGCACATGGATGTCACAGACTAAGTTTTGACAAAAGTAGCAGAACATTTTAATGTACCGAATAAGCCCCTAAAATGATGCTAATTGATTAGGAATAACCCTGTATGTTGTTTTTAAACTTTCGCGATTTGAACACATTATTATTATATACTACGGGACTAATTGCGCACTAAAACTATTCGATTTAGCGCGCGATTAGTCCCGTAGTATATAATAATAATAACCTTGTATATCAACACATGTCTCTATACTGTCTATACGATCGACTGAGCCTTCATTATAATTATGTTAGTAACTTATTACGAGTTGCTTACATACACTTTTAATTACAATTAGCTCTTTTTACGGAACCTTTAAAGATATTTTCTCATAAATTTTAAAATACCTCTAAACGATTTTCATATTTTAGCCTTTGTTTTCATTGTTTCCTTTTGCTGTTCATTTTGACTGACGGGCAATTTTTGTTAAAGTATGAGTACGTCCGGGAAATGCCCGCAGATACTTAATGAAATGTTGACGTTTCCGCGTTGTATACAGAATTTGCTCGATTAACAACATATAATAGAAATATAAGGTAATAAAAAAATCAATGGGCACTTCAAAACAATCTAAAATTGTACGAAATCACATAGCTAAAAGAAAATACATAACTACTACTAGGGCAATTCTATATATAGTTCGGCGCTCCTTTGTAGGTTAAAATATAGATTTACTATAATTAAATAAGTATCTAGAAATAGTTAAGATCCAATCACACGTTCTGCAACTGGACTACTTACTAAAAAGGTTTTGATATTTTATACATAAGAAAAAATGTACTCTTATCTAAGTTATAATGTATAAAAAATATAATTTTAATCACATAACGATCATGAATGTAAAAGTAATCACTCACTTTACTAAGATACGTTACATCAAACCAGAAAAGAGTTTTGTTGTCTTGAAGTCTTCAAAGGGCCCGACGACCCTTTCCCGAAAGTACTCAATAAAGCTTCCAATAAAATGGTAAAACTCATGACCCTTTACATGGCTGTAATATGTATCCTTTTGAACAATTTCCATCGAAAAATAGTGTTTATGTCCTAAGCCTGTACTTTGTTGGCAGTTTTAATGCTCTACTTAATTTTACTTATGACTTTATAAACCAAATTTCATAAATTCTAAAAACAAGAACAAGTGTGTCAAACAAATTGAAACCTTAATGATGAAGGAAGTAGGTACCAACTTAGTATAAAAAAGTGTTTTTGAAGTCGAGTGGGTAGTCGGGTTATTTTTTTTGTTTAGTTTTGTAATATTTATTGCTTTATCACGAATTTTTGGTTGTTTATGTTTATGTACTGAGTGTGACGACGATATTTTAAAATGTTAATTAAGTTATTTTTATCATGTAAGCGACAGAAATGTCTTGAATGATAAATAAAATGACCTATGACTTATCACGATTTTTTTTTGTAATTTAGGCCATAGGATACCGCTTTCACTAAGTCATTAGATCTCATGAACAACCTAGTTACTCTGGAAGGGGGAAGCAAGAATATATGTGAAAGTTGCATCTGGTCATTGGTGTCGTCAAACGCCATCGAAATTAGAATCGTCCGAATTAGTGAGATGAAGGAGATATGAAGTTTACCGGGTGAGCTTGCTTATTTTTTTTTTAATATTAATATCTACGAAGTCATATTATATTTAGGACATCATGAAAAAAAATCACATGGATGATCTAGGTTAAATCTATAAAGTCTACCACTACAAAAACTCACTGTACAAAATATATAAAAAATCTCTTAGCAAACTAAATGCAGCGCGAAATATTGTAACAATGGCTGAAATATGAAAATCTAAGCCTTAGTCGAACCAGGAATGAGGAGATTCGCAAACGAACCAAAGTTACCGACATAGTCTAGCAGATTAGCAAGTTGAAATGGCAGTGGACAGGGCATATAGTTCGTCAACATCCTATGGCTGATGATGATGATGAGGTCTTGACCCTACATCTTCCTCTACAACTTATGACTAATACCTATCTTAAGTTAAACTTGAGTTAAACTACAGGTTCTCGGGTTTTCATGTTTCATCACTAATACATGAGACAGCATAATAATAATTCAATAAAGAAGTCTGCCATTTTCGTTTGAGGCTGAGGTTTGAGGGTTAAATTAGTTATGGGAGTCCTATAACTCTTAACTAATGCTTTTAAAAGTAATTTTCATAAACGGTATAGAATTAGGTTTTTCGAAAAAATGTGTGTGAGAACAATATAGAGAGAAAGAAGGCTAAACTAATGTTGTACTTTAGCGGAATATTACCGATAGCACCAACATATTCAGCAACATACGAAATATCAGGAACATTTTTCTAGCAAAACATTTTTTACCAGTGAAACACAATGTCTATAAAAACCTTATGTAACCAAACGGAAACCATACGTTGTGATACTATCATTGCGATATACGCACACGAAGATAAAATAAAGGGTTGTGCCTTTTTATATCTTAAGTTATTGTACAAGGGCAATAGCTACTGCAAAAAAACGCTATTTTCATAAGGAAATCAAAGATAAATTTATCCAAGTAATAAATGTTTTGTTAGGCAGCTCAAACCAATTTTGAGATCCAATAAGAATCCTAAGATCCTAAAGAAGACGACTATAAAGATACATTTTTATTGCAAAAACTTACACTAGGTACACAATTTTAGTTGAAGTAGCTCTGCCTTTTGCGTTAGTTTAAAACTGTGTTGAAAAATACACTATATTTCATGGAGCAGGGGATTTTGCAAATACAAACAAAACAAGTCACTATACAATACAAAAATGAGCATTTGCGTTAGTGGTATGTATTTGTGTATATATATGTGGGGGTGTGTGTGTGTGTATGTGTATATGCGCATGTGATGGTGAATGCGTGTGCATATACTTACGTGCGGTGAGCATGAAACACTGCAATACTCACAGGGATTGCAGTATTTACAATATAATAAATCTAACCATACAACGCGGTCACATTAACTAGACGCTTGACCATGTGACGTTATTTTAGCGCTCAAGTACGGTGTGCAAAAAAACCGGCCAAGTGCGAGTCGGACTCCCGCACGAAAGGTTCCAAACCATCTTCTGTAAAAGATAAGTTTCTACCTGTTTATTAAGATCGAGTAAAAATTTCTTAAAAATTAATGCGATGCGTCGAGCTAATGTGACCGCGTCATACTTACCTTTAAATCTTGTGTTTTGCATTAGAAAAAGAAACGAACTTACCTGAAACAAGAAAAAGCAAGATGAAAATTTCGAAAGATTTCCCCCGTAAAGGTTACCGAGTTAAACCTACAACAAATAATTGACCGCGAAGGTTATTTGTTCCCTAATGCCGACAAAACACACTGTTAGTTTATAGCTTTCTCTAAAAGCTTTCTCTTCGAGTAGCGCTTACATTACCTACGATATATAACCTGTCTTCAACGTATTACTTCTTTCCTGCGGATATACATCATGTTGAGCCGTTTTCCTAGCAATATATTCAGCTACTCGATGAAAAATGTTGTGTATTTGTCTCGCAAGCAGCCGAGTGCGGAAGTATTATTTATTTAACATCACGCGTTCACTATACGTCATAATAAAAGCACGGAACTCAACTTATGGTAGGTGTTGAAAGTTTCTTTCCCGGGTTGCTACTTATACGTGACTTTCATGACAAACACTTTTAGATGACTCCCTTAGGTTACTTATTTGGATTTTTTTTTAAATTGTGCAGTCAGTAATTGTTTTCTTATTTCAAGCGACATCTTTATTGCAAGTTAGTTGCGTTGAAGAAATTATTTCTAGAAACTTTTAAGTAAAATTATGATAAGTGAGCATTAATAACGATTTTAATATTTATCTCATTAAAATTATATATCCTTATCTGTATTTATCTAATAATATAGATAGGTATGTACGACATTACAGTGACAAGCCGGTAACATGAAAATGTCAGCTCGCTTACACGATTTCCCAAAGGAATTCAATATCTACTTTTACTGGAATGGATTTTATTTTTGGCAGAGGTTTCCATATAAAAGTTACGTTTATCGAATACTCAAATAAAAACACAAAACCACTTCGGTATACATGTACTTAAGATTTTCTTAGGTCTTTTCGAGGTATCTCCTTAAAAATACGTCTAGATAAGTACGTTTCTTAAAATACGGACATGAATATTTTACTGTTACAAAGGTAAAGACGAAGGAAACAAAAGTAATTTGCGTCAAATATTGGGAAAGGGCAAAGTGCCTTATAAACGTGAAGGTGGAATGTTTACCAATGAAATTGTGCGCGAACCAAAGGAGTAAGAACGCCGAACGTTCCTCAATAAGGTAGGTAATTCAATTATGTATCCGCGTGGGGTCCGAAAAAGACAATCCCAAAAAAACTATCTTACGTCCAATCCTTTTGTTCGATTCGGCAGTAGGAGTGAGATAAATAATTATAGTTATTCAGGCTGTATAAACCGGAAAACACATGAGACGGGTCGAGCCTCGTTGAGAAAGAAGAGGGAATCAATAGGAAGTCGACCCTGACACAATTTACAGTTACCGTGGATGTACACAGCCGCGGCGGCCGCACACCAGAATAAACAGCCTTCACTATCGCATTACGCTCAAATAAAGAGGGGAGACGAACAAACAACTGTAATAGGTGCGTTAAAACAAGGTGTCGTGAATATATTGGCAGATTTCGTGGGCGATGTTGTTGGGGTTCCGTGCGATGAGGAATTTATTTTCCCTCTCAGGTGAAGTTCTGCCATTATATGGGTCTTATAGAATGGAAGTAAGGTATGATTCGAGTATATCAATCACGTTTATGGTGTTGTTATCATTCAACATGCCCTTTTACATATTGGTATTAGGTACTCATAGAAGTAGTTCGTAGGTGCGGTTTAGAAGTTTATGACATGAAAACTAAAGTGGTTTACAATGTTTTTTTCTTTTGTGATTTTTAAGTACTATTGTATTAGTTTCTCGGGACATTAATAATTCTGCAATTACAATACATGTCATCTTCACGTGTTACTTTAATAAGGCGATTGGATTGAAAACAAAACTATATTGAATATCTACTTTCCTAGTCAGTAGTATTAGTCCTATAGTAGTTAGTTACTATTCTTGTCGGTATTATATGCAAAATATCATAAATCATTTCAACAATTCCCTCTTCAATAAATACCTAGATATACAGAAAGAGTTATTACAGAACCCTAAAATTATCTTTATGAAAATTTTATTTTATATTTTATAATACAAATATAATCTAGTTTACTGGAGACAAACTATGTATTTATACACAGTTTGCTTCTCTTACAGGAAAAGGGCTCAAAAATGTATCTCCTCTGGAAACACCAATATTTATTTTTAATTTGGCTTCAAAATTTACCCAAGTGTAACTAACAGGCATATGTTTTGTTTTATGTAATCAAATTAGAAAAACTATGTCAATGATATATATATATAAAGTGGCTGTCCTGGAGTCTAGTATCATTTTCTACCTCAATATACCTTAACATGATAATATATGAGTTCCAGTCTATTGCTTCGACTTTTATAAATATATATATAAAAAATAATTGCTCACATTTGAAACAATAACGTGAAAAACAAACGTGAAATGTATAAATTAATACCGCATGTTATTTTCATTTCATTTGTATTATTCAAATAAATCTGTTTGGTACGTGGTTGAAATTTTATTTTTATCACATGTACATAATTTTAACATCAAATATATAAAAATCGGCAGTAAAAATTGGCTCGTCATTACTCAGTTAACAAATCAAGTAGGTATTTCATAAGTTTCCTTTAGTCGATCTATTTAATGAAATAGATGTGTCTGTTCTAGATTATCTAAACAAAATAAATAAATAAAATAAAATGTTATTGTACCTCCAAACAAGCAGCTGTCTTTGATATGATGACCCCCATACAATATATTTTTTAACAATATATGCCTAATTTACTACCTCACACTATTTACAAACATCTAGATCAAAATCAGTTTTGAAAATATGAAAATACTATGTTTAACATTTGTAAGTTTAGATTGTGCGAGCTGAAGAGTCTCTCTTCGTAAATGTTATGAGTAAATCTTCTAATTAATATATAAACGATAGCACAACATGAACACTCTAAGAGTTGCAATACTAAAGTCCAACATATGCAGCTTCAGAAAATACGCCAAGGTCAACAATAACAGACGAAATATTATTATCACAGGTGATCAAGCGATATACAGGCAGGAACTCTACTAAGTAGTAACGCTTATTATCCCTAATTAGCTAGATTATTGTAAATGGAAGATGGATGATCATGTATGTCAACAAATCACTCGAGTAGGCCCTAGAATTGACTTCACTTCACACGCTGGATATGTTATTAAATATTAATTTCACAACAGTAACAGTCAATCTAAAGCTTTGTTTTTACAACCGTGAATATTGTTTAACGCATCGATACGCAGTCACAAAATGTTCTTTGTCCGTGCACTTGACAGTAACAGCTTTGTATTTACACAAACAAAACGCCGCAGTTTCCGGTTCAACGTTCGTTTTCGCGACATTCGACAAGAGTATGGGGCGCCGTGTTCAGGCGTTTCGGGTACGCGATCGGCGTAAACTCATTATGTTTCAAGTAACTAGCAGAAGTTAACCTCAAAATAATATTTTTAATGGTAGGTTCAGGATACGAGTGGAGGAGGTCGGGGCGCAGCGAGGTGCGCCGCGCAGCGCGCAGACTCCGGCGAGGGCGCCCGAGCCCGCCCGACCGCCAGCCGCCCCAGCCTCGCTCCCCGGCAAACGACTGGACCTACATTATTTCACTCTGCTCGTTTTGCACGCTATACATACAACACGAGTACTATAGTTACAACACCCGTTGTCAGGTACTTATATGTAACACTTTGTGAAGTGAGGACAATAGGAAGCAGCACCCGACAAGACGTATCTAGGTTTATTCAGTGCCGTCGTAAATTATGACTACACTGGCATAAAGGGATATCGTTCCTATACGAAGTCTATCTATAGAATACACTTGATAGTTTCGATAACGAGATACCTCTACCTCTCTGAGGTATTGTACTCAAATACACCCAAGTTTGGAAACAAAAGACAAGTTATATTTTGAAAAGTATGAATTTTGTCTCTTACTTACTCATCTTAAAAATACTAGCGCAGCCCCGTGAATCTATTTAAATTTTAATGAGGGGCTTTTAGGTCAATTAATATTTGAAATATGAGAAATACTTTCTCCCAAAATTTTGTTCACTGAATTTATTTCTGTACTTTGTTACTAAATAGATTAACTTGTTAAAATTAATTAAGTCAAGTTGTTTAGTCATTCAGTAATAAACATAAAAAGTAAGTAAGCTGTTGGTATAATGCACAGCTAAAATGTATGCTAATGCAGTAGGGAAAGTTTAAAGTTTGTCATAATGCGGACACCGCTGCGGACCAAAAGTTATGATTATAGGTATCCAGCTTATAAATACGATAAAAGAATTCGACGTAATCTTATTCCCGGCTTTAATACATTTTAAATTTTTTATAAGTTAAAACTTTTGTTAGTTGAGTTAAACCTTTTTTGATGGTTTGTTTCAAAATATCCATACGCAAGTCGCCTTGCTTTCTTAATTATAAGGAAAAATCCATCCAACGATCTAAAATGCTTCCCTAGATAATTTAGATTCTTTACTTCACTACCATTCAAATCTATTAACTAGATCTAGGCTGGACGTATACTTCTTTAACCAACTTTATTACTATTTTAGCTTATTTATACATATTATTTTTGTTTCTGACTGTACTAGGACTTAATTAAAATAAATTCTTGTGTAGCTCAAAATACGGAAGATTCTTATGGATGTAATGAACTTTATGATTACAACAAAAACCATTAAATCTTGTATCATTTTATGGTGTTAGAAACATTATTACGAAATAAAGTTGCATTAAATGCTTTCTTTACTTAAGAGATAATAAAAACATCAACTCACCTTACTGAAAGCTAAAAGCCATTTATCTAATCAAGGTAATTCTAAATCTACATTGAAAATACTTAGTCATAACAAAACAGAAATATAAATCACAAAGTAACTTGACTAATTGCTTAATTAGCCAATTAATAGGTACATTTATATCTTTTCGAATAAACAGAAACGTAATAGATATCAAAGTAATGAACTGATATGATTTGATATGTCAAGGAGATGTTATTTACGATTTCTCTGAATACACACACCATTTTCACTAATGAATTTGGCATGATGACATGTGTAATTGAATATTTCTTATTTTGGTGACGCTCATTTTCGAGGATTTTATTGTTCTTATAATTATGACCGAAACGGAAATCGAGAAGTACTATCGATATCTCTCGGTGGCTCAGTAGTTAGTGACCCTGACTTTTGGATCAAAGCGGCGTGTTTGATCCCCACCTTGGGCAAGCATTTAAATGATGAAGTTAGGTGTTTGCTCTGTGTCTGGTTGTAATTCAGATACTATCTATATTAATATGTATTTATAAAATATGTATATGTAGTATCAGGCTCTGGAAACCATATCAATGGCTCTGCCGATATCAATAAAATTTGAATAAGAACAATTTCGAAGTATATTCTTTCCCAAAAAAAAAAGAACTATCGAAATCGGACTACTATGTAAAAAGTTATGCTTTGGTTATACATAAAAATTTGATATCCAAGCGTAATGAACATAAAATCAGCATGCCTTCTCATACTACCACACTTTTTAATAAAAGCGTATTAGGAATGTGTCCCATAATTTATAATAACATGCCTAAATCGGTGCTGGAATCGGAGTGCATATCGTCTTTCAAAAGGAAATTGTTTGACTTTCTGGTGGTGAGGAGTTATTATACAGTAAGCGAATTTTTGAACGATAAAGTAACAAAATTATGTAGGTGATGTGTTATTTAGACCAAATTATTATTTTAAGTTGTTTACATTTTTAATTATTTTGTGCGATCTGAATATAATATTGCTGTATGACATTTGTGTATTATGATTAACAAAATGTAATGTTATTATTTTAAAGTTCTTTGTTCACAATATTATATTGTATGTCCATGATGGACAAAGCTGTTGAGACTTGTAATATTTTTGTAACATCTATAGCTATACATATATATAGCATATATATAGCATTTTGTAACATCTATAGCTATACATATATATCTATATAACAACACAGTTTAACAATAAACGATTCTGATTCTAAAAAAACCGGACAAGTGCAAGTCAGGCTCGCACACCGAGGGTTCCGCACAAATCCAGAAAATTTCACAAAATTGGGAAGTACGTTGTTGAAAACTCAATAGTCATCATCATCATCGACAAAAGTTTTTTTTTAATTCTCGTCATTCATCGAAAATAGTTAAATTAATTAAAAACCTGTTATAGCATGTGCTAATAAAGCTCTTTTATATGATACCTTACATGATACGATTTACGCACTTGAAATTTTAAACCCATATTTTGTGAATTTTGAAGCCCTATTTTTTTGTGATTTAAATAAAAATGTTCAGTTTTCAGATTTATTCCTATATGTGTACTCTGAGACAAAGCTTTCCGCCAACGGGAAGTACCCTGTAGGTTTTGATTTTTGTGAGTGTCGAAATATGCGGTTTTTTACGACATAAACGGCTCTAAATGATAACTGAGAAGTTTCTTCTTTATACAACTATAAGAGATCATAGATATACGTATACAGCTTAAATTTCAACTCGATATCTTTACGCGTTCCCGAGATAAAGAGTCTTGACACACACAGACGGACAGACGGACAACAAAGTGATCCTATAAGGGTTCCGTTTTTTTTTTTGAGGTTCGGAACCCTAAAAACAATGTACGCGTCGAATTGAGTAACTCCTCCGTATCGTCGTCAAAAAAATATATCGGGTCATACCTCGGTAGCAGAAAATGTTACTAAAGAACCGCATGTAACCTCAGGTACAATAAATGATTGAGTATTGAGTAAGCTGCCAGCACCGTGCAAGCACTCGATTCAAGCACTGGACTTATAAACACATAAATTAATCCGCCAACGCAGCATCCGCTGTACAAAGCAATTTACCTTAGCTCCAACACAGAGGGAAGATTTGGTAAGTCAGGTATTATCGAGAGCAGCTTACCGAATTCTCAATTAGACCTGTGATTAGATCGATTCACTTCGACGTTGGATCCGAGCTACAATTTATGCTCCGTGCACCCTACCGCTTAGGTGCGAGTATCAAACCTTATGTACAAACCAGTGTGAACGTAGGTAGCAAAGGTATTACAAAATACCTTTGTCATGGTTAATTAAAAATGGGTATGTACGGTCAAAGTCAAATTATAACTAGATACAATTTTAACGCAATTCAATGAATTATTATTTTCAAAGTTTGTATGAACAGATCGTTATGTTGTTAAAATAAAATTGAATAATCATTACTTTTTAAAAAACATTATGATTCTGAACAACTAAAACTATTTTGAAATACTTTGAATGTTTGAAATATTCGTGTAATGAAATAAAAGGTTAAAAATGTCCACAAACAAAAATATATAGATACAAGGCTTAATGTAATAGAGCTCTTCAAATTTCAGATTTATTTTATTTGTAACTAGCGACCCACCCCGGCTTTGCACAGAAGTATTATACTTATAAAACTTCTCTAGAATCACTCAATCTATTTAAAAAAAACATCAAAATACGTTGCGTAGTTTTTAAGATATAAACATACACACAGCGGGAAGCGACTTTGTTTTATACTATGTAGTTAAGACTTTTATGATATTAACAGCACCTTAGGAATTCAATGGTGAAACATATTTTATAATAACACATCTATGTTTTTAAGTCTTTTTTAGTCACTTATATCTAACAATATTAACTAATATATCATATAGCCAAGAATATGTATTATTTCTCACAAGTTTACAAACAAAATGTTTTTCTCTTAGTAAAATGATTACACTGCTTTATGTTTTTCATTTCGGGTAAATTTAAAGTTTCAAAGGTTTTATACCTAACCAAATAACGTGAAGTATCACGTTATTTGGTTAGGTATAAATCCGTCTACCAAGATTCTGGACACATAATTATAATACCTGCTCTAAGATTTCCCTGCAGACAATGAGTAATTATTTAAGTTAGAGTATTCAAATTACCGTAGTATGACAACACCATATTCAAATATTACGTGATTTAAACTTTCAGGAAGTAGGTACAGTATACGATACTCAAGGGCTTTTAACGCATAAATAAGTTTTGACCAGAACCGACCCAAAACTTAAAGAGGTTAACATCTTACGTGTACCCAAGCCGAAAATAGCCATAAATGTGTATGAAGTCCATTATTTGCTATAGGTAGCCGTCGTGCAAGTTGTAACCAACCCTTCCTAGGCGGAAAGCAGAGCCCTTCCACTCATGCATCAATAAGGGTTGGCCGCTCGCAGAATATCCGCCTGGCCTCCGTGTAATCGAGATATTTTGGTTTGACCTCCTTTGCTGCCGGACACTAATAAAGTCAATTAGCCGCCCTTAAACTTTGAGCTCAATACAACCTTTGTAGGAACTTCAAAACATTTAATGAAATTTAAATGGATGGTGATTTCCAAATTTGGTCGTATAGTGCAAAGTTTGAGTTGATCTTTTTGGTTTGTTCACGCAATTCATCAGATTTGCATGGGTCCGAATGATTGTCTAGTCCAGTAAACCAAACCCAGTCAAAGAGCAAATTATGTGTTACGACATTGATTTTTGACATGGAACAGCTATTTTTTACGTCTTATAAATCGATGCATGCCGGCTGCACGTACGAAAAGTGTCACGTTTCGCCTGAGCCGAACGTGCAAGCGAGAGTGCAGAACTCGCGATAGAGAGGCACGAAGAGTTTGTTTCAGTTGTTGTTTCTACAATGTTTTCTTATGACATAATTATCATCTGTAAACTGACTTAACAGACAACCAATTTTTAGCGATTTCATGGTCGGTCCCATACTAAAAGTTGGTCACAATTCTGGTAACAATCGTATAGTAGAATATGTTTGTTGCCTTGAGAACCATCCGGTAAAATTCATGTATCATCCGACATATTGTATCAAGATCGGCCGAGAGTGCTTTTGTGTGATCTTTTTCGTATAAATATGTAACACATTCTAATTAATATTATAAATCTGAAAATATAGTTATTGGTACAAACTAATAATTACATTCTCAAAGGAGATGTCCACAAAATGTATGGAGGCTGGTATAATAATAATCAAAAATTCGAACCACAACACTCGTTACATTTCGAGAAAGTTCATATTTTCCTGAGTCTATTACAACTGTTAAAAGCAAAAAAGAGCCCTCCGATTTTTTTAAAATTAATTATGAATTTATTAGGATAAATAAATATATTTGGCTCAATAGGTAGTTTATTTCTATCAACCCTGATTAAGTAACCTTCAAATAGTTAAATAAAAGCATTTTTACCCATTAGACACACTTTTTAAGTGTTTATTTGTCACATTGTACCTACTAACTGGTCACACTGGTAGGTTATAATTTTTAATTTTAGCAAATTAAGATATGAATGTGGAAGAATCAGCTACGAATGCAAGTAAAATAACGATAGGAACACTTTATTATTTCTAAACTAGAAAAAATAATAAGCTGTATTGTTATTTTTCATACAATTTATTCATCGCATTTAAAAAAAATGGAGGGGTAAAAAAATCTAAATTTAATATTTTTGGGAAGCCCATAAAACAAGCTTTCAAATGATGTATATATCATCTTGGTTCGATTTTTTTCTGAATAATATACCACTTGTGGACGTCACCTTTATAACATTAGTTGTTGTTATTCTTTCACGTACCAACGAACATACGGATCAACTTGTTTCTTGCTTGAATATAGTTTAGAGGTCGGAATCCTAAGCTACGGTTTTTCCTACACAATCATACCGTTCTTTAAATAGAAAGAACTATACTCTATAAAATTTAACTTGATCTCTGCGACAGTGACATTCACATAGAAGATTGACATTTTTAGAGTTGAGATAGTGGTGGAAAAATTCGATTTTCATACAATGTTGTAATGAAATCGAATGAGTAGTTGTAAGTACATATAGTAGCATATAATAGTAACATATAATTGGGTTTAATTTAATTACACATGTAAAAATGTTATGATATTAAAATATACAATAAAATTAATGATAAATTATGTTTAAATTTAAGTAAAAATTAAAGTAAGTCAGTATAAACTATCGATATTTTAATTAAAACTATCTAAAACTCTGTGGTCACGATCATTCGTCGCCCATCACTAATCGGCATGCCCATAAAGTATGACATTGACAGGTACTGTCAGTACTATTAAGAAATTCAGGACTTCATAGGCGTGATTTTTCTGACAGCTGTCGCAGAGATCAAGTTAAATTTTATAGAGTATATACAAAGACGCAAGTTCTCTGTAGGTAATATTCTTTGAATTGATTGATTTTTAGCTGACGTCAGATTTTTAATCGACTTCAAAAAAGGAGGCTGTCAAATGAACTGTATATTTTTTATTGTATACGTACTCGTATGTTACGCGATTACACCAACAATTATGAACCTATTTTGATAACAATTTTTTTTTGGTAGATCATATTTAAGAGGTAGTTTTATTTAAATAGGTAGTAGAAGTAGTGTTACTAAAAAATAAAATAAGTTTTATCGTAATCAACAGTCTTATCTGAAAAAAGAAACTACGTCGATGAAACACCGATTTGTGCGGATTATTCGAATTCTGTATACGGTTGAAGTAGGTTGTGTCATTTTTGCCGAAATTTGATATTATTTAAATATGAACTTACCTCACTAGAAGTCAGGTAGCATATCCTGGAGTCGGTGCTGTCTATAGAGGCTTGCTGCACGATCCCGTAGCGCGTCGACTCGCGGTCGCTCGCGTACTCGGATCGCACACTGTCTTGCCGGTCGAATGTTCCCCTGAAACCAAATATTCATGTATACTGTACTGTACTAGCCTTTTTAATTGTCCACTGCAGGACGTAGGCCTACCCCACGAAAGGGGTTCGGGCCAGATCCACCACGCTGGCCCAATGTTGGTGGATTCATATACGATATCGAATTTCTTCTACGGACGTATGCGAAAAGCCATTGGTATGAAATTCCATACAAAAGTTCAAGGCATTTATTGTTACAGGACCGGAATTTGAACCTATGACCTCATAATTGTAAGGATTGTAAGGCGTTATTCATGTATAACTCATTTCAATTACATATTTTGAAGTTGATTTCGGAAATTATGATGGAAACTAACGTGGTTTCAGCTAATTTTATTTTCGAAAATAACACATATGTTATGAATATTTCTAATGGTAGATAACTGGTTTTCTATGGTTTTAAGTACATTCAGTGGCCTTTATCGAGATCGACTACTATAGAACTGTTTAGATCTATAGTAGTCGATCTCGATCGCTCCGACTCGACTCCGCTCGCTGCCGCGATCCGCGACAGACGTGTTAATTTGCTCGGTTAAATTACTTGCATACTAGCTAAACATAACTAGCCCTTAGTGCTATTGTCTCAAGTGCAATATTTGTGTGTGCGCAGAAATTGTTCGTAAACAACACGCCAGCTCCACTAGCTGCTGTTGTAAGTGAAAGGTTGTTAGCTCAAGGTCAAGTGCACAGTATATGTAAAAAAAGACGACACAACAAAATGTTTCATTCCCCAAATGGTGAAAAGAAATCTTCGTCTCTCACTGATCTCTCTAGAGCGGAGGCTCTCACATCTAGCCGCAAGCGCAAAACCAACCCTGGATCGGAGGAGTTGGGGGAACTTTTTGCGTTTATAACAAAAATGAAAGAAGATCAAGACAAAAAATTTGATGCTATAACGGGTGGCTTAGAAGAAGTAAGGTCACAAAACAAGGTGATTCTGAGTACACAAGAAAAATTAGAAAAGCTTTGTGAAAGCTTCATGGCCCAACATGCCGAAACAAAAGTGAAAATTGACAAGTTATCCAATGAACACAATGAAGCTTTGGTCAAAATTAATTCCTTAGAAGAACAGATTGAAGAGTTACTACGAAGCCAAAAAACAAAATGCTTAGAAATAGTGAACATCCCAGAAGATGAAAAGGAAGTATTGGAGACTGTGATTGATAAGCTTCATAAATTGCTTGGCGTTAAAATGGAACCTGGGGCTGTAACAAGTATTCATAGAAACAAAAAATCTAAGGGAAAACCAGTAGTCGTGGAGTATCGATCTCAATACGCAAGAAATGAAATACTTAAAGCTAGCAAGTCCTACAACAAGGCCAATAAGACAAATAAGCTTAGCACTCGCAACCTGAATTTTACAGATGTAACAGAACCGCTCTACATTAATGAACTCTTGACACCTAAAGCAAGGCAGATTTATTATCAAGGTAGGCTGCTAGCTAAGAACCACGCTATTGCGCATTGTTGGATAAACAATGGACGAGTTTTTGTAAAGAAGGCTGAAGGTGACCCAGCAGTGCAGATGAAGACCCTATCCCAAATTGAAAATTTACACCTAAGCGATCATTTGATATGACTATCCGTTACTAAATTCATCCCGAAAATTGAATCAATCGTGTTTGCAGTAGTTCTCTCAAATTTCCTTCAAATGAGTACTATTATCGCGGAGTGCAACATTTTTCGACTTTTCTCTATTAATAATATTTTTTGTCATACTTACTAATCTGCACAGATCATATAGATCTTATAACTGATCGAAATCAAGTTAGTTTAAGTTTAAAACATTGTTACACGTACAATTCGTGTGAAATCATTCATCAATCCACTGCATATAATTTAAGAATTCTCACACGTAGCCATACAAAATCAACACCTTACAAACCAACGAAGCACCGTAAACAAAAAAAAACATTCACACAAAATACACCGGTCCTGCTTACTGTTCCCAGCATTGCTCGAACTTACCAACACTACTCTTTTGACCAAGTGTGGAAAAAATATGATCATGACTGAAGTCACAGATCTGTTTGTTGACATTGATAGAAATATCAATGCCGGTAAGTCGGTATTAGAGGAAGTACCGGAGCGATGCAGGAAACACATACAGGTTTCGGAATTGTGTCTAAACGTAATAGTACAGAATATTCGTAGCATCAATGGCAATTTCGATAAACTAGAAATTCTTACCAATCGCCTCAACTTAGATGAAGACATAATCGTCTTAACTGAATGTTGGTTATCAAAAGTCAATAATCTTCCTATAATTCAAAACTATTATTCCTTTAAAACACAGAAAAACTACAATCAGAATGATGGTGTAGTAGTTTATGTCAAGAAAAACCTAGAAGTAAATATTTATGAACCCAATAACACGAAAGAGATGACTCGCTTAGTGATTACGTATAAAAATGAGTTTGCTTTCATATGTTTATATAGGCCACACTGTTTCAAGAACCTAGATAACTTTTTTGATTCAATTGATAACGTATTAAGCGATCTCAAATCATATCACAACATTTTTATGGTCGGAGACATGAACATTGATATCAAAAATGATAAAAATACTCAATATTCTACAACATATCTCAATCTTTTAGCATCGCACGGCCTACTGGCATCACATACTTTTGCTACACATGAAAAAAATTGTCTAGACCACTGTTTTACTAAAACTAACCATCAAACTACGACCATTGTTTGTAGCTCCACTATAACAGATCACTACACTGTGATATTATCTGTAGCTATAAACCGTACAAATACTAAGACAAGAAATAAATCCTTTAAAAAAGTCGATTATGCAGCGATAATACAAGATTTGGCTAAAATTAACTGGACAGAGTATTTAGCAGACAAAGATCCAAACACTGGAATAACCGATTTTATTTCTACTATCCAACGCACTATGTCCAATCATACGAAGCTAATCTCAATATCTCGCAGTAAACGAAACATGAAGCCATGGGTCACTAGTGGCCTAATGAGGTGTATTAAAAATAGAGATAGACTACATAAAAAACTTAAGACAGATCCCGAAAACGTTATTCTTAAAATTACATATTTACGTTATAGAAATACTTGTAACAAAATTTTAAAAAATACTAAAAACGCTTATTTTCGATTAGAAATGACCAAACATAAACAAAATTTAAAAAAACAATGGGAATGCGTAAAGACTCTTTGTCATATAAATAAAAGACAGGATACAAACCACGAACTTTTAAACATAGGTCAGACACCCGCTGATTCAGTTAACAAAACTAATAGTTATTTTGCAAACGTTGGAAGTGATTTAGCTGGTAAAATTATTTCTCGAAACCAATACGAGTCAAATCAGAAATATATGAGCAGCCATGAATCGGCTAATGACTCCTCTAATTCCACACATTTAAATTCCTTTGTTCTCCTCCCTACCGATATAGAAGAAGTTAAAAAGACAATAATTGGCCTAAAAAATAGTCCTAGCACAGGTTGGGATGGAATACCATCAATTGTCTATAAATTAGGCATAAATGTACTGGTGGAACCAATCACACTACTATGCAATAAGTGTTTCGAGCAAGGCTGTTTTCCTGAGCCACTCAAACGATCAGTAGTTATCCCAATTCATAAATCTGGGGATAGGGACCGTATCTCCAATTATCGACCAATATCCCTGTTGCCAACACTGTCAAAAATAATAGAAAAACTCTTGAATACCCGATTAAAGCAATACTTAGAGCATTATAACTTACTCTCAAATAATCAATTCGGCTTTCGTAATAAAAAATCTACAAATGACGCTGTACAAAGTTTAGTAAATTTGATTGTCAACGACTTAGATCGAAAAAATAAGTGTTTGGCAATATTTATCGACCTGGCAAAGGCCTTTGATACGGTCTCTGTCCCTACACTCCTTGTCAAGCTGAAAAAAATAGGTATTAGAGGTATACAATATAAATTATTTAAAGATTACCTATGTAATAGAAAACAGTCGACTAGAATCGATCATTATAATAGTGATGAGATTATTGTTACGCATGGTGTACCACAGGGTAGCATATTGGGACCAACCCTATTTCTGATATATATTAATGACATGTGTAGTTTAAGTCTTAAAAATGGCAGTGTTATTACTTTTGCCGACGACACAGTTTTATTTTTCTCGGGTAGATCATGGTCCGATGTAAACCAGTATGCAGAAGAAGGCTTTAAAACTGTTACTAACTGGCTCGACAACAATTTACTGACATTAAATGTAACGAAAACTAAATATGTCACATTTAGCATAAATAGTCCGGGACAACCACAAATATCAGAAATTAACATTAAAGCGCATGAATGCACATATACCAATAACTGTAACTGTCCACAATTGACCCCAACCGACGAAATTAAATATTTAGGAGTTACAATTGACAACAACCTAAATTGGAAGTCACAAATTAAATCCTTGGCTGCACGCGTTAGAAAACTCTTATATATCTTCAAATCTCTCAGATACGTATGTGATAAGACACAAATTATGTCTGTCTATTATGCACTTTGTCACTCTGTGCTCACGTACTGTATTTCAACTTGGGGTGGTTGTTCAAAAACAATACTATTAACTGCCGAAAGAGCTCAAAGAGCAATACTAAAGGTCATGATGTTTAAGAAGTTTCGCTTTCCAACTTGTGACCTCTACAAAGATATTTCCATATTAACAATACGACAATGTTATATACTAAAAATTACACAAGAACAACATGGTATACTTCCAGATCGCAGTGCTCAGATTAGAAGAAAGGATAGACCTTATTGTATAGTTCATTATAGAACTAAGTTTGCACAGCGCTTTGCGGGATTCATGAGTCCTTATCTATATAATGTTATAAGCAAAAATATTGAGCTACGAACTCTCAATAATTACAAGTGTAAAAAAGCAGTATATAATGTTTTAAAACAAATGAACTATGAAGATACCGAAAAGTTACTTAAAATTACTGAATAACTAGCTAACCTGGCGAGCTTCGTTTCATGCAATATCATTATAATTATAGTCCATATGTTTACTATATTGTGTAAACATTTAAATGCAAAGTTTCATCTCAATCCGTTCAGTAGCTTTTGCGTGAAAGAGTTACAAACATCAACACATACTCTCAAACTTTCGCGTTTATAATATTACGGGGGTATAGGATATATTTATGAACACTCGAGCTCATTGTCATTAGAAACGTTTACTAAGAAAACGAAAATTTATTTTTCTTCCAAATGATATACCTATATTCTAATGTCTCTTGTGTTTGGACACAATAACACACTACTTTCAGGTGCATTCATACACATACGCGCGCGGGCACACACACACACAAACACACACACACACACACACATATATACACACACACGTGCGCAGACCGCGCGCACATGGTTACTGGGAATTATTTAGGAGTAATGCTGATGATGATGATTAATATTAGGCTATTAACTAGCTAAATTAAGATAAAACATATTTATAAGTAAACGTAATTATATTTGCTTATTGTATAGTGTTATACTATACAACACTGTACTGTACTGTTCTAATTTGTATCTCTGTACTGTTATAATAGTTTATACTATCTATGTAATAATTATATCTAATAATTAGTGTATACGACCTTAACCATAACATAATTATGTATTTTACATGTAAAGTATAATTTGTTTTTTTTTTATGTAAAGTATCATATATATTTGAAACTATAATAACAAACATAAATACATAAATTTTAAAATCAACACCTTCACTTTACTGTTGTCGGTTCAAAGAATAGTCTGAATTGTGTACGTATACTACTTTCTCCTTATCCATTGAGTCGTCCGTCTCCGTCGTACACGTTACACATTGCCTAGTAAATGAGCGAGAGGAAAACTACCGCCCGAGATACAGTTTAAACTAGTTCGGGAGGTAGGGTGAATCTTGGTTAGTTACAAAGCAGAAAAAACGAATACCTAGAATAAATGTCTTAACTTTTTAAGTAATGTTTGTATTTGACTAATATCTAATCAATGTATCTATCAATGTACTTGTTCGTTTTATGAAAATAAATAAATTGAATTGAATTGAATTGAGATTGTAGTAGACAAAAAAATCTATTTTCATCACATCTATTCGAAAAGAACTACTTCGTTCGCCTTTAAGTGCGCCCTAAGGAGGTGTTTTCTATAAGAAACTTTGTAAGTGCGACGGAATTATCTTTGCCGCGCACTTTTTGAATTTGGAACAAATAAGTGCGACGGAATGATCTTTGCCGCGCACTTTTTGAATTTGGAAGTATTTGTAATTCATTAAGTATTTGTGTTCAGCGCCAAGAAAATGAATGAAAAGAATGTAAATAAAATTACTAAATATAAGTTTTCATTTGTTTTATTATTAGATACCATTTAATTTCAATTTAGTTGTTACTCTACGTTTTATTAAATAATAATATTATAGTAAAATATGAGGCGCCTTTTGTTTTGAGAGGTGATGAAAAGTAGAGTGTACCACTCGGGCGCAATACTGCCGCGCTTATGATAAACGCATCAACTCGATTTTTTAGTGATATGAGTTATATACATATCTGAAATCAGGAAAACAAGATCTACAAACTTTTCTAAGTAACATTTCATAAATTATGCCTGTAACACGGTTTTTCAGATTTTATAAACGCATTAACTAAGACTTTAATAGCAATTTTACTAATGGAGAGTGCATTATCTTTAGTTAGTACAAACAAGTATTCTAGTAACGATGGGGTGACTAGTCATAGACGCTTTATCTTTTAGTTGATGCGTTATTGTAAGCAATCTTAAGGGTCAGCATGCTTATGATAATAGCATCAACCTGAGATAATGCTTTTATTATTAGGATTACACTACATGATTCAATTCCCGTATATAATAATGCGCACTAAATTTATAAGATAGTGCGTTTATGATAAGTATCAAGTACAGTGCGTCGAGCCTTAGTGCGTTTATGGTATTGCGCGTTAGCCGTTAGCGGGGGATGGGAAGGGCATTTTGTGATTCACCTCGCAGCCGTGGCGCTACAACCGAGCTGTACCCGCATTTGTTGTAGCAAAAAAATACGCGGTAAGCTTTTCCGAATACCCATTTAATTTAATATTTTCCTAACCAGATTGTATTGTAAATGTAATTAGCTCCCTCGATTTATGTAAATGATGATAGATTTTCGTAAAGAGCCAACCACTCTTCAATAATCTAACAACAGTCTCACCGTGTTTGAACTTATTTTAATCAGTGCTTGATGCTGAGCAAAATGCAACAATGGGCGTTCAAAAATCATAATATAACAATGAGTAACTTTTTTTACTTTATTCCAATTTTAACTCCATTAAACATAAACTTTATTTAAAAAACAACTAACTAACCTAGATTTCTATTCAGGATGTTTGTTTCCTTTACGTTAATCAAAACTGTTTATTTGGTCGGGAAATTGTATTTTTATTTCAGGTAAACATGCGCAGAAGAGATAATATATGAGCTATGACTAAATTCAGCTATAAAGAGAAAGAGCCTGATTTACCAATGACTGAAAAGTTAGAAACTAGGGGTCCCCAGAGTATACCTTACAAGACAACTCAAACGGAACCAATCTCTACAGATATAGACAAATTATGGTCTCGTTCACTTGACTTCACTGACTTTAAGCGCATTTTTGATTTTAATAATGAATATGTTAGCTTCATACCAACTGTCTATGAGATCATACCACACAGTTACTTCATCAAAGAAGAGCCATGCCAATATCATCACCTCGTATATATGCATTTATATGTGCATTTGTTATTCTCAAACTCAAGTTATTTACTGTTATCTTAGTAGGTATCTTAGAAGAAACTGTGCCATAGTTTAACATATTAACTAATATAAATGTGCCTTCTAACTGTATTTTTCATTCTTGCCTAGTATCATATGGGAGAAGGTATATTATTCTTATCTAGGGTAATTAAGATAATAGTTAAAGATTTGTTTGGAAAAGTGTTTTTATTTGATTTTTTTTGCAAAGAGACCCAAGTTTTGTCCTTTATAATTTTTTATAATAAAATTACCATTACCTCAACACTAAGTGTCTTCAACACTAAGTGTTTTCAAATAAATACTTTACAAAATTGATAGCATTGTATATTAACTATTATTTGCCTTTTCTGCAGTAAGAACAACTTGTAGATCTGAAATTTAGAAACCATGTTGAATATAACCTTATCATTTGTGATAAAATTGATGCGCTTATAGTGTGGAATAATGAAGGATTACGGTAACAATGACAACACAAAATTTTATTGTATTGTTTTACTATTATAAATGCATCAAGATAGTTAGTTAGTGCGTTTTTGAGTAGTCAACGTGAATTCCAGAATTAGAGGCTGCTAACGATAAGTACCTTTTTCCAATTATATGTTATATTATAGCATATATTTGATATATGTTAATATACATCAATTTTTGTCATTTTTTTCTTTACTATGGTATAAATTTCATATTCGTACCCCAAGTAGTTTTGAAGATAAAGGAAAAATAAAAATTAAAACTTTAGACGCCATTTTCTCGAAAAGTGTCAGATCCTAGTTAATGCGTTCTTCATAAGCACGGCAGAATAGTAGATTGTATCATATGGGAGCAAAATATTTTTTTACGGCGAGGGCGCGTTTTTGAATCCAGAGCGAAGTGAGGGATTCTAGAGTAGAATTCTTTAATAGAATCCTGAACGTAGCGAGGGATTCAAAGTACGTTGCCCGAGCCAAAAATATATTTTGCGCCCGAGTGATACACTCTACTTTTCATCACCTCTATGAGAAAACAATAGGCGCCTCATATTTTACTATAACATTATTATTTAATAAAACGTAGAGTAACAACTAAATTGAAATTAAATGGAAAAAAATCTAATAATAAAACAAATGAACACTTATATTTACATTCTTTTCATTTATTTTCTTGGCGCTGAACACTAACATTACAAAATACAAATACTTCCAAATTCAAAAAGTGCGCGGCAAAGATCATTCCGTCGCACTTATTTGTTCCAAATTCAAAAAGTGCGCGTCAAAGATAATTCCGTCGCACTTATAAAGTTCCTTATAGAAAACACCTCCTTTAGGCGCACTTAAAGGCAAACCAAGTAGTCCTTTTCGAATGGATGTGATGAAAAATATATTTTTGGCTCGAGTGACGTACTTTGAATCCCTCGCTACGTTCAGGATTCAACTAAAGAATCCCTTACTTCGCTCTGGATTCAAAAATAGCGCCCTCGCCGTAAAAATATTACTTTGCTCTCATGTGATACAATCTACTATTGTACCTTAAAAATATCACGTGAGTAACATTATCTGTGTTTCTAAATAAAATGTTTTACTTGTATAATTATTTACTTTTTAATGAGCATTTTTAATCAAATTTCAAAACCACCACATTTCTTAGCACCAAACCAGATTTTATTTCATTAATGTAATTTACAAATTACGCTAATGATAACAAGTGAATAGCGATGCGATATTTCAAATACCTTTCAAGTTTTATCAGTGTAAAACAGGCGGAATTCAACCAGCTGGTATTTGTGTAACCAAGATAAGTAAAGAAAATAAAGTTGCTAGAGATATGAAAATATTATTCAAATTCAGAGTAAACCGAGCTTTAAAGTAATTATCTCGGCAGATTTGAGGCTAAGAATGAACCGTGGGTAAGCTTAAGTGACACGGAGGGTCCCAAAATGTAAATACTTCATGAACTTCTCGCTCTGTCGAATGTTAAAGCATCAATTTAGCATTTCGCCGTCTGAATTCTGAATTATTAAAAATAGATCTGTCAAGAGGCATCAAAATCCGTTCACTCCATTTCGGACCGCGCTTTGATAGACAGTCGGTAATGAGAACTTCATTTTAGCTTCGGATTTCTCTACCAATCCCTTCCGTTGACACGAATTGCAAATGAACATCGATTTACGGAGTTCCTCTTATTCAATTACCGAGTAGAAAACAGAACGGCAAGGTTGATTGTTTACACAAATCGGCGCTAACAACACGATGATAATGTTTGTTCTCACGCAAGGTATTTCCATGAGAAAACAAGGAGCCAAGAATCTCTTGTCAAAGCGAAATATTTTTGTTAACTTCTGATTGAAAGTTCTCAAACATCGAAATTGGAACTTTGCATAAGCTGCCTAACAACTAATCTTCGAGTCGACAAAGCAACTATGATATCAAGTATATAGTTAAAATACTTTTTTATCTCTTTGTAACACACAAATGTATAATTTATAAACATCTCAAAATTCCAAGGTATGGTTCTTAGTCCTTGGGCAGTTAATCTCTGATACTCGTCTTGAAGTTAAGTTCAGCTTGTCAAACGTCACTTGCCTTGCATATACATACCTATCTCTGTTGCAAACTACCCAGGTGTTCAAAACGAACTGCACGAAATATCGCAAACCGGTGGTAATGCGCCACTCATGCGAATGCCGCGCTTCAACGGTAAGTACTACTCGCTCATACACGACGCACATTAGGTACATCGTATGAACCTACCTCTGTTCAAAGCTATCGGCCCGGTTGCTTCTATAGCCGGAGTCATTAAGGCTGCCCTCGTGGCGCAGGCTGGGCAGCGAGTCCCAGGGTGAGCGGCGCGGGCCCGGCGGCGGCGCCCCGCGCCATCCATCCGAGTGCCGGTACCACGCCGCGCGCGCTGACTCGCCGATGCACGACGCACAACGCGACGCACTAACAAAACTACAACAAAATTACACAAACTGGTGATTTACATTCTTGCCAAAGAGCTGTAAGTAAAGTTTGTTTTAGCTGATATATTTATGGACTCAGTTATGTCAAAGTTCATACTTCAAGTACTATGCTGTAAGTTTAAAATGAAATAGCACCAACTGTCCAAAAAAAAAACTACTCGTTATCATTTACAGAGATAGATATACGAACAATATGAACAATTTTTACAATGAGGCACCTGATTTCGGACAATTTTTATATCTGAAATCGTATGAAATATTCTATGACTTTCGGCAATGTTAATTTCATGTCAAAAATTATGAATGGCTTGATTAACACAAATATCGTAACAATTAAATTGTGCTCACGACCGTTTATCGTTTGCAAAACTAATAGTAAAGCATACTTTTGAAGAAGTTTTATTTTTTGTGGAAAGAAGTTAATAAAGTACCATATAAGGAAAATAAGTAGGTATATATCATAGAAAGTAGCTAACGTCTAATCATTACACGAGATTATTTTCCACAAAACCAAAAATGTGATCTATCTCAGGCTAAAATAATAAATACAAAATATAAAACACAAAACAATAGTTAAGATTGCTTATTTGTTTGGTTTCTTGTAAGTTTTAGACATATTAAATAACAATTTTCATACATTACAGTGGCTACGCAATCCGTAGCGAATTCGTAGTAGGAACGTAGCACTTGATTTATTTCGTAACTTTGTAGAATTAATTGTTTGTGTGAGGGTTTCTTGTGGAATAATACAATGTTATGAACTCATATTTCGGCATTTATCACAAAGCTTTCTAAAATATTTTGTTACTTGGCATTTGGGCGTAACATTTCATTATTCGTGCCCACTAAGAAATTCGGAAAGTTAAAAAGTATCTTACAAATTCTTTTGTTACGATGACTGTTGTTACAAATTGTACCTACCTAGTGAGTGATTGCCGCAACATTAAAAAATTAATTTATCTTGAAACACGGGCCTAATTATTCTTTTTTTAATAGCTAAACAAAGTTAAAGAACAAGCCCCTAAGCTATTCAAATTAGCTTCGTGATTACAAAAAGCCTTTGAAAGAAGTACAATATGAAAATTTTAGAAAGAGGTGAAAATATTTGTATGATATTCAGTAATCTAGGAAGCGGCTGCAGTATTTCCATGTCAAAAGAGCGAGTTAACAAAGTAGGAGTTTCGCGCGTCAGTCCGTGATAAATTGAAAAATAAATAGCCCATCCGACGATAAACTAATTTGAAATGAACGTTGGACTCCCGGCGGGTCCTATTGTTCCATGTCGGATTAATGGAGCTTTGAATCTATTACATATTTAATGGCATTAGTGCGCTTGCAAAAGAACATCTGAATGCCCATGGGATCTAAGCATAATTTGTAGGTACTTCTTGATAGCTGTTTTCTGGAAACTCAGTACTGTCACACACATTACGATGAGTTGTTACTTTTAAGTGAATGCGAGGCGATGACTAAAAAGTTTGATCGCGTTCTTCCCCTTTCTTTCTTACCACCTTTGCGTAATGTATCTGTCAGACACAATGATGTTTAATGTCTAGATAAGCAGACTCAAACAACTGCGTTGCTAGGCATGGCGACACATTAACCGCCCGAATATCGTTGGTAGGTAATCAAAGAATCATATCTCTATCCCTGTTACACTAGTTGCTAAAGTACGGTAAGACGTTGAACATGACAGAAATAGCAATATTTTTAAATTTAGTCGGACAATGCCTACTTAGGGTGCCAGTTTATTAGATTGTAATTTCCCCAAAATGTTACGATATCTTCTCAATGTCAGTGATACAAACCGATATTTTTAATAATCAACATTTTAGTAATAACATTATGAATTTGAGTGATTAATCAAAATCAAATATAATATGATGTAATTATGAATAAAGTTATAATACAAAGAATATTTTATTCATTTATCCGACCAATATTTATTCGTTCTTGATAATTAAAATAATTATCGTCATAATAATACTTAATTATCAAAAACGTGTCATATTGTAGGACAGGATATTCCTTAAGAAAATTCAAAAGCATTGCATGAAGAATCTACAATATATTGTTTTGAAAATTGCAGTGATGTTTTTTTTATTCTGGAACCGTTGGAGTAAACAATTATAATAAACAATAATAAATATAGCAGACTAACAGCTAGCATAGCCACACCGCCACCCGCGCCCGAGTTCGCAAGTTCTTACCACTAGATACCACGCACCCCGCACGGCCCGCGTGCAGTCTGTGTCACTCATACATACCTATACCACGCAGCGCGCGCTTTTTCAGTATCTCTGTATCACGTAAAACTTCTTTGAAAATTGTAACCTAATATGTTATAATTATTATACCTGTACTTCAATCTCCGGACATATATACCTGTTGCCGTCGAGCTATTTGATTAAACTAATAATTACAAAACGATTATTTAAGCCTGATTCTGCTGCTTGATTCATAACTATCAATAATTATAAAAATAGTAATGATTATTAGTATTATTTAGAATCGCTGTAGACGTTAATGCCGCCCATTAATCTAGGTACCAGATTTGTTATTATCTTTGTACTCTTGTATTTTTAGTATTTATTGAAGTTATATTGTAATCTATTGTAATTTTACTATTTCACTATTTACTATTATTATCCAGTCAGTTTCTTTTCGTAATATTCTAATGGTTTTTATCCATTATTTACCGTTATCTTTACGTATTTTGTCTGCGGATATCCTATAGTATCAAAAAAGTAATTATCGATTAGTCGAAATCTCCCATAATTATGGGGAAACAAAATTATGTTTCACCTGGCATCACCAACTGTAAAATTATTTACTTTTAAAATCATGATATTATATGTGATAGTTTCAATTAATACGAATAGTGTAAACCGTATTTACTTGTGGAAATAAATTCCAGAAGCTTTATGAAGAAATTGAGAACGGGATTAAGAGGTTTTGACTACACATTTCCCTATTTTTAATTTTTTAAATAATATTTTGACGTCTGATATATTCAACCATTTTGTTTAATCGCGACTAAGGCCGGTCGGCGCGCTTCGCCGGCGTACGCCGGCAGTTGGCTGACGTCGTCATAGACAACAATCTTCAGTTCTCGTGTATTATACTTCAATGGTCAGACATCAACTTGGATTTTTCTGTTACACTGTCAGAAGAGTTTAATGGTCTAAAAATACTTTATTTATCAACTGCAAACGATATCATTAGTGTTAACTATTACTTAAAAAATATTTTTTTTCATCCCCCCATCTCGGAAAGATTATTTTTACTCTTCTATATCTGAGTGCAAAAGTAGTTTTTATCTACAAGAGGGAAAAGTAAAATTGAATTTAGAACATCGTGTGCACTAAAGCCGGAAACATACTATCGGACGCGGCTGACGGACGCGACTGACAGCCGCGACTTAGCAATGTGCACAGTCTTAAAACATCCGGTGTGCCAAATCGCTCTCGGACGTCCGAACGCTTAAGGTCGTCTGAAGGTGACGTCCGCGACTTATGTCTGATAGTGTGCACGGCTCAGTGTATATTAATAGTCTAGATACCTATCAGTCGCGGCTGTCAGTCGCGTCCGTAAGCCGCGTCTGATAGTATGTTTCGAGCTTAAGTTTGTGAATTCAAAACATGATTAAACCTTATTAACTTCTATCTCCATGGTGCCGAATTTATCATACAACCTTTTTTTAATTTCTTGATAACTTAGACTCGGTACCTTCTTGGTGTACTTTTTTATTTGCAATGCGCGCGCTTTTTTTCATGTCATATTGTTAAAACCTTATGTTATATCATTATACTCTTTGCCTTTTCAAGTTTTATGTGTTTAACATATTAAACACATAAAAATTGAAAATAAGTGAAAAACCTAAAATTAGTGATTCATGTGACGAGGAAATTTGTTTGACACCAACAGAATTGACTGAAACTGTTAATAAAGCGCAATATTATTATGCTCTTTGGCTTATGTTAAAAACAAAAAACTTGAAAATAAGTGAGAGACCTAAAATTAGTGATTCTAGTGATGAGGAAGTCACGCGAAAAGTATTTGAAACAGTAAGTATGATATGTAGACAACTTTGGTTATTTCCTCGCTGAGGTGGGATGAAAAGTTAATAATTTTTAATTTTTCACCTTGTGCTCTTTTGATTCCCTCGCTAACGCTTAGGATTCTAATTTTTGAATTTAAAAACCTTTGCTTGCTCGGTCTTCAGAATTGGGCACGCGGTAAAAAAGCAACTTTACACTCTTGTATAACAAATAATTATTATTTTATTTTCAGTCAATTATTTTTAATTATTATTACATTATTTTTAAAATTAATTTTATTTTTGATTAATTAAAAAATTAATTTATTAATTGCAAAGATAATTTTGCAATTTTAACGCATACAGCGCCGCCGTAAGCAAATACAGCAATAATATAAAATAAATTATAATAAATATATAACTTTGTAAAATACATGATTTCGAGATCCTGGATAATAAAACGGCCCCAAACACGACGGGTCTAACATGTTTAGTACAGAAACCTATAGCCACCTTCCAACTCCATCATCAGATCAGCTCCATGGTACCATATTATTGCATTGTCAGGCGAAATACATATGCATGAAAAATTTCAGCTCAATCAGAAACTGGGAAGTTGGTCATCGGGTTAGTTAATACCCGAGCTTACATAGGTACCTACATCCATTGCAAGTAAAATAAAGCCTTGTAAAAACGCCAAGACGCAGTCACAAATCGCTGATGGTTGATGCTACCAATATCGCGAATGTCACGTATCAAATGCTGGAAGTAAATTGTTTTCCAAACACAGAATAGCATTGACATTTTTATTTGTTTATGCGACATACAAGTATAAACTACCACGCGTGGGTCTTAAACGATGAAACCAGGAAGTATGTAAACTTGTATCCGCTCCTAGACCTATTGTACGAGTAATACAATGTAACGTAATAAAACAGCGATACAATTTATTACAAGATACAAAATTGTTATACAAATAGACTTGATTCTAAAGGGTATAGCAGGATAGCCTAGAGAAAATTGCCCCCAAAGCTTGGGGTTGTGTACCTACTGTTCTATTTTTTTTGCAAAATCTAAGTAATAGCGAGAACGTTACTTCCAGAATTATTTCTCTAGGGAGTTTTGTTTTGACAATAGCGTCAAATGAGATCGGATCATCAAATGAGAATTAAAGTAAAATATATTTTGAAACAAATATTTATATGGTAACTGAATCACGTAGAAAGATTCGTGTCACTTTCATTTGTCTCATAAAACTGTATCTAAGTTATTATGTAAAGTGATAATTGAATATGATCAAGTCTACTACGGATATTTCAATGATGTATAGAAAAAAGATCAAGCCGATGAATACTTCTTAATTTAATTTTAATTTGTTTGTTTTTTACTAAAATATTTCTACTTTAAATTGTAGTTTCTCAGCATTAAAATTTCGAATATTGCATCCACAAATTCCATCAGCCGAAAAATAATTTGGAATTCTCTCTATGCTGCGGTATTTCACAGCTGGACAGCTGTTTAGTTTGCACAAAGAGCAAGGTTGAAAATGGTGCACATGACTTTGCAATAGCTCTACCAAGCGCTAACTAGTTAGAAGAGTTGGCCTCAATTGAGAAATGTGCCAAAAAATAAAACGTGTAGACAACGACATATTATTTGAACCACAACCAAAAATCTTGTGTTTAACCGCAGGGTTGTCATTCTCAGATTTTAATTTAGGTAAAGATTTTCGACTTCAGGTGGCCATGCAGTACGGCGTAGTAACGGCGCCGCGTAAATAAATTTTTCATACCAACTGCTCGAAAAAGACCCATTGTAATTCGTAGAATCTCAACGTAAAACGAGTCATTATTATCTTAAACAATTTCGAAGACTACGGCAGGTCAATAACATTGTGTCAATCTCTCTAGGGAGTAAAGTGATTTAAATTTGGAACGTCTAATGCGTATGAAAAGTTCTCAACTTAGGACATTTAAGGACATCGTAAATTTCATTTTGCAAAATCGACCGACATTGCAAAATCGATCGACATTGCAAGGCACTGTAAATATTTTCGTGATGCTGGCATTGTAAAGAGGTTCTAATCGACTTCACAGAATAAAACCTCTTTGGTGCCCGTATTTTTTTCATGTAGTATTTACCTGTTTTATTATAAACTTGTTATGTAGTAGTAGTTTATGTAGTTTTAGATTATGTAGTCCTTGTATTTAGGAATTTGTAATGTCTATTAATACACACGTGGAGTGACAGATATGTTACAAATACAATAACATAATTCGTTAAACGTCTGACGATGATAGAGCTCTACAGATAGGTCATGTTTCCAATAAATTGTAGGAAATATATTTATATGTATAATGATATCGGTAATGATGTACATTATATGTTACAGTCAAAGCGATTAGTCTGTTATTATGTATAATGGCTGGTATACATAATAACTAATCTGCTAAGTAAATGTGATAAATTAATAACATTAACTAGTTATTTCATAATAACCGGTCAGAGATAGTGAAAGTAATAACTTTTCAAAATTGCAACTTTCAAGTAGTAGAATGTTTTAGTTAGCGTAATATTCATTTAGTTGTTTATTGTTTACCAATTGTTGTATCAACTAGGAATTCGTTTTGTAATTTTTTTTTTTTATAAAGCGTTTCTCATCTGGCACTTCGCCGGCTGCTGCCGGAGCACGCTCGCTTCGCTCGCTCGGCTCGTGCGTTGTTTGTCATGTTCTAACCTAACCTATTTTTTTATCTATTTAAATCTATCAAGGCGGTTCGCTCCTGGTACTTTATTAGAAATACATACGTTGAATATAAATTTGAAAATTTGTGGTAAAAATTATTATAATTACTTAAAGCTAAGTTAAATAAATTTTATAAAATTGTACCAGATATTATACATAATAACTAGTTAAAGTGATTAATTTTGTGCCATATGTCACTTTCACTGAATCATGTAGTATTATACATAATCGCTAGTTAGTATACATAATAACTAGATTAATCACTTTGACTGTGACATATACTTACACTTCTAAGCTCGTTTAGATGTTCCCATATAAGCCCATGATGTTTGTTAATTCACTATCAAAGTAACTAAAATTAAATAGTATATTTCACAAATAGAAAGTTCAAATAAATATAACCCTATTTAGAATAGTAATAGAGTAGGTGGGTACTATAAAAAGTTAAATAACAATAAGCCTACGGGATCAAAGTATTAGGGACCGCAACGTATTAACGTTCAATTCGTAAAGGTACATTTTATTTTTAAATGTAAGCGGATTCGTACATAATTGGAAGGACAATGGCCGATCCGCCTATTATTATTTGCTCAGCAACAAAATTGGGAATTATCTACACCTATTTTAGCAATACGATTGGTACGGATTCTATAATAAAACTACAAGCTATATTTATACATTGTTTGAATGCTACTTAAGGGGAAGACCGAAATTGGCAGCTGTCACACTAACGCATCTATCAAATTAGTCTGCCTTGATGGTGGCTCAGTGGTTAGTGACCCTGACTCCTGGGTCAAAGAGGCCTGGGTTCGATTCCCACTCAGGGTAAATATGTGATGAACATAGGTTGCTTTATGTCTGGGTGTTATTTAGGTATTATACTAGCTTATGTTTATATCGATACCTACCAATTTTAGTAAAATATTATATCAAAAAATATGCTAACAAAAATAGTAGGTAAGTGCGCCACAAAATATTAACCACAATTTAATGTAAAACGATACTCAAATATTGTAGCAAATAATAATTTCAAACCCATAAAATAGTGAATCTCAACCAATTCGTTTCATCATACTTCTGGATTAGACATATACCATTGCGGACTTTTTTGTTGACCTTTTTAAGGTGTACAATACCGTAGTACATTATTTTGATTTATCTCGTGGGGTTCAGTCAGCGTTTGCAATGTAACCACAAAAAAAATGTATTTATTTACGACATCACATTAGAAACCTGTAAATTTATCAGTGTTCCTCTACAATATTATGCATGTATCATACATATGAACCTTCCTCTTGAATTATTCTATCTATTACAAAAAAGCGCTTTAAAATCCGTTGCGTAGTTTTAAAGATTTAAGCATACATAGGGACGGACAGACAGCGACAGCGACTTTGTTTTATACTATGTAGTGATGATATTTAAAACATCCCTGGCAGCCATATCACAAGCTTTGCTTAGTTTGGGGTCAAATACCGTGTGTAAGATGTCCCCTAATATTAATACTTTTTATTTATTTAAAGAGATACCAGAGGTATAACGCTGTTGTCACTTGAGGCAATTCTCAAGCACAAAAAAAATGTGTGGAAAATCTAGCCTAAAGTTGTCAAAACTGTCAAATATGTATTGGAATTTGACAATAATTTAACGTCACTTGCCAAAAAATCCGACTTATAAGCCACCGAATCGAGATATGTTTCATGTCTCTTTCTAACTCGTGCCATACTAAATCGATGCATCTCTTTCAGATTTTCTCGATCGATCATATTATCCATATGGCATCTCTGTGGCTTCCGCAGATCGAATTCATACATTTTAGACAATAATAGATGACACTGCAAACGTTGTATTGCTATATAAATTAATTCTACAAAAGGCCACCTAGAAGCCACTTACCACCAGTTAGGATTATAAAAAATAACCTACAACCTATTCTTAGCTTTGCGTACTGACCCGTTAAATTGTGGGTCTCCGTTGTTTTACTGTTTAGACAAGTAAGAGACCTTCAAACGGCTTAAAACTCTGACACCAGGGCTAGCCATTCCACTTATACGAACATAGTACATATTATGTTTACAACGAGGATCCTCATAAATCAAAATTTGATTTTAATGTTACATAAGAGCACTTGGAATAGGCTAGATGACGAAAACAATATTAGAATATAATTAGTTCGTCAGATATATTATCAAAGAATATTGAACACGTATTTTTTCTTTTTGACCGACGAACCACCGGAGGAGGTATACAATTCGACGCGTAAGTATATATATATATATATATATATATATATATATATATATATATATATATATATATATATATATATATTTTATGTATATCCACGCATAACTTTTTTCATCTTAGTCCGATTTCGATAATTCTTTTTTTATTGAAAAGGATATACTTTGAAATTGGTCTCATTTAAATTTTATCGAAATCAGCTGAGCCATTTTTGATAAATCAACAATAATGTGAAAAATGCTACATCGATCCGTGCGTAATATTTGCGTTATAGCAATGCGCCCCGGCTTTGCACAGGTGTTTTATACATATTTAAAAATTTCTCTTGAATTACTCTATCTATTAAAACAAACTGCATCAAAATCCGTTGCGTAGTTTTAAAGATATAAGCATACATAGGGACAGACAGCGGAAAGCGACTTTGTTTTATACTATGTAATGATTCTGTACACAGCACAGGTGAAGTCGGTCATGCTATTTTTTGCAAAAAATAATTATGTCTATTAAACAAAAATTGATGAAGCTATGGCCCGTTTAAGTTCCACGTAACGTCATGACTAAAATTATAGACTTTGGTTGGACAATCCCAAACTTTGACAAGTTTTATCTTTGTCGTTTATTTTTTGATAATGAGCTAATTATAATAATGTTTCTTTTTCACCCAGTTATCATGCCAGTTGTAGTAGGTATTACTAAGGATAAAAGATAATTAATGTACCTGCTGAACTAAGCAGATATTTGCCAAACTAATGTGTTCATAAATCACGTAACTACCTACTACTGTGTCAAGACAGCTAAATTCGTAATACCTAAGACAACGTAGCGAGCATTATTTGCGTGGAGACCGACATTCCGGTTCCGTAGGTCCTCAAACAAAGCTCTTTAATATAATAACCGCTTCAAGCTTAGCTTACTACGCTTGGACATTTGGTTAGCCATTTCTTGTAGGTATACCTACCTATTTGTATGAGGTCTGAATTAAATGAGTTACTAAGTGTTAATTTTATACTTTCTTATGTGATTTGGTTAGATTTTATATACTTATCTAAAAGTTAATGATTGAAAATTAAATACAATCATACAGTCATTATGCTTTGGAAACTTGTACAAGTTTACTTCCATTTAAGCGGGTGTTACCAACCTAATTTAAGTTAGTATAGGTACCTACTTATTGACGTAATTAAGAAACCTTTACTTGGAAGGTAACTCACCTCTAAATAGATTTTTTGTGGTGTAAAGGGAGTGTCGACATCGTTTTTCCCTAAGTGTTTCGTTGCGAAATAACATAACGTAACACGAATTATTGTGAATAGCGCCATCTAACGTCATTTTCCAGTACTGCGAGCTTTTCTCGTGGACTATGACTTTCAGTAAGCATGACTTTGGAAGAAAGCGGCGACGGCACCCACCTATTACAAAACATGCCAACAAACGCAATGTAATAAGTAGAAGATCGTTAATTTTGCGTGTTTAGCTATTTATTACATTTCCTTACAATATTTTTAGTTTAATATTTGCAATATTTCCGTAGCACAGAAAATAGAAATACATACGAATTCCAAATGTATTGATCCAATTACGTGTAGATTTGAAACGTGGATAGCAGAGTCATAGCTGGAGTTAAATACAACGTTATTCGCATAGGGTATACTAAGCATAAAATATTCAGGGGTGATTCAGACTAATATTATAATGAATAATTTTTGCTATGAGACCGACCCGGAATCCCAAAAATTAAATATATAATATAATATATATTATAACAAGATTATTTTTTTGCAAAAATTAGCATGACCGACTTCACTCGTGTACAGAATTCGCGAATATTTCGCACGGATCGATGTAGCATTTTTCACATTATTGTTGATTTATCAAAAATGGTTTAGCTAATTTCGATAAAATTTTAAATGGGAATTTTAATTTTAAAAAGAATTATTGAAATCGGACTACTATTTATACAAATTTACTTAAAAAAGTTATATTATATATATATATATATATATATATATATATATATATATATATATATATATATATATATATATATATATATATATATATATATATACGCGTCGAATTGTATACCTCCTCCGGTGGTTCGTCGGTCAAAAAGGAAAGATTTGATTGTTTATTTGCATCGATAGGCTCCGAAACTACTTAAGCAATTTGAAAAATTCTTTCAGTTTTTTTTTTATTTTATTTTTTTATTGAATTGTTACACTTCACCGACACCGGGGCCTGTGCTCTTTAAGATTATACATTACTTTTTTTTATTGATTTGAACAATATTTCTAAAACTAAGGCTTTAATAGAGGACTCTACACTAAAATAAATCTAAACCTAACTAAATTTCTAAAATTACGATTTTTAACTTTTTTTAAAAAAGACTACTTATACCACTCAGGGCCTCCACCACCGCCGCGTCTCGCTCTCTAATGGCCATCTTTAAATTATAGTCTACGATGACCTTAGGTGACGCAGTCGTCGCACGCCGCACGAAGCGGCTGATGGCGTCTTCCTCGTTGTCGGCAAAGTATGTGAAGGACCTGGTATGCTGTGAAACTGCGACGACCGCGTGCGAAACGCTTTCGTGCAATCTAATCTTGGCCTTGATTTTAATGGCGATGACAGTCGTATGTCAGACCTTGAGCTTCATGGATGGTAAGGATGCGCGACCCCGACCCCACTCCATACCCTTGGCTGATAAGGGTCTCCTTTTCTTCTTGAGTGTGGACCAAATAAAGGGTGTTAGAGAGGTTGTAGGGTATTTGTGCACCCGTGTATTTTTTCTGCTCTAGAGATCTGACTTGGATAGACGAAGAATATATACCCGCGCATATCTCCCTCAGTGCAAACGCCACATCCATGGGGTTCCGGCGCGTACATAACAACTCCTGGTTAATGTTGGCGACCAGGTTAGGGCGATTATACCTCATTTCGAAGAGGTTTTCTCTGTCGATATAAGGTAGTTGATTGACATCTCCGATGAGGACAAGTTCACCGGCACCAGACAGCCTCAAAGCCATCACTATGGCTCCAAAATGGTTCATGAGAGCTTCATCCACCATTAAGCGGTAGGTAGCAGCTCTCGAAATTTCGGAAACCATTTACGAGAGTCGAGGCCATGGTGCGCACTTTAGTTCTTACTAGATTACCTATACGCTGCCTGCGCCAGCTTCTCTCTTAGATCTTTGGCTGCTTCAGTTGTTGTGGTGATGATAACGTCCTTATCCACATCGAAGTGTCGTACCACCCAAGTTGTTTTACCGCAACCGGGCACTCCATTGACCCACTGAATCTTGGGTACCGTCCAATTGCCCCACTGTGTCTCGACTCCAGAACTGCCCTCAATGGTTTTTGCCATGTCAATAATCCTGTCGTCCAGCATTATTTTGGTACACTTGGCGGCAACCACAATAGGGTCTTCTGGTGGTACCTCAGTTTGCCAGTCCGATTCGTCTCCTCCTCATCTAGGGCCAAGAAGCCTTCTATTGCATTATAACCAGCCATATATTGACCTCTCATCGTTCCCTTGATGACCTGGGAAGTGTCGTTATTGTATATGGCTGCTTCTGCTTCTTCCAGTCTCGCCATCAAAAGACTCTCATTTCCTAGCCTGAAAGACTGCATGATGTTTTCGCAGTTGTTGAGATTGACTTCTCTAGTCGCTCTCGTTATAGCTAAGGATTCTATGAAGCTCTTTCACTGTTGGAAAGCTACACTATTTTCGGTGAACATAGGCTATATTGTATTTAAAAAAAATTAGGGATCCTTACTAATAGGTTGGGGAAAAAGTTTCTTCGCATTTTTTAAGAAAATTCTAAGCATTTTTAATATTGTTTATTTACATTTAACTAAAGTATGTAGGCACCGTTTTGTTTGATAACTTTTTGCCATCTTGTAGGTAGGGACATGATTCTATTGCTATAGAAATTTTGGGACTTCTGATCGAAATATCGCGACAAGTGGTTTTGGCAGTCCTCTCGTGATGTTAACCGGACACTACCTAAAAAATTCTGAATAGAACGAAACAGGTGGAAATCTGAAGGTGCTAGGTCAGGAATATACGACGGATGCATTAACACCTCCTAGCCAAACTCTTAATTTTTGCTGAGTGGCTAAAGATGTGTAAGGCTAGCGTTATCATGATGAAAAACCACACCCCTTCTATTGATTAGTTCCGGTCGCTTTCTCTCAACTTTTTACTTTAATCTCATCAGTTGTTTGCAGTAGAGTTCAGAATCGATGATCCTGCCTGGTGGTAACAGCTCATAATGAATAATGCCCTTCCAATCCCACCATACACACAGCATCACCTTGTTGCGAGTTAACCTGGGTTTTGTCACATTCTGTGAAGCCTGACTGGCCTTTGACCATGACCTTTTTCGCAGGTTCTTGTCGTACGTGATCCACTTTTCATCACCAGTTATCAGCTTCTTCAAAAATGGTTCGGTTTCATTACGTCGAAACAAAGAATCACAAATGAGTACACGATTCATTAGGTTTATTTCAGTGAGCTCGTTAGGTACCTAAATATCAAGCTTTTTTTGTGTACCCAGTTTTTTCAAATGCGCCAAAACTGTTTTGTGGTCAGTTTCCAGTTTTTCAGCTATGTTATAACTACTGATATGCCGATCTTGCTGCACTTTTTCAAAAATAGCATCCATTTTATCCGTAATAGGGCAATAATGTCTAGGGCGACCGGCGGGCTTAGCATACGGACCATAAAAAATGCCATAAAATAATACTATCGAAGTGTCAGAACGTGACAGAGATGAAGCATATATCTATCACCTTCACGCACATCGATAAACTCTTGTCGTGGTCTTGTATGCTAAGCTAGCTGAGCGATGTGCGTCTTTGACATCAAAATTTCCGGATTGAAAAAGCTTAAACCAAAATTGTGCTACTCTCACAGACACTTGAAAGACACTGCACTAGGTCCATAAACATCGCAAATTTTTTTCGTGGCTTGCGTTGCATTTTAACTTTTTTTGTAGTAAAATTTTAAAATGTATCGAATTTCTTCATTAGATTCACTCATCACTCAGTACGAAAAACAAATGAAAATCACACATTTTCCTAATTTGAATTTGGAATTATGTTTTTTAAAATTTAAACTCTCACAGATACCAAAACCAGCCAGATACAAATAGTATAGCCAAAGAGATTTTATTACAAGTACATACGTATACTATAAAAAGACTTTTTTCCCACCTATTATTTGTAATTTTTGCTAATCGTACCCGGGCGAAGCCGGAACGGGCTGTTAGTCCGATATAAAATTGCAAATCAGAATAAATTGTACAAAACAGATGATAGTTTTTTCTCAAATTTTAGATTAGCTATATAGTTAAAGGGTTCTCCGATTCAGATCATCATTATAAACAACTTTAACTATAAACCAACCTTTTATTTTATAACCTATACGAATAATCATGTATAATTTAGAACGCCCTTGATTACAGTTAGGTCAGAAAAACGGGTGCAGCAGGTTTAGCTTGGGCGTGGGGCGAGTTCAGGTATCATACTTCTTACTTCGGTCCACTGCAGGGCATAAGCCTCCTTCCCCTTACGCCAACTATCCCTGTCCTGTGCCAGTCTCATCCAGGTATAGCCTATTTTTTATAATAGTAAGGTGCTGGCGGTATTGCCTATTTTATCGTAGGGTTATTGAGTTATCATCCTTTCCATATTAGTCAAAGCACGTCCAATAGGAACAGGATTGGTCCGCCATTGGACCCAATTTTGGGGTCTCATTACAAAACAACAAGTTTATTTTAAGGGTCATGTAGTGGAAAAAACAGAACCTTTATAGGATCACTTTATTGTCCGTCCGTCCGTCCGTGAAGACCTTTTCTTTAAAGTTAAGCAGTTGGAGTCAATACCATATACGTTTATGCATAGTTTCTTCCAGATATGAATAAATAAATCTAACGTCTCAGTTATCGTAGAAAAAAGTTAGTCATTTAGATTGTAAAAAACTGCATATTTCCACATTCACACGGGAACAAAAATCTATAGGGTACTAGTTCCCGTTGCCGTATTACTATAAAATTCGGCGAGAAGTATTGTCTTCGAGTAAATATATAAAAATACATCTAAAAACCGTCTTTAAAAATCTTTTTAATTTATTTACACAAAAATAGGCAATCGCAACAAATGGGCTCTAATTTTGAAGTGATGTAATCGTATCAAGTGAAAGAGCTTACTTATCACAAGCTAAAACAAGTTTTTAATTATTTTTGAGATGTGCAATTTTCGATATACGACGATAAAAGTTAAAAACATTTTTTAACTTTTATCCTTTTATCGATGATTTTAATTACGCCCCGACGTTTTAACAAGTTCGTTCCCAATTTTATGCAATTTTCAGTAATTGTACGGAATCCTCGGTGTGCGAATCTGACTCGCACTTGTCTGGTTTTACTTTTAATTGTGAATCAAACTGTTGCATCGCCACATCCATGGAGAGATCCATCCACTAGAGAGTATGGCTGTGGCGGTGCAACTTGTTATTTCTCTATGGGGTTGCAGCACTTACCTAGACTGATGGTCACTCATGTATCCCTGGTCACGTTCAGGTATCCTGTCTCTAATCCGGTCTCTATAACAATAAAAGTATCTTGTTATTACTGAGGATTTCAGATTAGATAAATATAATTAATAATATAAAATTATGACATTGATAAAGAAGGGTCAAGTGGTGTTATTGAATTTAGATATTTATTGAAGTTGAAGTTTAAAAGAATACATACGTAAATTAAAACAAATGTGATGAAGAGGTTTTTTATTCCTGAATATTAGGTAAAAAGTATTGAACCGAAGTTTTTTTAAATTCTTTTATTATGTATCCAGGGTTTTTTATTACATACACCCTTGTATATTTAACAATTGTTTTTTTTTTTAAATTAATAGTTGATTGCATTCAGTAAGAGCTGCACGGTATGCGTCGTACAGCGTTCTGGCATCCTTTGTGAAACGAAGTTAATTCAATTTTTTTGATCTATGTAACAATAAGTTCCTTTTCATAGGTAATACATGAATCAGTGAATCCATACATAGCAAAAATATACTTTCGACTAATATCTGATTCATGAAACCAGATCATAAGTATAAGTTTAATATTTTTACCTCGTATTGTGATCGCTCAGGTAGCCTCGTTCTCGCTCCCGCTCCCTCTCTCGTTCTCGCATCAGTTCGTTTCGATCACTGCACAACATTGCAAAATATTAGTATTATACTAAAGAAAAACGAAAACCCCACAGAATTTAGCTAACGCAAATATGATGAAAATAATGTAAATCAGTGAAAGTTGGATGTACTTCTCTTTTATTCCGTACATACTAGTAAAACCCTTTTTAACCGACTTCCAAAAAGGAGTAGGTAGTTCATACATAGGTACATCCATTGCCAGTTAAATAAAAGCATATAAAAAAAACAGATACGAATTCATAAGTTTTTCGGAGTTGGTTAAAAATTAAAAAGTAGTAGAGTCCCTCCACGCGGAAGAAGTGAAACTTCGACGCAACAGTGCTTTCATACCCCCTCCATGGTAGCGTTAAACGTTTAACGCAACCTTGTTGGAAGTCGCATTAGAAATTACACTTCAATAATATAAATACATCAAAAGTAACCTGTAGTATCCATCTCTGTCGGAGCGCGCGCTGTGCTGCCGCTCGACGCCGAGGCGGTGCGGCAGCGGCAACGTCGATGACCGGCTGCCGCCGCCACCCGAGCACTGCGACGCTGCTCCTGCCAACATCACCATCATCTCAGCCAATGCGCCTACGAATTAGCATTCGTTATATCTCTTATACAGGGTTATTGGTAATCAATTAGCATCCTTTTAAGGGCATATTCTGTACATCTAAACAAACAACTTTTATTCTACAACTTTTCCCAAACCTCAACAAATTTCTAAAAAAAAAATTTAAAAGTGGAGTCTGCAAATGTAAAAATAATTATTTTTTACATATTTCACTAATATTCACACTTGTTTGCATATTTACACAGTATCTCTTCTAAGGCCTTAATTCTCGCGGATGGCAGCGCGCGCGCTTTTTTACATAGAGTTAACTCTTATGTTTAGATCGGTCAAATTATTTTACAAAATTGGGAAGAAAATAAGTATAAATTTTTAGAAGTTGTAGAACGAAATATGTTTGTTTTAATGTATGGAAAATGCCCTTAAGAGTTCGTAGAACCTAAATCATTGCGTCTACTTACATTATGATGATTATATTACAATTCAGGCAAAGATTATTCACTAACGAACTTATGCCTCTTATATTGATCCTAACCAAAAGGATTATTTGGAAAGTTCTTACAAAAACATCGTAATAATTAGAGGTCAAATCATCATTATCAATATCATCTATAAAATTTGAATGTAACGACAAACATTTGCCGCCTTACCACATAAGATGTAAAACCCTATTATATATATATATATATATTATATACTATTTAACCGTACAATTTGTACTGTTAAACATAGTCTAAAGCGTGCATAAAAATTTTGTGGTAAGACGGTTGATTTCTTCATATTCTCCAACTTTAAGGGGTCATCGACTTGAATATTCAACATTAATATTAACGTATAATCTCAACTCATTCAGGCAACATGATGAATCTATAAGGAATCCTTTATTATCTAGGTACTTTTTTCGAACCCCTAAAATGAAAAATCATTCAGTACATCGAAATTAAGAAATTCGAAATTCGTCTGAATTTAGAAATTCGGATGTACGAGTACATGTGCAAATACGGTAAAAGAACCTTTAATACTTGTTCAGCAATAATTAATTGTAACTATTTTGTGACAGCCAACACGAATAAACTAGATACTCAGGTACTTGAAACTCGCGCAAAAAATTCTTGTCGACAATTACGAATACATTAAACTTATTTACTTACCAATTTGTTTTAAAATATCTTAATAAAAATAATGGCACAAAAGTAAATGCAAACAAAATTGAACTCTTAGCGAACAATCACTTAGAAGGCAACAATTTTAAGATTTAGATAAGTCATACGTATTTCTCAATAAAAACAAAGATACATTAATATGGTAAATGCTTCACCTCGATCCCTTTGGGCAGCTTCCTTTAAAGAATGCCGCAGGGATTGTAGCATGTCTTGGGTCGGACCTCAAGGAAACAAAAACAGGATTATGTTAAAATTGTGTGAATAAAAAAGTGCGATCTACGGCGGGTTTAGATCTACGGTATAAGCAAAGTAACCGGACAGTGACGTATTCTAACAGTTTGAACAACTTTAGCTGTGAGCACAAAGACACACAAGTAAAGTTATAATGTAAAGATATGATCTTCTACGATACGTTTTGCATCGCTACTGGCGCTACAGCTCGCGCCAAATAACTAAAATCCTCCACTGATCATGCTTCCATTGCTGCCAAATGGACAACGTCTATTCAATGTTGCAAACTTAGCAGATTCCTCGCTAGATATGACGAGTTTTATTTATTTTAGAGAGCAAATAAACACTTTAGAGACTGTAATAGTTTAGTAACTCATTTGATTAATTTGAAACTAAAGCTTTTTTGGATTTATCTAGTGACCAACTACCTACACCTTCAAACATTAATTGTGTAAAATATGAAGCCAAACTTGACTTCATTTTTGCAACATTGACTCCATCCATTTGGACACATTGTCAGTGCCGCCTATAAAAGCAAGTTAACGAGTTTTCCACATGTGTACCTACCTCCTTAATTTGAACCTAAAAATATACTTTCAGGTTCAGCTCAGGTATATTTGGCGCTCTTTAGTGACGCAAACTGTACGCTTACTCATTTGCTACGGTCTTGTCCGTGTACGCAGCATTTGATAGCTGGATGGGATTTAAAATAAGTCTAAATTGTCACGGTACTCCTAAAATTGATGAAATACCAGCTAAATGAAGGGAAAAGATGGCTAAATCTACTGATCTTCCGTATCAGTTTGCCAGTAGATCTACACGCGCCAATAGTATTATGGCAAGAGCAAAATAAAGATTTCAGACCTTTGGTTAATATTGGTGCAGCTGTTGCTTAACAATGAGAAGCAATAAGATTTTACCCTGATGTGGTAGATATACTTATAAATAAGGTGCCTAGTTTAGCTAAAATTTGTAATGATTAAAGTAGATAAGTGCAATTAAAATGTTTAAGGTTTGTTACTGTCATTATTAAAATAGTTAAATAATTCAGGTATTTTGTTTATAATATCTACTTACGTCTTCGCGGGGGATATGGACTTCGTTGATTTGCTGCTTGCATGTTGTCGTTGTATTCTGCTACATATGAAGAAATATATATTAGACGACTATACAAATACATACAACATATCAGATCATTTGTAAAAAATTTACTGTACACAGTATATGAGTAACTAACATAGGGTCATCAGTAGTCTTTAAAAGGATTGTTATAAAATCCTGAGCTACATTTACGCGGATTCTATTCGAGAATTATCGTTCATTAGTTCTGAGTTCTATGGGCACTTCCCACTAAATGTGTTACACCTATCCACTAGTCCAATGATCTTTTAATATTTGTATAACCCACTATTCTATGTTTATATCAGCAACGTTAGCAGTTTTATAGTAATTACACCAGGACGGTTTATGATGATAATAAGCCCGATTACAGAGGCGCCAGCGTAACTATATTATCCAAATAGCATAGTTCTGTTTCTTTTTCACTTTAGGCATTCGATAGAGAGAACGCTTTTTACGCTGCTATTTAATTTACGCTGGCGCCTCTGTAATCGGGCTTAATGAAGGGGTTCCTTATTGTCATAAAATTCTCAAGCCTGACTACGTCTATGTTTACTTATGAAATAAAACAGTCATCATCAAAATCATCATGACCTTCATCTCACTAAGTAGAGTCGGAACAGCTAGTTCATCAACTTCTTTCTCCCGTTTATCATCTTTCATTCAATTCATCCATACTTTTTTCACTTCCTCTCTCACTTTTGCTGCTAACTATTATGTTAAAGTGTTATCATTGGAAAATGTAACTGTATCGTTATTTTATACCGGTTCTATATTTTTCTACCGTAAACGCATTCAATCCTTGATACAAAGTTAATATTTCCAAGTGTCACGTCCCCTTGTGTCGGAGGAGTGCGTCAATGTGCCCATAGCCCCGACACACAGCGCAGAGGCGGAAACACCCCAGGTTTTATGTGGATATGCCGCCGATTAGGGTCGGCGGAGACTCCCACATAACCACCGGTCTCCTCAGGCTCTATCCATTTTTTCCTGGGACAAAAAAAGGGTGTCAAGTCCCCTTACCCAAGTCCTCCATGCTCTGGCTGAGCAGCGCCTCGAAGGTATGCAGGCTGTAGCTCTCGGCGTCCATGCCCTTGGCCAGCGTGTTCCGCAGATGCATCTCGTACTCCAGCAGCAGCCGTGACGTGGGCGAGCCCGGCGCGCCCGTGCCACTCGACTGCGACGCCTGCCGAGACAAGCACGGCTGCTGCCGCCAACAAATACGTGCATTTCACTTTATTCTACTATTTTAGGCTATCTTGGTTTTTGACAACATGACTAAAAAACTGTAATAAGTCCGTCAGTTAGATTATATCAAAAATATCGTTTGAAATAGAAAAGCAAGGCAAGAACAGTCCACATAATTGAGTTAGGTGCAATCATCATTGTTGGCTAGGTTTCTGATGGTGTAAGCTACACGATCTCTAAAATATTCTTATTTTCAGTCAGAATTTATATTGGCTTTAGAATATACGGTGGTGAAGCACATCATGACGTTAAAAAGAAGTATCTATGAGTTTACATCGACTGTTGATGTTTATTTGGCTCAACGTATAAGCATTGCCATTCAGCGTGGCAATGCTGCCAGCATGCTGGGCACGCTGCCAACTGGCAGTGGGCTTGAGCACTTGGATTATCTTTAGACCTTCAAGGGTCTGTGGATGATCCAATTGCTTTCTATGTAGTAGTAGTGTAGACCTGTATGATATATAAAAAAAAAACTGTTGATGATATCAACAGTCATTGGATCATCACCTGGTTAGAATTACGGTTAGAGAAAAGTGTCGTCGTATAGCATTGAAAATCGCCGGAAGGTGGTATGTTAAAAGTTACAACTGACCACACGATTATAATTATAGGCACAGGTTCCGCCACCGGTATAATTTCTGGTCGGGATTCCCATTCTATATCTATCAGCTGGGCGTCCACTGCGGACATAGGCCTCCCCCATGGATTTCCAATAAGGTCGGTTGGAAGCGGCCTGCATCCAGCGCGTTCCTGCGATCCTTATTATATAGTTAGTCCACCTGGTCGGTGGACGTCCTACGCTGCGCTTGCTGGTCCGTGGCCTCCATTCGAGAACTTTACTGTCCCATCGACCATCCGTTCTTTGAACTAAGTGCCCTGCCCACTGCCATTTTAATTTGCTTATCCGCTCGACTACGTTGGTAACTTTGGTTCCTCTGCGGATCTCCTGATTTCTAATTCGATCCCGCAGAGAGACACCGAGCAGACGAAAAGACCTCACAAAGTTTTACGAACGCAGCCCAGTCGAGTTGGATTCGGCGATTGACCTCTTTCTTGTAGTTGGACCTACCTAGCTGGACTAGTTGTCCTAGGTGGCCGTACAAGTCAACAACATGAACCGAGCTCCTAATAGATATTGGGGTGGGTACCTACAACATGACCATTACAGATGACCTTCGTTTTATCCATGTTCATTTTAAGACCCAACTGTTGAGAAACTCGATTGAGACCTTTGAGCATCGTGCTGAGCTTTTCCATTGACTGCCATGACCACGATATCGTGGGCAAACCGAAGATGAATGATGTATTCGCCATTGATGTTGATGCCGAATCCTTTCGGCGTTATTGAAACACTTCGATATACAGATAGTCAATACGACATCGCTGGAGAGACTTAAGCATAGCCCATGTTTCGACCGAATCGAAGACTTTCTCAAAGTCCACAAACCTTAGCAAAGTGGCAAGTTATAATCTTTGGTCTTCTGTATAACTTGCCGCAGCGTATGGATGTGGTCCATGGTGCAAAAGCCTTTTCGGAACCCGGCTTCTAATTCTAGATATGGGCGGCAAGATGGGCATGTAATTCTTCGATAAGCAGACAACACTGTCACCTTTTTTAAAGAATAGCACTACCATGCTTCTGTTACATGCTTCTGACGTTGTTCCCTCAAAGATGACGGTGTTGAAGAGCTTCTGAAGGACTTTTTTTCTTTTTCTTCTTTCAGGACTTTTACCACCCACTTTCAGAAGCTCTGAAGTGATTCTGTCACCACCCGGCGCCTTGTTGTTTTTAAACTGATTCAAGGCCATTCTAATTTCGTACAGGCTGATGTCCGGAATGTCTTCGGTAAAGTGTCGAGTCAGCTTGGCTCTCTAGTCTTAACCATGTTGTCAAGAGGCTTAGCTACAGAAGCATATAACTCTCCGTAGAAATGTTCGATCTCCTCCAGTACCTCTGGCTTGGTCAAAGTTTCACTGCCGTCTTCTTGCAAACACTTTGGAGCCTTTGATCCGCTCAATAGTCTCTTTAATACTTTTGGTTTTAAAGCATATATCGCGATTCGCGCCGCAAGTATTTAGACATTTGTCTATTAAGCTGCCCTATATGACGCAACGTCCTTTGTAGACTGCAGTCTCAATAAACGTCGTTCATCCATGAGATCTAAAGTTTAAGCAGATAGTTTATGGGGTCTTTTTGAACGGTGAGTTCTAAAAAATTTAGAACCCACCGTTTGGACAGTTTCTACGAGCCTGTTGTTGATGTCGTCCATCGACGCAAGATTCTCAAGGCAAGCAAAGCTATTTGAGAGTTCTAGCTAAACGTTTTGGGGTTTTGGATTTAGGTGAGAGTAGGTTGGAACGTAGACGTTCATCAGGCGGGACGGGATTCCCAGTGAAAGAAGACATTGTTGTGGCATAGCACTGGTTGTGGAACATCGCATCATCAAAAAGTGGCGCTGCATAATTCAGTAACTCAGTAATTACTGCGTGATAGTTCCAGCGCAGGAACCGAAGTTGCCATTACAGAAGAAAGTGTCGTGGCGTAGCATTTGTTATCAAACTTTGCATCGTTAGAGGATATTGTTCTACGAGTGAATACCTACTAGCCATCTCGGCGTTGGCACGGTCTTGAACAGATTCTTTTAAAAGGAAGAAAAGCCGTAGCGTTGCACTAGTTATTCAAAATAACACTTCAGGGGATAAAGGACTGCTGACTAGATGATCTTTACACTCGCCGGAGTTGTAATGACATAGCTCTCGTTTTACCACATGACATAGTCAGGGCGTTTTCTTTATAAGTTAGACCTGACTGCATGATGGCGTTGGCGTGGGTCCCGGTGCTGCCACGGTCCCTGGTCTGAGTTGCCGGTCGAAAACGATGTTATACTGGGGTAATATTAGCCAACATTCCTCGTCGAAGGTTTCGTTTTACTAGTGAATGCTGACCGCATGATAGGCTGGCTACTGGCACGACTACTAGTCGGAGTTGCAATTAGAATAAAAATGTGTCGTGACGGATCATTGTTTGTCCAATATGGCATTGTCGGGAAATATCATTCTACAAGTTATTACTGACTGCATGATGGTGCTGGTGCGGGCCGCGGCGCTGGCACGGCTCCTGGTCGGAGTTGCCGTTAGAGGAGGAAGGCGTGGTAGCGTAGCACTGGTTGTCGAACATCACGTTAGTTTTACAAGTACTGACCGCATGATGGTGCTGGCGCGGGTCGCGGCGCTGGCACGGCTCTTGGTCAGAGTTGCCGTTGGAGGAGGAAGGTGTGGTGGCGTAGCACTGGTTGTCGAACATCACGTTGTCCGATGGCGGCGACATGTCGCGCTCGCCGCCGCCTAGCTCTAGGTATAATCCTCGTCCCGGGTATCCGCTTGGAGCTGCGCCCACTCCCACACCGCGCCTAGTTTATAACACAAATAGAATTTAATGCCGTGCAGGTGTTAAGTTGTTGACAAATATATTTCACTGGCTGACTAATAGAAGTAAAAGTAGGTTGAATTAGTAGAGCTTTTTTGTTGAATAACATTTTTGGCTGATTTTATAGTGCCTAATAGAGCAAATGGTCACCCATCTATCCCACTTAACTTTTTTGTTACGTTTTAGTAGCAAAGCTCATATAGACTTTTGGAAGTTCTGGTGATGTCAAGCGATGGAACAGACCTAAATTTTCCTGGTTTCTAGAACAGACAACTACAATATATGTTAATGTCAACTAATGATTCAGACCACTAAGCTGCTAGAGGCCGGTGATTATGTTGAGTAGTGATTACTAGTGATACAGACCGCTGTAAATTCTGGTGGCCGATGTTGTTATCGGGTAGTGGTACAGACCAATGCGTGCTCTGACGTCCGGTTGTTACTGAATAGGGGTGCAGACAGGTTTGCCCTGATAATGTTAAGTTTTGGTGATAGTAGAGACCGCTGCAAGCTCTGGCAGCCTGCGTTGTTGATGATGACGTGCGAGTAGTGCGCGTGGTGAGAGTGGCGGCCGGTGTTGTTACTGAGTAGGGGTACAGACCGCTGCGAGCTCTGGCGGCTGGCGTTGTTGTTGATGACGTGCGAGTAGTGCGCGTGGTGCGGTTGGTGCGGGTGCGCGTGGTGCGGGTGGCGGCCGTGCGCGCAGGCGGGCGGGCAGGGCGCCGCGCCGCCGCCGTACCGTCGCCGCGCCATCTCCGGCGACGTCACCGGGCTCTCCGTTGACGGCATCGGCTTTAGCATACGTTTCAGTGTGCTGGCGTCTGTAAAATAACATTCTTATTGATTGAGCGAATCTTGTCGAAAATAGATGCAAAAATATATCGAGTTTAGGCCATTACCTTGTACAGTATTCAATTATTTGCTTGATTTGTTTTAGAAAATAATTTTGCTATTATTTTCTTTCATAACGATTATCATTTAAAGGAATTTCATATTTTTGAATTTTGTTATTTTTTGACATTGCTTGTAAAATATAGCGGTGTGATGGTGGACTTGAAAATAAAATCAAATTTGAAAATACGAAATTCCGTTCAAATTAAGCATTCAATGCGGTTGTTTTACTCAGCGCATTTATTTACCACATTTTAATGGATTTTTTAAGCTACTGTACACAGTCTGGTGCTACTTTGCAAGATCTTCTTTAGTGTATGGATTCTCTATATTTTTTATTGATGTGGATACATGCCTCTAAAATTGCTCCATAAGGACGCAATTCATAAAATCGAATGATAATAAAATATGCAGAATACCAAGGTGTGTCCCACTTTCGTGTTTTGCAGTTTTATAACTATCATGGGTATGCAAAATTCAATTACAACATTGGATGGCTAGAGAATTAAATAATTTATTACGCTATGTAAAAACTGTCATACATCACGCAGGGTGGAGAGGGAAGAGCCGTCATTTTGAGGAAATTTTGCTGCTTAGCGAGATTTCTACATTTTCCACGTCTCTCCCATATTGATAAACGGATAACATCAAACATACCCATATTCATATCTTCAGTGCTCTTCGACTTAGTGCGGCGGGATCCCGACGTGTTGTTGTTGATGACATTGTGGTGGTGAGCGCTGTGCTTATCGCTCTCCCGGCCCTGGAATAAAAGTACCCTAAGAAGATAAAAGTTATAAAAACGGTCTTCTTCTTCTTTTCGAGTCAACAATTCCATCCTTAAAGTATTAGACTATTGATATGATATTGTCCAACCAGTAGGACCAATAAGGCCACAAAAACTGTGGTGGTCTGCTTCTGGTGGTTGGCCTCGTGGAAATCTTTTTGTGTGTAGGTATTAGGGCACAGTGGACTCGGACATTGTTGTACATGCTCCATGGTCTGTTGAGTTACGCCTCGGTCGCACTCATCTTTTGGTGGTTCGGCCAAGCCCCATATTTGTACATGTTGTGTCTTCAACACCCTACTTGTGTTCGGAGTCGATTAATAGACTTGCGGATGGGTCATTGCAGGTCATGCTTCGAAGGAAGTTTTTACGTTGGGGAGGAGAGTTCGATGGGGCGAGATGTTTTCCTGTCCATAGCTTACGTCTAGCTTCAGCTTGATTTATTGTTATGATTGCGATATGTGTGGCGTAAAGTTCTTACGACTTTTAACCTGGCTGAGGGAGGTCCATAAAAAATATAAAGGATGTCAGAAGTCTGTCGCTTGTTTTTTTTTCTCTACAGTACTTGCAATTTCCCTTTGGATAGATGGTGGGGCAATACCGACCAACAGATAAAGCATATATAAGAGTGTGGGTAAGCATCCGGAGATAATGTGGCAGGTGTCGTTTAAGGCTATATCCACCTCTTTAACCTGAACAGATACCACACTGGGCACGCAAACTCTTAACTGTAAAAGACAAGGACACATGCCTGTTGTACGAAGTACCTAGGGAGATGCTCCCCATCTTGTGGTTGTAAGTCAGCGTAGTCGATTGTTCCTTGAGAAGACCATCTGTTTAGTGTTATGGTAGTGTACATCGAAAGATAAGGATCTATCACGAGTAATACGGAGGTATTTTGGGGTCGAGAAGTGTTCAATTAGGATTTGTTTTGCTTGCCGAGGCGCAATGCGCATCTTTGAGTTTTCGAAAGGTTTGGTCTAAGAGCATCTGCCCTGTAGTAATCAAACCATTTCATGTAAAGCTTATGTGAGGGTTGCTTCTACTTACTCAAAGGTAGTAAGCTTGAGACGTTAGAGCTAGGTCGTCTCCGAAGAGGAATCTTTATGTTCGGTGTTGACTGGGTTGGTCGATAATATGCCTACACGTTGAACAGTAAAGGGGCCAGCTCGCTACCCTGGTATAACCCAGAACAAAAAGGGTAACATTTCATAAATAGACTATTAGTAAGATGGTAATTCATCCACTGCACTTATGAATTTAAAGTATTTTTACTGCGGGACTAATCCAGAAATTGCATAAAAGCCAAAAACAAATTAAAACACGTAACGCGCACGTTTTCATACAGAATCAATTAAGACTGGTTTGCTACGCCAATAGCATTATAAAATATAGGTAGAAAGAATCAAACATCATGGCAGCTGTGATGTAAGATATGAGCTGCGCATAACCCAATCCTGACTGAAGCTCACTCAACAGATGCGCGAAGATTGGGTTTTTGGCAGTTTGTAGCTAATTTCACAGCCGCCAAGATGTCTAATTTGGCCTTGACCAAATTGCTTGATCAAATGAAGAACACAACTAACAGATTCATTTCCATCGCCGTAGTCCAAGCTCTTGCCCATGTTGAGTTGCTCCTTGGAGGGGCGTGTGGAGGTGGCCGTCGATTTGGAAGACGTGAGGTAGCCTCCCGCCTGCACGCCTTCTGACTTCAGGTCCTGGCACGGCTTTTCTGCCACGCCGATGGCTGTTGTGGGCTCTTCCGATGTCTGTAATGTAAGATTTCTTATTTTATTATATAATTGAGTGACGAGATGAGATGGGAGGGTGGATGGATGGGTCTGATTTTAAGCACTACGCGTGTCCTTGACAGTTTTGAGTCACCCACCACAACTTTATAGTAGACCAGTATAAAACTTTGCACGAAGCAACACTGGCCTCATCATGTGTTAAGATCTTAAAATATTGCCTAGAAAGTTCTCTGCTCACATTGTTTTTCAAACCATAGAACACAGTAATCTTGCATACTTCTGCTTGGCGGTAGAATAACAGGTATAAGTATGTACTTTTCTAAGCTTTGTAAAAAAGAACCACAACAGAGTAGTAAATTGATTATCGTTATCGATTTTATATCAAGCTGCCCTACTGATAACGATATATTTTATTATAAGACGTTGGGTCACCCAACACAAGTTGATTGACTTTGTATATTATTGAGATCTTTATGTTCTCGTAGATAAATATCTAAGAGAATATGTACAAAGATCTCTTCATGATTATTCACGAAGTGACTGAAAATAAACCATATGCATATAGTGCATACACTTGTCTTTTGGAATAATTATGTGATGGGTTCTGGATTTTAATCTAGTATAGATACAATTGAGAAATCTACTCTGCTGCTACCTATAACCTAAAATGGTAAACACTGGGCGGGCATACTCCTAGTCTTGGGCCCGTTGCAGGTTTTTCTCTTTTTCTTTGATAGTGAATGTGTGTTGTTTCTTGTGAGGTATTTTCCTTAGCAAGCCCACGTAAAAACCCGGTCTCTCAATTTAAGGTTCTAAAGACGTAGTTACGATAAACGCAGTCGTAGAAATGTTGTACGTTACCCCGATTTGATAAGTACTGCGCCATGGAAATCGGAGCAGACATTCAACATTGCTTCTCTTATAGTCGGGAAAGCAATGTTGTATGTTGTTGTAATGCCCGGTAGGCCGCTTGGAGCCAAATTAATTATAATGAACCACCGTACACGCAGTTCGATTCAATCGTGATCTGGTGGTTGGCTTAAACCAAATCGGAACTTGTATTAAGGGCCCACTGACCATCGTGCCAAATGGATGATATCCAAATGGATTTGGCCAATGTTGCCAATTTAGTGTTGACTTCCATGCTTTACACAAAATTGTTTGAAGATATAGGTAACCAGAAATACAATTTACATAGAGATACGAGTAAATCCACAGATGTTTTGGGTTCAAGTTAATCGAACAAGTTGCTTAACTATTTTTGACGCTAAAGCGCTCGCTAAACCAAAGAAATGTCGCCATTTCTAACGACAGTCACAAACTCGTAACATCGAATGGATGTCATCCATTTGGCACGATGATGGTCAGTGGGGGCCCTTTAAGGGCTTTAGCCACTACAGGTTGCGGCATATAGGTGTAGCGCTGAGCGAAGTGTGGAGGGGATGACTGTGCATGGGTTTAATATGGCGGTCACCATGCGCAACCATCCCCTCCACACTGTCCAGAGCGCTAGACTTACGTGCCGCTACCTGTACTCAATACTCATAGATTAAAACGAGTTTACTTACGCTAGTGCTGTGCGTGCCGACACCGGCGCTGGCGGTCTTGGGCCCGGTGGAGGTGTTACTGGTGATGGTCGATGTGTCTTGAGACTTTGGAGGCCTGCTCGGCGGCTGCGACTCGGATTGACGAGCCGCCGCTGAAATTAATGAAAACGTAGAATTACATTTTCAGAACACTTTGGACTCTAGGGGTAACTTTGGACGAAACATAAAATGACTAAATTGGCTCGTACTACTAAAACTATGTAAGAAATATAAAAATGTACCTACGAGTAACATTTTTAAAACAGTGATAGAAACTTAATTATATATCTTCGCCGAAACCGGTCTACTGGGGACCTTATGGCGTACGCCACACACATCTGGTGTGAGGTCATCGAGGAACACGGAGAGTCGCTGGCTGTCTCTTTGGATATCTCCATAGCATTTGACAGAGACTGGTATGAGAGCCATAGTGGCAAGCTTCCTTCTTACGGCCTACCTGCTGATTTCTGCGCTTGGATATCTGATTTCTTGAAGAATCGGTCAATACAAGTAGTTGTAGATTGTTGTTCGTCTGACCAAATGGCTATCAATGCCGGTGTTCCTCAGGGTTCAGTGCTCTCTGTGACGCTTTTCCTACTGCATATTAACGACTTGCTAAAGCCTGGTATTTTTGGGTACGCAGACGATAGTACAATCATGGAGAGCTACACATCCGAAGCAAGAACGAGCGGGCCAAAGATCGAGTCACTCAGAGAGGCTATGATCAAACAGCTCAACTTGAGTCTGGAGGCGGTATCTGACTGGGGTACTACTAACCTGGTCAAGTATAATGCCACGAAAACTCAAGGCTGTTTGTTTTCGGCCAAAAAGAGGCCCTTCCAATAGTCTCCTGCTTTCCGTGGTGTGTCCGTTCAGATAACTAACAGTCTGGAACTATTAGGCGTTACGCTATCATCGACTCTCAACTTTGGCTCTTATACAGAGTCAAAAGCTCAATTGGCCTCAAAAAAACTTGGTGTTCTCTCTAAGGTGAGACGGTATTTTACATCTGAGCAACTACTTAGCCTTTATAAAGCATTGGGCGGCGAGCCAGGAGGCTGAATGACAACGACACCTTGACTAAGTCGCAGCTGCAAAGTCTTGAGCATCGACGTAAGGTGGCGTGTTTGTCGGCTTTTTATCAGATTCACTTCGGAGAGTGCGCTCAGGAGTTGCACAATCTAGTCCCACCTGCCCCTTTCTTCTATCGTACGGCTAGACAGACGCGACCAAAGCGCAACCCTTTTATGGTGGACATCCCACGCGTTAGAACCAAGTGTTTTGAGTCCACATCCCTCATACGAACTGCCAGAATGTGGAACGCTTTGCCTGAGTCTGTCTTTCCGCTAAAGTACAATGTAAAGACAACTAGTCTTCAAATCTCGAGTAAATAGGTATCTTCTAGGTAAGCGTGCTACATCCTAGACCACATCTCTGTTTAACATCAGGCAGTGTGTAGTCAAACGCAAAGCTATTTGAACTAAAAAAAAATCTGTCTAAATTAATCGATAGTTACGTCTTCTACGTCATTTATTTGGCTGTCAGCCGTGGTCAAAGTGACACCCCTGAAGAATGGACCAATTTCCACTGTTGAATTTTTTATTGTCAGTCTGTTAAAATGAAGCCTGAGTAATTAGTTTCCGAATATGTTATTTAATGCTGTCTGGAAAACCTTTTGACTACAGCATTATACCTTTAGTATTTGTGTTTGAGAAATGGGAGCGGCCAATATTACAAACACTTCTCCATACCGTTGAATGTAAACATTGGCCGCTGTCAACTACGCGTTAGGGCTGCCGCCTGCTAGTAAATTTTGCACAATTGAGATTGTCGCTCTTAACTGTTTGGTATTTTTGATTAGATTTATAACTTATTTAAGGTAACTTAATATTGCGAAATAGTTTTTTATTTTATTTTTTTCATTTTAATTTAAGTTGTTTTCAATCTTCTGCTGAAGAATTTATGATTCTAGTAGTTTCAAATTATCGTTTTTTAAGTATTTACAACGCTCGCAATCAAAACTTGTCGTTGAGTCTTATTTATAAATAAATAAAACACTTAAATAATAAAAAATACATTAACTTTCTTCTTGTCAACCCTAGTACCTCAAATTAGTTGTATTGAAATTGCCAAAAATTGGCAAGTAACATTGGCCGCTGTGATAAATAGCGAAAATGGTCACCTTTTGTGAATTACTTTGTTCCATCGCCGTCTATGGCCTGATTTTTATCATAGTTCTTAGCGGTAAGCAAATAGACCTGAAAGTTTAGACAGTATAAGCTGTGGATAATGATGACAGAAAGTGGAGTTAATTTTGGTCAGTGCTTTCAGTTATTTTATTATACAAAATATGTCATTTATTACAGTTTTTTTTTTGCTTGACTAGTAGTAATTTGTGTATACTTCGCATTCACATCATAAAATGAACCCTTTTTCCGAATTTTTTAAGCAAATAACAACCTATTTACAAAATGTGACTAAGGTTGGAGGATTTCACGGTACCTAATTCCGATGAATACCTTCGTTTGTTGCATTTTCTAGAAGATTGATTAGATCCTTCTTAAAGCCAATGTCGGTATTTCGTAAAATGTCACTTTAGGCTGATCGTCTTGGTCAGAACGCGAAATTCAAATATTTTTGGGTTTTTTGACATTTACAGATGAACATTTTTAAGTTTTCGAAAACTCATTTTGCGACCATAAATAGGTACTAGCATTTTCGAGTTACATACACTTAAAAGCAAAAGTAGTGGTCAATTTATGCACGAAAATACATCAACTGATTTTCACCTTAGTTTTTAGTTAGTGGACCCTTATGCATAAACATGGCTTTATTTTGATTTCTAGGTGTATATATCTCATTAAAACTACCTATTCATGGCCGCTAAATGAGTTTTTATGAACTTGCAAGGTGAGTTTATCTGTAAATGTCAAAAAACCTAAAAATATTTGAATTTCGCGTGTGACTCAGTGAATCCACCTGCTTCGGCAGCTTCCTGAAAGTGACATCTTCGAGGGAAGTTTTTCTTTTCTTTTTTTTTTATCGCGAACAAGTCCGCGCTTGACCACCAACTCGCCTGATGGTAAACGACGTTGTGGTTGAAGATGAAGCACGCAGACCTAGAAGGTACCTACTCACTCTGATCTTGAAAAGCTTTAGATAGCCTAATAGGAAACAGGAAAGGAGGAAGATTGTACTAAATTTTTTCTAAAAAAAGATGTAAAAGAAGGTTGCTTACGTTTAGGTGGCGGCTGGTGACTCGGCTGCGAGGAAGTGACGTTGTCATAGAGAGAGGTGGAGGAGGCCGCGGCTGCGACCTTCTCCGAGCGACCCGCGGTGCTGGTGCTGGGCCCGGCCGCCTCGCTCTCCAGCCCTCGGGTCGCGGTCCGTGGAAGTGTTGACGAACCTAAAAAGCAGTATGTTTCATAAAAAAACGGTCAAACGATCGTGTTGCTACAGACATAACATTATTAATCTATAATCATACTGAATATTATAAATCCGAAAAGAGTGTTGGTTTGTTCCTCTTTCACTCAGCAACGGAGCAACGGATGACTTGATTTTTGGCATGGATATAGTTTAAGGGCCGAAAAATGACATAGGCTACTTTTAATCCCAAAAAAATAAAAGGTTCCTGTGGGATAGCACAAAAGTCTATTTTCACGCGGGTGGAGCCGCGGGTAAAAGCTAGTGTTATATAAATTAAATAAAACATAAATTATAATGTCACCGAAGACAGGAATCTAAGCAGCTGTAACACAAGGATTCCTAGTACAGCTGCTTCCGAGACGCTGTAACCTACCGCTTTTATTATAAGTCTAATTTAAAATTAAGATCCAAATGTTTGTGTAAGTACCTACATTTGATGTACCTAATTTAATTTTTGTGAAATAAAATAATTGATTGATTGAATATAAGGCCAACTCCAGAAAAAGAAAATGCGGACAATGGCTTCTGGGTACCGTATCATGACAGTATAAGTAAGTTCGTATAGGCCGGGTGGCTACCCTGGTGTCAGTGTTTTTAGGCCGCCGGAAGGCCTCTGATATGGCAATAGGTCAAAACAACCAGGACCGACAATTTAACGTGTTAAGGAAGGAAGGCTGATATAAAATGGTTGGCTGAAATTTTTTATAGGAGCTATTGGAGAGTTAAACCTCGGTTGAATCAACGACTTTTGGCGGGAACGCGGAAAAATCATGTCGCTTCATTATATTATTTTGTTAAACTTGTGTTTTTATCAGTGATAATTAATGAAAAATTGTGGTATTTCGTTGATTATGAGCTGATTTACAGGCATGAGTGTAGGCAAGTGACATAATTTGACGTATCATGTTGTTCCGTGTTGTTACCAAAACTTCATAGACGCTTCTATTAAAGTCTCCACTGCTTTACTGAGGTATGACTTGGACTATGTTTGTACTTTACCACAACTTTATTGGATATGACGTGACTACGACATTGAATATTTTGATAATATTTTATCAAAAACTATTAAAACTTAATACTTGACACTGGCAAATGCACAACAATGCGACGCCAAAACATAAAAGTAGAAGAAGAGTTAAACCGAACTTACGATATCTGGGATCTTGTCCCCGCAGCTGGCGCGAGTACTGTATGTCTTGCGTCATGCAGGTGCACTGCACCGGCTCGCGGACCACCTCGCGGTAGTTCAAGCTGGAACAAACAAATGTTTTTACTTTCACGGTTTTTATCTTAAGGTGGATTCACTGTGTCGCGCGCGAAATTTATATATTTTGGGTTTTTTAGCATTTATAGATAAAGTACTTATTGTAAATTCACAAAAACTCATTTAACAGCCATAAATAGGTAGTTTTAAGAGCCTGTGGCGCCGAAAGATTGCTCGATTCTGAGCGCGAGAGTTGAAAACCACTGCCGCCAGGGGCGCGACGAGCGCGGCGCTCGCACGTTTTGCGAATAAATACAATCTGGCTTCGATGCGCCGATGATCGGGAGGATTAAAAATGTACCGAGAAAAAGAACCTTATAGAAATCGCAATAGGACTACTTTTGTTTGTACATTTTCGTAAGTAAGCTACTCGAAAATGTACTTTATTTGCTTGTATTGTAGGTATAATTTGGTTTGCTGTATTTATTTACTAGGTTGGTTAGTAACTTACAAAATATAATTTAAATTATTCTTTTATACCTATGTATAGAAATTATTTTTGTATAGAAATGGTTTTTGTATAAAAATAAACTTTAAAGATTTTAAACATTTTATAGGAGATGGCGGCGGTATTTAAAAATTAAAAATGAATTACAACTTTTACTAAGGGGTCAATCCTGAAATCACCATTCTAATTATAAAAGTTCGTAAATTGAGTTTTAATAAGTAACAATCACTTGATTTTATGTGAAAGTTTTTAAATATTTTTTTCAGATTTAGAATTTCACTGTTGTGCCTTGCAGGGTTTTGAACTGCTGAGTGGGCCTGATAAGTATTAACCCATTTAGATTGTGGTGATTTATTTGCTCAGTAGTGAAATGCCAAGTAGTAGTGTGCAAACACAATTGTGTACCAAAATGAAGGGCAATGTTTCCAGTATACTTCTTGGCTCATTCCGCCACTTATCTTAGGAAGGTTTTGAATTGTTTAGTGTTTAAAATCATGATTATCATCTCAGCCGTAGTACCCAGCGGATGAGCAATTAAAAATGCCAGTAGGTAAGGCACACAGTTTTTAAAGAGTAAAAATTACGAAGAGGTAGTTAGGGCTCAGTGACGTTACGGATACATGATTTTTGGTAAATTTCGGACAAATTGGCAGTTTCTATTTTTATTTCTATATACTACGGGACTAATCGCGCACTGAAAATATAAGATAAATACTTCACTAATCCGACGTTACGACCAAGTTCCATTGATCGTGGTCATGTCGATCGATAATAAGGTATTTATTTATCTCATATTTGCAATGCGTTATCAGTCTCGTAGTATATACATAAAAATAAATGCTAGTAGTGTAAGTTAAAGGTTATATTATTATGAAAGCGAATCATTGGAGCTTTTGAATAACTGAGATATTCTGTTGGTAAATATTATTTTGTATAAATTGTATATACACCTAGAAACCAAAATAATGGCCTGTTTATGCATAAGAGTCCACTAACTAAAAACTAAGGTGAAAATCAGTTGATGCACTTTCGTACATAAACTGACCACTTATTTGGCTTTTAAGAGTATGTAATTCGTAAATGCTTCCTATTTATACTACATATTCGTTGCAACAAGAACTATTTGTTTAGTTAAATTCGTGAACACTTAATAATTAATCTTCACTTTACGCCCATGTGCAGTTAGCGAAAGAGCCAAGCCGCATATATTGACTAAGGTGTAGTGTTTGTGAAGTATGGACACGCCTTAACTCTATAAACTTGGCTCTACATAAGATCTGACATCTTTTTGAAAGTGCGAGCTGTGGTCTTGTCTACATTTCACATGAAAATGTTCTTGTTGGATTTCATTTCTTTTTGTAGATTATATATTACAATAAGTAGTTTATTCGATTTTCAGATCCGTTGCTTCAAAACTTGCGGAAGTCTTACACCAACTTTTATCGCCCAGCTTTAGGGATTGGGGGATGATTTACTAAAAATCCTGAAGTACGTGTTTTATTATTTAAAACATAGGAAATGCCTTAATCAATTTTCAGACATCTACCATCAACATCTCGGAAAGCCTCGTACAAACTATCATCCCCCAGTTTTAGGGGTTGGGGGGTGATTTATAAAAAACCCTGAAACACTTACTTTATTATTTATAACAAAGAGTCTTTGTATCAATTTTTAGACCTCTAGCATGAAAATTAGTTCATCCCCTAATTCATGGGGTTGGGGAGTAAAAGCTCGATGTTTTAGATTTTTTCCTTTGTATATGCTTAATAGTCTACCTTGATGCCAAATATTAAGTTTCCAGGTCATCTGGAAGTGGGTTAGGTTTTTGATCTATAAGTCAATGAGTCAGTGAATCAGTCAATGAAACCCCGGTTTTTAAACGTTAATATATCATTAACTGTTGAAGCAAAATTAACGAAATTTTGTATTCTAGGTTACCTTAATAATTTTAATAAATAGGCTAAATTTCATATATTTAGGTTAAATCGTTTTCGAGTTATGTAATATTAGTGAAAGTCTCACACAAACTTTCATCCATTCATGGGGTTGGGGGGGTAAAAGTTCAATGTCTTAGATTTTTTCCTTTGTATATGCGTAATAGTCTACCTTGATGCCAAAAATTAAGTTTCCAGGTCATCTGGAAATGGGTTAAATGGGTTTTTGATCTATAAGTCAGTGAATCAGTCAATGAAACCCCGGTTTTTAAACGTTAATATATCATTAATTGTTGAAGAAAAAATAACGAAATTTTGTATTCTAGGCTAGCTAAATAATTTTAATAAATAGGCTTCATTTCAATAATTTAGGTAAAATCGTTTTCGAGTTAAGAAGGGGTCAAAAGTATCTCGAAATGGTTCGTGTAACATTACACACGTCGCGTCGCCAGCTTTTTCTTGGTCTTGGCTGGACACGCTTCCGCGTGTATAAATTTGACCTACTTCCCGGTTTCCGATTGAGCTGAAATTTTGCAAGCATATGTACATGGCGTGACAATGCAATAATATTGTACCATTGAGCTGATCTGATGGAGTCATAAGGTGGCCATAAAAACTCCTATACTAAACAAGATAGACCTGTCGAGTTTGGGCTCATTTTACTTGTCTTGGCTAGCACTCTGCGACTACATGATATCCAGCATCTCAAAACCTTGTATTTAAAAAGATATATTTTTATAATAATATATTTTTAGTCATGATGTAGGCATGATGCCTATTATATTGGAGCGGTCCGAAAGGGATAGTGTACCTGGATCGATTGGGGCTGGCGGGCGTGGAGACGGGCTTCCTCTTGGCCTTGAACTTCTGCTTGCTCCCCGGCGGCTCCAGCTTGAGGCTGTAGCTCGACGAAGCCTTACGTGAGAATTTGAATGATGGTGACTAAAATCACAAAACACATGGTGAATGGCCTCCTTTCACTACTCGAGCCGCTGTACTACGCCGTGGCCAAATATTCACATATTGTTTTCCTGTAACATTATATTTTGTGTGCTTGAAACGACTGTTTGCTTGGTTTTAATCGACTTCAAAACAAGCCCTATTTTTCGATGTTCGTTAAAACCAAGAAAAACTGTTCAAAAGAACAGGTTCTCAATATCCCATTCAAATGTATGGTGTTTTTCATATGTGTTACGCGATTACTCCGTCAATTATAAATCAATTTTATGTTTTTTTTTGGTGGATCACACTCCAGCTAGCTTAGCATACAAGACCACGACAAGAGTTTACCGACGTGTGCAAAGGTGACAGATATATGCTTTATCATAACTCTGTCACGTTCTGGCACGTCGATAGTATTATTTTATGGTCCGTATGCTAAGCCCGCAGAAGTGGTCAAATTTAAATTGTATAGAAATCAGTAAAGCAGTTTTTGGGAATTCAACGATAAAATTTATAAAATTCGATACGAGCAAACTGTTTGAATTTCGTATTTACCTAGTAGCAATGACTGAAGTCGGTCGTGCCAGTTCTGATGTTCTGTGGTTGTGCCATATCTGGCGAATAGTAGAGAATGCAACTAGGAGAAATATATCGTATCTGGTTTCAAGAGCGACTTACTGGACCATGAGTAGAGCGAGGAAGCTTTTTTAAACTCCATAATATTATTATCTAAGGTGTACCAATTTTTTTTTTGTCATGTATAGAAACAAGACATTTTATCTCAATGAGGGTGGCATGATAATTCTTGATCAAAGACTCTCTTTAAAAAACTAAACATAAAAAAAGACCAAGTGACGGTAGCACTTAGTTACATCGCTGAAGTTTTTAAATTTCCGTGTCTGCATTTTGTGGACGTGTTCCCCAAATTTTGAATTTTAAATTATTTCACAGACATGTCTTTATCACACCATTGTTTAAATTTACTAGAGATTTGGCCAAAACGTAGTACAAACTAAGTTGATGAGTAAGTGATAACTACTTAAATGGGTTAAAAATAGGTAAGTATTTACTTAAATGAAATATATTTATTAGCATTTGTATCATTTAAAGTGTAGTAAAATTCTATATCCTTGAAATCAACCCGCACGATAAGTCACGAGGTTCCATCAAGCGTCACTGTTGTTTTGAAACACGCACGGGTTTGCAACAGAAATTCATCTTCCAAATGCGCGATCTAGTCAGCTTATGCAATTTAGATATGGTTCCCTTGTTAGGAGCTTGACTTCATGTATCAAATAGAAAAATCACTTTTCAGCCACATGATTAAGTAGAGCAATTGCGTCAATTAGTTAATGGATCGCTCAGCTAGTGACAATATACACGGTCACTTGTAAAACACCGACAACCTCGCCTAGCTAATATCACAGAGATACCAGAGGGATAATGTGGTCGATCGAGAAAAGAAAGAAAGAGATGCATTGATTTAATATGGGAGTTAGAAAAGAAGAGACATGAAAAATATCTCGATTCTGTGGCTAGTTGTGTTGTGTTTGTTTGTGTTAACAACAATGTTTGTTCTAGGACTTTGTTATTTTACATTTTTAGATAAATAAATATAAACTTAATTGCGGGAGCTGGGGACGGGGTAGCGCATGGCGCTAGGTGGCTGTATATAAACCTACAAATGTCACGAGAGTATACTAAACACTTAAAAAATATTTGTTTTAAATATTGAACTACTAGTTTTTACCCGCGGCTTCGCCCGCATACCCAAAATATCATTATAATTTATAGCCTTTGTGTTATTCTGATATATAAACTATATTATTGCAAAGTTTCATCTCAATCCGTTCATTAGTTTTTGCGTGAAAGAGTAACAAACATCCATACATCCATCCATCCATCCATCCATCCTCACAAACTTTCGCGTTTATAATATTAGTAGGATGTCAAAACTCGTAAACCAACCGATTTTATTTATGATGTAAGCTATGTAGTCTGGCTAGGTTGTTGGTGTTTTTCAAGTAACCCTGTATAAGTAAATATGCAGCGCTGCAGTCTCTTTGCGCGGCCGCCTAATATGAAAACTTTCTATTATCTATTCAGTCATAAAGTTGCCAACAGCAGTAAAATGAAAGCTGTAGCATGTTGCTGCAACACTGATGTAGCGCGTCTATGTCGTCTAATAGAAAAAAGATTTGACTTTCGAAAAGAAAAACGCTCTAAATGATACAAATAATCTAAATGTAGCTGCTTAAATGCTTTTTAATTGTATTTAAAGCGGTATGACGCAGCGGCGTAGCTTGCCTTAGAGTGACCCTGTATCAAAATTTGTTGGCACGCCCATGATCGAAAATGAATCCATAGGTTGGGGGATGGAGCGGATACGGATACACGTCACATGTATCCGCGGGCCCCGTATTATTGATACATTGGACACGGTGGCAGCTACGCCTCTGGTACATACGACATATAATTGGTCTTTTGAATCAATTTTTTTTTGTGATAAATGAAAAGATCATTAAGTTTCCATAGAAAGCAGTTTTCTTTTCTTCGTTATAATTACAAAGTTATTACCGAAATCTCGCCGACAGTTCCAGAAGGAGCGCGTGAAGTCACAATGTATACTCGTACCACCTACATATATTACCCTATTGTGTATGTAACGCCACCTTATACGGGATGTATGATAAATACTCGTGTTAGCCAAGAAAATGTATTATTATTATTTAATATAGTCTCCTTTCAGCTAGATGCACTTGGTCCAGCGATATTCTAACTTCTTAAAGCTATCCAAAAGGTAAAATTTCTGGAACTCCGCAAAATAGGACTGTTTCGGCGATCATTTCATCGTTTGACGAGAATCGCCTTCCACCAAGTCATTTTTTTAAGTTTGGAAACAAAAAGAAATCGCATGGAGCCAAATCTGGAGAATAATGTGTGGGCAATTCGTTTCGCAATTCAGCCAGTTTTGATGTAGCGATAGCGGACGTGTGAGTGGGTGCGTTGATGCGCGATCGATAATGTTCTAGTGATTAATTCCTCTATGAATGTTCTTTCTCCATAATTGCAAATAATTAGGTACGACTTGATGGTTTTCAGCATTTGTCAAAATCAAACGGGTCTCATTCTCATTCTATCATTCGAAGTAGGGGCGATAAGTCCTGCACTGACGTCCCACATGGGGTGTTTTGTGCATTTCCCTCTCCAGCGTCGACCGAGCCCAGCTCCTTAATATAACGGAGCGTGGCTCTGGGTCGCTGGCATAACTGCTCCAGTGGCTTGGATGGTATACTAGAGGATGATGGTGTCAATGCTGATGACAAAGTAATACCTAGTAGCGTCAACCAACCCGCAAGCGATTCTAGTTTCTGCCGTGGCCTTGCAATGCACAAAACATGCTCTACCGTTTCATTCTCCTGCAGGCAACCACGACAGAGTGGGCTGTCGGTGGCTCCCAGTTTATATATGTGACTATTCAAGTTGCAGTGACCAGTGATGAGCCCTACCATAAGTCGGAGTTCTTGTCGCTGTAACCTCAACAGATCGTTTGTAATGTTTCTGCTTAGGGCTGGGAAAGCAGCTTTGGCATTCCTACAATCCTCCCTCTTGTCCCACATATTTTGTTGTTCTTTTTCAGTATGACGGCGCAGTAGATCACGCATTTCCGCGCCGTAGATCACGCATTTCCAACGCAGTAGATCGCGCAGTATATCAAACGGGTCGATAAATCTGTCAAAAAATTTGACAGTTATCGTTGTTCATCTTTACAACTACAGGCTACATGATGGCATATAAATTTTGCGGCAGTGGTGCCATCATTCGGCAAAGACGGGTACTTATCATAGAGCCTAGGTAGGTGGTGCAGCGCGAGCGGCATGTTCGCACTGCGGCGCGGCATTTCAAAATAAATTGAAAGAAAAAATATTAATTCACAAGACCAATTGATCTCTTATTTCCTGTAGGTTTTTACTCACTTCATTTACCAAGCGATATAAAAAACAACTCACGCAGCATTCCCTGAACTGCTTGGCGTCGATGGGCGAGGTGAAGTTGAGGCCCCACGTGTCGTTGGTCATCGGATCTTTCCAGTACACAAAGCAGTCTGACGCTTGCCCTATACGGGTGCCTGCAAATTTAATTACAAAGTATGGATAAGAAATTGAATAGGTATCTTCTAAGTCTGTGTGCTTTATCATTTACCACAACGTCGCGTACAATCAGGCGAGGTTGAAATTAAATTGAAGGTCAAGCGCGCATATATTCACGTTTATGAAATGGATAACTTTCAATTGGTTCGGTTATATAGCTTCTGCACTATAAGTTGATTATACAGGCTGCTTCTTTGTAAAGTGCAAGAACTTTCGGAGATCAAATTATGAACAACTATTTGCCATGAAGACTACTCTGAAACACTCACAAACCAATCGGCTGTCTATACATTTTTTCAAGTGTCGATGAACTTTTAGTCATAATTATTTATTTTGTATACACTTTCCGTCCTACCACAAAAGTTTTACGCACGCTTTAGAAAATGTTTAACAGTACAAATTGCATGGTTAAAACGTATTTTAATATTTGTGCTAAGGCGGTATACTGTTATATACTACGGGACTTATAGCGCACTAAAATTACGAGATAAATAAATACCTCATCATTAATCTACCCATGACCACAATCGATGCAACTCGGTCAAAATGTCGGGATAAAGAGGTATTTATTTATCTCGTATTTTAGTGCGCGATTAGTCCCGTAATTTATAATATCTAAAATAATACATTTACCTAATTTCCTAACTTATTTGTATGTTTGTTAGACAGATAACGAAAACGTTAAAGCTTCGAAGTTTCCCGAGAAGTAAGTAGATATATGACTGTGAGTCGTCCTAGAGTAAGCCCCTCTACCTCATGGACTAACTGTGAATGCACCAACTAGTTGTATGTTCTTAATGGCTCAACTACGCACAACTAAGCTCATTTATACTAATCTGAAGATCAGCGTTCAAAGTATTTACTGAGATTTTATTTTATTTTTATTCTTATTTTAGGTAATTAGCATAAGTTGAACTGTGAGGATAAGTAGTAATTTTAAGATTAAGTTAACCGCTAGATATGTCGTTGAACAAGACTCTAATATGCATATGTACAAAAACAGACCCAGAGATATGGAGTTAAAACTAACGCAGCGCAACCATCGATATGTATTTCTTTTAATTACCTCATCATCCTACCGGCATCATACTACTTTCCAAATTCCATTGTCACGCATAAGGCTTCAAGCAAATATTTACAGAGCCACAGCCCCTAAGTAAAAGTAGTAAAAAAATGTTCGAGCGCCGTCATACATGCAGACTTATACTAGATATTTACATTAAATAATTCACAACGATCCGTTTTCTTGAATCTCGACGTTATGTCACCTCATTAGTGCTTGTAACCGAGCAATTTGGCATCGCGCAGCGTTGTAGTCGGCTTGCAATTGCCTTACGACTAACTAAAAAGTCTGCCCACTACATAGATTGGGCAGAATTTTGGCTCGTACACTTTTTTTGCACGATTGTTACTCTATAAATATTTGCTCGAAGGCATAAGAGGAATAAGCTTACTTATCTAGACACGCGGCAGCACAGTCACGTATATTGTCTAAGCTGTAGAGTTAGTTAAGTAAGGATTTGTAGATTTAAGGCATCTAGAATTAGACACTTGGCTCTACATAAGATTTGACAACTTGTTGATAATGCAAATTGTGATCTTGTCTTGGCTACATTTCACATGAAATGTTTTTGTCGGATCATGATTTATCATTCTGTTTCTGTGTTGCCTAATGTATAATAAAATAAATCCATCATCTACTCTATTCATATTTTATTACAGAAAAATAGAAATAAACACATCAGTATCAATTTTTAAATCCCATCAACAATGTTTTACGCGAACGCCCCGGTACAAAGTAAAAATGAAATATTGTTTAACCTAATTCTAAACTACGCAAAGCCGAGTGAAACAGTTCACGGTTTGATCTGATTTCTCCACAAATTTAGCTAACCCAATTCCTAACCCAAAACCATCTAGAGTTGCATTGCTGTTATAAAACTAAATAAATAATTTATTAACAGTGCGCTAGCATTAACTTGTGATATATGCAGTAGATATACCTACATTTGATTTGAGAGTAGGTTACGTATCGTAGTTTACGTATTGCTGTCGTAAAGGTGTAGGAGATACATTACCGACTCACCAATAACTGTTTTTATCTATCCCGTAAAGTACACGTTCAAGTTTTTCATAAATACGAATATGCTGTCGCAATATGTCTGAGTACTCTGCCACAAAAGTTTCCGTAAATATTTAACAATAATTTTCCGAAACTTACAAATCTGCCCCATTTTATAAACAACTAAAATATGCGCATTAGTTGTTATGTGCATTTTTCGTGGAGTAATTTGGAATAAATATTAAGATTTTGGGACCAAAAAGTTGTAAAGTTTATGCTACTGTAGTTAGCAATAAAAAAATCTCAACATACATACACATTTTATTCTATGTTGCTTACTTTTGTGTATTTGTATAAAATGTTTACCTAAACAGCCTGAATATTGAAAAAAAAAACTAAAGATTAATCACATGTTTCATAATCATTATCAGTTAGTACTCAACACTGAATACAGTAGTCATTATCATGATCATATCAGTCGCAGGGTGTACGCTGCTGGATATAGACATCCCAGTAATTCCAGCTGGAAGTAGGTTGTACTACTATTTGCATAATATAGAATACTAGTTTTTACCCGCGGCTTCGCCCGCATACGCAATATATCATTATAATTTATAGCCTATGTGTTATTCTGATATATAAGCTATATTATTGCAAAGTTTCATCTCAATCCGTTCAGTAGTTTTTGCGTGAAAGAGTAACAAACATCCATACATCCATCCATCCATCCATCCATCCATCCTCACAAACTTTCACGTTTATAATATTAGTAGGATGTCTTATATTCTATATTATGCAAGGCATCATTTCGAAAAACACAACTATCCCTTCTTTCTGTTCTCTACAACGCTCTCTTTAAGCCTTCTTCTCATTTATATTGGCACACTCGCTTCACTTTTCTCTGTGACACTCACTCTGTCAATCTTATATCTTCTAGCAATCTCTGTCTTTCCACTCCATCTTATTCTACTGTTTTTTATGATTTTTTTTCGTTGGCCGAGCTGCTGCTATCTGGAAGGCCCAGATTAGATTAGATTAGATTATAAGTATTTATGTATGGCTACGAGTATTATTTTGTAGTTTGTTTTATTGTTTATTAGCAATTTGTAATAACTATCTTTCATTTAAATTTTACGTTAACACCGCTCTTGTCATCTTTACGTTTCCTTGTATCCAAAGGAGGTTGTCTAGTAGAAATCGCTTTTAGCGATAAGACGGTCTTTTGTGTCTTTTCTATTTTTGTTTATTTTGTTATGTTTTCAGATTTGTTGGTGTCATGTCAATAAAGTGTTGTAAGAAAATGATTGTGTGGTTTTATGAAACCACGGTAGAAGTGAAACTTTTTCCTAGCGTCACGCGACATGCAATAGATGGACGAAAAAGTTTGAGGCGATGTAATAAAAGTTTCACTTTAAAAATACTACAAATGTACCTGGTTGTATTAGTCTCACGTCGAGGATCTTGTCGACTTGGGAGTTGTACGCGGTGATGTGGAACACACACTCGGGCGAGTCCTGGATGCATGTAATGTTGACTGGGACCAGATCTTCGGACACTTGCGACCACTTGACTGTGCCGGAATTGGCTGACACGTGGAACACTTCTGCCCACAGTCTGGAAAAGACAGAGAAGGTTAGCATCGTGTTTTATGTTTGTCATCAGGATATTTCCGATATCATCCGTTATTTGTATTATGCGTAACAGTCTAACAAGACAACTGATTTAACAGAGTTTGACGAAAAACTGGATCGCACTTCTGGGATGCTTAAAAAGGATACATTTTCATCAGACTCTTAGACTCCAATTTGTTTTTAATAAATGTACTTTTCAAGTAATTGAATATCCAAACAACAAAGTAAACTTTCCAATTTTTAATTACAGCGTTTTTGATATTGCTCAGTTTACAAAACAATCTCAACTTAACGAATTTGTACAATAACGACAATAAATCATTATTAAAATATAACTTTTTAAAAATACATTTTTTGAGATCTTGGATACCATGAAGCAGCAGAATGCTGGCCAATAAAACAAGTAAAACGAGTCCAAACACGACGGGTCTATCTTGTTTAGTGCAGGAGTTCCTATGGCCACCTTCCGACTCCATCATCAGATCAGCTCCACGCTACCATATTATTGCATTGTCACGCGATATACATATGCTTGCAAAATTTCAACTCAATCGGAAACCGGGAAGTTGGTTAAATTTAACTTGCAAGATTCCACCCGAACTTACATACCTACTTACCTACATCCATTGTAAGTTAAATAAAAAAAAAGCTCCACGCTACCATATTATTGAATTGTCACGCGATATACATATTCTTGCAAAATTTCAACTCAATCGGAAACCGGGAAGTTGGTCAAATTTAACTTGCAAGATTCCACCCGAACTTACATACCTACTTACCTACATCTATTGTAAGTTAAATAAAAAAAAAACTTGTAAAAAAGAAAATCATGCCGCAGACCTGTCATCAGATTTTCAGGGGCCTAAATAGTTTAATAGAGTATGTGCAAAAAGAGAACCGTCGTACTGTGAACTAACAATTATATTTCGATTAGCAGCCAAGGTACCGGCTCTGCTTGGTAGACGCGAGTACTAATGAAAACTAAACTAGTGTCTAACCAAACACTCTTAGTTGTACTAGCCATGACATAGCAGGGTTCTCAACGTAACAAAATTAGTAAAATGGCACACGGGCCACCTCTCCTACGACGCTTCTCTTTTTGCACAAACTCTATTAGAATTAGCCAATTACAAACTAGCCCAATCTAAACTACTCAACAGCACTACCAAAATCAGATAGCGAGAGATAAAGTCGAGATACTTTAAACTGCAACCGAATTGCATCCGCAAAATTCAGTATATTCTTTCTTTGCATCCAGACTTGGTAGGCTGCCAGCACACAATCGGCAGTATTATATGGGTAAATTGCTTACGGGACCTTAATCTCTGCTCGTTCAGAGACTATAACGGCCAGAGCAGTGTGAACTGAAATTGCTTACCTAAGGAACTCTTAAGAGTTGTGTGAATCCTAGGACTCTTTTACAAAGCCCGCTTTTGAAGTGTTATATACTGCAAAAGAGTATAATTTTGTTGTATCACAACTTTCAGTTATTTTGTATTCAAAACTAGGAAACACTTATTTGTAATCGTAAAACTGAATCATCAGTTATTCATTTTTAATGTTTTTGCCGATATGGACAATAAACGGAAATTAACGCAAAATATGATTTGATCTTAAACATCGGGTAAATAGGAATAATCTTTCCATGTTCTATGATTTTAATCTTATTATAATCTCAGAGCAAAAAAAAAATCAAAAGGAAACGTCGTTGAACAGTCAAGTGAGGCCGGTTTTTTATACATGTGTGAGTGCATCGGTGTTGCGCCGCCATAGTTCGATTGTCAAGTCAAGGCGTAGTTTCGTTGTACGTGGAAGTGTGTGTAATTGTCTGTACACGGCGAGGCGTAGTTTTGGTTGGCTTCACTTGTTTGTTCACAACATTATCTCTTGATTTTTTTATTTGCTCTGAGATTATAATATATTATTTTAAAATTATACTTTTTATTTTAGTTTGATTATTGTTTTCATGAAATGAAAGTTTTATAGAATTTATTATTCTTAACCCAAACCATATGCTTGAATAAAATCATTGATATAAGGTGCAAACTTTGGTGCAGAGAAAAAATTGGTTGCCTGTAAAGTCGGTATACGGGCGAAAGTTTTACGTGACAACGACTTTGAGTGGTAAAATAATTTTAATGTGAATATTCATTCGTATAGTAGGAAGAAGGATGAAAATGTCTGTCTCTCTCGCTCTTAGGCGGGCTAACCATGACGCGTGCCTCTCACTCGCTCTCATTGTGAGCGCATAACGTGAGCGGAGCGTAACGCAGTTTCTTGAAGTGTCACCCGGCAAACCAATTTATAAGACGTTGTCACGTCAAAAAATAAAAAACATTTTTAGATCACCGCCTTAAAATTCGATACTACTATTTTATGTGTAGCTATAAAGTAACGCATTAACTCTATTTTACTCTAGCAGCTACCTGCAAGATACCGATGCAAGTAAGTAACGCAGCTAAAAGTTTTACGATGTTTTGGTTACCGGAACGATTGCACAAGGTTTTATTTATACTATCTATTATCGAGGAGCGTGTTTGCTTATTTCAATGCTGCTTATACTGTGTACTGTATCTTGCTGGTGCACGGGAAGTACTATACATGTTATACGTTTCACATCAATTTGGAATTGTGACCAAAATGCTGGTTTCTTTTTGTGATAAACATTTCAAAAATTGACGCGTTCGCAGGATTTGAACCTGCATCCTCTGGGACACCGGCCCAGATGCTTTGTCCAATTAAGCTAAATCGCGCCCTGCGAACCCGCCAAATTAGTGAGTGTTTATCATTTTTACCAACTACTGCATTGTTGGAAGCGCCATTTGTGAGAACTGCTTTAAACCAGTCAGTCACTTAATGTGAAATTATTAGAACTTCTTACCATTAACGAGAAATGACGCATTGCTTAATCAATGAAATTATTTTTATCGTGCTTCACACACTAGGTGTATAGAAACTTTCTTTTTGTGATAAACATTTCAAAAATTGACGCGTTCGCAGGATTTGAACCTGCATCCTCTGGGACACCGGCCCAGATGCTTTGTCCAATTAAGCTAAATCGCGCCCTGCGAACCCGCCAAATTAGTGAGTGTTTATCATTTTTACCAACTACTGCATTGTTGGAAGCGCCATTTGTGAGAACTGCTTTAAACCAGTCAGTCACTTAATGTGAAATTATTAGAACTTCTTACCATTAACGAGAAATGACGCATTGCTTAATCAATGAAATTATTTTTATCGTGCTTCACACACTAGGTGTATAGAAACTTTCTTTTTGTGATAAACATTTCAAAAATTGACGCGTTCGCAGGATTTGAACCTGCATCCTCTGGGACACCGGCCCAGATGCTTTGTCCAATTAAGCTAAATCGCGCCCTGCGAACCCGCCAAATTAGTGAGTGTTTATCATTTTTACCAACTACTGCATTGTTGGAAGCGCCATTTGTGAGAACTGCTTTAAACCAGTCAGTCACCAAATCCTGCGAACGCGTCAATTTTTGAAATGTTTATCACAAAAAGAAAGTTTCTATACACCTAGTGTGTGAAGCACGATAAAAATAATTTCATCAAAATGCTGGTGTTTATTTGGCTCAACGTATAAGCATTGCCATTCAGCGTGGCAATGCTGCCAGCATGCTGGGCACGCTGCCAACTGGCAGTGGGCTTGAGCACTTGGATTATCTTTAGACCTTCAAGGGTCTGTGGATGATCCAATTGCTTTCTATGTAGTAGTAATGTAGTATTGTCATTATATTAAAATTAAAAAAAATATTTGGAATTAACATTTTGTTTACTTATAGCTACTAATTTAACGTTATCGTCATTTCTCTGTTCGGCCAAGGGACGTCTATTGCAAATATAAGTCCTAGATATATAATAAAGACGGTCGCCGTCATCGTCAAAGTTGTAGAAAATATGCACAGAGATACCAGAGAAAATATGTCAGTAGTATCAAATTCCAATACATATTTGACAGCTCTGAGCCAGATTTTCCATACATTTTTGTGGATGAGAATTGCCCAAGGAATTTGTATACTATCTGGATTGCGCACAGACGAAATTCGGCTCAAAGTTAGCTTAGCTGTTTTTTTTGAGTTTTGACAAAAGTCGTAAAACAAAAGTTGTTAGTTTTGATGTGTAGAATATGCCCCTAAAATGATGTTAATTGATTAGAAATAACCCTGTATAGATATAATCAGATGCAGTTGTGCGCTAATATAATAGTAGGTATAATATAAATAACATCTAATTTTAAAGCTGATATATCATCATGACTTTTATGTGCTAAACTAAAATTATTTATTTTATTTTATTGATTGGTAATCATTTTTGGCAACTTGATCCAGTGCACTTCAAAGGCGGTAGCTTATTCCCTCTTTCGTAACCTATATCATCCTATATGTATTATACTTAGTACCTAACTAAATACCTACTGTTGTGAAAAATTAAAAAACGACATTTGATTACATGGTATACACGATAGTCTACTTTTACATTTAATAGTGATAAAAAACAATAAAAAAGACATTAACACGCTATTTATACGCTGAGAATATTTGCGTAGGCCATGTCAAGGCAAGCGGCATCGCGGACCAACATTTTTCAGAGCACCTGATTGCCAAAACAATGTGTTAATTGGCTGACTCATCGTACTAGACTGAGCATCTTTACTCGTTCAATATGTATATTTTAGAAAAAATAGAAATACACAAGTTTTTTGATTTTATATTTCACTGTTAGGCAATCCTATTGCCTAACGTGATCTTCATAAAATTATCGGATTGCTATTCGTCAAAGACATGCCAATGACGTGGTCTGCACCGCCCAGAATTTTGAACTGTATCAGTATACAGGGTTATCCAGAAACGAGAAACGATGATGATGATGAGTATAGAGATTTTAACAACGCACTTCCCAATTTCGTGAAATTTTCTGGATTTGTACGGAACCCTCGGTGTGCGAGCCTGACTTGCACTTGTCCGGTTTTTTTATAAGTAGAATAGGTCTACATTTGGCCACCAACTCGCCTGATGGAAAGCGAAGTTGTAGCCAAAGTGGAGAATGTAGACCTAGAAGATACCTATTCGGTCATGATTTGAAGCTATCCAAATTGTAATTTTCAGGAAACATTGACGGAGGCAGGGCATTCCACTCCCTGGCGGTCCGCATTATGAAGGAAGAAGCGAATCGCTTAGTACGAGCAGGTGGTACGTCGACTATGTAGGGATGGTATTTATGCGACTTCCTGCTATGGTTAAGTTGGCATCTCACACTCATCTTAAAAAGAGGTCCAGTTCAAAGTAGCTGACACAGTTAAAATAGTCAAAGTAGTCGAAAAATATACCGAAAACTTTGAATTTAGTTCAAGTAAAGCTACTATTGTCTAATCTGTAGTACAGCATTATATCCATGGATATTTATTGAAACAGTCGCCTTGTTGGCATAATTCTACTATTATTCTATATTCTACCTGCATAAACGTTGATGTTAATACCTAACCAACGCCATAATTAACGTGATAATTCACGCATTAAGACGCAGGTGGAGCAGTAGTATAAGAAAGAGTTATTTTGATTTTTTTTGGGTAACTGGGGGAACTCTTTTGCAGATACCTGGCTGCATTGGGTTGCAACTAGATTATGTGTTCTTAACCACTAAAACCCCTTCGGTGGCCTTTGTCTGCGTATGCTTTTTAGACGCACTAGAAGCTTTGTTGAAATGCACCAGTGCCACCTGGCTTGTAATTTGACGTAACAGGGACGGTTCAGGACAGCTTACCATGACGCTGGCCAAGCCGCGCTGTTGCCTCCTCCGGACTCGTTTGGGTGAGCTCATCTCCAAATGCGACCATCCTCGAATTGGGATTCGAGGTCCCATTTAAGTGGGCTTTGTTACGAGTATGCCTACTATCCCCGATTAGTCGCATGCACGGCACGACGTTCAATCGAATCTAAAGTTTCGAGCGATCAAAAAGTGGCTGCAGTACTCCAAACACGATTGGACTTAATAAGATTAAGAGTTATTACCTAAGCAAGTGGCCGTCGCGTCGGCGGGAGTTCTGCCACGGGCTGTCTTCATAGCGGTACGCCTTGCGGAGGATGGGCGCGCAGGAGCACGACAGCTTGTTGCCCATCGTGCGCGTGCCGCAGTCGGCGCACTGCACTATGCCGCCTGGAACACACACTCATGTTTTATGACTTACTCTACGTAACGTAAAATTTAAAAAATTGTAATATCCCTTGTTTAGAATTTTACAAAAATACGTTAGGGTTGACGATAATGAAACCTATACTCTCCATTGCAATTGTTTTATTTGATATTTTCTGGTCGTTAGAAGAAAGGGGCGGATGAGATTAGATTATGCAATTTCTGAGCACGCATTCCGAAGTAAACTCGATAGTAAACATATCAAAGTGGATGCATACTATATACTAGTTACTTATCAAAATTATAGGTATTACTGACTCGCTGACCTATGATGTTACCAGGTGCCATTGCATCGAAACGCTACAGAAAGTGGTAACAGTTGATACTCAACAAACACTGGTTGCTTTGTTGGTTAATAGTTCGTGCTTCAATACTCACCTATTTGCATGTAGACTGCACATTGTACTTACAACATACTACAATACATAATGGTACTTCGGATCGCGAAAGAGAGTGGCCACGGTTGAGAATCAGCGAACACTGAATGCCTTGCCAGTCTTTCGCAAATCCGTGCTACAATACCCATACTGACGTAAACTACACATTGAACGTTGGTACTTTATATAATGGTACTGACCCGCGCGCGGTTCAGGACGCTATCCCGTGGTATCACCAGGTGCCATAGGAGCGAGTAGCCGCGGTCGAAACTCGAAGAACTCTGGGTGTTTTGCTGGCTTCAAGCATATCCGTGCCTCTTTACCCATACTAACGTACACTCTACACGTAATTACAACTTAATAATATGGTACTGACCCGTGGTCCCGTGATGCCAACCGGTACCATAGAAGCGCGAGAGTGGCCACGGTTGGGATTCAACGAACACTGGGTGCTTTGCTGGCTTCTAGCCATCGACTTCTTCTAGGTATTTTTTCTTTCCTCTTCTAGCACATATACGCCCAATATCAATCCAATATCAATCGCCCTTACTAACGCTCACTACACAATGAAAGTACATAATGATATTGGTAAATTGTGGTATATATGATAGTACTGACCCGCGGTCCCGTGATGTCACCAGGTGCCATCGGATCGCGACAGAGAGTGGCCGCGGTTGAGACTCAGCGAGCGCTGCGTGCCGTGCCGGTTCCTCACTGATCCGTGCTGCAATACATTTGCTTACTTGCACTACACGCCTCACACATTTTACTCACATTAAGCTGATTTACACAATCGAGATGTATCAAAATGTAAGATCATTTATAAGTCTGATCTGCTGTGCTTTCTTAGAAAACTATATGCTGTACATATTTCACCGAAATAGGTAATCATTCTTTGATCACACATAGCTAGGTACAATGCTTAAGTAAATGTTTCTAATTGTTTTTTTTTTCATAATGTGACGCTAGACTATAATGTTTGCATAGTAATTTATTTCTATTCCCATAAATAGCTACTTTATCGTTAGTAACTAAACAGAAAGTGCCTCAAGCCGCGTTTCGTAGAGTTTGAACGACGCAGTTTCCTTTAAGTTATTTTCACCACAGAAAACTATATTATCATTTATACATTGTTTTTGTGAGATATATTATAGCTGAATTAAACATTACATATTTTTAGTCAGTAGATTGATTTAAAAATTAGAATTCTCTCATCCGATTGTTTCGGCCCTATCTACCTATATGCTGTTTTGGTAGCTAGTTGCTCCAAGCTGCAGTTTTATGTACCTATTTCAGTATGAACTAATCATCCTGATAAAATCTTCCGCAAAATACATTATCACGTTCAGAAATACAATAAATAATGATACATCTCAACTCTAAATCAACTCAATGTGATCTCCATATTAATTTTTGAATCTGTCTAACTATGCCAGCTGAGGTCGTAAATAATTTTGTTAACAATAAAATAAGTGTAATTAGATAATTTTCTTGTACTCTTTATACGATGATTGCAATGATATTGCATTATTTTATTTATATTTTATTTAATAATAATAATATTGAAACTATATATTATGTCATTTTAGTATGGAAAATTGAAAAATCAATAAAATGTAGGTATTTGTCAATGTTTTCCATGCAAACTGTTGCTCTTAAAAATTTAGAGGCTTTCAGAGGTAACCTTTACTCATCGTTATCAAAAACTTTTACAATGTGACCAACCCCGTAATCGCAAGAAAAAATCAGCTGTTCCGTACAAAACGTTCATAAACTCTCGACTAAGAAGATTGATTTTTTTTGCGTATCAAAGCAAAGCAACATCTTGTACTGTTTTCAGTTTTATGGTAAAAATAGCAAATACCAATTTTTTCTCATCGTTTAAACAGTCATCATTACTCAGATGTTTTTAAGTTACGATTAAAATTGTTTTAAAATCTGACAAAAACTAGAAAAATATTTTTTCAAAACATGAAACTGTAAGTTTGCATTGAGAATTAACTAAAAACATCTGAATTAACAAACAAAAATATGAGAGAAATTATCAAACACATAGTTTAAGCTTAATTTTTTTACATATTTATAAATGGTTTATGGGCATAATTATATCAATTTAAAATCAATAAACAATAATAATGTGATGTAATTATGAAAGTATTAAGGGGAATCAATAATACTATATTTAATGGTAAAAACTTTAGTTATGGCGAATCAAGCATGATTAGGTCACAGTGGGGGTGAATGCTGTGGAATGAATAAGCGTGCATTACAAATATAGCTAAGTACTGTGCTGCAGCTAATTTACTTGTGGGCTTGGACTTTTACAAGGAATTTTTTGATGTTTGTCACACTAAACTAGTCATAATTTACTATTTTATATCGTACTTTTATGTATTTCGTTTATATTGCGACTAATAAAATAAATAACATTCATGCAATCACGAACAAACCTTAATTACCTAAAAATATTTCAGCAGTGAAAAAACAAAAGAATCCAATAAATCAATATTTTACACTCGACTACAATATATATGTTTGCTTAAATGATAACTAGTTGTCGTAAATATTGCGTAGATATTAGTAAACCGCTAAAAGGACGACTGATCAAGGCAACGACGCCAGTTTTTAAAGAAATTTGTATTTTAGATGCGTGAGTCACAAACTAGACTCCGTTTTTGGCTCGTTTTAGTAGAGTTCTAGCTAAAATGTCTGGTTGCACGCATAGACCATGCAGATGGTGATACTTTGCTTTAATGTAGATATGCACGTTAATACCAGAGTACCTACTTACTGTTCAACGCGAAATTGCTTTTTGCTTCTAGCACATAACGTTAACATTCTAGTGACATTTATTCTTGCTAGTTTATCTACATATTATCATAAACTACGTATCCGAAATAGTACTTATCAAACACAATCACAGTAAACGAATAAAATTCCGTTACTATCGTTTTCTAAATTTTACAGATAAAGAACTCGAAATCGTTTCAGATGGATTGAAGTAATTACTTGATTCACTAACTACTGTGCGTTGAAAAAGTTCAAAATTCACCACAAAAATTAAAACTAAATGTGTATGATTTCGCAAACAATCGTCAAGTCATTATTCATTATTTAGTCAATAGACAAAAAATACGAGTAATTAGAATTAGATAATTTTTGCATTTAACTAGAACCTGCCTAGGTCTAGGATGATTCACCAACCTAAAACTTTTAACACCTTTTAATTTACCTACTTTTAATTATTTATGTAATGAAAAACATTTCCTTATTTTAAAAATGTGATTTAGAAACCCTACAAAGTTAATAGAGTGTGTTAACTGGCAGTTACCGGGTAAACTCACAATCTAGTAACTATTTAGGTCATTGCCCTCATTACCACTATGGTGCAATGTATAAATATTTTTTGGTAGTACTTGTAAGGTGCCATGTATATTACCAATGGTAGTAATAAGTAATGACGTACTAAAATGGTGCCTACAATGGGCTAGTGCTGCCAAATACCTGTTTGTTTGGAAATGATGCAATTGACGCTTGATATTAATATGCTATTTATATTTTTTTTACTTAATTCGTAATTCCAATTCAATTCAATAATGGTCATACGTCTGTTCCTCCCCAGTATTTATATTAATATTTTTTTAGTATAATTAGCAGTGCTTATTGCATTTCCTTTTTATAATTTTACTTTTATAAATAAGTATAATCAGGTATTTTTTTGTTTTAATATCACACACTATGAACGCAAACTTTAAAGAAGTTTTCATCAACAGGAATTTGATAAAATTGCGATAAATGAAAATTAGAATCTCGCAAGTTGCGAAGTAGAAGCTATCGATAACATTTCGCGAGTCTATCCTATCAAATGGTAATTAAAATTCTAGCACCGCATTTCGATCTCGTCGGTTGGCAGTGGCTTCAATCATACCAGATTAGTTTAACAGTATGTGGGTCAGCCCAGCTTGGCTTCATATTTTATACAGCTCGCCGGCATCACGTAGGTATCGTATGCTTGTGTCGGAGCTTGGTGCTCTACCTAATTTTATTTAATGACATACGGACCTACATACGTATACACCTTCTCATTCATTTTTACTACCTTTATTCTCACATACTTTTTGCGTTTTGAGTGCGTATCATCGAAATAGAATAAGCTAGAGAGTTCTATGTGCGTCAATAAACTTACTGTTCAACTTCACATGGGAAAATGTTTTGTATTATAATTATGTCGATTGCAAAATTTTTGTATGATTGAATATACGTGCTTAGTTTAATGCTGATTTCAAAGAAAATTCTCTTTTGAGTACACCTTAGTAGTGTATAGCTTATATAATATTAATAAATAAAAAAGATATATTTTTGAACTGTAAACACGTATCAACTGTGTATATTTTTGAACTGTATGTTAATTTATAATAATAACATTAATTTTTTGGGCGCAAAGAAAAATATTGTGTTATTAAAATAAAATCGATCCTTAATGTATACTGTTAAATATTAATAATAACAATGAATGATTCTTTTATGATCTGTCAGAATAAGAACGTAGGTAATGTGTAATTCGATACGTCGCGTAGCCTTCGCAAGGCTAACAAGGTACGTATGAACGAGACAACTCAAATAGCAATCTATCGCTGACGACTCATTATCATGTGAATCTCACTATATGACTCAACAACATGTATTCAATGCATCGATTAAGCACCAAATTAAAATAAAAAACATATTACATGATCTGTGCAAATCTTTATAATACCAATTACTCGCAGTAAGCCTAAATACTTATCAAGACAGGACAGACAATTTACTACACTAAAAATTAACTTGTTCATCCCAAGTTGAAAAATTCCGTTGTTTCCGTTGTAGTTGTCCTTCTTGTGTTGAATAGTTCCTAACCGTTCTGAAGAAACTTCAATTTGAATCAATTTTCACCATTTGTAGAACCACCTTGAAAGCTATTGACTGTCCGAGTGGAGATATTACTTTAGAAATCGTCTTCGTTACAAATCGACGTAATAGACTGGCATGTTTAGTTTTGTACAAATGTAATGCTTGCGGTGTCTATTCTGATTTAAAATGTCTGTAGCAATAAGATTCTTATCTTCGAGAACGTTTTCAGTGCTTACGACGCCTGTATAGAAAGTCGCTGTAGACACGACTCTAGAAACGTTAGTAACTGAAATGTAACGTTTACTTCCTCTAAAATTACAATACACAGTTATAAAGCTAACTAAAATAACGCAACTCGCACAACCACACCAAAATCAATGAACCAAAACTTAAATAAACGAACATAATCTGTTTTTAATGTTATTCATGTTTTATTTATATTTATTTAAACATTTTATCAAATGTGAACATGCATAATTTCACTCTTCAAACGTTAAATGTGCACAATCTTGTAAATTAGGATAGGAAGTTCAAATTCGGTATTAAATTTATGAATGGCACGAAATGCCCCATCGTTTAGCAGACATTCACGGGGGAGGTAGGGGGGAAAACACTCCATGTGCAAAATAATCTATACGTAGTTACGAACCTCGAAATTGTTCCAATTTTGCGAAGAAAATTTAGCAGCCTCCACGCTTTCTTTAGCACCCATATTTACGGTGTTGTGAAATCACTCGAATGAACTATGGACAATCGGCTTCGATGCGTATGTTCTGAGCTCGTGACACTAGTGCGGGCTACGGCCGAACCCTACGCGAGTTTCGGATTTGATAAGCAATGAAATACCTCTGTCTTCGTTCGTTCGCTAAGTTAAAAATTCACAGCGTTGAATAGTAAATCAGGGGTGTAGTAGGTAGATTGCAGCGAACGAGCGAGCGCACAGAGCGGCGCGGCGCGGGCTGCAGGCACGGCGCGGCGCGGCGTGTAAACACGACCAGCTGCGGCCCGGCGCTGCGGCTGGTCACGCGGCCCGCGGCGCACTCTGCCGCACCGCCCGAGCCTGACCTGCACGAGCACGACACGCGCACACACCCGCCCCGGACTCGGCCAGCTCGCCTACACGCGGACCGCTCCAAATGCGCACAAAATGTGCGACGATGGAGGCTGTAAATCGGTGTGGCGCGGCGACACCGGCGGCTCGCCCAAACGTCAGAGCAGACTGGGTCGCTCCAAGCGTGCGTGGCGGCGCTGTGTGCGCACGGCCGCGCCGCCCGCCGCCGCCGCGCACCGTCCGCCCGCCGAAAGCCGAGACGCAGCGACGCCCAAACCTAGCGGTCTCTACGGTAGCCAGCGCCCCCGATACCTAACGCGCACTGCTACTGTCCGACTCCCTAGGAGTCTCTAGGCTCTTACGGTTACACTATCCGAACATAATATATCGAATTAAGACTGATATCGTTATTAGAGTTTGCATTAAAAATATCAATATTAAGTATCGAGATTCCGAAGATCATCAATGAAGGTTCGGAGCGGTGCGGCGTGGGGCGGGAGATGCGCGCGCACTCTCCCGAGACAACATTCGATTTTGGTCCATGACTGTTGGATGCTTACAGTGGCCCACCAAAGGCTTTAATAGTTCATTTTAGCCCATGGTGGAGAGCAGGTCTACATATTCCATTACTCATTTCATAAATAAAATTATTATACCGGTTGATTTACTACTTTTTACACCACCATATAAAATTGAGGTAGCTTTATTTTCGAAAATGTTGGTTCACCATCTTTTCTGTTTATATTGCGTTGCTGAAATTTAAAATTTAACGCTGACGTTGTATTATACCAAATGTTGAATGAATAACCGAAAACCGTAATTATAACATGTCGTGATGGCTGGCAATGTGATTTTTATTGATAACTAAAATTAACAAAACTCATGACTGATTTGATGCATCATTATTATTTTGATGATCTTTCGATATTTAGGAAACGTTGACAAAGGGATTAGAGCTTATAGCTTAAATATGTTATATATTTACCTGTCTTGCTCGTCAATTCCATAAAAAAATTAACAGCTATTTTCATAAAAGCTTAATATAAGAAATATTGATATGTCAGCGAGTCCACCAATAATAACAATAAGTAGGTAACGTCTGCTTATTGCTACAAATTATTTGAATTAATGTTATTAGTCACATATGCTCTACACTCTCTACAAAGGTATTAAAAAAATCAGCCAAGTGCTAGTAGTAGTCACGCTCAAAGGGTTTCGTACCGTAAGGGAGTCCCCTAAATTAATTTTATTTTTATTATTTATTTTTGATCTCTGCGATTTTTCAATATCAAGCAAAAAAACGTCAAAAAATTACTTTTGTTATACGGAAGCCGCCTTAAATATTAATATTATTCTGTTTCTGACCGACGAAACGGAGGAGGTAGGTACCTACTCAATTCGACGAGTATATTTTTTTTATATAGCAACGCATAACTTTTCACATAGTAATCTGATTTTGATAATCATTTATTTATGGGAAAAAGTATACTTTGAAATTGGTTCCATTTTAATTTTATCGAAATCGGCTGAGCTATTTTCGATAAATCAACAATAATGTGAAAAATGCTACATCGATCCATGAGAAATATTCGCGAATTCTGCCCACTGTTGAAGTCGGTCATACCACTTTTTACAAAAAAAATATTATTAGTGCTTGTTGCAACAGAAATACATCATCTCTGAAAATTTCAACTGTCTAGCTGTTACGATCCACGGGATTCAACCTGGTGACTGAAAGATAGACGGACGGACGGAGGGACGGACAGACAACGGGGTCTTATTAATAGGGTAACGTTTTTAGCCTTTGGGTACGGAACCCTAAAAAGTGACTTCCAGCCGTCTATATTTTTAGATTTTTTAAACTACGCAACGGATTCTAATACGGTTTTTATATTTATAGACAAAATGAAATTGAAATATTTCATTTTGGCAAATATTTATGTGTGTGAAACATATATGCTAATAGTAGAATAGAAATAGGATAAAAAAGATTTGTTACTTAGCACAGGTCGGGAGTATCTTATTACTTAGTCTTAGAACAACAAAACATTGTAACTACAATAAGTACGTACACATTGTACATACTACACTGCCTCTCTGCAGCAATCGATCCTACAAAGGTATTTTAGAATGTATACTTATCATATTTGCATTTACGTACTACTAGTACTACGGAATAATTAAAATTATATCCGAATGTATCATTACAAATCATAAAATAAAACTTTGATTTTTTTATTACCTCAATCTATACAGGGCTATTTCGTTAATTTAACCTATCAATTTATTATTAACTTAATTAGGGTTTCGTACCTCAAACGGCCAAAACGGAACCCTTATAGGATCATTTTGTTGTCCGTATGTCCATCTGTCCGTCTGTGTGTATGTCAAGACTCTTTATCTTGGGAACGCGTAAAGATATCGAGTTGAAATTTAAACTGTATACGTATATATAGATATACGCTCAACTAACTATAACTGCAAGAGATCATAAGATCTCTTGCAGTTGTGTGAAAGAAAAACTTCTCAGTTATCGTTTAAAAAAGTTAGAGCCGTTTATGTCGTTAAAAACTGCATATTTTGACACTCATAAAAATCAAAACCTACAGGGTACTTCCCGTTGACATAGAACTATGAAATTTGGCGAGAAGCATTGTCTCAGAGTACAAATATAGGAATCAATCTGAAAACTGTACATTTTTGTTCAAATCACAAAAAATCAGGGCCTAAAAATTCACAAAGTAGGGGTTCAAAATTCAAAGTGAGTAAATCGTATCATGTAAGGTATTTTTAATTATTTTAACAATTTGTAATTTTCGATGACGACAAAAACTAAAAAAAACTTTATTGTCGATGGCTATACTATAGAGATTTTAAAAACTTACATCCCAATTTTGTGAAATTTTCTGGATTTGTACGAAACCCTCGGTATGCGAGCAAAATTTAAGACAATGAAAACGACGCTAAAAGCGCGGTTCCACCTAAAACATGTCCACCACGTAACAGATATGAATAACAATTACTTGGTCAAGTTCGCCCACTTTTGAAGTTTCTGCTAACATGTCAACAAATGTGGCAAAAATTTTTAGTGGAACCTCGCTTCTAAGCTACAAAATCAGTAGGAAGCTTGAAAGTTGAAATAGATGCAAAAGTTTCTCTATTGAACTAGATATAGAGTAAGACAGGTCAAAAAAACTCATGAAGCTTATTTATCACTACATAGTATAAAACAAAGTCGCTTCCCGCTGTCTGCCTGTCCCTATGTATGCTTATATCTTTAAAATTACGAAACGGATTTTGATGCGGTTTTTTAATAGAGAGAGTTATTTAAGAGGAAGGTTTATATATATAATACACCTGTGCAAAGCCGGGGCGGGTTGCTAGTTAGCCTTAAGACGAGGGTGAGGTAACAACTTGTCCATACAAAACCTGTATCAGCCTTTTAATAGTCCACTGCAGGACGTAGGCCTACCCACGAAGGGTGATTGGGCCATATCCACCACGCTGGCCCAGTGCGGATTGGTGGATTCACATACGCCATCGAATTTCTTCTACGGAAGTATGCAGGTTGCCTCACGATGTTTTCCTTCACCGAAAAGCCAGTGGTGTGAAATTCCGTACATAAATTCCAAAGAACTCATTGGTACGGGACCGGGATTTGAACCCACGACCTCACGATTGCAAGGCAGGTGTCATTACCTCTAGGCCACCACGGCCACACAAAACAATTAGCTGTTATCTACCTCTAAATATTATCCGATTAGAGTGATTTTTTTTCATGTAATCAGCACTTTAATAACTAAGGTTTCTACGTCTTAGCTTTCACAGTTTTTTTAAATGACCTTAAAGTTATAATAACCTCTAAAAAGTAATTTTTTAACGCAAAACTTTGGCTGAAATACAGAACCTAAGAACGTTTCTGAAAAAAATAAGACATACGGACTTGCAATATTTTTTACTCAAACGATTGACTCCAAAAACATAACATTTTATTAAAAATTAAGGGATGAAAAAAATTTACTCCAGGAACGTAAATTTGATAAAAAAATGTACGGAAAATTCTCTTGATGCTCTACAGAAAACGCGAAAACAGTGATCACCTCACACTCTTCATAAAACGTATTTTACTACTTAAAATACGTTACTAAATATCGTTTATTTCTAGCCATAATAAAATTTGGATCTGGTCTGGTCAAAAATCGATTTGTTTTCCATAATACACCCGTATTAACTGGTAAATTACAGATAACTTCTTATGGGTGACTTAACACTAGCTAAAGACAACCGGTCTGCCAAGACGAGCAACTTTTACTAGGGGACCAATCTAGTATTCGCGTATTAAAAAATCAGCTGTTCCATTCATTTTGTCGATAGTCAATGGATAGTCGATTTTTCTACGAATTTGGGTTTAGTCCATAGTAAAATATGTTCATCTCGATGTACTAATACTCTTAAGAGGCTGTGCTTAAGCCGCCATCCAATCTCAAAATACCTTTATAGAGCCCTAGTTAAACTGACTTTTCTCCATCAAACCTTAAAGTTGTCGAATAAAAATAAATTACACAATATTTTCATAACTATAAGGTAGAGGATTCAATAACTCGAAACGCAATTCAAAAAACTTCGCTCGATAGAAATTAAATGCAAAGATACTGATTTTTATAACAAATTCATTATTTCTAAAAAAGTTTGTTGCATTTTTAGGCACTTTTCTACACGTTTACAATTTTTATTTGAGTCTGTTATCAGAATGTGTTTCAGCATATGAATTGAACTAAAATTTTTGTCAATAAAATTTAGGAAAATGTGTTGTTATCAATTTTATATTGATTTTTGAATGCAAAAATCGGGCGAAACCGGGGGCGTATTGCTCTTCACACGCTCATATGAAAAATTACGCTGATACTATGGCGCCTAGTTACCAGTGACCCTGTATAAGTGTGGTTTTGAATATATTTTGCAAAGCGACGAATTTTTTTTTTCCTTGAATGATTGGAAATAGGGGAGGTGCTACAAGTTTGAAGTATGTGTCTGTTAATCAGTGTGTGTAGATTCGTCTGTGACATTATAGCTTCCAAATAAATTCCGGTGCTATTTAAGGTTCTGCAGATTATACAAGGTTATTCGGAAGAATGTTAGGAGTTAGTACGAGAAAAGGGGGGATTCGGAGTATCATAATGAACTACTTTTACTATGGAGCAAACGCATGCAGAATATGAGATTAAAAATCGGACAAGTATGAGTTGAACTCGCGTATGAAGGGTTCCGGGGGCACCTCTGCAAAAAAAAACACATTTGTTATATGGGGGGGGCCATAAATATTTATATTTTTCTGTTTTTAGTATTTGTTTGTATAGCGGCAACAGAAATACGTCATCTGTGAAAATTTCAATGTTCTAGCTATCACGGTACATGAGATACAGCCTGGTGACAGGCAGATGGACTGACGGACGGACAGCGGAGTCTTAGTAATAGGGTCCCGTTTTTACCCTTTGGGCACGGAACCCTAAAAATGACCAGTTTATTTCAAATAATAAACTATAACTAGCAACCGATGCAGCACATATAGATACACATATAAACACCTCAAACCTCCCTTCTGTCCTCTTCTCTCTTTAGGCTTAGTACACCTTCCTTTTAGTAATAATTAACCCTGTTTTTCAATTATATCTTTATTGGGGTTTTTTTTACTTATCCATAGAAACAAGATCCCGGTATCGTCACTAGCACTAGACTACAGCACTTCTGTAATTTTTACCGACTTCCAAATAGAAAGAGGTGCTATGTTCATCTCTTTGTATTTTTTGTGTATGTTTGTCGTATATTTTGTACATTTTCGCCAATTTTTAACCGATTAAAAAATCTTTTTTATTTCAATAGGATATACTACTGAAGTTGATTAATTTAAAATGTATCGAAATCGGCTGTGCTGTTTTGGATAAATCAGCAATGTGTACATAGATGTCCCATCCATTCGAGCAAGCTATTCGAATTCTGTACATGGTGGAAGTGGGTGGTACCATTTTTTGCGAAAAATAATTGTCATAGCGCTACTTGTTTAACGGAATTTTGAAATGAGCCCAAAACTGAAATAAATCTTCAACTAGATAAAGCAATGAGCTTTTTTATTTTTATATACTACGGGGCTAAACTTAGTCCCGTAGTATACAGGGTTATTTCTAATCAATTAGCATCATTTTAGCGGCTTGTTCTGTACATCAAAACCAACAACTTTTGTCAAAACTAAAAAAAATATCAGCTGTTCCATACATTTTGTCGAGGATGAACGATATTTTTCTATGGAACAACAATTTTTTTTTTTAGTTTTGACAATGTTGCAGAACAAAAGTTGTTAGTTTTGATGTACAGAATAAGCCCCTAAAAGGATGATAATTGATTAGAAATAACCCTGTATAATAATAATGTGTTCAAATCGCGAAAGTTTAAAAACAAAATAAGCTTTTATTACCTACATGTTAATAAAAATACCTAAAAAACCTGTTTTATTACGGAGTTTTTATGACTTGTATTTGCATCTATTCTATCATATGAAAGTTAAAGACAAATTACTTGTCAAGACGATTCAAACGACTGCTTTGATGGAGTTGCGTCATTTCATTACAGAGTTCATATGGTTACTTACAGCGCCTTCATCACATCAGTTCCATATCATCAAAATATTGTATTGTCACCGATATACATATACGTACACAAGATTATTTTTTGCAAAAAATAGCATGACCGACTTCAGCCGTGTACAGAATTCGCGAATATTTCGCACGGATCGATGCAGCATTTTTCACATTATTGTTGATTTATCAAAAATGGCTCAGCATTTCGATAAAATTTAAATGGGACCAATTTCGAAGTATATTCTTTATAATAAAAAAAGAATTATTGAAATCAGACTACTATGAAAAAAGCTATGCGTGGTTATACATAAAAAAAAATATACGCGTCGAATTATATACCTCCTCCGGTGGTTCGTCGGTCAAATATATAAGCTCAATCGGAAACTAAGAAGTGAGTTGTAAAATGAAAAGAGTCTACAAGATGGTTTTCTACTTATAGGTATGAATTGCATTTTTGTGATGTACTGTACTGTACCAGCCCTTTTAATAGTCCACTGCAGGACCTAGGCCTACCCATGATGACTGATTGGGCCATATACAACACCACGCTGGCCCAGTGCGGGTTGGTGAATTTACATACGCCATCGAATTTATTCTACGAACGTATGCAGGTTGCCTCACGATGTTTTCCTTCACCGAAAATGAAATGATGATTGATGATTTAATTGAATTCGGAATGATTCCATTTTTTTACGTGTCATATTATTATGTATGATTATGCATGCTTCGGTATTATGTAATGCTAGTTAATCCTACTAATATTATAAACGCGAAAGTTTGTGAGTTTGTGAGGATGGACGGATGTTTGTTACTCTTTCACGCAAAAACTACTGAACGGATTGAGATGAAACTTTAATAATAAATATTAAAAATTAGGGGACATCTTACGCACGGTCTCTGACCCCAAACTAAGCAAAGCTTGTGATATGACTGCCAGAGACTGATGTACTACATATACATATTTTAAATACATACTTTTATAGATAGTATCTAAATACACCCAGACAAAGAGCAAACACCTATGTTCACCACATCAATGCTTGCCCTGGGTGGGGATCGAACCCACGCCTCTTAGATCCAGAAGTCAGGTTCACTAACCATTGAGCCATCAAGGCAGTCAATACAATACTTTGCAATATAGCTTATATATCAGAATAACATATAGGCTATAAATTATAATAATATTGCGTCAAAAATCAAAATATCATGCGGGCGAAGCCGTGGGTAAAAACTAGTATCAAATAAAAATCATGTTCATCATGTAGCCTTTGCAGTTTGTTCTCGTAGCCATTGCACCAATTTGGCGTAAAGCCCAGCACTACATTATATAACGAGGTGTAACACCCCTCTAACATGGTATTTTGGGTAATGCTGACCTACATGGTCAGCAAATATCCAAATGACCGCCCAGTTTGTGCCCTGCGCGTTCATAACGGCTCATTGTACCGATTCGAATAATAGACAAGCTCGTTAGAATTTTAAATCTATCAAGTAGCTATACTATACGACTAGTACCTATACCGACCTGCATCGGTGGCTCAGTAAGTGACCCTGCCTACGGGAACAATGAGACATGGGTTCGATTCCCACCCAGGTTAAGTATTTATCTGATGAACGTAAGGGTTTGCTCTGCGTCTGAGTGTTATTTAGGTATAATCTGTAAGTTTTTTTTTTTATTTATTTATTAATGACAATACTACACTACTACTACATAGAAAGCAATTGGATCATCCACAGACCCTTGAAGGTCTAAAGATAATCCAAGTGCTCAAGCCCACTGCCAGTTGGCAGCGTGCCCAGCATGCTGGCAGCATTGCCACGCTGAATGGCAATGCTTATACGTTGAGCCAAATAAGTGTAAATATCTATAAATCATCTATTTAAGTATGAAGTAGGAAGGAGAAGATTTGCAGACGAACCAAAGTTACCGACATAGCTCAGCGGTTAAGTTGAAATGACAGTGGGCAGGTAAAGTTCTCGAATGAAGACCACGCATCCGCAAGCGCAGCGTAGGAGGGTGGACCACCGACAAGGTGGACCGACGATATAATTAAGGAACGAGTTGGATGCAGGCCGCTTCCAACCGGGCTTATTGGAAATCCATAGGGGAGGCTTATTTAGTAGTGGACGTCCTACGGCTGAAGATGATATTAATGATAATCTATATAAGTATAATATATATTCAAAAATAAGTTTATGTACTCGTAGTATATCAGTATCTGGTAGCCATATGACAGGTTTTGCTTAGTTTGGGGTTAGACACTGTGTGTAAGATGTCCCCTAATATTTATTTATTTTCTATTTCCTTTTACAGAGCAGACTTTTTTAACGAGCCTACAGCCAGCCACAGCAGTTTCACTCGCACATTTACCAGTTCGAATATTAACTAAAAAATTAAACAAAATTAATTGTTTGGACACTTAATCTTCCTTTTCGACTCAAAAATTGTAACTAAATAAATAGTTATAAGTTACAGAATAAGTGATGATTGACTATACCCAACCTCCATTCAAAAAAAAATATTACCTACGCTTGCATCGGCCGTCAGTCCTATGTTCTCTCTATAATCTAAGGTTCTATGTGCTGTAGTCTTGTTACTTCATTCAAGTCCAACTGATTCAATAAAAAAAACAATGCCATGTCGATGGATAAAATACAGCAATGGGGAAATTATATTTAAAACCGATTTATAAAACGCTTCTGTTCTATCTTCATCATAATTATACATGTAACCACAATACCAGTCGTATCATAAGATAATTTAATAGGTTTGGAGAATACTGTTTCACATGAAAGAAACTGAGGACCTTTGTGAATATGACAAGAATGAAGCGATAACTCCAACCACTCATGTGACCTATCCATATTATACGCTTGTATCTTTTCATGTAAAATACGTACTAAGTATCTAACTAGTATCCATTATTTAGTATGAACAAATGACAGATATGATTATGGAAACTACTGTGGTTTTTGCACCTTTTTAGGATATCGATTTCCGTACCCAAAGTTTAATAACGGGACTCTATTGCCAAGACCTCACCGTCTGTCCGTCCGTCTATCAGTCACCAGGCCATATCTCAAGGACCGTGACAGCTAGACATTTAATTTTTTTTTTTAAACAAAACTTTTGCAGTAGTCAAGTGGGTCACCCAGACACCTTTTGCGCAGGCTAGCTCATTTGCTCATTGCTTGAATATCTCAGCATGAAAGTGCTAAGTTAAGTTATCAGTGCAGCAGCGCAGAGCTTGTTCCGATTCACACCAAATACACCACCTTCACAGACAACGGTGACCTCGAGAGTAGTTTCACGATCTCCGAATGAGAGCTGATATGGGACAGGTCAGTTCGTCCTGTTATATCATGGCCACAGCGCCACGAGACCACGCGAGAAACGCCCTTATCGAATATGTACCTTGCCTTACTGAGAGAGACAAAAATTGTCAATCTCAAGAACTGCGAGGCATTCCAATCCGGTCCGCATTATGAAGGAAAAAGCGAATCGTTTAATAAGAGCAGGTGGTATGTCGCCTTGGTAGGGATGGTATTTAAGAGATTTTCGGCTTGTCTTATTGTGGAAAGGAGATGGAGGAATAAGGTTGTGGAGTTCGAGCGCACATTTGCCAAAATAGAGCCTATAGAAAATTGCCAAACACGTTACCTTACGCCTGTGTTCCAGGCTTTTTAGTTTGGACGCGACAAGCCTATTGTCCCCGATCAGCCGCACGCCACGTCGTTCAATCGAATCCAGAGCTTCGAACTGGTATTTAGCTGAACCATCAAAAATGTGGCTACAGTACTCCAACCACAATCGGACTTGAGTTTGGTATAAATTAAGAAGTTGTCCCGGAGTGAAATACCTCCTCACCTTCTTGAGGATGCCCAGCTAATTTAGCTTTGTACGTACGCTTTGTACGTGCGTTATACGCGTTACGCCCTCAAGGATGGTGGTGTTGAAAAGTTTCTGAAGAAATTTTAGTACCGGTATTCCAGAATTCAGAATGTCCGGGAAATCTTCGGGTGAAGTGTCGGGTCAGCTTGGCTCTTAGGGCTTTGACCGCGCTGATAACATGCTTATCAACCAAAACGGATAGCTGTCCATAGAACATTTTGATCTTTTTCAATACCACTGCCTTGATCGGCCCTATACAGCTATTTACTCTTGTCTCTTTAATATTATAGATACCTAACTCGCGCCACAAGAATTTTAAAAAATATCCATTGAGCCTCCTATGTGACTACATCATTGGAAGACTGCAGTCTCAGCGAGCGTCGTTCGGCCATGAGATTTAGAGTGTGATCGGAAAATATTTAAGGTTATTTGAACGGCGGGGTCTGAAGAACTTAGAACCCACCGTTTGGACAGTTTCTAAGAGCACGTTGTTGATCTTGTTCACGACGTAAATTTCTTTAGCCAAGCAATTTGGAAGCTCGAGCTGAAAGTTGGATATGCCTATACGAGTAGATCGGAGCGTGCACTTCATCAAGCTTGACATTTCACCTGTATATCATGGAAACATAATTGAATAGGTACGCATTTTTTGATGGTCAAGATGTCTAGCACTAGAGTAGGTATACGCGTGGCCTACTATAGTAGACTAGGGTCATATTATTGCTTATATCTTTTAAGGTTTACGGCTTACAGAGGTAAAATTCCATGAAAGCCTCCTTCTTGAAATTTGTCAACAGATTAGTAACCCAAATGACGTATGTGAGTAAACATATTTGGCGCCAAAACCGCGGGTTTACCATAGGTAGTAGTCCGCGCGTGAATTGGTGTAACAAAATTAAATGACTTTTATTTAATTTTAAGTTTGTTAGGTTTCTATCCTATATTTGATATAGTTTGATTTTATATGGAACGTGTAATAGAAATATTTCTTTATATTCATATTTTTGTAGATTTATCACCAATTTCGTCTTGTATGAATTTAGGGTAGCAATATTGTAAATCTGACGCAGTTAATGATGATGATGCTTTTCAGCTAAATTTAGATTAGAAATGCCAATAAATATCTCATCTCATCAGTGGTACAACACGATATCATACCAAAAATAAACCAGATTGGTAGATGGTCATTCAGTCCGAGAACCCTATATTGGTTTGCTAAAAATAAATGACCAAAACCAAGTAAATTCTACTAAGCCTTATGTTTTTTTCGCAAGTGGATTTGTCTCTATAATCATAATGTAGAAAGTTTTAATAATACGAAACGAAAAAAAATCTATGTTATCTAACTAACAATGTAAATTTTGGAATATTTATCTCTAAAGTGTCATTTAAGAAACATTTTCGTATAAGTTTGCTAAATTGTTTATTATTCTGAATTCATTTCAGTTAAAATAACTATTTTTAGGGTTCCATACCTCAAAAGGAAAAAAGGTAACCCTTATAGGATCACTTTGTTGTCCGTCTGGCCGCCTGTTCGTATATCAAGACGTTTTATCTCGAGAACGCGTAAAGTTAACGAGTTGAAATTTAAACCTACGGCCTCTTGCAGTTGTGAAAATATCATACATCTCAGTTATCGTAGAAAAAGTTAGAACCGTTTGTTTTTTACGACATAAACGACATTTCGACACTTACAAGGGAATCAAAATCTATAGGGTACTTCCTGTTGACCTAGAACTATAAAATTTTGGCAAGAAGCATTGTCTTAGAGTACACATGTAGGAATAAATCTGAAAACTGTACATTTTCAATTTAATCACAAAAAATAGAGCCTCTAATTTCAAAGTGAATTAATTACATTACGTGGGGTAGTAAAATTATGAAAGTCCTTTATTAGCACAAGCTAAAATAGGCTTTTAATTATTTTTACGATGTGTGATTTACGATGCATGACGAGAAAAGGAAAAAAACGTTTTATAGATGATGTCATAGTTACCCTTTGAGGTTTTAACAACTTAGTTCCCAATTTTGTGCAATTTTCTAGATTTGTACGGAACCCTCGGTGTGCGAGCCTGACTCGCACTTGTCTGGTTTTTTAGATAATAAGAATGTATATTGGAAAATGAGATCTAAAAATAATATTGTATAAACTTTTTATATTTAGTTTTTTAGTTTTAAAATAATCAATAGAGCATATGCAATTTTTATTTTACTTTTAAAATCAATATTTTAGCACAATTGCAGAGCCTAAATTTATAGTTTTTCGCGTCAGTAAACGCACAGCTTATTGGGAATTAAAAGTAAATTGATGTTTTACATTTAAAACACACGTAATGTGTTAGGTGTCTCTTTTTGGGACCGCATGTCCCACAGTCTTTTTGAGTCGCCAACCTAACATCAGTACTGCAGCTGCCACTTGGAAGGGCTGTTGGAGTAGTGTCTTGGTGACGGTGCAAGATGCGCTTTCTCGATGCTTTCACTACGCAAATTTCGGTCCCGTACTAATGAGTACTTTGGAATTTATGTACGAAATTTTATACCACCGTCTTTTTGGTAAAAGAAAACATTGTGAGGCAACCTGCATACTCCCGTTATATCCAACATCTGACTCCACACCACTACATTCCTCAATTGGTATGTCAACCAGTATTCTATAATGGTGTCATCACAAGTGATTTTAAACCAAAATGATAAAAAAATATTTCTAAAAAAGTTACGAAACCACCTCCCAAATATCTCTTAGATGCGCGGCGACAGTGTTTCACTCACCAAAGACACGCGTCACACACTCCGACCATAACGAGCGCTTGTGAGGCTCTGAGGTACTCAGGGAAAAGATACATGAACAACCAAGCTCATACGATACTCGTACGCAGGAATATTTGAGATTGAATATCCGCATGCATCTGTGAGATGTACGGTACGGTGACAAGGAGAAGCTTGAAATATTCACAGAATATTGAGTTAAATATTCACATCAAAAATAAATAATTAAATTAAAAACAATGTATTATGGGACGCTTTCAGATGGTACGGAACCCTTCGTGCGCGAGTCCGCCGCGTACTTGACTGATTATTACTATAAAAACTTATTACTATATACAGGTTATATTTACTAAATCAGTGCCACCCAAAATTATCAAACTGAAATTTTGCAATAAACATTGATTAAGCTTCAATTCTAAAAACTGTAATCAGTACTCGTAAATAGATGAAAAATATTTACATATCTTCCCTTCCTATCTCATTTAGTACACGAGTAGGTACAAATTTTACAGCGTAGATGATGATTTCATTTCATAAAAGTGCATGGGGCATACTAGCAAAAATATTACTAAGAACGGGTGAGAACGAAACTTTCTCGTGCGTCCTGGCCCCGATATTAGGAGAAAATTTACTTTGTTTCGTTTTACATGCAAATTTCGCGCAAGTTTGCGACCTTATAACATTACCTATCTATTGTGCATAAAGCCTTTTGTCTGAGTTATGCCGTTGCTAAATAGACGTGTATAGCTCTACATTCTAAACTCGTAGAGTCGAGTAGGTCAAAGATGAGAACAGCATCCAAAGGGGAAACTTTGAATCAGCTTTTGCAGCACTGTGAGATACATTACTGGTGGCCTATTAAAACCTAGACTGTACATAATTATATTACTTGACTGTTACCTACTGCAAATTAGGAGACTAGGCTATTCGTCGTAAGAGACAAATTAAGATTAGTTACTAGCTGGGCATATATACGATTCAATTAAATTTTGAACTCAATAAAACAAGATTGACTGATTTTTCTGATAAAAAGAACATTAAAGTACGTTTATTAAGGCTCTAGATGGAAATACTGCAATGCAAATGCAAATTTAAAAATGCTGGTGTTTATTTGGCTTACTTAACATATAAGCATTGCCATTCAGCGTGGCAATGCTGCCAGCATGCTGGGCACGCTGCCAACTGGCAGTGGGCTTGAGCACTTGGATTATCTTTAGACCTTCAAGGGTCTGCGGATGATCCAATTGCTTTCTATGTAGTAGTAGTGTAGGTAGTTTATAAAGATGTATCTGCAACATAAAAAACAAACGTATGAGTTTTAACGTGTTATCCAAGCCACGGTAGCGCTTGGTTGTAAATGCCACCCGCAGTTACCTCTACTGGTCGCAATTTTCAACGATACTTGATAAATATTCGTTTTGTGTATTTTTGGATTTAATTGACGTCAGAGATTTTAGATTTGGGAGGATATATAATGAAGCGCGTTTTTACCGGTCGATTTCGATAATTAATATTTAGCAAAATTGTATACTTACTTAATATGTAAATTCTAACAAGACTTGCGAGTGTTAATCAAATCGGTCAAAAGTGAGTCGCCTTACAAACATTTAGTTCGGAGAACTACTAGTTAAGTTTTAGGGATAAAAATATTAATGTAGACAGAATAAGATAATGACAACTAGTACTTTTGTAAGTTAAACCACCTTCACAGCATTCACGGATTCGTAATCCGTATTCCGATTTTAGTTTTTTCGCGATTCCAATAATTTCACACTAGTTATTTTAAAACACAATTGTTATAGACCGATAAATGTAGCTATAATATATGTTAAGTATCTACTCACTAAAAGAGAAAACAAGCTTTCATTTCCTAAAGATGGGGTCACATATTCATGTCCACCAAATCACCACCACTCACCGCCCATTAAGACGAATTTAACTCGATGCAGTTGTGTCGCTTAATTACCAAGCTCCTATGTCCACCTTCCAGCTCCATCATTAGACCCTGGTAACGATTGAGCACAAAAGTATTCGTCAAGACGAATTCATACTTGATGGGAATTCATACGTTGAATTACCGAGTTATTGTGGCCATCTAGCTCTTCATCTGCATCTTGGATTCTTGAGAAGCTAAGAGATTTTAATAAATGTGCCAAATTTCATAGATGTATGTTAAATAGTTTTTTAGTTGTGAAAGAGTCAAAAGTAGCTCGAAACGGTTCGTGTATTACACACGGGTGCTACGTCGCCTTATTCTTCGAACTTAGGCTGCGTCTAGACCTCTAGATCATTGATTTTTACCATTGATGGTACAAATTACGTACCTACTGTATGCTTGGATGGATTAGTATAAGACATTTAATTTTGTCACTTTGACACCTGTAACTTAAGTCGTGTATGATTACGGGTTTGCAGAAAAATCATGTCGCCGCATTCTATTATTTTGCAAATCTTGTATTTCTACCAGTGATAATTAATTAATGGAAAATTGTGATATTTCGTTGATGAGCTGAATTACGTGCTTATTATGCTTGTAGGTAAGTGATATAATGTGGTGTTTCCTGTTGTTACGATAACTCCAAAGACGCCTCTAGTAAAGTCTTCACTATTGTACTGAGGTATGACTTGGACTATGCTTGGACTATGACGTGACTACAACCGTGACTATTTCGTGATGGAAACCATATCAAACGCTTATTTCAAATCGAGAAATATCGCTAAACGTTTGTTTCCCTTATCAAGTTGATCACAATGAAGCAAGTTGATGAACAAGAGAAGTTAAAACAGTTATAAAATATCACCTTCTGTCGATTTACCTTTTCTAAACCCGTATTGTTTGGGTGATCAATTGTGAAAAAATTTAGATAGTAAATAAGCCGAGAATCCAATATTTTTTCTAGAATCTTTGTAATTGCTTGTAAAACAGATATAGGTTTATAGTTGTTGACATCACTTCCATCCCTTGTGAATCGGGATTATTATTGACTGTTTCATTGATATTGCGAAAATACCTTTTTGAAAACATAAATTAGCGAGATGTGTTATTATAGGAACCAATTCACTTCACTATCACTATCACTACACTATCACTTCACTATCACTTCACTATCACTTCACTATCACTTCACTATCACTTCACTATCACTTCACTATCACTTCACTATCACTTCACTATCACTTCACTATCACTTCACTATCACTTCACTATCACTATCACTATCACTATCACTTCACTATAACTATCACTATCACTTCACTTTCACTACATAGTATAAAACAAAGTCGCTTCACGCTGTGTGTCACCATGTATGCTTATATCTTTAAAACTACGCAACGGATTTTAATGCAGTTTTTTTAATAGATCGAGTGATTCAAGAGGAAGGTTTAAATGTATATTGATACACCTGTACGAAGCCGGGGCGGGTCGCTACTATAATATATTTTAAGAACTTAGTCGAACTATCAGATTTCAAATTCATCACAATTCTATCCATTTCATTACCCCATGTATCAGTAAGAACAAAAGAGTTTGGCTGTTGATTGTATTTGTAGTTTTAGTGGGAAATTGTTTGTATATCTAGCGAGTTACCAATATTTGAAAAGTAATCAGTAATGATTCTTAGATTCTTTATGAGAAGACTTAATGTCCAATAAATCAGTATTTATAAGTTCATCCGTATAAGTTCGTGAGTTGTACCATCAATGGTACTACTGACACTAGATCTTTTTTGACCGACGAACCACCGGAGGAGGTATACTCAATTCGACGCGTAATTTTTTTTGTGTATACCACGCATAACTTTTTCATGGTCGTCCGATTTCAATAATTCTTTTTTAATTGCAAAAAGTATACTTCAGAATTGGTCCCATTTAAATTTTATCGAAATCGGTTGAGCCATTTTTATAAATCAACAATAATTTGAAAATGCTATATCGATCTGTGCGAAATATTCGCGGATTCTGTACACGGGTATCATGCTTTTTTTTAAAATAATTATTTGCGATTTTGGTATCGGCCCCATAGTAAACGTTGGTCATGCTTATGATAAAGTACAATGATATCCTGTCCACCGTCTAAACTGTCTAGAGAAGCAGCTGGTATAACAATACTAGTATCAAACGACTGAATGTCTGACAAATACTTTAGGTGCATTTATTTAGGTCATAGACGAATTAACATTTATAGGCTGCCTTTGCGCTAAGTTTGTACAAAATGTGTTGACGAACCCGATATAGGTCACTACTATTTTGGTAACTTGGATGTATAATATATTGTATGTAGGTACGTAGGATATATTTTATTAAATAATATAAGTGAGTGACACTGAAGGTTTTTAAAACTTAATAATTATTTTTTGCAAAAAATAGCATGACCGACTTCACCCGTGTACAGTACACCCGACTACAGAATCATTACAAAGTATAAAACAAAGTCATGCATCGCTAGAACGCAAATATTATGCACGAATCGATGTAGCACTTTTCACATTATTGTAGATTTATCAAGAATGGCTCAGCCGATTTCGATATAATTTAAATGGGACCAATTTCAAAGTATACTCTTTCCAATAAAAAAATAATTATTAAAATCGGACTACTACGAAAAAAGTAATGCGTAATACATAATAAATATATATGTATATATACTAGCTGCCCACCCCGGCTTTGCCCGGGTACGATTGGTTAAAGAAGACAGGTTTAATAAGTATGGTGCCTTTATACTTACCCTAGACATACCGGATGAAACATTGTGATGAGTTAAAACCTACCCAAATTGCTGGAGTTCCCGTAGTCTTAAACTGTTCGACTATTTACGTAAAAAATATATTATTGGCCATTATTATTATTTGTGCATAATTTATAGCCATGATTTCAGAAAATAATGATGAGAATGAAAGAGTTGGTTAAAATATAAGAGACCCACAGTCCATCTACGTTCTACCTATGTATCTTTCATTCTTGATCTTGTCTTCACTCGAGAACTTTGTAAAACATTGGACATCAGATCTACTTCTACAAATTGTGTGCCCTACCTAAGGCCTCTTCAACTTGCTAACCCAAAGAGCTGTGATGGAAGGAATCGAAGCGCTGGCATTCAACGTGTTCCGGTGGTCTCGACCAGATCCTAGATTCACGTGAAGACTTTCGCTACACTTTCCAATACATTGTCTACATTCGAGAACTTTAAGGTCCCATCGTCTATTAGTTTCAGAAACTATGTGTCAGGACACATACCTATACAGGCGTAGCTACCGCAGTATCAGCCGTATCAGTGATACTACAGGGGCCTTAACGTGTGTAAGCAAAACATAGTAAAATGTTATCCACAATGTCACCTTAACTCGTGCTTCCCGAAAAAATCATCTATTTTTCGCCCAAAAGTTGTCTATGGAGGCAGAAATATTAGAACTGAAATCGTCTTCAGCTATACTTACTTACTGATATAGGTAATTATATTACATTTAGTCAATTTGCCGAAAAAAGGCTTTTTTTAATTGTGTGGCTAACTCAATTTCTAGGAGGAAGTGTCAACTTATAAATAACCGTTTTATCACAAAAAAAATACGCACGCATTTTATAGTACAAATTGCACGTTTAAACGGTTTTTAAACCGTGTTTAAATCTGTTGTGGTAAGGCGGTATATATTCATTTCAATTTAATGCAAGTATTTTTGTATCTTTTGTGAGAAATGAGTGATTTGGGCTCCCCAACTATTTTTGATTCAGGGCTCCTCCAAGGCACGCTACGCCACTACTATTACGCATACCTATTCACTACCAATAAAACATAAATCAACACATTAATGGCGGAAATATATTGCCGTGGTGGTCTAGTGGTAGTTCAGTTCAGTTCATTTATTCTCACATAGGTACAATAATGCATATTTATGAATGTCAAAAGTGAACAATAAATATAAATTAACATAAAACAATAAAACTAACAGAATGAATACATTTTCATTTACAAATATTGTCACATGTCAGTTTGCGCGAGGAATTTTTGTCACACATAAAATCATTTACACTAAGTATAGTATGCTTTTTGTGTAAGAAAATCTTTGATAATATTTTCAAACATTGTTTTATTTTTCTTTGTCAAATGTTCAGGTATTAAATTGTAATAGCAAATACTATTTCTTACAAATGAATTGTCGGTTTTAGCAAGTCTCGCTTTGGGTAGAACAATTTTGGAGTTATTCATTGTATTGTAGGTATGAATATCACTACATTTTTTTTAAATTTGTGCAGATTCTTACGCGCGTACATAATATTTAAGAAAACATATACGCTAGGTAGTGTCATGATCTTTACTTGCGCAAATGTTTCACGAAGATATTCTCTATTCCAAGCCTGTAGATTGCTCTAACCGCACGTTTTTGTTAAAACAAAAATCCTGTTTACATCTGCTGCATTTCCCCAGAGTAGAAGGTCGTATGACATAATTGAATGAAAGTAACTGAAATTTACGGTTCTAGCAGTTTTTTCATCTGACAGCTCTCTTATTTTCCGTACTGCATAAGCTGCAGAACTCAGTTTACTGGATAATTCCTTAATATGAGGCCCCCATTGGAGCTTGCTGTCCAAGGTGAGGCCAAGAAATTTAGTGGTAGTTGACATGTCAAGAATTACATTATTAATAATTATATTAGGCATAGAACTATTATAGAAGGACTATTTGTCAAAGGGAATCTAATACATTTGGTTTTTTTAGCATTCAACATTAAATTATTAACACTAAACCATCTGTCAATAGCATTAAGAGCCGCATTAATTTGCGATACACCCAGAGTTTTTCTGTTAATTTTGAATAACAAAGATGTCTGCGAACATAGTAATTTCACAATACTTGCGAGCTAAAAATGGAAGATCATTAGCATATGCTTTGAATGAAAAGGGTCCGAAAATCGATCCCTGCGGAACCCCTATAGAAACATGGCCTGCGTTTGAAAGTACTCCGTCGATGTTCACCATTTGTGTTCTGTTAGAAAGGAATGATTCTATAAATTGCAAAGCATCATCAGTCAAACCGTAAGAAGAAAACTTACGTAAAAGAATACGTGGCTAACACAGTCAAAGGCCTTCGACAAATCACAAAAAATGCCTATGGAGTCATGCTGAGACTCCCAAGCTTCATAAACGTTCTGAACGAGATTACAAGCTGCGTCAACAGTTGAGCATCCTTTTGTAAATCCAAACTGTTTATTGTAGAATATGTTATTAATATTAAAATAGGAACTAAGTTGGTTTAACATTATTTTCTCAAATATTTTGCTGAAATATTGTAATATCGAGATTGGTCTAAAATTACCAGGATCCTTTTTGTTACCGCTCTTAAATAATGGTATCACTTTGCTGCATTTCATGAGATTCGGAAATTCATTAGTTACAACAGAGCAATTAAAAATGTGAGCCAGATATGGTGCTATTATGTAGATTATTTCTCCAACCAAGTGAACAGACCTTCCCCAAAGGTCCTCCGATTTTTCAGGTTGGAGAGATTTGAAAGTTTTAATGATTATAGTACTCGTTATTCTGTGAAACCTAAATACTTTTGGGCGTACTCCAATATTATTCACTTACAATTGCACAGCTTCATCAGAGTTGGTGTCTAATAACTCTGTCGTTTTATAAGCGATATTACCAAAGTGAGCAACGAATTCATTTGCAATTTCGTCCTTACTTGTGATTAGTTTATTATTCTTACTAAGCTTGTACTCTTTTTCATGACTATTAACTTTTTCCGTTTCAGTCTTAATTATGGACCACACTGTTTTTGATGTGTTTTTTGACTGCTTTATTTTATTTAGTATAAACAGAGCTTTTGCGTATTTGTAAACCTTTTTAAATATTTTGCTGTAATTACGAACATACTCAATCAATTGTATATCGTTACTTCCTAATTTTTCATTGTAAAGTTGATACATTTTGTCACGACTCTTTCTTATACCAGGAGTTGCCCACTGATTAAAAACTAGCTTGATGTTAATTTTTTTACAAATTTTGGGGAAAGTAGTATTAAAGTTATTAATTAGGATTTTAAATAGATCATTATAACAATTATTAGCATTATCAGTAATATATTGTTTATTTGCGAGGTCATATTTTATATTACTCGTATGTCGAAACTGGTCAAGCTTATTTGCATTAAATTGTCTTTTACGAATAGTCACAGATGAATTTGTTTTATTTAGTAGTACTACGACACATTGTCCTGTATGATCAGAAGGCAAACAATTAAAAATAGTCTTATGGACCACATTATTCGTTTCACAAAATATATTATCGATGCAAGTGGCAGATTTATCAGTAAGACGAGTGGGTACGTCAAACTGAGGCATCAAATTGTAACTTTGAAACAGAGACAGTAAGTTATTCTTTTTGATTTTTTCCTCTAGCAAGTTTACATTAAAATCTCCAAGAACGATTTCTTCCTTATTTTTGTCACACAGTTTATTAAGAACTTCTTCAATCACTACCTCAAATACAATAAAATTTCCCGTTGGAGGTCTGTATGAGCTAACAATTATATATTTATCAAGTTCTACACACGCTAACTCAACGTGCCGTTCAGAAGAAAGACGGGTTATATCAAGTCTGTTTTTAACTTTAAAAGAGTTCTTAACAACAATCAGAGAGCCTTGATGTCAAAGTTATTGTTTATGTCAATCATATGAAAGTTTTTTCGAATGGAAGCAAAATTATAAAGCTCACAATTCAATTTGTATAAGAATTGATTGTAGTCAAAAGAGTATATCTGTTGATAAGGTATTGTACAAAAAAATATTTCAGAAGATCTACTCAAGACATCCAATATTTTTAAACATTCGTTGAAATGTTTACGTGTTACGTAATTTTTCTCCCCTACAACTACGACGTACTCGTATTATGGTTTGGAGCTATGTTTACCGCCTTATTTAAAGATTTAATAATATCTACAAAAGAACATCCCGGTGAACAATGATTATAAACATTTCCCCAATTTTTTTCCTGCTTCAATTTTTTACACCTTGGGTAACATTATTGTAGTTTTAGTAGGGATCCTTATTTTTTTTCTTGCAATTAAAATAGCCTATACTAATCAGTTATCACTGTATTTCACCATGTATTATTTAAATGGTAAAATAATTTTTAAAATCGGTCTAGTACTTTTTTTTCCTATTCGTTACAAACATACATGCAAATCTTTCCTCTATATAATAGTAGGGGAAAGTAGTTAAAAGTCTTTTCGCATTATAGTAGATATACGTATGAACTTGGAAAAAAATCTCTTTGGCTATACTTTTTGTATCTGGCTGGTTTGGTATTATTGAAAGTTTAAATTTTAATGAACATAATTCCAAATTCAAATTAGGAAAATGTGTGATTTTCATTTGTTTTTCGTACTGTCAAGATGAATGAATCTAATGAAGAAATTCGATACATTTTAAAATTTTACTACAAAAAACATTGAAGTGTCATACACGAGAACTGAAGATTTTTGTCTATGACGACGTCAGCCAACTGCCGGCGTACGCCGGCGACGCGCGCCGACCGGCTTTAGTTGCGATCAGTTGCGATTAAACAAAACGGTCGTACATATCAGGCGTAAAAAAATTATTTAAAAAAATAAAAATGGGGAAATGTGTAGTAAAAGCCTGCAAATCTGCAAAGTGTGCAAATCCTGTTCCCAATTACTTCAAAAAGCTTCCGGAATTTCTTTTTACAGGTAAATACGTTTTACAATATTCGTATTAATTGAAACTATCACGTAAATGATTTAAAATTTTACAGTTGGTGCTGTCAGATGAAACATGATTTTGTTTCCCCATAATTATGGGAGATTTCGACTGATCAATAATTACTTCTTTGATATTATAGGATACCCGCAGACGAAATACGCCGTGATAAATGGATAAAAGCCATTAGATTATTAAACTGACTGGATAAAATTAGTAAAAAATAGTAACTAGTAAAATAGTAAAATTACATTAGATAACAATAAAACTTCATTGAATACCAAAAATACAAGAGAACATAAAGACAAATCAGGTACTAGGTGGGCGGCATTAACGTCTACAGCGATTTTAAATAATACCAATAATCATAACTCTTTTTATAATTATTGATAGTTAAAAACCAAGCAGCCGAATCAGGCTCAAATAGGTTACGTTTTGTTATTATTAGTTTAATCAAAAAGCTCGACGGCAACAGGTATCTTTGTCCGGAGATTGAAGTGCAGGTATAGTAAAACATATTGGGCTACAATTATCAAAGAAGTATTACGTAATACAGAGATACTGAAATAGCGTGCGCTGCGTGGTTTAAGTATGTATGAGTGACACAGAGTGCACTCATGCGGGGTGCGTGGTAAGAGCTTGCGAACTCCGGCGCGGGTGGCGGCGCGGGTGTTGGCGCGGGTGGAGGCGCGGTGATGCAATGGCTATGCTACCTTTTAGCCTATTATATTTGTAGTTGTTTACTCCAACGGTTCCAGAATAAAAAAAAACATCACTGCAATTTTCAAAACAATATATTGTAGATTCTTCATACAATGCTTTCGAATTTTTTTACGGAATATCCTGCCGTACATTATGAAACGTTTTTGATAATTAAGTATTACTATAGTGATAATTATTTTAATTATCGCTATGATAATAAATATGGGTGGGATAAATTAATAATATTCTTTTTATTATAATTTTATTCATAATTACATCATACATATTTTATTTATAATGACTCAAATTTATATGTTATTACTAAAATATTGATTATTAATAATATCGGTTTGTATACTGACATTGAGAAGATATCGTAACATTTTGGGGAAATTTCAATATAATAAACTGATACCCTAAGTAGGCATTGTCCGACTAAATTTTAAAATATTGCTATTTCTGTCTTATCAACGTCTTACCGTACTTTAGCAACTAGTGTAACAGGGATAGACATTTGATTACCTACTAACGATATTCGGGCGGTTAATGTGTCGCCATGCCTAGTAACGCAGTTGTTTGAGTCTTCTTATCTAGACATTAAACATCATTGACAAAAAGGTAAAAATGTGTGACCTAGTACAGTGTCTGTAAGAGTAGCACAAATTTGGTTTAAGCGTTTTCAATCCGGAAATTTTGATGTCAAAGACGCACGTCGCTCTGGTCGCCCTATTACGGATAAAATGGATACTATTTTTGAAAAAGTGGAGCAAGATCGGCATATCAGTAGTTACGACGTAGCTGAAGAACTGGGAATTGACCACAAAACAGTTTTGCGCATTTGAAAAAAACTGGGTACACAAAAAAACTCGATATTTGTGTACTTCACGAGCTCACTGAAAGAAACCTAATGAACCGTATTATGTACTTTTCGTGTGGTGGGATTGGAAGGACATTATTCATTATTAGCTGTTACCACTAGGCAGGACCATCGATTCTGAACTCTACTGCAAACAACTGATAAGATTAAAAGCAAGAAGTTGAGAGAAAGCGGCCGGAATTAATCAACAGAAGTGATGTGGTTTTTATCATGATAACGCTAGACCTCACACATCTTTAGCCACTCAGCAAAAATTAAGAGAGTTTGGCTGGGAGGTGTTAGTGCATCCGCCGTATAGTCTTGACCTTGCACCTTCAGATTTCTACCTGATTTGGTTTCTTCAGAATTCTTTAGGTAGTGTCAGGTTAACATCACGAGAAGACTGCCAAAACCACTTGTGTCGCGGTATTTTGATCAGAAGTCCCAAAATTTCTATAGCAATGGTATTATTTTCCTATCTACAAGATGGCAAAAAGTTATCAAACAAAATGGTACCTACACACTTTAGTTAAATGTAAATAAACTATATTAAAAATGTTTTGAATTTCTTAAAAAATGCGAAGAAACTTTTTCCCCAACCTATTATTATAGTATAGATATACGCGTCGAATTGTATACCTCCTCCGGTGGTATAAGCCCCTAAAATGATGCTAATTGATTAGGAATAACCCTATATATTTCTCAGCAAAGAGTAAAGTTTACCTGTTTACCATTACCACCTCAACCATGCTTCCCATGTTTCGAGTTGGTCATGATTTTTCTCGTTAACCTATATATTCATTATAGTCCAACTCTGAAGCTTGCTGTATTATGCTGTATATATGTGATATGTAGTAATACATGAAATATTCAAGTATTTTGTAATTCAGATGCAGTTGATACAAAAAAAAATACGACGTTTGTGCATCTGAGATTTCTTAGCTGTTTTTTTTAGCATCGATGCCGTTTGTAAGCCATCAGTTTAATGATTTGTATATAACATCGATAGTTATTATTATATTAACTTGACTTCAAAATGTTTTAGATATGGAAATTGTGATACGTTGTCTGTGTGTCTATGTATATAAATGTGTTATTCTATGATTGACTGCCTCTTTTCTCTTTCCCTCTTTCTCTCTTCTTGATATTGACTGCCTCGGTGGCTCAGTGGTTAGTGACCCTAACTTCTGGATCAGAGGCGTGGGTTCGATCTCCACCCAGGGCAAATATTTATGTGATGAACATAAGTGTTTGCTCTGTGTCTGGGTGTTATTTAGCTACTATCTATAAATGTATGTATTTAAAAATATGTATATGTAGTATATCAGTTTCTGGCAGCCATATCACAAGCTTTGCTTAGTTTGGTGTCAGGGGCCGTGTGTAAAATGTCCTCAAAATATTTATTTATTATTTATTTATTTATTTTCCTCTCATAATTTGACTTTCGTGTGGGTGACGTACAAAACACTTACGAACTAGACAAAAGTAAGTAATATTATAACGGAAGGTCGCCCATGCGATGGACCGACCAAATCAAATCTGCTGTGGGAGGGCCGGTGCATGAGTGTACCAGATTGACATCTAATAGAGAGAGATGGCGAGACATCGTGAAGCGTATTACATCTGCCTCTACCACCACAAATACTACGTGATGACCACGACCGCTCTGTCAAGAGCGTAACGACTAAGAAGAATCGAACCAGTAATATTTGTTATGTAATTTTTTTTATTCATAATTAAGCTTAATAATACCATTATATATTTATCTCATAGCCATTGATACAAATTCATATCGATATCCTCTCTACACCAGATAAAAGTCAACAAAATCACGCTTCACGAAAAATTCACTACATTATATAGTTATATATGTGTGAATAGTATTAAGCAAGTGGTAACAGAATATTTTTTTCCCAAAAATATGGCATAACCGACTTCAACCTTTATGTATATGTATTTAGGTGTTAGTATATAAGTATGTATACTTATAAGATGTATCATTATTTGTGTATATTTTTTAATTATAGTATCTGTAGATTTCTTTTCTATATTGCTATTATTTATTTCAATGTATGTACTGTATTGTATTCACCACCGACCATTCTCCTATTTTTAGAATAACCCAGTCCATCTAAAGGTTGCCTAGTAGAAATCGCCAAAGGCGATAAGGCCTCCATTGTACAGCATATTGTATATTGTGTAGTTTCTGTGTACAATAAAGATATATTTATTTGTTATTATTATTATTATTTTTTCATTTGAACAGTTCGCAGGGATCGATGTAGTAATTTTCACTTTCATATTTCGATACAATTCAAACAGGACTATTTCTAAAATATGATGAAATACTGACGAAATACCAAAAACAGTGAAAAAAGATGATTAAATACCAAAAAAAGTAACTATCAAAATCGAACCACTCTGTAAAAAGTTATGCGTGGTCAAACAAAAAAAATACGCGTCGACTTGAAAACCTCCTCCGTTTCGTCGGTTAAAAATAGGAACTCCGAACTACTCAAATGATAAATAGCAAACGGACCAATTAACGGAATTATTCAATATTGACATTGGCAAATATGTAGTTGTATACATAACACATTATACTACAGCTTCTTATTAACTTCACGAGACCTTTCGCACCGTGCATAGAAAAATTTCGAACCGCCCAAGTTAACATCATACGTACCGTAATTGCGTATACTTAGTTATATAAGCCAGTGTTTGCTTTCACGATAGCCGCACAGGTGCTTAACTGAGCAAAGGGAAGTCACTTAAGCTCGACAGCTGATATCGCTAATGCTGACGGAAAGTGCCAAGGAGGGCCGGGGAGCGCCAAGTAGGCGTACTTAGCAGTAAGAAAATAATTTTGTGCTATCCCCTCGCATCTACAATTATTTTAATGATATGAAATTAGTAACGCTAATATTGAAAGAGCTTTTTGATATATTTTTCTGTTATGTTTGTTTTCGGATGGTTTTAATTCACTTTTCATTTCAATCTACACGTGACATTTTTGATACATTTACTAAGTAAATTAGTCAAGGTTTTTCGATTGATCAATTCTTGATAAACTTCAGAACAAATGAAATAATATAATAATACATCTACGCGCTATAATTGCGTTGATAATGTAACACTATACGGGGGCGTACATAAATTAAGAGATGTATTTTTCTTTTTTTTCTGTACCCCCTACTTATTTTACTAAGGAACCCTGAAAATGTGTTCTACCCACGATATAAAATTAGCAAATTCTTTGAGCGATAATCGTAACATTTTTGATAAAATGTATACTGCCGAGTGAGGAATTTCAGAATCCTAAGTGCGCATTTCAACGCCATTTACAATGTTAACTCTAGTATTTCAAACTCTACATAACAGAATATTTATTAACTAAAATTAATATTATATTATATGTAACGTAGATTTGTTATTTTAATAAGTTTGTTATAATACGCACTTGAATTCCACATTTTCTATACTTACCTGTAATTGTATTGACGTTACACTAGCTCATTTGCACTGTTTCATTTGCGTTTCTAATGTTGATAAGGCGTACACTACGTTGGTTACAGCAAGTAAAATATAAAGTATTCTTATATTATTGCGTTGTGTTTCTTTGATAACCTGATTCACGATGACGTATTTATGCAAGTCACGAAGTCTCTTGATAACTATTGTACCGGTCGACAGGACTTTACTCATGAATTGCATTTATGAGAACCTAGTATTTTTCATTAAGAGAATGTAGTAAAAATGGTTAAATAATTTTATGTTCCGCTAACACTGTTGATTTAAAACATAGAGAAAGTAGAGTATGGTAGAGTATAGTAAACTCAAAACGAGTCAATGCAATGAAAAAAATAACGGCAAATAGTTTTCTTTTACAAACGAAAAATTTTTTATTGTCATAAACCCAACTTGAACATAATTTTATCACAGATGTTTTATCCATGCGACCGTGAATCAAACTATAGTTATGTATATACCTATAATAAGAAAATCATTAGCACTGAAAATAGCAGTACAGAATTCAAAATATTGTGAAATATTCCATAAAGAAGTATAAGATGCTGTAGACTTAGTGGAAAAAGATGGTGAACCAACGTTTTTGATAATCGTGATGGACTTTGGCAAAAACGAAAATATTGTATGAATTTGATTAGTGGTGATGTTAAAGCGCATTTCAATGAAAAGTATACTTATCAATATTATGATGTATGAGCAATAATTACGTCAAATTCAGGATCCCAAACAGAAGTTTTGATCTAAATCTATTATTGATGTAGTATGAGGGGAGATATTAGAATACCGAACACTTGAAACTCATGGTTTGATGTGTATCTCTTGAAACGCAAAAATAAGGAACACATTCATCTAATTTCAAGGCCACTTACAATGCTGCAGTATATAAAACTACAATGGAATGGATGATATGGACAAGAGTCTCCAGAAGACGCAATCTGGGAGCTCGATCATACAGAAGATGCATAAGATGATGCCTCTAAGAGACTAAAAAGCTTTTATATGTTCACACTACGAACGCTTTTCATGGTCAATAACATCTAACTTACCGTGGCATGATACCAATGTGAATATTTTTTTGAATTCTTTGATTGATATTGACTGTTGTTGTATCTATTTCACTTCTCAGCAACGATACATAGTACTAGAAAATTGCAGTGTCATTTTGTTATCTACCAGATCTATTTGATTTTTTGGGTAGTAAAATTTCTAAATAAGCCCCAATTTTGTCTATTCTTCCTTAAATTCACGTTCTGGCATTGTATTCCTACAAGTTAGTGAATTAGTCAATCCTAGTTATGAATCTCGCATTGCATGGCTAATGTTTTCTTAATCAATACCGCTTACAGCATTTGTTTACAGACATTTCTCTACATCTAATCCCTACAGCCAATTCAAAAAAGTACCTATCGGGTCCCTAGTACCAACCGATAATGTGATTATCAGAGAAATCAAGTTTTAAAACTATACAATTAAATCCATTCGGGAATGACACCGATGCATTTAACCTTCAAGGGCGGTGTCAAATATTTACAAGGAGAAAAGTGCATACGATTACGGCAACGTAATCACAGGCACCGGGTCGACAAGCACCTCATACACTGTTAAGTTCGAGATCAGACCGTAAAAATGTGAAACGTCAAATGATTAGCACTGATGTGGTACAGGGCGCGGCGTGCGTGCTGGCTCCTTGGGAGCGCGGCGCGGGACACTAGGGCGGGCGGACACGGCAGCGGCGTTACGTCAGCGCGGGGCGGGCGCGGGCGCGCGGGCGGCGCCCCGCTCCACTGCATCCTTCGCCCATCTTCGCCCGGTTCCGCTCAAAAACGTAACATCTCCGCGCTGCCGCACCCCGCGCGCCCCCGCGCCGCGCCGTTCCGAAAGATCGTACCATCGCTCACTCGCGGTCATTTTCTGCAGAAACTCATTACCTTAAAGTACACATGCCATGTAATTAATGGATATGAATTCTGTTACTACCTATCAATTAGGTTTGCTCTGAAGCTTTTAAAAGTGTATTGTAAGTGATTAGGACAGGAAAAAAAAATCTAAATACTAGCATATAGTTGTTATGATTTTTCTCTGTAGCAGTAATATGTTTACAGCTTTTGTAATTAATTTACTTTAATTAACGTATATCTATTTCTAGTTCCAATCCAACAGATAAATGCACTTTAACTATATTTTAAATACATACTTCAAACAATATTTACAAAAGAAAACACCATGTACAGAAGCAAAAACATTTTACATTGCCAAAAACTCTAGCATGGTAGCGCCATCTCTTCAAAACCGAGTGTCATGTCCATCAAAGCTTCAAAGCAGGTAGGTTATTGTAGTTTCATGAAGAAGATAATATTTTTTACTCGTGAAAGAGGGCGCTGTTAGCTCTAGTGTTTTTTAAATATATATTTAAAGGTGATGTCCACAAGTGGTATATTATTCAGAGAAAAATCTAACCAAGATGATATATACATCATTTGAAAGCTTGTTTTATGGGCTTCTGAAAAATATTTAATTTAGATTTTTTTATCCCTGCATTTTTTTTTAAAGTGAAAAATAAATTATCTGAAAAAAAATAATGCAGCTTTTTATTTTTTCTAGTTTAACAATAATAAAGTGCTTCTAGCGTTATTTTACTTGCATTCAAAGCTGATTCTTCCACATTTACCTCTTAATTTGCTAAAATTGAAAATTATAACCTACCAGTGTGACCAGTTAGTAGGTACAATGTGACAAAAAATCACTTAAAGAATGTGTCTAATTGGTAAAAATGCTTTTATTTAACAATTTGGAGGTTATTTAATCAGAGTTCCTAGAGATAAACTACCTATTGAGCCAAATATATTTATTTATCCTAATAAAATCAAAATTAATTTTAAAAAAAATGCAGGGCTCTTTTTTGTTTTCAATTGATGTAATAGACTCAGAAAAATATGAACTTTCTCGAAATGTAACGTGTCTTGTGGTTAGATTTTTTGATTATTATTATACCAGCCTCCATACATTTTGTGAACATGTCCTTTGATTTTTAACCGACGAACGATACTCAAGTCAAGTATGTATGAACTATCTACTCCACAGGACAGCAGAACTAGATTATCTCTCTTCTGTAATCTACTCTACAATGAATCACTTCCACTCCGATTTTGATACCTAATTCTTTTTTGATTGGAAAGAAATTGGTCACATAAATTTTATCAAAATTGGTAACATGTTTATTAAAAATCAACAATAATTTAAAAATGACCTACATCGATTCCAGCGAACTAATTAGAATATTCGGATTTTGTATGCAGATTGCAATGTTGAAGTCGGTAGTACTATTGTTGGCGAATATTTATATAATTACAATAACAAATCACATACCTAATTATTGTTAAAATAATTAGGTATGTGATTTGTTATTATTATTAATCACATACCTAATTATTGTTAAAATAATTAGGTATGTGATTTGTTATCCGTTTTACTGATGTTTCATGAACAGTGAAACTATTTTTTTAATATTGATTCCACACTACCTAACTATTTATTATCATTAGTGTGATTGGTTATTGTTACCGTACTAGGCTTTGTAATTTAACTTTATTCTTTTTTTTTAATTGTCTATCACAAAAAATCCTTATCTTATCCTTATCTTTTACTACGTTTACGTCTTTGTAAGTTTGTGTGTGTATTCTCTGTCATAAATCTGAAGACGATCTTCAACGTTCGTAAAAATAAAATCAGTAAGAAATATATACTAAATATTTTAATTTAAACGGCCAAAAATTTATTTTAAGAAAACAACTACTACTAAATAACAGAAAATAAAATAATTAATCTATTGGTATTTAGCTAGTTTATCGCAATAGTTTATATCTAGTTTTTTTTAAGTAGTATATTGTAATTTTATCAATACAATATACTATTGCAAAAAATAACCATAAACGTCACTAGGTAGGTATAAAATACGAACTAAAGGAACTTTACAAAAACACAAATATTTTTTATAATTTATTTTGTTTGAATAATAAAAAAAAAACAAATTTAAACTCTAAGAAAAATCCTTAAGAAAATTCGACATTCAGCAAGGGTAGAATGGAAAAATAATAGCTAGAATTTGTAAAAGTTAATAAACTTATCAATAAACTCTATTTAACGAAATTAAATTATGAGGTAGATGTTTTCAAATAGTCTTTCTTCAAATCTTAAAAATACTTAGTCATAGTCATCTAATCTACTAATTGTAACATGCATAACTGGAAACCCAGAAGACCCGTAGTACATAATACCTAAAGGATGACAATGACGATCTTAAAAGCACGCATCCTTCATAACTAACTACTTCATACATTCTTCAACATTTTTGACCACAAAAATGACCGAGTGCTAAATTCAAAGAGTGAAAAATCAAATCAATTTTATGCAGGACTGCTATGCAGAGCGTTTATTTTTAAGTTTAACGATATTGAATAAATGAAATAGACTGAAGGCAGAAATTTAGCATTTCTTTTCGGAACTTTATATAACTACGAGTAAGTAATACAATCTTTGAAAGATACGTATTTGTCGGCATCTCCACCTGATTCATATCGGGCCATTTTTATCGTTATAATTTTTTACACCTAAAAATACTTTGACCTTTTTTACTGCTATATGCCTAAAGTGAACAGACAAGATTTTTGATATTGCTATATTATAAAATGTACTGCCCTGTAATATTTTTTTTTTCAATTGTTTATCGGCAAAAGTGTCTTTTGCCATGTAAAAATGTAATCAAGTACATAAATTTGTACCTTATCGGAGATAAATATAACAATTTCGGGACTTTTTTCATCAAAATAAGTTAAATTATTGTTTTTATTTTACAATTTTAAAAACATTTTAACTGACATTTTAGACGTATATTTACGTCTAAAATGTCAGTTAAAATATTATATTTCCTGATTAACTTCAACCCGGTCATTTGTCAAAAACTTTGAATATATATGAAAATAAAATTATGTAGGTATGAGTGGCTAAAGGTGCGGTTTTAAATGATATGAAATGATCAAAATGATATGAATGAATGATCAGTTGGTGGGTATTTTACGCTCCTATACCTATGCTCTTATGTTTAAAATGAAAACAATGAAATGGCAATGAATTATGAGGTATTCTAAAAGAATATCAAACATATATGATACTAAAATTATTGTGTCATTATTACTATTTACTTTGGATACATGTATGTAATACAGTACGTTGACAAATAATTTATTAAACTGATGTTTTGTTCAGTATTCGTAACAGCGTTTTACATTAGTTGTACGCAAAAATACATATGTTATAATAAACAATGAAATTCCGCTTCGTCAGATTTTTGCGAATAAAAATCTCAACAAATCCTATTTATTTATTTTACAAAATCCAAATGCAATGAATCCATAAATTGTATCTATTATTTCTCTAAAGAAAACACCGGTTTTTACTTACGTATAATATCGCGGCCGGGCCGCTACCCGACCGGTTTCGGAGTAATTAGTACTCCTTCGTCAGGGAATACGCGCGCTCCAGTCGACTGGCGCACGCGCACTATTTATTTCTCATGTATTAAATGTCATTATTTCTCATGTATTAAATGTCATTATTTCTCATGTATTAAATGTCATTATTTCTCATGTATTAAATGTCACATTTGACTGCTTTACTAAAATGATCTAAAATGTTATTATGCACATTAAGTAGTAATTGATACAACATACAGCCTCAAACACCCGTATAATACCCGTGCTTTTGATTATTTTTATCAATATTATTATTCATAAAACTGAAAATATTCAGTAGCAACTTAATGCGTGGTTTCATAAAATCTATTTTTATATAAACTACCCCATTATGTAAACTTTAAGATGGCTTCATTTATATCGCTAATTTTAAAAATTATATGAAATAGTTTAATCCTAAAATGTATTTCCTAACCCGTATTAAATTCTATAACTCTACGGATACAATTATTATTTCAAAATCATGTATGCGTATATTACAATATCAGTATAATTACATTAATTAAGTATATCTATACATTAAAACTGTTACACATCATTCATCTGTTTTGCATACATATTAAAGTTGTAGTTTTTATGTGTTTGGATATTTTAAAAGTACATATTTGGAAAATTGTCTGTTAATTTTATTCACTCACAATATACTCATAAATTGAATCATAGTTTGAATCATAGTTTGATATGATATTGCAATTATGAGATATTTACATTACTATAAATTTATCGTAGTAATTGTTCTGACATTAAAACACCAATGGTCTCTTCGAAGAGTCTTGTAATAATTTAGCTAGTTACAATTTGCAATCGCTTTAAGCTATATGTTTAAATAAAATTTAGACAATGTTTATATGTCTTATAAATAATTTATGAGTTCCCGAAGACAAATAACCTAAACTGCTTATGAAAATTAAATGTGATGATTTATTTATTTTGTTAAGACGATAGTTAGATGCAGTGAGATATATAATTGTTGGTTGATAGACAATTGAATTGTTTTAACATCGACAAATGACTGTGTGTAACACTTAAATAACCCTTAATTCAAATTAACAAAAGAAATGTCATACAGATTTAAAATAACAAATACAATAGTAAATAGTTTTAAATGCAAGTATTAAACTTTTATCAATTAGTAATCTTTATATAAAACGAAGATTTTAATAAAATATTTGTATAGTACAATTAGAGGCAATTTTATTTGTAGTTTTTTTCTTATTAAAGTTTTTACTCTAACAATCTTAATTAAAAGATAGATTTTGAGCAAAAAAAAATTAATATTGCAGTAAAAGTAAGCTCGTAAGTTTTAATAATATTGCTCGGCTAGTCAAATATATATGTAGAATCAATTCAAATAAAATATTTGAATGACGCAATAAACATTGCAAATATATTATTAGATAAGTAATTTGTATATTTGAAATAATACACACCAAATCGACATACAAAGTCTTAAAATCTATTAAAATTATAGCCTTGTTAACTTTATTTGTAGAAGTAAAATGATTAACATCTTAAGTCGTTAGTATAATTAGGGCAAGTCAGTTAAAAATAAGTGCAAGAAAAAATATCATTCATTAGAATTTGTGAAATGTTGCAACAACGTTAGTTTTGCTTTGGCACATGTATTTACTTCCATTACTAAGATATTGTCGATATAAAAACAAGTTTTAACACATAAGTACTTACTAGTTTCAAAACTAAGAATAGAATATAATATTAATGGTTTTGGTATTACTAACTTGCACTATACCAGTTTGTTCATAGCCAGTAATTAATAGGAAATTCTTTTCATCTAATTATGACTACATCTAAGCAATAACATAAAGTTTGTCATAAAGAATATAGCAACAATTTTAATATAATATAAACACACACAACTTTGGATAAATACCAATAAAAATGTAAAATTATTACGATATTGACACTCGAACACATAAAATTTGTACTTAACATTACTTTTGCAAACTTAGGTAGGTAATTAAAGTTAATTAACATTAAATTATTTGTAAAATGTAAAGTTTGTACTAAAACGATGGATTTGTACTGATCAGTCTTGCTTATTTCCATAGTTCGGTATTGGCATGAGGTAGTTCGTTTGTTCTTAGCTCTTAACTATAAAATAATATAAGTTTTATTGCATTTAAATGTTCGATTGATTGTAAAATTTTAAGTTTCTGGTTCGAAAATTTTGAACGGCAATATAAAGTGCAATTATACAAAGAATAAATGCCACTAAAAGTCTATGTTTTACTGGTATGGTTGGTAGATTCTTCTTTCTGGGAAGAATTACGATTGAGGTGGGCTGCCTTGCGGACTGTCTTGAGAGCTGCCGGAACTCTTCGACTGGTCGTCTTTTTTCTTTTCAACCTATAATTAAAAGAAAAGGTGTGCTTTAAACAGAGTTTTTACACTCAATATATTTATAATAACAAATAGGGTATTACAGTCATTTTTAGGGTTCCGTACCTCAAAAGGAAAAAACAGAACCCTTATAGGATCACTTTGTTGTCCGTCTGTCCGTCTGTTCGTCTGTGTGGACGTCAAGACTCTTTATCTCGGGAACGCGTAAAGATATCAAGTTGAAATTTAAACTGTATACGTATATCGATGAATTCTTGCTGTTGTGGAAAATACAAACTTTCAAAGTTGTCGTTTAAAAAAGTTAGAGTCATTTATGTAGTAAAAAAACCGCATATTTTGACACTCACAAAAATCAAAACCTACAGGGTACTTCCCGTTGACATAGAACTATGAAATTTGGCAAGAAGCATTGTCTTAGAGTACACATATAGGAATCAATCTGAAAACTGTACATTTTTATTTAAATCACAAAAAATAGGGCCTCAAAATTCACAAAATATGGGCTCAAAATTCAAAGTGAGTAAATCGTATCATGTAAGGTGTCATATAAAAGAACTTCATTAGCACAATGCTAAAACAGGTTTTTAATTATTTTAACAATGTGTTTGTACGGAACCCTCGATATGCGAGCCTAACCCACACTTGTCCGGTTTTTGAAAAGTATCTCAGCTAGATTCTGTTGGTGTAATAAACCACTAAAAAATACAAAAAAAATGATTCAATCGTAAAGTGCTCTAAAAATGCATTTTAATTTTACATTTTCGAAAATTAGCGCGAAATTTGCGAAAACGATGGATGTCATTATTTTACTCTATGGCTTTGAATGACGTCACTAGGCTATGTAAACAATGCGTGTAAATATTTTTCACGATGGTGTCTTCGTTTGTAAGTTTGAGATTAAGTTGAAAATGAGTTATTATAAATGGTTAATAATGAGTTATCGTTGGTTTGCTGTTTCTGGAATACTAGTGTACAAACACCGGACAAACTATTCAATGTTTACATAGCCGAATGACGTCATAACATAGCGGCGACCATTTAATGCACAGAATAAAAACGCAATATTGTGTATTGATATTTAAATGTATTTTGTTATTTTATGCTCGAAAACAAACATTTTCGGATTGCTTTTTGCCTAAGCTATCTCAAAAATACATTTACAGATATTTCCTCGTTCATAGACAATAACACAATACTACTTCCTTAAGCTGAAACTACATATTCAAACTATTACTGCCCAGAATGCAGACAGCATTGCCATGCTAATTCATAGTAAAATACCCTAATAGGGTATTTTACTAGTAATAAAAAAATTCATAGTAAAATACCCTAATAGGGTATTTTACTATGAATTAGCATGGCAATGCTGTCTGCATTCTGGGCAGTAATAGTTTGAATATGTAGTTTCAGCTTAAGGAAGTAGTATTGTGTTTTGTTGTAGTTAATAATAGAAGCACTTGCCTCCTATGTTATATTTTTGGAATTAGATAAATGTATTATAAATTGTAATATAGGCCCATACACTGTGTTGTTTAGTCTTTGGTTGCGGGTTTATATCGCTTTTGTTTATCAACTTCAATATTTTAATCGCTAAAGTAATAGAAGTAATTCTGATACCTCCGACTATTTTCAGTATCAATATTGACAACTGTCTATAGTTTTTGGCGATAACAATTGTGACAATGAAATAACGTTTATTACCAGTGTTACTACCAATCTTACTACCAGTAGTAAGAACGGTAAATGAATTACTGTTCTTACTACTGCAGTTGAAAGTTGTTAGAACAGCAATTAAAAATTACCCGTGACACTACTGTAAAACTAAAATAACGAAACAATCCAAATATGACGGATATTGATCGGTATTACCACGGGTAATATATTCTTCCCGTAGTACTACCAAGCGGTAATAGATTTTTTCAAAGTGACAACTGTCATATTCTAGAATTCATACTAGAGTTGAATGACAGGTGTCAAAGTGACAGCAGTCAAACATAAACAGCATGGACAGCAAAAGTATTCAACAAAAGAGAATTCAACAAAAGCTTCATTTCAGTTTCAGATGACAGCTGTCTAATTTCACAAAAGTGAAATATCTCGTCGAGTCATGAGCATGTAAGTCCGTAGCACTGCTGACACTAAGGCTTACCTTAATGGGACAGTCAGCGATAAGGTGATCTTCACTCTTGCAGTTGTGACATCTCTTTGGTTGTGGTCCGATGCTGCATTTAGCTGCTATATGGTTGGCAAATTCACCACAGTTGTAGCAGCTGAAATATAACAAAATACTTGTAATTATACAGTGAATTCGTGCATATCTCTGAAATGTTTTCTGTAATATTGTGAGTGAATACGAAAATGAATTAAGTAGGTCTGGCATCAAAATGAAAAAATAATTTTGTTTTAACAATTCTCCACAACTTCGTAAATGTGAAAAAAAGTCCAGTCATTTTTGTCTACTCTTATTTTTAAATCATATTTGGAACTTTAACACCGGGGCCTGATTCTCTATCGACAAAACTTAACGTAACACGCTAAGTATTTTTTTATTTCCATGAATTTTATTTAGAGAATTTTTTGTTAAATATAAAATTACGTTAAAATAAAATATAAACTGAGTTTAAATCATATTATTTGAAAAATGAATATTTTTCGCACGATTTTTTTAAAAACTAAGAGCGTAATAGGGCGCGTTTCGTAAAAACTTGTAAACTTTAGAGAGCGAAGAGTGTTAACTTGTAACAGTGTACTGAGCAATAAACGAATATAAATATTTTGAATAAATATACATAGTTTAAACGTAGCGGAACGCTACGCTAAAAACAATCATTTATTAACTTGGCTAAGGAAAATATGTCAGCCTAATAAAAGGTAAATAGGTACATTCCAAGAACTAAGAATGTTTAGGGCAATCTGTAATAATATTAATATAGTTTTGAACAAATTGAACAGTATTTAAAACTATTTGAACAATCTATGCAAGAATCGGATCCGGAGCGCCGTCGCCGTCACATCGTTTCAATAACATCAAAAGTTAACACTCTTATCGGAATGCAAGGTGTCTGTTCCGAGGTAAATTAACTAGAAAAGCTTTTAAACGAGTTGATAATAGTTTCGGGTGGCAGTAACGTTCCTGTAATTTTATTTTTCCTGATTAGATAGGGCGATAACCCCCGTTGAATGCGGCGACACTGGCGCAGAGCGTTCATATTTTGTTCTATTTAATGGGTGGCACTGCACATTATACTGATAAAGTTTTTATGTCACGCGAGCTTTGTACTGCCTACTGTAATGTAAATAAGTGTTTTAAACAGTTTCGATTCTGGCGCGTAAATTTTTTGATTATTACGCAGCAGCAATTGAGTGAGTTTAAAGAATAACGAGCAGAGAAAATAAATCAAGTACATCATCGCTGTTGCAAAGGTAAGTTTCCATCGATTTGGAAATAAAAATTAAATTATAATTTATATTTCCAAATAATGTTGAGTTTTTTAGACAGATTTACCAAAATTTTCCTGGGCTCTAGATTATTGATTTGAGCATATTTTTAATGGCAGAGGCTATATAATATACAGCTTATTACTAAATAATATTTTTAAAATGAAAATCACCGAGATGATATCAATTGATCAATAACATTTTCTTGTTCTAGCTAGTTTTTGTAGCTCCTCTGTGATTTCTAGATGTGATTATATTTGAGTTAACTTTCTAACTAGCATTTTAAAGCTAATGAATAAAATATAGATTACCGTATTTTTCTGAAGCGTTTTTTCGACAGCGGGCGTCGATGCGATCCTTGGCAGTCCACAGACGAAGGGCCGGAGACGCGTGTCGCCTCCAGCCCCTTGTCCGACTCCTTGCACTCGAACTCTACTTCTTCTTCATCGCCCAGTGATCTGAATCCCGGCATTTGTATCACGCTCTGAAACGTTAACAAACATTCATACTATGATTATGAAAGCTTGTCTACATCTTCCGCCAACCCGCACTGGGCCAGGGTATGACCCAATCACTCTTCGAGGGTGGATCTTCGTCCTACAGTGGACTATTAATAAAGGCTGGAAAAATATGTACATCTTACTCTCATAATGGTTTACATCTTTGATTGGGTATTTGGAATTGGTTTTCGGACTCAAAATTAATTACTTTCAAAACGCTAGTTACAAAATGTTTTTTTTTTTTTATGTAATAAAATCAACACGGGCCTGTGTCAGCCGTCTTGCCATCTGGCAAGAGGTCACCGTTACCTACGGATAACTGAAACACCGAACGTTACCAATGCATTGCCTACTCTTCAGGATGAAGATCTTTTACATATTTATTTTTATTCAACATGGTAAAGGTGTGTTTCACTAATATAACTTTGCTTTTTTGCTAGCAACGATTTGAAACTTTGATAGATGTAAATGCTAGTCAGTCACATTGGAAGTTTGACATTATTATACCATAAAAAATCTACTTAAGTACCTTAAAAAGTATGCAGTGTACCTAGGTACACCAATTGCTCACGTACTTTTGTGAAAAAAGGCAATATATGTTGATATTATACAAATTCAAACCAGAGAGAAGAACATTGAGTTATATTCCAAGTTATTTTCCATTGAGTAGGAACCGAGCAATGTGTTACTCTGCATGTGATACATTTAGGAAATAGTTACAGATTTAACGTGTAAAATAAAGAATTATTACTATGCACGCTTTTAAAAATTCTACCAAACCATGCTTTTGCCAGTTCAGTTCCTTTAGGCAAGATGGCAATACTGCCATCACTCTGATCACCTTTCCTTGCACCACCGAGCTCAAGGCTATTTTTTTTAGTTATTTTACTATTACTATATCTACGTATTACATTTTGTAATTTTTGGAAAAGCATTATAAAACTGTGGAACATGTTTTTGACTCTTAAATTTATATACAATTTTCAAAATGGCTCTATAACAATGCTCAACGTCGAAAAGTAGGATATTGTATATATAAACAAGTCATATTTAGAATGGTGTGGTCTAACAATCTATCTATCTATAACAATAAATGGTTATATGCTAGACAACATGAGATTTAAGATCTTCATATCTCAGAGTGACAAGCGCAGTACTGTGCTGCGCAGGGATTTTCACTGACATAGTTTAAAACTCTGGGTGGTACCGACCAGTCATGGGCATGCGTAATGCTTAAAATTAGGTGAACTCAACATAAGGTCACTCAATAATATTATAAAATAACTAACACCATTTAGATGCCCTAGTTTCGAACAGCTACAACCATCAAGGTCACATAAAAACCCTGACAGGGATAAGTACTTTGGCCAGTAAATCCAACATTCGTGATTCCCTACTGGTTATTATTTATCAATTCCGTTTCCTTCCTTCGAAGCGGTATAAATTTACTTATCGTTTGTGAGAAAAAAATCAACGTTATCGGTATCCAGTAACATAGTCTTGACCTAATATAAGTTTTACCGCTAGCGTCGCTGCAGCGATCGAAGTACAAGTTTGGTGGCGCAAATGTATAGAAAAAACATCCGGCCTTGATAAGCCGAACAAACAAATAAGAGCACTATCGGGTCAACCGCTAGATACGCCACATTATTCTGTGAATGGATTTATTTTTCTACTTCAACTATGATAGAGTCAACGTTACGATAAACACAGTTCATTCGTTTCGATGACTTTGATCCGATAACTCTCAAGGATTTTTACGCTATAATATACTTTATATTGATTACCGTATGTATAAATAATACCTAAGTACTCTAAACAAATGTAACTAGTTTTTCCCTCGATTAAAGTATAGTTGACTGTTTGGGAAAAATATAACAATGTAACTTAAATTTTACTTGGCACATTCAAAAGATATTACACCTATTTACAGAGTTTAGTTTCATTTCAAGCACTGAAAATCATTTCTTACTCCTCTTATCTACACTTGTCTCCTTTGCAATAAAACGTAACCGTATTCGTCTATTCTCTATAATCATCTCTCTTTTTACATTTCTTCTTACATATTTCATTTTCATGTAGTATAGAAAATAAGAACGATTCAATGTTGAACGACTATTTGTTATTTGTATCTCATGAAATAATTATTTTTCGCAAAAAACCTCAATACCGACTTCCACTGAGCAGATGTGCACTGTACAAATTTTGAATAGCTTGCACGAATCGATGTGACATCTATGTACATTATTGTTATTTATTAGAATAGGCTCAGCCGATTTCGAGAAAATTTAAATGAGAACATTTAGGTAGTATACTCTATCGAACTAAAAAATAATTAATAACGCGAAAATATCGATGAACTTACCCAAAAAACATGCAGACGAACATTTTTGGAAGTCGGTATAAAGAACGCAAAACCGCGTCACAAGCTAAAATAAAAATACCTACTCGTAGTATGAATGTCAAGCTAAATATTTCCGAGGTGCCTATAAGCGACTTCCGGTCGCCTAGTTAACAACATAACTGACATTCTTGCCTAGAGACTAGTCAGTAATAGCCCCGTCACTCTAATAGATATTTTATTACTTAAGTAGGTATCTATGTATTTTAGATTTATAATCTATCAATTAGGGGTGTATTTATTATTTGTAATTTTTTTGTCCTCTCTCCTTTGCTACTCACCTCGTTTTTTTCTGTCTTTATTAATTCCTCTCTAGATGAAAGGGTTGCCTGGAAGAGATTGCTGTAAGCAATAAGGCCGCCTTTTGTGGCACTAGTTTTAAGTTGCTTTTTTTCCTATTTGTTTAATTTTCTGTATTCTGTGTTTTTAGTGTTAACAATAAAGTGCTCATTCATTCATTCAATTTTTATTTTGCATATATTACGGTTCTACACATGTTTTGTTACAAGATTAAATGTGTATGGAGGGAGTCAAGAGTTGACTAATTCGCCATGAGGTTAAAATTGTTGCATTAGTTAGAGCTATTGTCTTATACGTTTCACTAGGAATAAACAAATCAAAAAGCCGTGATGGTCTAGAGGTAGTGGCTTTCGCCTATCGATCCGATAATCGTGAGGTCGTGGGTTTAAATCCCGGTCCCGTACCAACGAGTTCTTATGAATTTATGTACGGAATTTCACTCCACTAGCTTGTCGGTGAAGGAAAACATCGTGAGGCAACCTGCATATGTCCGTAGAAGAAATTCGATGACGTATGTGAATCCACCAACGCACACTGGGTTAGCGTGGTGGATATGGCCCAACCACCCTTCGTAGGTAAGCAGTAAACAAATCAAAAAAAAATCTAATAAGACTCAAATTATTTAATGATATTATCTAATATATATAATAATAGCATATTAATCTATGAGAAATTAGTGATGATCTAACCAGTGCAGCCAAAATGGATTATGTTTTATTATGAGCAACCGATGATGTTTGAAACTGAGTTAAACAGAATAGGTAGAAATGTCTTGCGAGATGGGCATGTCATTTCAATCTACATAATAATTATATTCACAAGAAACTACACAATTATTACTCGCAGTGAACAACAAATCAGCTATTCGTATACAGTCAAGGCTCAAACAACACTGCATTTTGCTACTTACTACTTATGCATCGTAAAATTAAATATTCATTTTGTGTTGTATTAGGCATTCCCTCTTAAAAGTGTCCCAGGCACGGCTCCTAGTAATTGAACGCATCGAATCGCATTGTAGACGCATCTAAGATTTGTTATTTTCAAAATTTCGCGATTTGAGCACATTATACTACTATATCTAGTCTGCCCGTGACCACGACCAATGCAACTTGGTCGAAACGTCGGGAGAAAGAGAAAAAGAGGTATTTATTAATATATATCTCATGTTTTATTGCGCGATAAGTCCTGTTTTAATATAGTAGTATAATGCATCTAAGATTATTTTAAGAATTGAGTTAAAAATATTTATAATACTGGCACTTGCGTTTTTTTTTCAAGAGTCTAGCAATATAGTTATTAAGTTACAGTATTGTTATTATGTTACAGAGTTTAAAAAAAATGTACTATGCACTTAAAAAAGGTACTATACGAAACTAAGAATACCTAGTGCTTCAGACTCTGATCTGACCTTCTCTGACTTAAGCTTACTAAATGGACATTGAAAAAGTTGTACTTGGGCAAGTACATTAAGCAGTTATTCTTGCTATGTAGTCTAAATATCAGATCTGAACTACTATGTATTGTTTGTTCTTATTCAAGCACGCAGGAACTTACAACAATAAAACGCTACGGTAAAACCTCATTGAGTGTAAGGGAAGTTCTCATTATTATAGATCGGTGAAGTCGGAAGTGTAGTCACCTGGTGTACGAAAACGTCTTGCCCGCCGTCGTCAGGGGTAATGAACCCCCATCCCTTCGCCACGTTAAACCACTTGCACCGCCCGCGCCGCGTCACCCCCGTGACGCCTGCGCCGGCGCCGCTCGCGCCCGCACCTGCAAACAATTCATTACCCCTGTTAAAGCTTGTAGCAATTTCGAACCTCAAAAAATCTTCAAGTAGCATCAAATTTTAAACTTGTACTTTTATACTAGGTATAAATGTACCGTTTAATTATATTAAAGAGACAGCGACGATTTTGTTCTTTTCCTTAATTATTTATTTATTCGAGTACTCTCTGGAACTTCTTGGACCAATCGGTTAAAATAAAATTTCTCTATTTGAAAGGTATATTCAGATTTTTATAGAAAATATTACCATACATAATTATCTAAATATATTTATGTGTATATATTAGGGTAGTCCTTATTTTTCAAAGTTAAAAATATCTACGGGGCACCCCCTAATTATGTTCTCTGTGCCTTAATATGAGTACAGATTTTTATTTGGTTTTTATATGACGTTTAGGGATCGCGACGGACATTTGAAAATTAAAAAAGAACCTTAAATAAGACAAAGGATCGAGAAAAAAATTCATGAAGGAATTTACAACAGGGTATAAGTTTTGTTTGTTTATATGACAAGTTAACAAGTACTTGTTCTCAATTTGACTCCCCTCATAACTGATATTTTTAAGAGCACATCCCACAACTCGCTCAACTTACGGCATACGATGGCAGTCAATTCGGGAAGAAGAAATGGAGCATGCATACTACTAGAAGCAAAAAATGGAGAAAGATATGCTTTGGTTTGCATGTCGCCGTCGTACTCTCTACTAGAAATAATGTTAGAAGCTGTCATGAGCCCCGTGGCAAGTGGGAAAATTGAGAACTACTGGAGCAAAATTGATCAGACCGACTACAAAACAGTAACATCTGATCCTCATTCGCTGGAATTAGTTCAAAACGTAACTCAGGATATGATTTCTTTCGGTCAAAATCAATTTAATCAGTATCAGCCTCAAGATGAATATAAGGAGCTACTCAACCTCACTATTATTTACCTAATTCGGAGTTCCAGAGAAACGAACATTGTTATGAATGCCAGCAGAACTGCACAGGGCTCGCTGGATAGCAAAAGCTATGTATTGCTTGAAAATATTCTTATTTAAACACCCGTTCAAAATGATCATAATATCAGAAAAAGTTATTAGAGATGTTTGCATTTTTTTAGTCATGATTTACGTTTAATACTAGGATCAACCTTCCGTTGCTATATTCGAAAATATAAATACAGCATAATGTCAAAATGGCTTTAAAAAAATTATGGAACATTTGGAGTACTTGTCAGAAGTTCGTTTAGTTTGCTGTTTTTTAAGACGAAATTGCTTTATTTTACGAAGGTCTCGATTTCTCCCCGAAGCGAATAATTTTGGGTACCAAAGATATTTCAAGAAAAAATATCGAAGACTTCGTATATAGTAATTAATTCCGTTTCTTTGAGATACTTGAAATAACATCCAATTAAAAAAAATTGACTGCCCAGTCGATGTGGAGTATAAAGCTGGAAGAGACGTAGTAAGGTCAACGAGAGTAGTCAATGATAATTTAGAGCGAGGTATTGCATTAATGGAAAAATTTAATTTGATCACCATTAAAAAAAGACCAAAAGCGAAATTTACTTTTGATTGTCAAATAATCTAGAAAATACATATCCCGACTCTAAAAAAACCAACCCTTGTTAAGTAATTTTTAATTGCCTTGTGTATTTTATGTTTAAAACTTGACTATTTAAATAATTAGACATTTAATTTCTTTTTGTTTCCACTACTATGAATAAATGTGGCAATTTATAAAAAATGACTTTTTTTTTTCTTTACAGTTTTAAAAATCCCGTCGCGACCCCTAAACATTAATAATCATCATAAATCAGCTGTTCCATACATTTTGTCAGGAGTGAACTATATTTTTCTCACAAAAATCTCTCAAATCACAAAAATCAAAATTTCACGCGGGCGAAGCTATGGGTAAAACTAGTATTATTATAAATCCGAAAGTATGTTTGTTGGTTTGTTACTCTTTCACGCCGCAGACTTTTTACAGAGCGTCAGGTCGACATGATTTTTGACGTAGTTAAAAGGTCGGCATAGGCTAATTTTTATCCCGAAAAAATAAAAACTTCGCCCCGGATTGCACAAAAAATAATACATCAAACGGGCGAAGCTGCGAGCTAAAGATAGTAACACGTATAAAAGAAATTGCGTTAAAAATTTATGCAATTAAATTTCAATCGGATAAATATTTTATTTATGTTTTGTACAAAAATAAACAAATTAAACAGTCAGCTTCTCACAAAAGTTACACGAGTTACCTCCTAAGTTCACAATTGCTATAGGTAGAGACCATAAATGCTGACACTTTTAGTTTTAAAAATCAAATTCTCAGTTTTATATTCTTCGATACAAGTATAGCCGATATTTAGTGGCTTTTAGTGTCCAAAACCTACCACGTACCACCTTAAAGCTTTTACTGTACTACTCATTTTATTGGCTATTTTGACCCTTTACTGTTATTACTGTTGATAATATCATCGTTTATAACCCACATTCAAAAATCTAAATGCAGTGTAACAGCAACAAGCGAGTGTTGGTTTCCCTAAAAAAGTTTAATTATTCGATTATTATTAACTTGTTTATGATTCTTATTTACTTTAAAACTTTGTAAATTAAGTATATCATTGCGTCATTTCATGAATAGATAATCAAAAAATGGTTTGTGTTTATATAGTATTTAGTCCCCACCTCATTTTACTCGAATCCCTGTGTAAGAAAGAATTACTTAAATAAAATTACAAAAATGTTGCATTCGTAAAACTTTAATGAACTGCGTTCACTAACAAATTGTACAGTTTTAAACAACTTATTTCACTGTTTGCGATTTGAATGCAATAATTATTTTTTGCAAAAAATCGCAGCACCGACTTCCACCGTGTACAGAATTCGAATAGTTTGCACGAATCGATATGACAGCCATGGACATTATTGTTATTTATCAAAAACTGCCAACTTCGATAAAATTTAAATGAAAACCATTACGGGAGTATACTCTTTTTGACCGACGAACCGGAGGAGGTACTCAATTCGACGAGTATAATAATATATTTTTTGTATGTATAACCACGCATAACTTTTTTCATACTAATAATTATTTTTAATTGGAAAGAGTATACTTAAATTAGTCCTATTTTAATTTTATCGAAATCGACTGAGCCATTTTTGATAAATAAACAATAATCTAAAAAATACTACATCGATCCGAAAATATTGAAATATAGGTGACATAAAAAATACACACAGACGAACATAGTACCTCCTCCTTTTAGGAACTTAGATAGCGTTTTTTACTGACTTTTAGGAAGTCAGTAAAAAACGCTATCTAGCTGTCGCACAGCAATGCTTAACGAATAGTTTTTATTTTCAATAATGAGCTCATAACTATGGTTAAATAGGTATTTTACATTCATATAGCAAGTAGGTAGGCACTTGTAAGGGAAATAGTGAACTCTTTAGGTCGGACGGAACTCCTCCATGTGAACCAACCGGAAGTGTGTGCTCAATAGTTATTAAAAGCTCAATTATGTTTACAAATGTGTGCAGAGGTACAACATTTGGGAATTGCTAGAATATCGACTATATACTTAGTGTCAAATTAAAATAAAAAGTATTTTCATGAGTATGATACTCAGATAGAGCATGGATCTTTACAAAATATTATTTATCAGATAAATACATGATATTTTTTTAAGTGAAACGTATTCTAATGAGATTAAAATAAAAGAGTAAAATAAATAATTTCTAAATAAATAATAACTATTCTTTAGTGTAGTATTTTATTTTAGGTAGTATAGAATGATAACTCTATGTTTCATAAATTATGGTAAGTAAATCCACATAATAAATCTAAAGTCAATAAAAATAACAATAATTCGTAAAGTTTAGTGTTAAGACCACTAAATACCAACTAATTTCTTGCAGTTGAAATATTATTATTAATACATAAAAATAAGTTAACTGATTAAACGATCATTTTGATTTATATATAAACATTCTTAATTTATATGACTGTACTTCCAAACGCCGAAATTTGAAACCCAGAGAGTCGTTACACCAAAAGTATTCCACTCCAATATCTATTGGTAAAAGAATTGTTGAATCGATAAAGTTTTCATTAAGTAATATTTGAATTGCATTAAGTCTGCTGTAGGGCCTTTCTAATGCATGCGGACGTTTGGAAATCTATTAGCAATAAATAAGGGCCACGATTCCTCGCTCTAAGAAAGGGTTATACTATTCCCCTTATCGCTGTCCTTTACAAAAAATAACGTGGGAACCGAGTGGAAGAAAGACACCACTTCTTTATTTATATTCCACTAGCTGCGCCGCGCGACTTTTCCTGCTTTCTTACAAGAACCGTTTATTTTCTGAGATAAAAATAGGTAGGATAATTTTCCCGCTTATGTAGAAAATTTACTTGTGATTTTTTTACAGATTTAAGTGAATAATAAATTTAATGTGATCAATTATGAAGGCATTCAAAATTTTACAGCAAATTTAAATATTTCTGTTCTTTTTTACGATATACATATGGAAGAGAGAAAAATATTCTTAATTGCTATTAAATTTAGGATGGCACCTTCATAATTGAGCCAAATCTTGCCTTATTAAATAACATTCGGAATAAACAAATGATTTATCTGCTTATTGTGAATTAACATTTCTTTGTACATCATTGTAGAGTATTTACTTGTAACATTTTCTTTTTTTTAGTACCATTTATTAAATGATCTTCGTTTTCCGTGACAAACTACGAGAGTAAACATACATTTACAAACAAACTTTCTCAAGTGTATTGTATTGTAAGTTTAGTTCATGTTTCGGTGTCATGTTGCCCTGGTGCACTGTAAAATAGGTGATTATGGTTTTTTTTTACTTACACGTTGTTGGTATTACTTACGATAAATGTTGTAGAATAGGAATATGCTAATATGTATGAATTAATACTGAAGCTTATTTTTAAATATGTAAGTACGTAAACCGATTCACAACTTTCGAAATATTGAGTTGAAAATCGTCTCTATCTTAGAGTTACTTGACAAAATAAGTTGCCAAAATAAATAACAATGCTGTGTCTAAATAATAATAATAATCAGTGCATTGCGAGACGGCTCCGCGTGCTAGCACTCGCCAACTTGAGAAAGGTCGCCGAATGCGACCGAAGCTATAGTCGTTACGACTATCCCCACACGTGAGTTCAGTCCCGTTATATACAGTATAAAAATAATGCTGTGCTTATTTTGTGACTTTTTGAATCACTGACAAATAGCAACACACGGTAAAATGACTAATAAATTAAAGTTTCTCAGAACAACCATACCTACCTATATGACTAACATGGTCGAGTATTAAAACCGGAAGTAGATTGATGAAAACAAATGACTAAGATCTTTTTCTTACTTATTAGATATTAATAAGTAAAATCAATGAAATGAACTTTTGCCGTAAGATAAAACGATAAGGAGACGATTATTCATAGAGAACCAAAGTCTGGCTGCGTTATTTCAGACATAAAAACAAAATATCATAATCGGGCAACTATTAAATCGGTAGAAAATTACCATATTAGCCCTAATACCTATACTATACGCTACCTAAAATATTATCCTCTTTCTGAGTCGTAGATAAAAACATAAATCTCAAACACGGCGAATTTACCAACAGAACTCTACTTTCCCATAGAATGGGCGGTCGTATCATAAAGTTTCATTAAACAGCCTCTCTCTGGCTTATTTAAATCAACGGCGGAAAGTTAAAGTAAGTTTGCTAATTCGATATACATTTCCATGTATTGGTATGTAAGCTAAGCATATTATTTCGGGCGCAGCGCTGCGGCGGCATAGCATCGGCAGCGGCAGCGGTAAAAGCGAGGTGGCGTGCACACGTGGACGGGGAGTAGAAATATGCGCGGTATTTAGGTTGCGTTTCTGGTTGGTACCTTTTCATTCATTGTCGTAACACTGCATCTAGTCGCCGCTCCGCACGCCCGCCATCGCAGCCGACCAACCTCACCTTGCAGCCCATCACGCTTCTATTATAAATGCGAGACTTTGTCTGTGTGTTTATCGTTTTTATAAAATAGACCAATCAACAGTCTCACAAATTTCTAGGTACTTGGTGAACTCTAGAAATTAATGTTAGAACCTTAGTGACGCTAGAAAGCCTTATTAAACTGCAACATACTTGTATATACTTAAACGTATCTGATACGTAGGCTTAAAGCATTAGTGTAAATTGCCAATTAATGAGTGTGAGTATGAGTACGTTGCTTATGGCTAAAGAATACGAGTAAGGGTTCTTTTCGAATTCTTTTTGATGTGCTCGAAGCTCTCCTGAAATATTTCTTGGAGAAAAGCATTCCCCTGTTTATTTTTAGTGCGTGATTAGTCCCGTAGTTTGTAAGAATAGGTAAAGCATTGTTATTTGCAGTATTTTTTACCAGCTGAAAATGACGGAAGATGATCGCAAAATAATGAAGTAATTAAAGGATTTACGTAATTTTTAAAATGACCCAATTTCTACGAATTCCTGTAGGATTACGAGTGAAACCGCTGCGCACAGCCAATACCCAGTATTTATTATTCCCCCAACCACATTATGAGAATGCGTAGAAACTCGTTTCTAATTTACGTGGAGTCTATTTAAAATATTTTTCAATACTTCAATAACGTAAACAAAAACCCATCGATTGACCAGTTAACAAACATGCGGCTGTGGAATGTAACCGGTATTTAAACTAGGTATTCTTTATTGCATGAGAACTGTTGCCGTTCTGTTTTCAGTGATTTAGTTATGCCTTATATTTAAACCTGTATTCTATGTTATATGAAGTATCCTTCGCAGGTATTTGTTCGTTTGCCATTTGGATATGGTTGTTGATAGAGTTTTGTGGCTTTGAAGTGAGAAATCAAGTTGATTGCGATGAAATTGTAGCTGGCTGAGGGATTTCTTTTTTTTTTCATAAACCAGCTGCTGTGATAACCAACAGAAAAGCATTCTTTGTAATTAACTATTGTTATATAATATTAAGCATTCTTTCTAATTAAGTTTTGACTGGAAACCTTAATGTCTACTGCAATCGCTTACTTCTCAGTGCGCTGTAGCACACAGCGTAGTTTGACTAGGTGTTTGTTAGCGATTACTAAATTTAAGTAACGTTTGGCACGGTCAGTCTTCGGATGGGTGACCGCGGGTGGCATTTCTGGCTGAGCACTACCGTGGCTCGGACGACACGTTAAATTGTAGGTCCTCGTTGTTCTAACCGTTTAACTATGTCAGAGGCCTTTAGGTAGTATAAAAACTCTGACACCAGTCAGGGCTACCCGGCCTCTACGAACTTACTTACTGCTCAGGCGATGACTTAGGTAGTGATGCGCTTCTACTGTCACAAGACTTCTTTTTATCTTCCAAAATGCACAAACAATTTAAACATCAAGAAAAATACCAAGTGCATGATATAAACACCTAAAATATTTTCGCAACGGCAATATTATAAGTGAAAAAATTCTAAGCAATTATGAAAACTACAGACATTTATAGGCAATAGACGAATTTTTGAGACATTGTTGTATGTCAAATAGATAACGGTACATTGCAGAGTCAATGAAATCCTATGAAATCTGAAACATACTTTGCAAACACCTAATACTTAATGGTTTTAAAAATTGCACTCATATATATGGTTTTTAGTTATCGCTTCCTAAACAAATTAAAGTGCTTCACCTTACCTAGTAGAAGGAAGTTAGAGCGATTGCAATCAGTAGCTCGGTATATATGATGTTAGGTTGTATGTATATTGTTAGTGCGGTAGCCATAGAGCTATTACAACCAGAAAGATAATGTGATCGGTCGACAAAATCCGAAGGAGATGCATTGACCTAATATGGCATGAGTTAGAAAAAGACATAACAAATATCTCAAGTGGTTATTGTCGGATTTTTAGACTAGGAACGTCAAATGTTATTTTTAAACTTTCGCGATTTGATTTGGGGTCGCATTTAAACTGCCCGTGACCATGACCAATGCAACTTGGTCGAAACGTCGGAAGAAAAAAAGAGGTATTTAATTAATATATCTCATGTTTTATTGCGCAATAAGTCCCGTATTAATATACTCGTAGTAGTATAAAGGAACGTCAAATCCCAATACTTATTTGACAACTTTGACAGCGGAAGATTTTCCATGCATTTTTGTGGTTGAGAATGGGCTCAAGCGACAACAGCCCTATCTCTCTGATTGTAGTAGGTCTGTGGCGGTAGCAGGCTGGCCGACGCATCCAGTCGTGTGCCGTGCTAGTGTTGTTTGCCCAGCACGCCCGCGCCGCGCGCCGCGCCACGGCGCGACTGCCGCCCGCCGCCCGCGCCACTACGCACATTCCACGAACAGCTTACACATCTACATACTACACTGGAATTTTGATGCAACAACATCGGTATGCATTTCATTGCATTCCTTATCGCCGTCGTACACCGTTTATCAACGAGTGCTTACCGACTCCGATGCACAATGAAAATTAGCCATATCTCGACAATTTCACGTTATATATAGCGACAAAAATGCTAAAGCTCTACATTCACGCCGCCTCGCGACGGCATTCGTGACATTTCTGCTTTATTGTTATTTCCCAAAGCGATTAGGCGTACTATTTTTAAAACAGGAGCTTAAATTTAAGTTGGTGTTATTTTAAAAGCGGGAAGGGGAAATTCTACGCATATTTTAAAGCCGAACGCTTACTGCGCCAGCGCACACTGATGCCTCGAAGTAGTTATAACCATAATTACTGACGATTATAATTTGCTTCAAATTAAATTGAACCACGTAGAAAATATTAGGTTACGTTTTATGATGCCCTAGAAAGGTTTTGTTTTATTTTTAGATAAAGATTACACTACCTATTTGAAACTGTCCTAGCCTGTTCTGTTTTGTTGTTGAACTGTTTTTGTTGTTATTTTTCAAAGAAACTCTCATTAGTAATAATTGTTAAAATAAAATACGCAGCAACAATGGAATTCAATATGAGATTTTAACTGTTTACTACATTGGCTACCGAGATTTATTAAAGAACCTGCATTAACGTAAAATGCAGCTAAGATTACTTTTTGTCACTACAAGATGATGGTGCTGTCTAAAGTGATCCCATCGTAAGTGTGAGCTGCAGTATGAATCCAGTATAATCTGTGTGCCATCGACCCGTGGTGCCGGCCTGTTGGCCACCCAGTGGTCAGCGCTCAGTGCCAACGAGTTAGTTCAAGGAAGGTGCCAGTCACACCGCATACCGCCGTACGCATCGCTATGCGAGCAGATTTCTATCACGAACCTGGGGCTCTATTTTTGACTTTTAAACTACTCGGACGTATACGAAACTTTACGGACGACTTTATTTTTACGAAATTGATATAAATTATCTATTTCACGCAGCACTTTAGTAGTGGACACGGCTTTTTTAAAAGAAACTGCAGAATGGGAAATCGTAACATGGACAGATAATTAAAAAATTAACTAAACATAACGGCAAACGGCACAGAGATACCATAGGGATAATGTGATCGATCGAGAAAATTTGAAGGAGATTAATTGACTTAATATGGCATGAGTTGGAAAGAGACATGTAAAATATATCGATTTAGTAGCTGTTGCCGTGTTTTTCTCCGGATAGTGTCAAATTCCTATTCATATTTGACACTGTTTTGAGTTTTTGACAGCTCTAGGCAAGATTTTCCATACATTTTTGTGGTTGAAAATAGCCTCATGCGACTACAGCGATATAAGGTATATCTGGTTGTAATATCTCTGTGGCAAATGGTTATCGAACTGTCAAATTTCCAATCTGTCAAAGTTCCGTATACGTTTCTGGCATTCGAAAGCAAAAATAGAGCCCCTAAGGAGCATAAGGAGCCCTTAACATCGCTTTGCTACTTTGCTTTGCCCTTTACTGCTAGAGCACATATTATATTTGGTTTTCTGCCAGTAGTACCATTGATTAGTTCCATTGATGGTACTACTCACGTATCTATACTTTGCTGGTACCATTAATGGTACTATTCATATAGGTATAGTACCATTAGTGCCTCCAGGCTCGGAAAATAGTTTGCGATTACAAAAAATAACTTTATTTGGTTGGATATTTTACAATTACTCAAGTAACGCAATGAAATTGTACACAACAATTGCAAGGAATCGGAATCCAAATTAAAAATCGAGCTAAACGTATTACATGGGGTATCTTATGAAAGAGCTTTATGACTTATGGCATAAGCTAAAATGATTTCTATTTTTTTACGATGTATCATTTTCCGTTTATAATCCTAACCAAAAAAATATAATTACTAGCATTCGCTGCTTCTTAAATAAATATATAGCCTGTGTATATAGGTGCATTATAAGTGATCTTTAGGTATTAGAGACATTCAAATTTTATTATTTACTTCCTATTTAGTCAATTCTTCGGAACATGATTTTTCATGCAATATTAAACTAAATTTTTGTTAATTATTTATTGTTAATCGTCAAAAACGTATAAGCCCAAGCTTAAATGATTTGTCAATTTAACAACAAGACATGTAAGAATATTTAAAAAAAACTATGTTATCCGCTTACAAAACCCGAACGTATCGAAAATTGAAACATACTAGCAAAATAATTGATTATATTATCATTGCGAAAATTAGGGTATACATGTCAGTTCCTAAATGATTTTTAAAATCTATTTTTTAGTTCAGATTACACGAGTAATATTCTAGGCTAATTTTGGTTACTTTGTCGCCCTTTAAATCTGCCGCTCAACGCAACGCAACTTGTAAAATTGTATGTTTTTTTATATTAGATTTTAATGCAACATGACATAACATGTTGGATTTTTATATGAATCTATTAATATTTAGATATAAATAATGGACCCTATATTTTAACCTCCTACCCTTTATTTTTAATTTGACTCTGTGTTTTTGTATGTGTGTTACGCAATTATGAACTGATTTAGATGATTTTTTTTAGTTCGTCATACTTCGGAAATGGTCCTATTTAAACTTTATCGATATCGGCTGAGTCGTGTTTAAAAATGAACAATAATTTAAAAAATACTGCATCGATCATACATTGATTCGTGCGAAATATTCAAATTGAAGTCTCTTGTGCCATTTTGGGCGAAAGATATTTCACTATTTAACAAAAAAAAAAAACAAATGTGAAAACTTCTTTAACTTTATTTAATTTTTTTTTTTAATTGTTTGAAAACTTCTTTAGCGGCGTTGTGCTCTTTTTGGGATGGGGCAAAAATGTTAAACTCGCGTAACCTGATGAAAATTCATAAGACATAAAGAAAGTTTTCACTTCTGCCGGCACTTCTGGAGTGCAACGCGTTGTTTTTTTGTCTTTACTCAAACATAAAGGACATGTCCACAAAATGTATGGAGGCTGGTATAATAATAATCAAAAATTCTAACCACAACACTCGTTACATTTCGAGAAAGTCCATATTTTTCTGAGTCTATTACATCAGTTTAAAACAAAAAAGAGCCCTACGATTTTTTTAAAATTAATTTTTAATTTATTAGGATAAATAAGTATATTTGGCTCAATAAGTAGTTTATCTCTAGCAACCCTGATTAAGTAACCTCCAAATTGTTAAATAAAAGCATTTTTACCAATTAGACTCAGTTTTAAAGTGTTTTTTGTCACATTGTACCTACTAACTGGTTACACTGGTAGGTTATAATTTTTAATTTCAGCAAATTAAGAGATGAATGTGGAAGAATCAGCTACGGATGCAAGTAAAATAACGATAGAAGCACTTTATCATTGCTAAACTAGAAAAAATAAAAAGCTGTATTGTTATTTTTCATACAATTCATTTTTCGCATTTAAAAAAAATTGGAGGGGTGAAAAAATTTAAATTAAATATTTTTGGGAAGTCTATAAAACAAGCTTTCAAATTATGTATATATTATCTTGGTTTGATTTTTCTCTGAATAATATACCACTTGTGGACGTCACCTTTGTATAGATTCTAATTTATCTAACGCTTTTACCGCAAATAGAAATGCAACACATTTTCATCACGTCAAGTCAATTAAGTCACGTTAAATATACCCACAAGAAGTTTATTCTAGAGCCATAATAAAATTGAGGATTATGAAGAATTATATTTAAAATATTGCTGAATCAGTTTTTACATATATCAGTTTTTATATGTTTGTACACTTGAATTACTTTTTTGAAAATTTGAAAAAAGTGAGCGATGAACGTAGCAAATGCTATTCATTAGGATTTAAACTCTTGTGATGAAAGATATCAAGGTTTCTGGGATAAAAAAATGTTAGACAATTACTGTAAGTAAGAGTACCTTATAGCCCGAGATCCCACCGCAAAAACATCCCACTCATAGCGTACATGGTTCAAACCATTTTTTACATATATGTATAGGAGAATATAATTATTTAAACGTGCTTGCCTTGCGAAATGTGGCTGCAAGTATTTAAAATTTAATAATGTTTTCAACACATTTGCTCATAAAGTGGCTCTAAATTCACAGTAATTAGGCACATAATGACACCTGTAATCAAACTGTGACTTTTTCATTGCTATTATTCACAAGTGAATTATAAAGTATTTTTTATTTTATTGCTTGAGTTGCTTTAATCTTTAAAATTTTCGATACAAAGAAGATCGTGCTCAATATATGAACAAATAAATTAATGTACCTATTTGAATGAGAAACCTCATTCATTTAATCTATGGCCGATTACCATTGCACGCGCATAGGAAAACTGATTAATTTTTCCCGCCATTTCGAAACATTTTTCACAACTCGTTTACACTGTTGAAAATATTTTTTTAGTATTATTTTATTCACAAATGTGTTGAAAAATGTCGTATGCTGCACGTGTGTATTGATGATTACCGTCATCGGCTTTCTTAAGAGGCTCTCAATGGCGCCTCAGCGGTAATCACCAACATTGCACACTTGTACCATAATGTACTATTAATTAATTTAAAGGAAAATAACTCCTTCGTTTGTTTTTAACGTAAATGTGTTGAGTAAGAGAGTATAAATTTACCAGGTTGCTTTGTAGTAGTTGCCAGTATATTTGATTAAAAAAAATTTTTTTTGGCAAGACATTGCATTCGTTTGTTTTTTTAGATACAATATGAAGCTTAGAATATATATACAAGTTTGCCTAGCGAATGGTGGAAATATATTGTTAGGATATGACAAAAATTAGCAGCTACAGTTCGCTAGGCAACCTTGTATAGATATACTCAAAGCTTCGTAATGTATCGAAAAAACAAGTGAATGAAAGGTTTTGTCGAAAAATAATCAAACTTTTTTCAATCAAATTTACTGGCGACCACATTTCGCAAGGCAACCTGGTTTATACGTATTCGCCTGTTCAATACTTTTATATGTTACGGGTAATCTCGTATAAGAAAAAGTAAACTTAAGTCTACCCGGGTTTACTTAGTACTACCCAAGTTCCTTGGGTAAATTCCGAAAAATCAATGAAAAAATGCTTGTATTCGGCGATTATCTATGCACGCTTAGGTTTACCCAAAACTGGCTGGGTAATGTTAGGTGTTACATCAATTTAAATGTTAAATCAAATTACCATGTAGCACAGCGGAGGCATTGCGGTGCGAGGGTACTCTCTGGGGAGTAGTGTTGCATATCTATTATAGTCGACTATTGCTGAATTATGGACACAATATTGATATTTGATATTAATAATATCGATCGTAATATCGATAGCTTTTCGATATCATTGAAGCTGCTAGCTTCAATAGTAACGAAGCTAGTAAATCTGTCGATAGCTTTTTTTTAATTTAGTAGATCGATATTATTAATACTATCGATTTTACTAATTAATATAATAAAAACTATCGATAGTATTATGGTGCAATAGTGACGAGTATTAGTTGATTTGCAATCTACTATCGATACTGTCAATAGTATCAAAATCATACGTAGTTTTTAAATAATAATATCGATAGTATTATTACCTAATATGATCGATGAACTAAATTAAAAAAACTATAGATAGATTCTTCCAAAAGTTAGTAAAACTATCGATATATCGATACTCTTTCAATACTATATTGATATCACGTCACGTTCAGCCATAGTCGACTATCGATATGCAATGCAACACTACTCTTTAGAGAGTTTCCCCGCGCTGCACTGCCCTTCTGTGCCAAGTGGTAAATGTGATGTAACACTTAAGAATACCCAGCCAATGTTGGGTAAACTTAAGCGTGCATGGATAAATGTTCGGACTTTACCCAAAGAACTTTGGTAGTACAAAGTAAACCCGGGTAGCCTTAAGTTTTCTTCTTTTTCTAGCATTACTCGTAACATATATAAAAAACAAATAAAGGATATGTTTCCCATAAATTAATTAAACATTGAATTTCAAATGCTGGCGGCCACATTTCGTAAGGCAACCCTCATTAAATATATTCTCTTATTCATATAATTAGGTAACAAATAGGTTTGAACCGTGTACGCTATGAGCGGGATGTTCTTGCGGCGGGATCTCGGACTATTAAGACAAACTGACTCTAGTATAAAATACGAAGTAATTTATCCCATTTCTGATTTTTGGAAGATTTAAAGTAAGAAATAATACGTTTTTTAAAATTTGACGTTCTGATTTTTTCCTCTTTTTTATCCAACTATGAGTTAGTTACTGTACCGAATTTAATTTGTTTCACCTATGAGTAAAAAACGTTGCAAAGTAGTGATAAATAAATTAAAAAATTGTTTTGAAATTTATGGGGTGGTAAGCCTAAAATGGTAAATCTGCTACTGATGAAATATCTTTTTTATCAAAAGAGTATGCTGAACAACAGAAAAACCTATTTATTATGATCTGGTTAAATAATAAAATTACTTGGTAAACACTATTTTAAATATATTTTTTTTGTAAGGCGTACAAATAATACCTCCTCGTTTTCGAGCTTTGGTAGCAGTTGGCAAGAAAGAGTTTTGAATCAATAAGTTGAAAATTTTGAACGGCATTGAGCCGTTTAGCATAGGCGTATAAATATTATTCAATTTCATTTTAAATATATGTATAAAATAATTTGTTGTATACCTCCAACTTTTAAGTAATTTTGATGAAAAGTTTCTGATATATTGAGAATTGCAAATTCTTATTTGGTGTATTTTAGACATGTAATAATTAAGGCACACAACTACCTATTTTTCGTTACGAGAAACTCATATTATGCAACAAGTAGTACAAGGATTTGTAATTTATCTTCATATTAGCGTTTTTCAAACTGATCAATGAAGTTTTCATTGATCAATTTGGAAAATGCAATGAAAAAATAAATCTTTACATCAGCTCTACCAACAATAAGTCAACAAGTTATTATAATTGAGATAAATCGACTTTTGAAGAGGTTTATTGATAGGTTGATTAACAAATGTACTATATTGTTGCAGCTTTGTGACTTTGGGAACAGTCGAATAGACAGATGAATTTTGAATTTTTCATATTATCACGGAACCCTGAAAATGTAAACATGTACATTTTTATCAGGTTTAATTAAATTGTGAAACAGAGATTATCACAACAATTCCCTTTTTTAATTTCTGGCATTAAATACTTTAATTTTATCAAACAACAACAAGTTTCTTAAATGTAATCTAACTTTATGCCATGTAAGTAATTTATTTCTACTGAATATTCAACAGTTTCTGATTTATCAAATATGTAGTTAAAATATCCCATCGCGATAGCTAAATTATGTACTAGTTTGCCGCTCGAAGTTAATACAAAATGCGCATTATGTTTACTGCGCATTTTGTTAGATGGTACGAATTCCGTCATAGCTATGACGAATTCAAGTATGTTTTGTTTTATTGCGACTTCGGAGAGGCTTAACGGTATCGACCAGGACCTACTACAAGTGGCTATTCAATATGTTGCCCATTAACACCGGAGTGATCGCGCAACGCAATCACACATGTTGACAACAAACCGCATACTAACATGCTCGCGGAACACATGTCCAGCAAGCAAATGAAATGACCTAAAACGTTCAGCCATTCACTAGTTTTTGCTGTTATCAATCGTAGGCATGGCATTCGAACGTGAATCATCGTCAAGTGGCGCTAGATCTTCAGGATCGCGGCGAGAGTGAAAGAGACGCACTATCGTACCACCATTCAGATTTAATTGACTGGTTACGAACTCGGGCCCTACCGTAGGGACGTCGCGTTACTTAACATCGACTTTCTAAAAATTCCGAATAGTTCTTCAATGATAATTCCTTTTTGAAACAGCGCGCTCTCACGGTAAATATTTGTGGTAGTGCGCATCGCTTTCATGTTGTTTTCATGTAGAGCCTGCGTAGCAGGTTTACGTACATGTGCCGGCTGCCTAATTTCCACTTTAAACGTTACTCTCGTTCCCACGTTGTACTTTTATTTATTTATTGTGTTATGTCACTTGTTTATTTATACTATCGTTGCGCAAGATTCTCGATAGATTAAAACCATTCCATAATCGCCATCAAAACATCGACAGCGGTCGCTTCAACAGCTTCGGTATGTCGATGACAAAAACACGTCGTGGGGAATGAAGTCCTTTGGAAATGCAGTCCGCTGTCTCACATTCATGGTTTTATCACTCACACAAATAAAAAATAGAAGACGTGTAATAGTTGTAGCTTAACTCTTAGAGTAGAGTGTTTAAGGTGTAGATTGGCGCGTGTCGGGGCGAGGCGCGATGCACGCAACCACCACGCATGCGACCGACTAAAACGGTATCGTAGGAATAGTAAACAATTAACTGGCCAATGCTCAGACCCTGTTTGATAAAATGTTCACGTCACATGTTTCTAATTCAATGGTACTAGAGGCCTTAGTTATACAAGGACTTCTACTAGTTATACAGCGTCACTAACGCGTTTTATTATTTTTCTTTTATTAGTATCGATAGCGTTCTGGTTTATGGCATCTACGATAGAAAATCGTAGTACTATAGTACTATTATTTAAGTATAAGTAATATCTATCACAAAAATATAACGCATTACAGTAAGAGATGACGTAACGCCTTACAAGACATTCCCTACTCTAATTAGGAAGTAGTATCTATTTATAATTAGTGGGTAAGTACATTATTATCTTGTTGTTGATCAGCGTCATAGCCAGTAAACATGGCACACATATGTGCGACATTAGTGAAACGAGACTCTATTAACCTCAATTTAAATAATTTCATTGATGTTATAAACAAGTGTTTATGATTGCCTTCCCGGGCCCTACGCCTGCGCTGGCGCTACACATCCGTCCGATAAGGCCCCTGTTCACTTCCACCGCGTAGATCACTTCTACGTTTCCTATGGCGGCATCATGTTTTAAAAATAGTCAAAATAAATAGCGAGAAAGTCTGCCTGCAAGAAAAATCTTAAGACGGTACTCACTCGAAGAAGGAACTGCATTTCCGCCTTCCCTCCCGCTCATGGTAACTTCGTCTGCGTATCTGGCACTACTGGTATCATCTATTCATTGCGTCCATCCTTCGTCCGAACAAAAGGCACTTTATTACAAAATAAATAACTGAATTTTCACTCGTTTCTACAACTTTTTGAATATCAAAATAGTGTGAGTGCATGCGAGCGGAGGCGCGTGCGCGCACAGCGATCAACGACGCGTACGCAGGTCGACTGCATCGAAAATGAGTGACAGTGGAGTCGACGCCGGCCGCCGCGATGCGGTCGGTCCCTTCCCGGATATCGTCAAATAAGTAGTTTTTAAAATAGAGAAGCTAACGGTACGTGTGCACCGCCCGAAAGCGCCGGTCGCTTTACCCCAACCCAAGCCCAAAATGTGTCACTTGTTAGCGCGCAACGTGCTCGTTCCTAGCCACTTCTAATAGAAGCGGGCGCGCTGCAGGGTGAACGGCACCGGCTACCTAGCACGCACCACACGAGGCGCTCGCTACCTCGCGCTGCGCCTCCTCGGCCCACAACACCCGGCGCAGCGTACCAGCCACGCACAAAAAATATTTCTCAATAGGAGCCGCGCAGGACCGGCCGCCGGCGGATCTTCTAGGGATGTCAAACTTTCAAGGAACTTTTGTTTTTTATGTCAACCGACCCGGTCGTGCTGTACGTATCTCTTGTTGTTTCTTTTGATAGTAGGTATTGTTTTTAGTTATATTCAATTAGTTTTCTGGACATAAACAATACTGTAAAGACACATACAAACCCTTTAAATCTACACTAAATTATTCTTAAGTCGGAACATAAGAATGATAAGGAAAAATAATTTAAGTACTCAATGGAATAACAGATGAGCGTTAAGGAAAAAATATTTTTAAATTGTACGCAATGAAAGTAACAATTCCTTATCATTTCAAATTTCAGCCTTATAATAAAATAATATTAATCACATGGGTTTATCCAAATACTTTATGGATTTCCTCAACATGAATTTCAATAGTAACTACGGTAACTATTGTGATGCTCTTTTCCGGGCTCGCTCGGTCCCGTGTGAATGCTTATAAATTGATAACATTTTTTTAGAGACACATAAGTGCCCTATGAATTTCACTAAATGAAGTCAATAAGAAAATATTGGGCAGTTATTGGATGTTTTTACGACTGTTCTGGTTTCACAATACTATCTGTGTCAAATGTCAGCATAGACAAACGTGCGAGTATGTTTCTGTTGGGAATAGAAATAGATAATAATGATACGTAACTTGACTATTTTATTGAAATTGTTATTGTTAGTTTTAATAGTTGGGTAGGTACATTATAATTCTGTATAATGTAATTCTTACTAACTGTGTAAGTTTGATAAATATTCAGCACCTATGTGAACTTATTGCTTAGTTGGATTTATAAAACTTTAGTACTTAAAATATCTAGATATAGGTATAATTTAACAGTAACCACAACTCAATAGACTTTGTTTTTTCCTTATTTATTTATATTTCAAAAATATGGAAATAAGATAAAACCTAAAACGGTAGATTACTCAAAGCAATATCTTTAAAAATCTGTACAATCAATAATACTATTGACATTTTTTTCTTAGAAAAAGGCTATGAAGGGATTAGGGATACATAGTTTTTACATGATGCTCTTTCACGTAGGTAATGAATGATAAAAATTAAATTAAATAGTGTGTTTCTACGTTAGTGTGAAATTTTTGACTTAAAACGTAGTCTCGTAATATGAACATTATTAATAAGCACCAATTAGCCCAAAGCAAAGAGCTTTGCGAAGGACTACTTGGAATGTCACTGAGAAGTCAAAATACCTACTCATTTTCAATCAAAAAACCGCAAAAGAACCAAAGTTACCGAGACAACCCAGCGGATTAGTGAATTGAAATGGTCGTGGGCAGGGCACATAACACTGATAATCAATGAGGTCTAGAGGTTCTCAGGTAGAGACCACGTACCGACAAGATATTCATAGGACATCCACGTAAGATAGGCAGATGACTTCACTCACACACACATCCCATGATCTAGCTGGACGCAAGCCGCTTCTAACCAATCATATTGACGATATACAGGGTTATTTCTGATCAATTAGCATTATTTTAGGGGCTTATGCTGTACATCAAACTTACAACTTTTGTTCTGCGACTTATATATGCTGCCAAAAAAAATGTTGTTCCATAGAAAAATATTGTTCACCCGCGATAAAATCTGTGGAACAGCTGATTTTTTTTTGAGTTATGACAAAAGTTGCAGAACAAAAGTTGTAAGTTTGATGTACAGAATAAGCCCCTAAAAGAATGCTAATTGATTAGAAATAACCCTGTATAGGGTAAGCCTATGGCCAGCTGTACACATTTTATGACTGAAAATAGGAAACTAAGAAGAATGGAATTACTTTATTAGTCGTACTGGTCTTTCGTAGTCATGAAGGATTAAAGTAACCATATAAGAAAATATTTTTACACTAAGTAAGTAAGTTCGTATAGGCCGGGTGGCTAGCCCTGATATCAGAGTTTTTAGGCCGCCTGAAGGCCTCTGACATGGCTAAACGGTTAAAACAACCGGGACCTACAATTTAACGTGTCATCCGAGCCACGGTAGCGCTACTTTTTACACTACTTACTCTACATTATATCAACCGTCTTTTAAGTAGTATGTAGTTTTAATAAGCTTTTACATCGCTTAAGTTTCAATAAAATTAGCAATGTAGTATTATTTTCATTCTTATAGAAATATTATGCCTATTTCATGTCTCTATAGAATATTTTGCACACCATAACACATGCACAGATTTGCCAATGTATGAGCGATCTTCATTCCTTTCAACATTTTTTATTTCAAAATCTACTGATCATACTGACCAATACCTTTTTCCAATTTACTACTTATTTTATCTTTCACGTAGTCTGGTGAATAGTAGCAGTATGTATAATGTATAAGTACGTACAATTTACCGAAAGTATAATTTGCTTACTAAAGATGATGCATAAATCTTTACGAGTGATTCGTAACTTATCTCAAACTATTTTGTTCTCACATATAGACTTCTTGGAATACAGATAAGATTTAGTTGCTATATTTAGCTGGTACCTTCGCAACATAACCATCGGAAGAACTTGGACCCGTTTATCAAAAACTCGTCATGAATCACCAGGCTTTGCGTCACGACATTCAAAATATGTATACCGCCAATACTTAGAAATGACTCATGAGTTTTACTGGTAATTCTACAATGAATAAAATTTTTTGGACTCCCATCAAGTTAATGTCGATGCTAATCCAGTAGCTAATCAAGTGTGTCGTTCAATATGCTATCAATATATCTTCGATAGCTTATAGTCGATGTTTTGGATGACTTGGATGATTATTTATAAAGCGCAGGCTGGCTGCATCCCTAGGACCTAGGAAAGGAGGCTAAAACATTTACGATTCAAGTACAGGTACCATACAAGTATACCATCACCAATTTGTTTTATATTTTTCCAATTTGCAACAATACTTAAATTAACTTTAATTAAGTCAGTGTTACCTGGAAGCCTTTGCTGTGCTGAATTAAAATATAGTTTATTCTTTTTTGTATAGGCGGCGGTGGATGTGAAGTTAGCTACAAGGTGCGCAATATCCAATCAAGGCGTAGCTTCAAAAGCTTCACTCAGGATTAAATATTGCACAGCTTGTAGCTAAATTCACATCCGCCGACTTGTATGATTCGGCCTATACTGTGTCGTCTAAAGTGATATCTTATTGGCGAGATACTAAAGGTCATATTTTTTTGAAGTTACTCTACAGCGCGGTGGATTTGACCCAATCACCCTTCGTGGGTAGGCCTTTAAAATAGAAAAAATGCCAAGTCGATAATAGGCCTACACCGTACGTCATACAGTGGAGCAAAGAGGCTGGTACATTTTAGTACAGTGCGCTACAACTAATGTTCTAATTGAGAGTGATTTTCGCAATAAAAGATTAGGTCTCAAATGAGGTTGCAAAAATATATTACATCTTTATTGTACACCATATAACAGATACATTAATGTAGATTTTTTCAGATGTTGTACAATGGCGGCCTTATCGCCTTTGGCGATTTCTACCAGGCAACCATTGGATGGACTGGAGAAAAATTAAATAGTAGGAATACGGTCGGCGGTGTATACATACTGTGATAAATATTATACTTATATATCTTATAAATATACTAATAACGTGTAAAAATACAAGGTTAGTATACTTTGCAGAAGACAATCATATATTACTATTAAGTGTCAAACATGATTGGTTTGTGCGAATGCTGTCCTCACCAACGTAATTAAATTTATCATATATTAGTTGTCTAAACTTGTGTTTTTTTTATCAGCCAAATGACAGTATTTTGTACAACAAAATGCAATAAAACAACATGATTATGCTAACTACTAAGTAATAAATTAACTCTTCAACTACAATATGATACAATACTACTTTATATGCTAAAACTACCTATACTACTACTACATAGAAAGGAATTGGATCATCCACAGACCCTTGAAGGTCTAAAGATAATCCAAATGCTCAAGCCCATTGCCAGTTGGCAGCGTGCCCAGTATGCTGGCAGCATTGCCACGCTGAATGGCAATGCTTATACGTTGAGCCAAATAAACACCAGCATTTTGGTGTTTATTTGGCTCAACATCACTTTTCAACTATACAAGCTTTTGAAATGGATATCATGAAGCAGCAGAGTGCTAGACAAGACAAGTAAAACGAGCCCAACACGACGGGTCTATCTTGTTTAGTACAGGAGTTCTTATAGCCTTCCGACTCCATCATCAGATTAGCTCCAAGTTATCATATTATTGCATTGTCCGCGATATACATATTCGTGTAAAATTTCAGCTCGATCGGAAACCGGGAAGCTAGTCAAATTTAACTTTCAAGATTTGACCCCATAGGTAAATCCATTGCAGGTTAAATAAAAAGCTTGTTAAACAAAAATCAATTGGATTATTCAGATAACCTTGATGGTCTTACGATAATAACTTGTGAATGAATTTGATCTGTAAAGTCAATTCTGTCATTATGATCGTACATGATTTTACACTATTTGGCTCACGGTCTACAGATAAGAAAGTGTGACCCCAGATGACAAGACCCCTTCAAACAAGACTGAATCCTGACAGAGTCCGCATCTATTGTTATCTAACCCAGTGGCTCTCAAACTGTAACATATAACCTGTATTACATAATAACAAAAGAGCGCTACCGTGGCTTAAATGACACGTTATATTGTAGGCCCCGGTTGTTTTTACTATTTAACAAATCAGAGCCCTGCAGGCGGCTTAAAAAATTTGACACTATACTCTATGAAATTTAACTTGATCTCTGCGACAGTGACATTGACATAGAAGATTGTCATTTTAAGAGTTGAGATAGTGGTGGAAATAATCGATTTTCAAACAATGTTGTAATGAAATCGAATGAGTAGTTGAAGGTGAGAAATTGGATTTTATTCACTTACTATTATTTAAGATTAAGTATGTACACATGTAAATAATGTTATGATATTAATTAAATACTCATAATAATGTAACGATAGTATTTATCGACGTTATTCACTATTACCGATACTAATGTAACATATAATTGGGTTTAATTTAATTACACTTGTAAAAAATGTTATGATATTAAAATATACAATAAAATTAATGATAAATTAAGATATATTTAAAATAACGTTAGTATAAACTATCGATATTTTAAATAAAACTCTATCTAAAACTCTGTGAGTCTGTGGAATAATCATTCGTCGCCCATCACTAATCGGCATGCCCATAAAGTATGACATTTTCAGGTACTACCTGTAAGTCTGTGCCTGCCTATTAAGACATTCAGGACTTTTTCTGACAGCTGTCGCAAAGATCAAGTTAAATTTTATAGAGTATAGAGCTAGACACCCGCCCTATACATATTTTTTTCATACAGTTTCCCACAATTTAGATGATTCTTTTTAGGGTTCCGTACCCAAAGTGTAAAAACGGGATCCTATTACTAAGACTCCGCTGTCCGTCCGTCTGTCCATCTATTTATCTGTCACCAGGCTGTATCTCATAAACCGTGATAGCTACAACGTTTAAATTTTCACAGCTGACTTATGTACTTCTGTTGCCGCTATAACAACAAATACTTAAAACAGAAAAAATTATATAAGAGGGCTCCCATACAAAAAACCTGAATTTTTAGCCGTTTTTCGCTCGATATTAATAACGGTGACAGGTAGATGCTTGAAATATTCACAGAATATCTAATCATTCAATCACTTTAAAAATAGATAACTAAAAATGAAATAAATATTTTAGGGGAGCTCCCATACAACTAACGTGATTTTTTTGCTCGATATTAATAACGGATAATAATACGGAGATGCGTGAAATATTCACAGAATATTAAGTTGTATGTTCCCTTCAAAACAAATCATCATCATCATCATCATCATTTCAGCCATAGGACGTCCACTGCTGGACATAGGCCTCCCCTAATGATTTCCAATAAGACCGGTTGATAGCGGCTTGCATCCAGCGCGATCCTGCGGTCCTAATAAGGTCATCCGTCCACCTCGTGGGTGGACGACCTACACTGCGCTTGCCGGTACGTGGTCTCCACTCGAGAACTTTTCGACCCCATCGGTCATCAGTTCTCCGCGCTATGTGCCCTGCCCATTGCCACTTCAACTTGCCAATCCGCTGGGCTATGTCGGTAACCTTGGTTCTTCTACGGATCTCCTCATTCCTGATTCGATCTCGCAGAGAAACTCCGAGCATAGCCCTCTCCATGGCTCGTTGGGCTACTTGGAGCTTACTAATAAGACCCATAGTGAGAGACCACGTTTCTGTGCCATAAGTCATCACTGGCAACACACACTGGTCGAAAACTTTCGACTTGAGGCACTGAGGTATGTCGGACGAGAAGACGTTACGCAATTTCCCAAACGCTGCCCAACCGAGTTGGATTCGGCGATTGGCCTCTTTCTTGAAGTCGGACCTACCTAACTGGACTACTTGTCCTAGGTAGACGTACGAGTCAACGACTTCAAGAACCGAGTTCCCAACTGAAATAGGGGTGGGTACAACATGAGAATTACACATGACCTTTGTCTTGTCCATGTTCATTTTAAGACCCACCTGTTGAGAGACTCGATCAAGGCCTTCGAGCATCGTGCTTAGTTCTTCCATCGACTTTGCCATGACCACGATATCGTCGGCAAATCGAAGGTGAGTGATGTATTCGCCATTGATGTTGATGCCGAGTCCTTTCCATTCCAAGAGCTTAAAGGCGTTCTCCAGAGTAGTAGTAAACAGTTTCGGAGATATTACGTCTCCCTGTCTTACGCCTCTCTTCAAAGGGATCGCCTTGGAGCTCTCTTCCTGTACTCGAACCGACATAGTGGCGTTATTATACAAACACTTCAGCACTTCAATGTACCGATGGTCAATACGGCATCGTTGAAGAGACTCAAGCACAGCCCATGTCTCAACCGAATCAAAGGCTTTCTCATAGTCCACAAACGCCAAGCAAAGTGGCAGGTTATACTCCTCGGTCTTCTGTATAACCTGCCGCAGCGTATGTATGTGGTCCATGGTGCCAAAGCCCTTCCGGAAACCGGCTTGTTCGGGAGGCTGGAAGTCATCAAGCCTGCGTTCGAGACGATTCGTAATGACCCTTGAAAACAACTTATAAACATGGCTCAGAAGTGAGATGGGTCTGTAGTTCTTCAATAAGGTGTTGTCACCTTTTTTGAAAAACAACACCACCACGCCTCTGTTCCACGCTTCTGGCGTTATGCCCTCGAGGACGACGGTGTTAAATAGCTTCTGAAGGACTTTTAGTACCGGCGTTCCACCCGCTTTCAGAAGCTCTGAAGTGATTCCGTCGTCACCCGGCGCCTTATTGTTCTTAAGTTGGTTCAGGGCCATCCTAATCTCGTACAGGCTAATGTCCGGGATGTCTTCGGTGAAGTGTCGGGTCAGCTTGGCTCTTGGGTCTTTGGCCGCGCTGTTTACAGGCTTTGCTACCGAGGCGTATAACTGTCCGTAAAACCTTTCGATCTCCTGCAATACCTCTGCCTTGGTTGACGCTATACTGCCATCTTCTCTCTTCAGCTTTGTCAACTGGCTTTGCCCAATAGAAAAATGCCTCGCGAACACTTTGGAGCCTTTGTTCCGCTCTATTGTCTCTTTAACATGTTTAGTATTAAAGAGACGAATGTCGCACCGCACCGATTTTGAAATCTGTCTATTGAGCCGCCTGTATGACTTTGCATCATCGGAAGACTGCAGTCTTAGCGAGCGTCGTTCGGCCATGAGATTTAGAGTATGATCGGAGAATTTCTGAGGTCTATCTGAACGGCGGGGTCTAAAGAATTTAGAACCCACCGTTTGGACAGTTTCTACGAGCCCGTTATTGATCTCGTCCACTGACGCAAAGTTCTCCAGGCAAGCAAAGCGATTTGAGAGCTCGATCTGAAAGTTCTCGGGGTTTTGTATGTGGGCACGAGAAGGTCGGAGCGTAGACTGTATCAGACGGGACCTTTCGAGTTTAACGTTGATATTCAGTTTGCCTCGGACGATTCTGTGATCACTGCCGGTTTTTACCCTGTGGATCACGGAGACGTCGTTGAATATCCGTTTTTCACTAGTCATGATGAAGTCTATCTCATTTCTCGTGGTACCGTCGGGACTCATCCAGGTCCATTTCCTGCGAGGTGGCTTCTGGAAGAAAGAGTTCATCATGAAGAGTTCCTCTTTCTCCAGAAAGTCTGCCAGCATGTGGCCCCTGGGGTTCCGTTGCCCAAATCCAAATTGCCCCACTCTCAACTCATCATCGCTTTTCTTGCCCAACTTTGCGTTGAAATCTCCCATAACAACCGTGAAGCGGGTCTTAGACGTATGTATGGCCCGACTTACGTCCTCATACATAGCCTCCACTTCATCATCTGGGTGTGACGAGGTCGGTGCGTATACCTGGATGACCTTCAACAAATATCGTTTGGATATTCTGAGTATCAGGTATACAACCCTGCTCGACACACTTTCGATGGTAATGATGTTGTTAACGAGAGACTTGTGAACGAGAAAGCCGACACCACCTTGGGACCGTTGGTCACCTTCCCGGTAGTACAGTAGGTTGCCGGATTTCAGGGTTATCGTGTCCTCGCCCTCTCTACGGACTTCAGATAACCCCATAATATCCCATCGCAACCTACCCAACTCTTCTTCCAGTTCCGCAATCTTCTCATCAGTCCTCATAGTGCGCACGTTATATGTTGCCAGGGCCAGTCGTCGTCGGTTAGGGTGGCAGCCGGATCTCTGCCGGGGATTCTTAGCACCCCTTGCTCCGCCGTTACCGTGGTCGCTGCCGGAACCAGGACTAGCGGAGCTGCCGGGGACTGGGGGCCTGGTTTTATTTTGTGCTATCATATTAGGGGGATTTTGCCCATAATTGCCGCGCTGGGCAAGCGTGTTGGCAATCGCAGGGCGTAGCTCTCGCGACGGGGATGCTGCTGCCCATCCCCGCCCTGTTGCATTTTAGCTACGCTGTTCTGGATGGTTATACCGCCAACTGTCGGTTCCGTAGTACCTCAGTCGGCTCTTACGACACCTGGTACAAGAGGGGGGTGCTATTCTACTCTGCCGGCACCCCACGGCCAAAATATATCATAATATTATATCGAAATTAAATATTCGAGTAGACAACATATTTAAATTAGTATTTTTTTTATTGTAAATTCATAAATTACGAGCGGATATTTTGAAAACACCATTTTTCTCATATTACCATTCGCTTGTCTTTAGTAACAAGTCCTGCAGTTTTTTTACCAGCACAAAAAATGCCTCGAAATATGAATCAAGCTTTATAGATATGACATTTTTATATCGAATTGATGTAATGTTTTTTTTTTTTAAAGTCATTAAATAGATTACTTACTTATATTTCGTGCACTGCAATGGTTATTCATGATATACATATAGCAAAGTGCATAACTTTGCAGGTTGATTATGATAATGTCAAATACAATCGTGTCATGTTACTAATTATATCGTAGCTATAACTGTTTATAATTATGACACATCGTATCATAAGTAGGAGTGTTATGAAATAATATTATGACATCAATTTTGAATAGCTATGACGTTTGATAATTATGATAGATGTCATATCGTAAGAATTTCAGACATATGACATCAATGTTGACTTTATATAACTGTTTATAATTATGACACATCGTATCATAAGTAAGAGTGTTATGACATAATATTATGACATCAATTTTGAATAGCTATGGCGTTTTACAATTATGATAAATGTTATATCATAAGAATTTCAGAGATATGACATCAATGTTGACTTTATATTATATAATAACACTCCTATAACATAACCATTATATAATGTTACCATATGACATATCATTAGTTTGTGACAGAATTTCAATGACTATGACATATGACACATGAATATGACATACACATACTTTATTTCACGTTTGTACTATTAGTATACAAAGCAGATTGTTGTCTCTTACATGTTAATACATCTGTGTGATATGACATCTGGCATTAATATGACATCAATATGTCACCTATATTGCGACGAGATACGAAATGATTGGCGTTTTAAATTTCAAAACAAATAGTTAAATTAAAATAAAATATAGTAATGGGGCGATTCCTGAACTTATGAATAAGCTCAGGATAGCTCAACGTGCTATGGAGAGGGCTATGCTCGGCGTCTCTCTGCGAGATCGAATAAGAAATGAGGAGATCCGTAGATCAACCAAAGTTACCGACATAGCCCAGCGGATTAGCAAATTAAAGTGGCAGTGGGCAAGGCACATAGTTCGGAGAACGGATGGAAGGGGCAGTAAAGCTCTCTAATGGAGACCACGGATCAGCAAGCTCAGCGTAGGACGTCCACCGACTAGGTCGACTGACGATTTAATAAAGATCGCAGGAACGGGCTAGATGAAGGCCGCTTCCAACCGGGCTTATTAGAAATCCCGGAGGCCTATGTCCAGCAGTGGAAGTCTTACGTCTGATGGATGGATGGATGGATATTAATGGGGGCTTTCATGCAGTCCGGAACCCTTCGTGCGCGAGTTGGACTTGCACTTGGCCGATTATTTTAGGTTATGCTAAGTAATACGCTAAATGCTTGTCACCAGTCTTATTAGAGATCCATAGGGAAGGCCGGTGATAAACATCTTACGGCTGAAACAACGACGATGAATACTCGTAGGTTAAAAACTATCTATTCTTCTAATTCTGTTCTTATTTTCATTGTGATAGGTGTACCGTACAGGCATACATTTTCATAAGCATTATTATTGTCAAGTCACCTAAGTATTTAGGGGTGTAAGCATATCGCACCTTCGATGAGAAAAAGGTATATTTGTCAAGTCAAGGTAACAGCAAATATTTTTACTAATTATTTTTGCAAATGTTTAAAAAAAAAATATTGTCATACTGAAGGTCTCACTGATAGCGCGATATATCTAGCACTCATCTTGGTGATTTCTGATCTTTATAAAAAAAAAGGATAAGAGCTCTACTACTTCTTTGATCGTAAAGAAGTTGAATGCAAGTAAACTCGTCAGAACTCTTTTAACTTGTCTTTTCTGTATTTCTAAGGAAATTCTAAATTAATTAATATGCAACTATTTTCAACATTGATCATTTCTCTGATACGTAAACAAGCCGTAATTTACGATTGAACACAAATACTCACAGATATCAGTTATAAAAGATTAATAACACTGTTGTCAGTTAAAGCCATTCTCAACCGCAAAAATCTATGGAAAATAACGCTCTGAGGTTGTCACTGTCAAATTTTTGTATTGAAATTTGACAAGAATATGACGTTCCCGAGAATAAAATCTGGCAATCAACACTAAAACGAGATATTTTTCATGTCTCTCTCTCTCTATTACATGACATATCAATGCATGTCTTTCAGATTTTCTCTATCATCCCTCATCCCTCTGATATATCTGTGCTAATACCACAATATCATTTTCGTAAATTAACGCTACATTATGGGTGTAGCTAACGGCGGCACGAGTGGGCATTACCACAGAACAGCTTTCCTTCTCTCACTTCTGTGGGCATTACTCACCCTAGAAACTTCTTTGCCTACCCCAGAAAACTTTAAAGTCAACGCATATTTTGTTTAAACCACCCCAGAAAAATAAAATATAGGAGCTGCCCTTCCAAGCAAAAATCTCTAACTACGAGTACGTCAATGGCTATAACACTTTAAGCGAGAACACAAGTGCGAATCAGGCTCGCAAATCCAGGGTTCCGTAAAAATCCAGAAAATTTCACAAAATTGGAAAGTTGTTAAAATGTCTACACTATAACCATCGACAAAAAAGTTTTTTTTTTTTTCACTTTTCTCGTCATACATCGAAAATTACACATTGTTAAAATAATTAAAAACCTGTTTTAGCATGTGCTAATGAAGTTCTTTTATATGATACCTACATGATACGATTTACTCACTTTAAATTTTGAACCCATATTTCGTGAATTTTGAGGCCTTATTTTTTAATGATTTGAATAAAAATGTACAGTTTTCAGATTTATTCCTATATGTGTAGTCTGAAACAATGCTTCTTGCCAAATTTCATAGTTCTATGTCAACGGGAAGTACCCTGTAGGTTTTGATTTTTGTGAGTGTCGAAATATGCGGTTTTTACAACATAAACGGCTCTAACTTTTTTAAACGATAACTGAGAAGTTTTTCTTTTACACAACTGCAAGAAACCATAGATATACGTATACAGTTTAAAATTCAACTCGATATCTTTAAGCGTTCCCGAGATAAAGAGTCTTGACATACACATACACACGGACAGACGGACAACAAAGTGATGAAGTGATCCTATAAAAGCTCCGTTTTTGCCGTTTGAGGTACGGAACCCTAAAAATTGACAGAATACAATTATTGTTCACCAAAAATGGCATAACCGACTTCAACTGTGTACAGAATTCGAATTGTTCGCACGAATCTATGTATCATCGATGTAATAAATAATTTTTACATTACTTTTGTTTTTTTAAGTGTCTCAGCCAATTTCGGTAAAATTTAAATAAAACTATGTACCTCTGAAGAATGATGTACCAAGCAAAAAACATCATAATCGGTTCATAATTGACGGTGTAATCACATAACAAACATGCAAAAGAACAGTCGAATTTTGAACCTCATTTTTGAAGTCGGTTAAAAATTAACTTATATTTTCACTTTCTTGACACGACTACATATCGCAGGTACGTATAAAAGGGTGCGCACTCCACAGTTTAGAAACCCCTGCATTTTCTAATCCATACAATGATTATGCACCAAAAATATCCGACAATAGCTCCTTTACAAGGACGAGTTTTGACAATAATGAAATACGAGCGATTGTGTTCACTTTCACCGATCTCCGTACCCCTGGAGCTTGTTATCTATTTATTTCAATTGTACAATTAGCAAATGCAAATTACACCTACCTACTGATTACATTCATTGTTGGACCCTTCATAGATGTGTGGCCAAACTTGTCTAAGAATTTATTATTGGCCACATTCTTGGGCAAGGTGTTATCAACCGTTCGGCATTTCCGTTAAAAATTGTTCTTTATTTAGATGAATCAATTAATCTGCTATTCAGCTTCATGCTACGTTTTATGATGATAAGTTGATAAGTCAACAAAGTAAAAAAATAGTTATTGGTAGTATAGTATCCAACTGTATTATCTGTATTATTACCAACATAGGTGATTTCACAAAAACGATTACTTACTCTGTGTATAAAATTCACTAGTCTGTTTAGTAAAAAGCTAAGTCTAGAATTTGAAATTCTATGTTCACATTCTCCTGCACTAGATTCTAGACAAGAAATATTTATCTATGTATCTTATCTTAATCTTCTTAATAGTAATTCAGGGAGTCCGCGATGGACTCCCTGAACTACTTAACTGTTTTAAACAAAATTTTGCACAGTATGTGCAGTTTTATACAACTTGATAGGTTTAAATCTCAATTTATGATCGCATCTTTATCCGTACCGGGGCGAAACCAGGATAGGCAGCTAGTAGGTATTAGTATATAGATACCTTAGGTTCTTGTATTATTCATCTATCTAAAGCTTATATAGATAACTTTAATGCCCAAAAAACCTTAAAGAAAACAAATTAGGTACCTATATAGCTGATACACGTGTTTAAAAATTTATATGATTTAGGAAATTAGAACTATGGTAAGGTTCAGCTTAACCTCTTCCTTCATTCAGATTTTGACAACTTAAACCGAAACAACCACGAAGTTAACACGAAGTTTTCGTCTCGTGGTTCTACTTCTTAGGTAGAGCCGGTAGAGCCTGACTGTTTACTTGCCATTTCATTAAACATACCGAAAGAAACTCTGCGCCATACAATAAGAACCAAAGTTACTCTACGGTTTTGTAGAGTTTAAAACGTCATCTAGCGGAATCGCCATACTTTACGTTGTCCAACGTAAACACCAAAATTAGCAGTTCAAACTCAAAATTTAACATCAAACCGCTAACATTAACGTTTGGTAACTCTCTAAATGTAATTCTAGTATGCTTTGGAAAACATAGATGGCGCATCAAAGTGTTCAACGCCATCTACAAAAAATGTGAAATACTATTACAGTCACGACCAAAAATTTGAAACGTGCGTAGCGTCGTGATGAGTTTGAGTTCGCCTGTAGAGTTTGCGACCCTTTTATAAAAATGTATTGCTGTGTGCCCAATAGGCGTATACCTATGAGGGGTGGTGCCTTTACAGCCCTAAGATACAACAGTAGGTATTTATAGATTTAATACTTCGGTGGATACCTAACAAACTTGGAAAAGATCAATACTTTGACGGGGCGGTGTATCTTTCATCAAGATATCGGCGACACGTATTTAGGAGCTCATGTACCAATAATGAAGCATTTTTGAAAAAAAAAATCTTGTCAGAATATTACTTTATTTCACGATCATTATCTTAAATTTACTGAAATTTGAACTCAACTGTAGTGTTCAATAAGCATTTTAAAATTTAGATGCCGTGCTAACATACGTTCTACCGCTATGTAAGTAAGGGTGGTGACTATATTAATTATACTTATCTTATATACTCAATTCCACTTTTAACTTATTGTATTTTAAGTAATACTGTATATTACGTAATACTGTAATCTGTTGATGGATGGATGAAACATGGTTTTTTAGACATAAAAAATCAATTGACTCTAGATTTGAAAAAAAATGACTTTGCAGAAAACACATTGTGTGATAAAACATTAGTCATGTGCAATATATGTACTATATTTTAGAAAGTTGTATATCCCCTGAACCATTATAGGTATTTTTTTTTTAAAAGAATAGCTTCGATAACTTTTAATGATTGCTAGTTTCAACTTCATATTAGATATATACCTACTTACTTGGCCCTTCAAACTAAAATATTTCTTTGCTCTCGTTTTTATATTTTAATAGGTTTATTGAAAATATTGTTATTGTAATATATATGAAAATTTCTTGACTTTTAAATACATGAATAGTGACTTTGTTTTAAAGCGCCTACCATTTAATTTATAGAGTTGTGTTTGCGGTAAATAATTTTCAGGCGCTATCTTTTTTAGAAAATATAATTGGAGTTTTTGAAATCTAAATTATATAATTAATGCTTATATATTATATGTGTGTCTACTTTTACAGCTATTTTATTTTGCCTAGTATTAGTAAAATATCTAAGCCATCTATACTCTATAAAATTTAACTTGATCTCTGCGACAGTAGAAGATTGACATTTTTAGAGTTGGGATAGTGGTGGAAAAAATCGATTTTCAAACAATGTTGTAATGAAATCGAATGAGTAGTTGAAGGTGAGAAATTGGATTTTATTTACTTACTATTATTTAAGATCAAGTATGTACACATGTAAATAATGTTATGATATTAATTAAATACTCATAATAATGTAACGATAGTATTTATCGACGTTTTTCACTATTATCGATGATAATGTAACATATAATTGGGTTTACTTTAATTACACATGTAAAAAATGTTATAATATTACAATATACAATAAAATTAATGATAAATCAAGTTTTATTGAAAATATTGTCAGTATAAACTATCGATATTTTAATTAAGTATAACTCTATCTAAAACTCTGTGGTCACGATCATTCGTCGCCCATCACTAATCGGCATGCCCACAAAGTATGACATTGACAGGTACTGTCTGTACTTTTAAGAAATTCAGGACTTCATAGGCGTGATTTTTCTGACAGCTGTCGCAGAGATCAAGTTAAATTTTATAGAGTATAATCATCTAGGTAGGTATTTAATTTTGTGACATGTATCTCTACTTAGATTTCTGTCGTAGTTTTTGTTTGAATGGTGTATTAATGGACAGTAAGCGTACATATTATCACAAAATATCTTAAATAATGTATAATATAGTAGTGTCCATGAGTGCCTTGCAATTTCAATAGTTATCTTATACATATATACATGCTCGTACTTAGATTTAACAGTTGCAAGAGAATCAATGTTATTAGAAATGTAAAACGTTGTGACATAAAAACAAATAGTTATAATTCAATTTAGTTCATAAAAAGTAGACTTTATAACCAATATACCCATTCAAATTTTAAATAGATCCAATTAGGGTAGAAATAAACAAACAAATACGTCGGATACGGATATCGGTTGGATTTTTATTATTTTTAGGTACCTATGTAGAGATTTTACAAAATCTGCTTATTACTTCATTGACGATATAGGAATAATGCGAATTCACTGATATGTTATAGAAATAAATAACAAAAATACTTACTCTCAAATAAATGTAAAATGATTTTTTTCTAGAGCTTAAGATTTTGGGTGCTTGAATTGCTATTGACAACGCCAAGCTCGCATGCGAATTCCTACAAAATCATAAAATACAGGGCAGATAGCTGACGTCGATATTAATTTCACCCACAAGTAGTACTAGTAACCAGTAATCATAAAAGCAATAAAGATAAATTCGTACAATTGAAAAAAACAAAATTTTCAAATCAACTAAATCATAAATAAAGGAAGTAATTAGGCATCAATTCATTTATGCCATTTTGACATTAGTCTAATCAAAATAGACCCGCTATTTTGACAAATGTCAAAATAGCTCTATTCCCTCTATACAGGTTGCTCCTAAATCTTGTTTTAGAAAATGGTATTTACATAACTTCGTATAATAAGTAGCTTGACTTTACTAAATCCTTACTTCTTTGTCTTTATATATAAATATTATATTTATAAATCCAAAAATGTGTTTGTTGGTTTATTTTTATTTCACGCAGCAACGGACCGACCAACGGATTGACTTGATTTTTGGCATGGAAATAATTTGAAAAAACGGTGACATAGGCTACTTTTTATCCCAGAAAAACAAAGGTTTCCCCATGGGATTACACAAAAATTAAAAAGCCAAGCTGCGGGAAATAGTACGGATATAGACCTGTATATAGTAGTTTTTTTTTCTATATTATAATCCTACTAATATTATAAACGCGAAAGAATGTATGTGTGAATATTCTTACGCAAAAACTTTCACGCAAAAACTACTGAATGGATTGAGATAAAACTTTGCAATAGTAATGATGCATCAGAATAACACATGAAGGGTGATTGGGCCATATTCACCGTGCTGGCCCATTGCGGGTTGGTGGATTCACATATGCCATCGAATTTCTTCTATGGACGTATGCAGGTTGCCTCACGTTTTCCTTCACCGAAAAGCCAATGATGTGAAATTCCGTACATAAGTTCCAAAGAAACTCATTGGTACGGGATTAGGATTTGAACCCACGACCTCACGATTGCAGGTCGGGTGTTATTACCACTAGACCACCACGGCTTCAAGGGAGGTCTACGAGCATATAATAAATCAGTAAATGTCTTCTGGCTGTTTTAATTTCAAAACTATCACTATTGATGTTTCATAAACAAATAAACTCTGACACCAGGGCTAGCCGTCTTTACGAAGTTTATAAACGAAAAAATATTGTTCATATACAGATATTTAATAATCTTTTGACATCAGATTCCTTTTAAAATATTTTAGGACTAAAACAAAAGATTGTACATGTGGACATATTATTTTGGGGGTGGATTAAGCAATTACTATTGCATTCATTTTGATTCAGTGTGATTAAAATTAAGGCTTAATTATCGCTCTTTTAGCGTTTATGTTAGCCAAATGCTAAAAAACTCAGCAAATGGCAAACCTAAGCAAAGCAATTTAAGAGCGACATTCTCGGCTACTTGCTGTACGGCGTACGGAGCTACGGAGTGATTTCTAGTCCAAATGTGAGTGCTCTCATCATCGTCAACAGATGTCATCGTCCTCTTTCTGAACAGTGAAAGAGTTACCGTTAGTGATCTGTATCCTTTACGTACCTCAATATCTCAGTTTCTCTATGGTACATTTGCCAGGTGAAATTGAATAATTATGTTTATTACTGTACAGTTTACAGGTAAATGTTTACTGCCATTTTAAACGTAACCAAATTGGAATCTTGTAAAGCTTATTTAGGATGGTTTTCTAATTAGAAAAGTATAAAAGATAATTTTGAAACAGTAGATTTGCTCTATTTGAAATCGCGAATCCAACTTTGACAAGACTGACAAAGGACTAATAAGAATGATGTACAAGAAGAGAGACATATTTTCAGCAGTGGGCGATCACGGGCTGATAATAATGATGATGATGAGATTGTTCTATAATATTAAAGTATAAGTTATCGTACCATTGCACGTTGTCTTGATATTTATAGACAAAGTTTAGAGTGTGTAGACTAGTAGACACATAAGTTAGGCATTTTGTAGGTAGATACTTACTTAAGTAAGCAAAAACTGACCTAAGCTAATAGTACATCGCGTGTTCAGCTGAACGCTTTAGTAATGTATTTACTTTAATGATCGAGCATTGCAACTATTTTACTTTTAATGACATCCTGCCAGTCGTATTAATAGTTCTGCTAACTGAAATGATACACTAATAGAGAGTTTTACAATATCATTGTTCATTAACGATTTAATTATAATTCTTGCAAATTTGTACCTAATTCCTGTATAGGTAAATAAACGTTCTCTCTCTTTCTTTCTGTTGTTGGTACAAAACTGTAGTAGTAAATTATCTCTTGTGCCTGTATATGTAAATTCACAAGCATTGACAATAAAATAAGTCACTTTGAATAGGAGCAGAGGTAGCTTTAGTAACATAAGGTTACAGCAACTTTAACTTAAGTTTAACCTCTCCTCGAAAATAAACCTAAGTTTAACCGGCTAATCTTATACCTAATATCACATAGCCGTAACATTAAAATTGATGGAATAATTCAAATAAAGAAAATATTTTCGTGTTTTTTATAAGTGTATACCGCAAGATCACGCTGTACCTATATAAGTCACATCCGACCAGTCTTATTGGAAATCTATACCCATAGAGATCTACAGGGTTATTCAAAAATTGTGTACTAAGCACTAAGGGGGTTACTCAAACCATCGTAATATACAACTTTTACTGTGGGCCCACCCCTAAATTGAATAAAAAAATAGTATCTGGTTAGTGCACCCTTTCTGAGTGATCCTGTACATGGAAGCATTATTTTATCCGGTACCTACGCGAGACAAACAACACAGCGAGATATTCTTAGTTCATATGCCGTAAGATGCATGTTTACGATGCACACAAATGCTCTGTAATAATGTACTTCACACCAATCAATCATCATAAGATTACAATAGCTTATCGGTCAACGAAAACATCGTATGGAAACAATCATACATCTATAGAAAAAATTCGGTGGGGCAGTGAATCCACCAACTCGCGCTGGGCCAACGTGGTGGATGTGACCTAACCGCTCTTCGTCGGTTGGCCTATGTTTAACAGAAAAAACGATACTAATGGGCCCAGACACAGATTTATGCATTTACCATCAATAGGTTAGGACAAATATTTTTCATCACATCTATTCAAAAAGGACTACTTGGCTCGCCTGAAGTGCGCCCGAATGTGGTGTTTTCTATAAAGAACTTTATAAGTGCGCCGGAATTATCTTTGCCGCGCACTAATTCTTGAATTTGGAAGTATTTGTAATGTTAGTGTTCAGCGCCAAGAAAATGAATGAAAAGAATCTAAATATACGTTTTCATTTGTTTTATTATTAAATACCATTTAATTTCAAATTACTTGTTACTCTACATTTTATTAAATAAATAATAATATTACAATAAAATATGAGGCACCTTTTATTTTCTCATAGAGGTGATGAATAGAAGAGTGTACCACTCGTACTTTAAACCCCTCGCTACGTTCAGGATTCTACTAATGAATCCCTCACTTCGCTCTGGATTAAAAAAACGCCCTCACTGTAAAAATATTATTTTGCTCCCATATGATACAGTCTACTATTGTTGCCTCTACTGACCTTTAGTTCACAATGTCCTTATTAGATTAATAAAGTAAGTAAAGTAATATGATTTATGCACTTTCGGCAAATGTGAGCCTAGCTATTAAATAGAGGCACAATTTGTGTGTTAGCCACTTATTTTCCGCACCCCTAATTTCTGCCGCTCTAGGTTTCAATCTAGTCAGCCTAAAGGCGCGATTCTATAGGCTCTTTTGCAGCACTAAATATATTTTTAAAGTGTTGCTCTCCTCGTCTAATAGACTGCAACCAAAAATACAGCTTTATTTTTAGTTAGTTTAAATCTGTCAAGTTAAACCTTTAAAATTAAGCGCTAAGTAAATTCACTGCTGGCCGATACAGTACAGTATGGTTATAATTTTGTAATTACTGCTATTAGGCGTTAGTGTTATATTCAGCAGTGGATCTCCATCTCCTGAGATACATATGATGAACATTATTTACTTGGCAATGATATGTACGTGGTAAATTACTATTAGTAGCCTAACCAGCTATGGAGAAGGCCATACATCAGAGAAGCTTTTTATTCTCATGTCTCTGATCTGCGGAGAAGGCTATGCTCGAATTCTGTCTCGAGATCGAATCAAAAATAAGAAGATCCGTAGAAGAAATGTTAGACATAGTGTATATGTGTTACCGACATAGCTCAGCGGGTTAGTAAGTTGAAATGGCAGTCAGTGGGCAGAACACATAACACGACTGATAAAAATAAATAAATAAATGATTTATTGACACCAATTAAAAATCACTATTAAAAATAACTTATGTTGAAAGTTCCTAAATACTAGTCGAAATTATACAATATCCAGAATCAAACATAGATTACATAAATAGCTTATGGGTCTGGCTGGTGCCTGTACTAGTAATCAAACTGTGCTGTGTACAGGACTAACTACTGATGCGTAGCAATATTTACAGCAAATTCAACATAATTAGAACGAAAGAAAAAAAATACAATGTTTTAGAACTTCTAATGTTAAGAATTTAGTGACAATTACAATGATAAATTTAATATTAAATCAAATTAATTATGTAAGTTAAGTAAAACCACAAGACACATATTCTTTAAGAAGTTTGCTGGAAAATTTAGCTAATGTTTTTATTATAAAATGCAATCAAAGAATAGTGTACACAATATATTTCACCATCAACAGTTTTCAAATTTCACTGATGACTGATGGGGTCGAAATGTTCTCAAATGTAAATCACGTACCAATCTTAACGGCAAGCGCAGTGTAGGGCTTCCATCCACAAGGAGGACAGATGACCTCTTCAAGACCGCAGGATCACGTTGGATGCAAGCCACTTCCAACCATTCTTATTGCAGATCCATAAGAAAGGCCTATGTCCAGCAACGTCCTATGACTGATAGATGAATTATTTACTTACATGTTCCGTTATATGCAAGGCGGACCGGCGAGACTGCCCTGTGCACGCCGTTGAGTGCTGCGATGGGCTGCACGGCGACGGCCACGCCATTGACCACGAATGCTGTGGGCGCCTTGATGTCTCCGTGGTTGTCCGCCCAGGATGCCGCCGCGGCCGCCGCCGCTGCTGCCGCTGCACATACGCTGCATTCTGGAATAAACAGAGGAGACATTTAACGTCAACAAGGTATAATATACAGCAGCTTGTACCATAGAGTAGACTATAGACTTGTGCTAAACGAGGAACTTCGGCTCTGTGTTTGGGAGCATTACTTTAATTTAATTTTATGTACCTAATGAAGTTTTTCTCAACTGTTAACTTCGTTTATGTATCTTTCAAAATTTTCTGTCGGTGGTGCCACTAAAACACCTAAATCGAATAACACCTAGACTCTACACTTTACAGAAATTTAAGTTTATTATAATATTAGCAACTCTAATTATAACTAGCTAATACACAATTACATATATGCGATATTTCTTAGGACAATGGATAAATAATACTGCAATATACCTTCTAATCATTTATGGATTTTATATATTACGCATAGAAATAAACAATATTAAATTGTAATTTAAAATATGTCGCTTTAAAACTATTTTAGCGGTATGTACTGTTGGTATAAAATCTTTATTTTTTGGTCCTCAAAAAATGTCTTTGTACATTCGAGTTATAGGTAAAATAAGTTATAAAGGGTTCATATAATTAAAACTAAAACATTTAGCGGCCTTGATGAATAACAAATTAACCAGTCTTATAAGAAATTTACAAATAAATAAAAATTAAATTACAATCAAAGTAATGGTTACTTTGATGTACCAAATTAGTATAACCATGAAGCATCTTCAGTTAAATAAATCTCATGAAATCTAACCTCAACTTCGATATGTAAACAATAAGTTTTGTGTGTAACGTTACCTTATATGATAATTAATCATTATAATCATGAAGTACCTAACTATACATTTATAACATTTTTGTAATGAATGATATAAATACAGCTCACTACATAAATAAGAATTGTGATCGAAATGGCTTACCCTTCATAATTTTCGACGCCAAATGCTACCTATCTTAAAGTCCAGTCACCATATCTATTGCTCGCACACTTCTCAAAATAATTGACAAATTATCGTGGTAAGATTCAAGATCCATCTTTCCGAAAAAACCGCGCACTAGACGTTGTTTTTCTTTATCGTAATTTGGAACCCTGAATTATTTACGTTACTTTGTTTTACTTCATGAGTTATTTCGATTGATTTTATGATCGTTTATAATTAATTTGAGTATATTTAGAGGTTGTGTAGCGTTGAACGATTGACGAAAGACTGCGTGGTGCGTAACACGTAGAATTGGGGTGCGCGCATGACTAGGGGATGCTGTCCACATTTACTATTATAGTAAATAATAGTATTCTTTCTACTTTTACCTACGTAAACAGTGAAAGTGATATGGTCGATAAAGAAAGTGAATAACTCTTTTTTTCCTGTAATTCCCACGGAAACCATTTGGTTCTAAAACACATGATTCAAAAAACGTTTTGATGGAATGATCAAGGCAAAAGTTAAAAGCGCTTTTGTTGTACTCATAAAATCAGATTGTATGTGTATTCGAGATCAAGATGATTGTTTATCTACTATTAAAAAAACGTAATGTTTTACGTTTTTTATTGCCGAAAAAAATAGTGAAATGTTTTCAGGTTTTACGAGTATGTACTCGCAGATAACACGTGTCGGAGTTTCTTAACTACAGAAAGGTACTAGTACTACTAAAAAAAACAAATTATTTAAAATATTTAGTTAGTTTTAATAAAATCAAATATTTAATAAACAGGCGAAGCCCTCAGTCAATTTTTAGGGTTCCGTACCTCAATCGGAAAAAACGGAACCCTTATAGGATCACTTTGTTGTCCGTCTGTCCGTCTGTGTGTATGTCAAGACTCTTTATCTCGAAAACGCGTAAAGATATCGAGTTGAAATTTAAACTGTATACGTATATCTATGATCTCTTGCAGTTGTGTAAAAGAAAAACTTCTCAGTTATCGTTTAAAAAAGTTAGAGCCGTTTATGTCGTAAAAAAACGCATATTTTGCACTCACAAAAATCAAAACCTACAGGGTACTTCCCGTTGACATAGAACTATAAAATTTGGCGAGAAGCATTGTCCTAGAGTATACATATAGGAATAAATCTGAAAACTGTACATTTTTATTTAAATCACAAAAAATAGGGCCTCAAAATTCACAAAATACGGGTTCAAAATTCAAAGTGAGTAAATCGTATCATGTAAGGTATCATATAAAAGAACTTCATTAGCACATGCTAAAACAGGTTTTAAATTATTTTAACAACGTGTTTGTACGGAACCTTCGATGTGCAAGCCTGACTCGCACTTGTCCGGTTTTTCTACAATCATAAGTGTATATACATATATGCATATAATTATTTTTCGCAAAAAATGATAAAACCGCCTTCCATCGTTACAAAATTCAAAGATTTCACTTGAATTATTTACATTCTTGTTGATATTTCAAAAACGGCTTAGCTTATTTTTGAAATTTAAATGGAACCATCTCGGGAGCCACTTACCCTTTCGAACTAAAAAATAATTGTTCGGTTCGGTTCACAATTGGCGATATTATCAATGAACAAACACAAAAAAATATACATACAGACGAACATAGAACCTCCTCATTTTTGGAAGTTGGTTAAAAAGTACGTAGACTGCATCAATGGGCAAAAAACCTCATCCATAGTATGATATTAGCCATAGCGATCCATAAATGATTTAAACATCGCGCGTACCAACATGACGTTGCTATATAAATACCATTGGTCTTTTGCTTAATTGGGAATAAATACATATGTTTTAATGTTTTTTTAAAACAATCTTTGGCTTAAAATAATTTGTAATATTTATATTGTAGATTTTTATTTTTATTGCCATATTTGTAGGAAAAATACATCACAGATGCCTAAAATCTAGAGTAAAAAACAACGTGCGGACAAATCAGATTTGGTTGTCTCTTGGTATACATCATGTATAGACAATATTTGCCACTTTTGGCCATAGATTTTGATCATAGATTTATACCTAGGTATCTGCTTATTGAAGTGATCTGTAGTCATCCATTATAAGATATAAAATATATAAAATATATCGCATGGAAGTGAACCTGAACTTAAACTATAACTAAATTTTAATAGTTAATAATAATTAATTTTATAGTTCGATTAGTTAAATTATTTTCAATATTTTTTTTAATATACTTAGTTTCGGGTCCGTATCGCGCATGCGCCGTGAGAGGGTACAGTTGAATACAAACACCCAGCCGTCGCACATCTGCTGGTCAGCTCGTGGACACAATACTCGCTACTGTGCCCATCATTCCCGATAACAAATAGTGAGTAGCTATTTCTTATTATATACTACGGGACTAATCGCGCACTAAGACCTTGCTACCCGTGACCACGACCGATGCATCTCGGTCAAAATGTCGGGATAATGAGGTATTTATTTATCTCGTAACTTTAGTGCGCGATGAGTCCCGTGGTATATAATAATAATTATTCAAACCGCGAAAGTTTAAAAACAACATTAGATATTTCTTTCTATATTAGTTTTATTTGATACAAGTACTAGTAGTTCTCAGAACGGTAGACCTCGCGAACACAGCTCTAATCTTCAGAAATCTATATCTCGACTCGCTCTTAACCGATCTGGTTAAGTTAGGACAAACCTAGTTAAGATTTTCATACTAACTAAATGATCTTGGCAAATATTATCAAAATGCGCTGATAAATAGCACGATAGCAATTTTCCCCTTTTTTGAGGGAAATGTAACCGTAATCAAAAATCGCCGACGAAAAAAAATTCTATAAATAAGTATATTAAACCTATGAACCAAGTTTCGTTGGAAAATGTGACCTGCAGAGAAAAATCAACATCCGATCCAACTTCTTTTACTTCGTTCACTCATCAACATTTTCAACCGACTTCAAAATGGAGGTTCTCAATTTGTTTGTACGGTGTTTTTTCGTATGTATGTTATGGGATTACCCCGACAATTGTGAATCGATTTTAATGATTTCAATGACGAAATTTTATCGGTATCAGCTAAAACGTATTTGAAAAATTAAGAATAATATGAAAATTATTACGTGATGATACATCGATTCTCACAAACTTTTTGTATTCTATTCTTCGAGCAAATAATAGTGGGCAGGCTTTTAAGCTAGTCGTAAAGCGATTGCAAGCCGACTACAAAGCCGCGCGATGCCAAAGTGCTCGGTTACAAGCACCAATTGTGACATAATGTCGAGATTCGAGAAAACGGGTCATTATAAATTTATTTTATCTAAATATCTAAGTCGGTACGTATGACGCTCGGACATTTTTTTACTACTTTCACTTCGGGACCGTGGCTCTATGGATTGTTTCTCGAAGTATTTGTTTATAGTTAAAGTTGGTTATGCCATTTTAGGCGAAAAGTAATTATTATTTAAATAAAAACAAGGATAAAATGTTTTTTATTCTGTTTTATTTGGCTCACCTCAAAGTATTGCCATTCAGCGTGGCAATGCTGCCAGTGTGCTGGGCATGCTGCCAACTGGCAGTGTGCTTGAGCATTTGGATTATCTTTAGACCTTCAAGGGTTTAGGGATCCAATTGATTTTTATGTACTATACTGTACTCTAAGCAACGCCAGTGCGGGTTGGTGGATTCACATACGCCATCGAATTTCTTCTACGGACGTACGCAGGTTGCCTCAAGATGTTTTCCTTATTTAACACGCTTTATTAGTGTCATCTGTATGTTTGCTTGTTTGCTTGTAACCAACCCCTTTGAGCTCGATTTTGCCCTACTTTGAGCGATCAGAATTTCTTTAAACTTTGCACACCTATCAAACACTGATGACAATGAATTTATAAAAAAAAATTGATGACCCTTAAGCATGTTTTTTAGTTTTTTTTTTACAACTAAGTATATTTATTTTATGTGGTAGTTTGTTTTGATTTTTATGTAGTAGTAGATAATTGTAGTTAGCTTATGTTACGTAGTGTTGTACTTTGTTGTAGATAATAAAGGCACTTGGCACTAAAAAAAGTATTTCTAAAAATACTTTTTTTTAGTTAAAAAGAATAAAATAATTCAATGTGCCCGGTGGTCAAAATTGTACTGAATCATGGTCCACCTACCCTTACCTGACCCACCCTACGACCAACGCGAGAGTGTGCGCATGCTCCATTTTTTCTGCAAATTTTTGCCCGGATTTAATGCGCACGTTTCTGATAGATTTATGGGAAATCGAAGTAAATTTTGTTTTATATTCTAATGTTATGAGTAAAGGTGGCTATTTTTGTTTTGGAATATTGAATCGGTCTGTTAACATACTATCTGTTTGTACCTACTCGGCGACGTTACCGATAATAGAGCACTAGCAAAAGAAACACAAGGAGTGTAAGCAAAAAATTCTTATTTGATTTCTATTTTTAACCGACTTCCAAATAGGAGGAGGTTTTATGTTCGTCTGTGTGTGTTTTTTTGTGCTTGTTAATCGATATTTTTGCCAATTGTGAACCGAATCAAAAAATATTTTTTAGTTCGAAAGGGTCTCGAGGTGGTCCCATTTAAATTTTATCGAAATAGGTAGAGCAGTTTTTGAAAAATCAACAATAGTTTAAAAATTGTATTCGTCAATTCGAGTTTTTTACAAGATGGAAGTCGATTTTGCTATTTTTGGCGAAATATAAATATTCATGTTCTACATGTCCGTAATATTTACTTGACTACTTGCGCGATTACCTACATAAAATCTTACGTAATTGGAAATCAAATTTACACTCACATCTAATTTATCCAACGAAATGTTTTTGTTTGCTTTGTTTTTGTGTTCCATCTATTAAGAGTAACTACCTCATCTATTCTGTTTTTATTTTATTCTTCTAGCTAGGCATATCTAGTATATACCTAGTATGTATCATAATACGTGTCTTTAAATATCATTCATCTATCAAACATCAATATAAAACGTAGATTAACAAAGACATTAACCGAATAAAAAGCATCGTCGATAATGTTTCGTGAAATATTTACTTTTAATAAGCGACCGGATCAAAGGTCCCTGTTAGTTTGTAAATAGGGTGGAGCTTTTTATGAGTCAATACAAAAAATTAGCAACGTAAAAAATTGTATAAAAAACGGAGATCAGACGCGTGTCATTCAAATGCTGGACAATGGTGTATCAAACCCTCAATAATAATGCAAACTGAAGAGATTATTTATTAGACCACTAATAAAAGCGCATGAGCCCAAGATTTATACCATCACCACACAAGCAGGTGTCTTCTTCAGAAGATTTGCGATATTTTACTTGCATATTCCTATTTTGGTATAAAATATCCAATACAATTTTAAATAATTATCTTGCTGTATCATCACTATATGATATGGTATCTATTTTTGCCTATACCTCTTAGCGAGAGCGCGGATCGTGGATCGACCAGTGTTTTCGCGTTTTCTGTAGAACATCGAGCAAATTTTCAGTACACTTTTGATAAAGTTATATCTATTTATAAAATCCGGGAGAAAACTCGTTTCACCCCTTAAATTTTAACAAAATGTTGTCTTTATGTCAATAGCTTGAGTTGTGTACTGTATATGAACAACTTGGTGCCTCAGATCAGATTTCTTCACCTATGCGCATCATTTGGTTTTTTCAGAGGGGATGAAAAACGAAACTAAGGCACAAAGGCAACCTATTTATGTTTGTTAATCGTCACAAATGTCGCGTTCGTCGATACACACATGTAGGTGGTCAAAGGCATACTTATTCACAAAAAAAATAGTCATTGATATTATTTTAGGAATCGTATTTTTTATTTTGACATTTATGCAGATGGCAATTTGCGAGTGACCGTTGGCTGTCAATCACTCACTACGAGGGGTAGGTAATTGCAAAAAACTGACCCCTCGTTGACCACGTATAAAAAGTAAAAAAATCCGTGCACAAAAGAACCGAAAACCCAATATCGGGGCAAAAAACGAATTAATGGAAAGTATTCACAGGATCTAAGTCACGTGTCACCCCTCAAAGTGCCAATAAAAAATGATATCATTTGAAACAGCGGCTCGGACAATTCACTACCACATATATCATTTTAGATTAAGTTTTAGTTTTTACCGACTTCCAAAAAAGAAGAGGTACTATGTTCGTTTGTATGTTTTTTGTGTATGTTCGATATTTTTGCCAATTGTGAATATTGCACATTGATGCCACATCGATTTGCAAACGAATATTATATTTAATTTTTATTAATTCCAATTCTGTACACGGTGGTTCCATTTTTTGCGATAAATAATTATAGCGCTCCAGCTTCGCACACGTGTATTACATAAAAATAAACCTGCCCCTTGAATCACTCTATCCATTAAAAACCGCATCAAAATCTATTGCGTAGTTTCAAAGATATACCTAAGCATACATAGAATAGAATAGAAAACACTTTATTGTACACAGTAATATATAGGACAACAGTAATACCTAAAAACTTATTAGTGTAGCTCAAGGCGGCCTTATAGCTGGAAGCGATCTCTTCCAGGCAACCCATCATAGGGACAGACAGCGGGAAACGAACTTGTTTTCTATGTAGTGATTAGTATTTACAATTCAGAGTTCAAACACATAATTACTTTGTAAATTATTTTAGGTTTTGTAGAAATTCCAAACAGTACAAAATCGTTTAAATAATTTTATAATCAGTCAGACAAATATAACAAGTAGGCATGTGGTTATTATCGTTGTCTTACATTTCCAATAAGATCTATTGGAAGCAGCTTACACTTACGCCCACAAGTTCCTAAAATTTTGGTGCATGGAAAAAAGAAAGATAATCTTTTTTTGACGTGATGACATCTCATAAATCGATGACCGCCTGCTGCCCGCACGAAAAAGTGTCACGTTCCGCCTGAGCCGAGCGTGCAAGCGAGATTGCGAAACAAACGAAAGAGAGGCACGATTGACCTAAGCGTTCGGCTAGTTCCAGTTGATGATTCAACAATGTTTTGTTATGATGTTATCACGTAAAATAATCGTCCATAAACCGACTTGACCGGCAACCAATTTTATTTTAATACAGTACAATCAAAAATTCTGGCTTGCACGGTCCTGTTATGAACTCTAGAGTAGTGACTCTAGAGTTCATAGCAGGACCGTGCTACTCTAGAGTGATTCTAGAGTTCATAGCAGGACCGTGCAGAACTCTAGAGTGACTCTAAAGTTCATTCGTCTAGAATTTAGACCCTCAAAATTCTGTGACTCGCCGGAATCTTAACTTCTAAATAGCAACGTTGTGCACTTTTTGGCATAGGCAAAAAATGTTAAGCTCGCGTCAGGACAGACACGCAATCTGATCGAAATTTCGTATGACGGAGCGAGAGTAGACCGCCGCCGCAGCGTAGAGAGGAGGTAATATCCGTTTCCCTTTCTACCACGCAGCGAAAATGTATGCCTGCTCCATTGACAGTGTCAAAAAAAACCTTTTTTGATACTGTCAATGGCCTGCTCCTGCTGCAGGGCGCTTTCGCGAGTCTGCTGTGTGATGTTATATTTTACCACCTAAATGATAGTACTTTATGCTTTTTTGGTACTGTCAATGACTTTATGTGATAAAGTTTTCACTTTTGCCCCGGAGTGCAAACCGTTGATTTTTATAGATGACTAGATTTTGCCCGCCTCTTCAAACTATCTCCATACCAAAAACCAACACACACACGTACGGATTTATAATATTAGTAAAGATAACAGGAATAGCTATCAATCATCTCAACATTTAAACACTTAATTTCATAGAATTATCAATTTATCGTATAATTTTACGAAATATATTTGAATAGTCACAAAATGTGACGTGTCATCAAAAGCTGTGGAGCCAAATGCGGCGTAGAACGCGAGTGTCGGGGGCGTTTGCACCCGCACCCTCGCAGAAGTGACATTTTTTTGCCCCCACACAATGCCTGCCACTCACGCTGCCGTTTACATATTCTCAAATAGGCACTCTTCGTTTTGAACATGTGAATCAAAAATTGAGTCATGTTTGACAAGTCAGTTAGATGAGTTTGTTTATAGGATGAGTGTGCGATAAACATATCTATTAGCAGGATTTTGAATTTTGTTAATGTATACAGCATGTATACATACAGCTATGGTTGTGTTATTTTGATCGTAAATTGAAAGTAACATTAAGGGAATCATTGGATGATGGATTTGATGATTGGATGAAGATTTGAGCGTTACTGTAGAGAAGAAAAAAGACCGTCATCATCGGAATATTTTTGTCACCAGCTTAAAGTTAACCTTTTTAACCATTCTAAACAAGCAATGTTTACATTTAAAATCTGGCCAAAATCCTATTTTTTGTGGTGAAATTTTGGTGTTTTTGGAATAATTTTATAGCGATATACATGACGAAAGTAGTCTTTAAAACCACGGTCATGACAGGTCAAGTAACATTTTAAGCTATCTTTTAGGTATCTAAATTACTATCTAAATCTACAATTTTCTAAAATCTATAAACTAAAAAATTTAAATAACTATTTTTCGTAAAACAATGAGGTTTCCCAACAAACTATAAAGTGCATTTTTGTATTGTATTGAACAAATTTTTAAAAGCTTTTATTTAACTTGCAATGTATGTATGTATATATGTAAGTATGTCTGTTCGGGCGAAATCTTTGAACTTAATTTTATGTACCCGTTAAACTGACAGTTTTTATTGTAAGTGAATGCCTGTATATTTGATGAGCAATAAATATCTTACTAGAAACAATGAGGTGTAGATTCTGGTTTCCCCCAGCATTAAAATCCGCAACTCCAGGATGCACTAAGTGGTGATGCCGGCTGGACGTTGAGTTGTGGTATATCCAGTCAGAGACGGCGCAAGGTATGGGCGACGAGGACCTCGCACTCTTAGAGACCTCGCATCTCATTGGCCGGACATGGAAAATTTTCTTGTACTAAATAAATATTGTTTTTTTTTTTGCGCTCGCTACTTTCTCGCTGTTTTCTTTTGCTCACTTCTCATATTGAATCAAATTTACGCCGCGGCGTAGCCAGCCATGGGCTCAGAGTGGGTTAGCAGGCTAAAGCAATATGTAACTAGCAAACTATACCTGCAATCTTATCCCGGTTAATTTTTAGGAAAGGACGAGCGAAGCAAGCACGAAAAATTTTCCTTTTGTCTTTTAATAAAAAGCCGATTTTAAGTGAAGAAAAAGTAGAGATCTGAAAAATCGACATAGGCCCAGGAGTCCAGGGTAAGGAAAGCGCCCCACCGTGGATACGACCATGAATCTACGCATTTTAGAACACTTATTTAAACAGTGAAATTTTTTGCATTCAATATGCTCGCGCTAAATGCAAATAACATGGTTTCATTTGCTTACTTTGCATATCGAATTTTAGAACACCCATTTTTTGCGTAGCTAGACGATCTCGCAAATTGTACGTTACCCACATGAAATTTAGATCTTGCTCCGCCGCTGCATTCTTTATACTTCATAGAAATATGCCCAATTATGAATTTAAATTATAGACATACATTTTTGTCATTTACTTGTTCCTGAAACTATTTTAGAATGGACGTGGAATGGTAGGTATTGGCATTATAAAATTATACTTCTAAAATATTCTACATGATACCGAACAAATTCCTGTAATCAAATAAATGCCCTGTCATCATCGTCACGCCAAAGGTGACTTCCTAAAAAAAGTTAAAGATATAGCAGAAAATTACGCCAATTCGTAGAGACGAGTCACGAATGGTCACGATTACAATATTTCGCGATTACAAACAGTAATCGTTGAAATGTGTGAGTGTAGGGCGCGAACCCTCCGAGCACGGAGCGCTGCCATTGGTTGGCTACCAGAGGGACGCTGCGCGCTACCCCGAGGGTTGCTCGCTAACCCGCGCAGCCAATCAATTCGCTCATTTTTTTAAATAAAGAACGTAATGGTAAAAAACGAACATGCTTTTTATAGACCACTTGCATGTTTTAGCGTACCCCTATGTAGCGAACATGACTAATGTATCTTTTTGTGAACTGCACCAAAGTAAATAGGCGGCTATGTTTTTTAGGATCTATGACGATTAGGTATAACTTTTCTTTACTTTTTAAAATGGTAAGTAGGTACCTAATTAATGTATTTTTCAATGTGAGTATTTTTCAAAATTACAAGTGTAGCTTACAAGCAACAACACACTTTGACAAGACACACACTTTTTATGTTTCCTCTGATTTATTGATTAGATTTTAAAAATATAATAAAGAATATTTATACATTACTTTGTTATAACTTAGTTGTCATTTAGATAACATAAAATAATTACACTTTTGAAATATATTGTAAAAGCTCTAAGCACCTATGGCACATGCACGACATCTGTCCTGTGTCGACAGGACTATTTATAATGCTATTCCAAAGGCCAATTCATATCAAAATGCAGTTTGGGTGAAAATTCTGTGATATTAAACACGGAAAAAGCACCCATTTCTAGTTTCATAGTAATGTTTATAAAAGCCGCTAGATGGCAGCTCTAACAAAAGTCGTGACCGATTATGGCAACAAAATTGAAATGTACCGACTAGAATGAAAATATCACGCGAAATAAAGGAATATTATAATTTGCACAAAAATATATATTTATTATATATAGTAGCCGTGGTGGTCAAAAGGTAGTGACACCCGCCTTACAATCGTGAGGTCGTGGGTTCAAATCCCTGGTCCCGTACCAATGAGTTCTTTGGAATTTATGTACGGAATTTCACACCACTGGCTTTTCGGTGAAGGAAAACATCGTGTGGCAACCTGCATACATCCGTAGAAGAAATTCGATGGCGTATGTGAATCCACCAACCCGCACTGGGCCAGCGTGGTGGATATGGCCCAAACACCCTTCTTGGGTAGGCCTACGTCCTGCAGTGGACTATTAAAAAAGGCTGGTACAGTACAATATATTTATTTTGAGAGGTAATTGAAATACAATAAGTAGATTTATGTATCACCTTATTCTATTATCATCTACAGCCTCGTAATGTACATTTGTGAAGAACCGTTTCGGATGGATTACCAATAAATTCGTTGGAAGCGCCTCGCATCCAGCGCAGTACTGCGTTTTTAATGAAATACGTATAAATCTATACACTTTGTTGGTAAACAAACATATTACTTAACTAATGTACGAAAATTTAGTATCTTTAATATTAATGATTATATCATTGCAATATGTACACGCTGAAACGCTCACGCTGCCTGCTAAAATTTTCCGTATAAAATAAATTGATTGAGTTATTAACTAAGGATCTCAAGCTAATTGACTCGTAATGGTGTTCGTATCAGTGTGCTTTATAGCTCAATAAAATAATAATAACTAAATGTGCGAAATATCAAAACCCACTCAAAACTATAAAGAATAAGGCATAGATTCCACAGTAATTGTTTAGTATCGCTGAACGATTTGCCCATAATGACATGATGGGAGTAACGGGCGGTGATTTACCAAGGAGGTCCCGGCGCGCGGCCGCGGGCTGCGCAGGCGCAGTCGGGCGGCGATAGGGCGAGGGCCGCCTAACGGGACCCCGTGTTTCGATTTCGTAGAGCATTTCTCCGCCGGGTCCCGTTACCCGGCCGAAAGTACTTTTGTTGGCTGCGCGCGCGCACTCGCTTACACGACCGATCGCTCGAGTTCACCGTATTGAGAACGCGGTTGCTTAGTCGCCATTATGTCTTCAAAACAAAGAGCTTTTCAAAAACTGCGGCCCGAACAGAGTTCAGTCACTTCCTGTACCGTTACAGCGAATTTGCATAATGTAAGTTAGATTTAAGGTAATTATGCAACGGAAGGGTCCGGAAATGTCGAAGTGTACCTGCATGAGATGGGTGTCGATGAAATTTAGTGAGGAGTTGTGTAAGCGTTGCCGCGGTGGCCTTGTGAGCGCGCGGTCGATGACTGCTGATGTTTACCTTATCGCCTCAGTGAGCGCGCCCAACGATACTTCCAGCGCCAAACTTCGTGCCTAACTATGTATTTGTAATTACGCCTCACTTTTTCGGGAACGCGCCCGTGCTACGCCGTAGCACCCTCCACTCGTAGCGGCTACGATCGATTATTTAAATCTGCTGCTGCATTCAATTAAACTGCCTGTGACAGTATATATACAATTATTTATTGGTTTTCTTTGCACTTCGTTGTGTTGATAAATTATTTTTGACCAAAATGACTAAATACTAAAACAAATAATATTCCCAAAAAATACTCAAGTAGCTAAAATAAGAAGTACTTATGTGATAAGAGTTCATAATATTAAAATACTAACATTATATGAATTAAGAGCGTGCTAATTCAGTATCTCAATAATATAGTATAAATGTGCCTGAATGTACGCTATATTATTATATCAAACTAGCTGACCCGGCGAACTTCATTTCACGCAATATCTTTATAAATTAAAGCCTATGTGTTATTCTGATGTATAAGCATTCCTATTGCAAAGTTTAATCTCATTCCGTTCAGTAGTTCTTGCGTGAAAGAGGAACAAACATCCATACGTGTGTATGATAACTTTCGCGTTTCTAAATAATATTAGTAGGATGTAATACGCATATTTATTGTCATTTTAAAAATATGTTTTTTTTTCGTGTACAAAAAAGAGCTAAAAAAAATACCGCAAAACCCAAACTGCGAAATAGCTCAACCAACACCAATTACGTATTTTATCATCCAAAAAACGACGTAAAGGAATATTCCATAGGTTTGTCAGTTGGCATTTGGCAGAAGCTATGGTGGCGTGGTGGGAGTGGGGTATGGGTGAAGGGGGAGGTGATGGGTGGGGTGGGGGTCGAGGGGGGAGAGGCTTGCGCGGTGACGTAATGCCCGCGGTTCGATACTCTCGAAAGGCAGGGTGAACGTCCGCTAGACGCGGAGGCTCTGCCTACAGTGCCTGCACTACCGCCAGCTCAATTAAACATTCCGCATAAACATTATTACTACTACATGTTCATATTTGTGCTCACGCAGTCGTGAACCATGTCGGCACTTCCAAGCTCGTCTCGGTAGCGACATTGTGGACGGATCACTTTCAGTCAATACGTATTACCTTATTTATTTATATCTAAGTGGTATAAATAAATAAATATTCGGGGACATTTTACACATGGTCTTTACCCCAAACTAAGCAAAGCTTGTGATATGGCTGCCAGAGACTGATCTGCCATTTTTGTTTCTTCTTCAAGAATAATAAGCATCGGTATATAACTGTACGCAACGTAGATTAGGTACATATTATACGAGTATCATGTGAAATACCACCTAATCATCTTCAAATTTAACCGGCTACTACCTACTGGCCATAATCGTGTATAAATTTGGTAAAAAATTTCAAAACCGCCTTCCATCGTGTATAGACTATTTCGTTCGAATTGTTATATTATTGTTGACTAGTTTTTACCCGCGGCTTCGCCCGCATACGCAATATATCATTATAATTTATAGCTTATGTGTTATTCTGATATATAAGTTATATTATTGCAAAGTTTCATCTCAATCCGTTCAGTAGTTTTTGCGTGAAAGAGTAACAAACATCCATCCATCCATCCATCCTCACAAACTTTCGCGTGTATAATATTACTAGTTTTTGCCCGCGGCTTCGCCCGCATACGCAATATATCATTATAATTTATAGCCTATGTGTTATTCTAATATATAAGCTATATTGTTGCAAAGTTCAATCCGTTCAGTAGTTTTTCGTGAAAGAGTAACAAACATCCATACATCCATCCATCCATCCATCCATTCATCCTCACAAACTTTCACGTTTATAATATTAGTAGGAATAAATTATAGCCTATGTGTTATTCTAATATATAAGCTATATTGTTGCAAAGTTCAATCCGTTCAGTAGTTTTTCGTGAAAGAGTAACAAACATCCATACATCCATCCATCCATCCATCCATCCATCCTCACAAACTTTCACGTTTATAATATTAGTAGGATATAGTTTAGTAGGATATTTCAAAACGGCTCAGCCAATTTCTGTAAAATTTACTTGCGACCATCTCGGCAGTATACCCTTTTGACATAATAAGGATTTTTTCGATTTGGTTCACAATTGACGAAATTATCGATGAACATACACAAAAAATACCTACAGACGAACACCCCCTTTTTTGGAAGTCGATTAAAAATAGAACACGCGTTCTTAAATCTTCATGAGATCATATTTTGCTCACCAAAAAAAAGTGTATGATGCCTACTTTATTTGTCATTTCTATTATGGTTAAAAACATGATGGACTAAATAATATAATAATCAATAAATCTATCGCACAAAGAGAGTTTCATGCTCAGGTGCCAGAGAATACAAACTGAAAATTATGTGCAATGTAATCGGTTTATCTAAACTAGTTTAGATTCGTTGCTAGCAACGAAGTTCAATGAATAACTCAAAGCAAGTATTAATTTCTATTGGGTAGCTATTTTTTCAGTACAGTAAAAATGCAGCATAGAAAAACTTCATCAGAGCTAAAACAAACCAACTGAAAGATTATAGATAGGTAGAGTATGATTTTAATTAGACTCTAAGGTAAATCACTGTAAGACAAGTTAACTATGAAAATAAGCTATTCTAATTTTTCATCTAATCTAAATATAATCTTCCGAAGTTGTTACTTCTGAAACTTAGACTTAAGTCCTGGGAGACAAGCTCAAAAACATGCAATTACTTGCTAAAGTTTTTAAGGTCAAATTTTTTGGTACATTTTACGTTACATTGGTGGTGTACAACATATATCCCAACGTCAATCAGCTGGGTTCTTTAGCGTTAGGTGCGGGCACTTGTTTGAATTTGTAAAATAAGGAAGTACTTAACTATATCTTTACACAGGATTTAATGTTATAAATTATATTTCCAGACATAATATTTGCGCGCAACCTAATGGTAACGCGCATGGCGGACTGACAGCCATTGTTACAAAACTTTACTCACTTTTTTTTAATTTCAAATTGATAATAATTTACTTTACGTTTGTGATAAATTTCAAATTTTATACATTTTTTAAATCCTGACTGACAGACCCTGTTACCTGGCCTCGGGTGACTGACTGTCACAAAACTTAATTACAATTATTTTTCTACCCATCCACCAATTTGCAAGTTTAAGAAGTAGTTCTATCTATATATCAGCCATAGGACGTCCACTGGTGGATATAGGCCTCCCCTAAAGATCTTCAATAAGACCGGTTGGTAGCGGCTTGCATCCAGCGCGATCCTGCGGTCTTAATTAGGTCATATGTCCACCTTGTGGGTGGACGTCCTACGCTGCGCTTGCCGGTACGTAGTCACCACTTGAGAAATGTTCGATCCCATCGGTCATCAGTCCTCCGTGCTATGTGCTGTGCCTACTGCCATTTCAACTTGCCAATCCGCTGGGCTATGTCGGTAACTTTGGTTCTTCTACGGATCTTCTCATTTCTGATTCAATCTCGCAGAGAGATTCCGAGCATAGCCCTCTCCATAGCTCGTTGAGCTACTTGGAGCTTATTAATAAGGCCCATAGTAAGAGACCACGTTTCAAAATTAGTTCCAAGGTACTTATTTTATTTCCTTAATATTAACGTGTCCCGTTAATAAGCTCTAAGAAACTTAGCTGACTGGTTTCAGAGTATTTTAATTCACCACCGTAATGTAAAATTAAAATTTCAGTTTTTTACAAAATAATTGCATTTTGTTGCGCTTTCCTCCCGGGCTACTACACTGAACCAAGAGCATCAACTGGGCAGCGACAACATACAATGCATTGCAACATTTTTTAATCGTTTCGTTCTTGCAGAATAATGTAGATATCGATTATTTTTCTTAGTATATTTACGAAGAAATATGTCAGTAAAATTGTACACTTTTTAAGGGCAAACTATAGGTACTACACAAATAACAAATTGATCATTCTTAATTCCTTCTTAATGCTGGCATCATTACCACACGGAATGAAAATAAAAGTACACTCCACACCGAAAACTAAAAAAAAATCAAAAGTAAGGTTGCAGTTATGTTTTTACATAAAATGTCTGGCCTTAATCTAAAAAGCCTGACAAATATACGGAAAAGCCGGAGTAGATACTAAACGTACCAGTTTCTTAGAAGGAAATCTAGATATATATAAAAATGAATTGTGATTGTTTATCTCATTAAAACCCGAGAACGGCCAAACCGATTTGACTAATTTTGATCTTGAAATATTTGTGGAAGTTAAAAGATGGTTTAAACGGTGAGAAAATTTATAAAAGTTGCGAGAAGAATAAATAAAATAAAAGCATTAATTTCATTTACCCATACAAAATGTTCCTGCATTTAAAAGTTCATTGACAGTTGACAGATGGTAAGATGAAGTTCACCGGGTCAGCTAGTATTATACTAAAAATAAGTATGTACATTCTACATCTGAACTTCCAAAAGTATCGAGCCATCTGCAACATGCAATACTCGACAAAATTGTGGTCAATCGAAATGAAGATATGTACCTACTTTTATGTTTTTGACATAAAAAGTATACCTACTGGTTTTAGTCAGAAAAAGGCCTGTAAAATATACAAAAAAATAGAAGTATTGCTAGTATAATATTCTTATTATTTTTATTCATAAAACATTTTGCACATCGAAGTTAATTTTCCACAATAAAGATAGGTGCGTTCAATTTTCTGTTTTTTACGAGTATAATATATATTTACATTACTACTAGGTCCATCATCCTGTAGCGTTGTAAAATTAGAATGTCAAAGAATTATATTAAATCAATTGGATGTTTCAATTTGATATGTAATAAAAGTGCTACCTCTTAAAAGTAAAGATTATGCTAAAGTTAAGTATGTAGATTGTATCTGAACTTCAAAAAGTATTGAGTCAGCAGCAACATGCAACGGCCGGCAACATTCTTCAATCAGCGTAAGCAGCGGCGGCGCTGGTGAAAAGTAAATAAAGTTGCAATAATGGGAGCAAGTGAGAGGCGAAGGGCGGCTGGAGCGAGTTACACAAGAAGGGTAACAAAACTGTGGCAATGAACTCGCCTGAACCTGAACCTTGCGAACCGCTAGTCGCCGATGGCGCCAGGTGAGCGCAACCTTCGGATGCACACCTGCATTTCTTTCATTTGTAAGGTGTAAACAACCATAGCTTACTATGGAACTCACTTCTTGAGAAGCTTACTTCTAAGAAATACGGAAGTCTATTTATATGCGTGTCTCGACACACACTTGACAGCATATTATTATTATATATTTCACTAAAAATTACCATATACCTAAAATATCAATTATTCCATGAGTATAATCGTGTATTCTTCTCTTTTCATTAATCTTTTTAAGTTTATAAGTTAATATATAATGTTGCTAGTTTCAGAAATGACTAAAATAAATAAAAATAAATGTACTTCTAAACTTTTAAAACAATAAATTAGAACAAGTTTCCACAATTACTGAAAGCCTGACGCTCAGATTTTATCTCCTAGTCTTAGGTATTTTCTATTTGTAAATATATAAATATTAACTGCAGACGATCTTTTCCAGTGAATTAGCTTAGGTGTCAAAAGCGTAAGACGCTAATTTACTGATGAGTTAGAATCTTTCATAAGTTTATCTATTATATAAAAGGCTTCCCTGAGTGACTGACTGACAGACAGCCTACAGCCCAAACCGCTTTAGATATAAACTTGAAATTTGGAACATAGGTACATTGTACGACATAATGGAGCACTAAGGAAGAAAATTATGAAAAATCGATCTCTAAAGGGGTAAAACGGGCCCTTTTCGTTTGTATGTAACTTTTTATTCCCTATACCGAGTGACTTGAAACTTTGTATACATGCTTTCCAAACAAAATAAAAGTTACGTTTTTTCCTGTTTTTCCGAGTTTTCCTCATCTAAAGGGTCAAATAAGGTCCCAAAGTTGGTGAAAAAAGTGTCAATTACATCCAACCAGCTGAACGGTTATGGTTGAAATCTGGTATGAAGGAAGCACACAATATGTTTCAATACAGGAACTAATAATATCCAGGAAAATCTATAGGGTTCCTTAGGGATGGCAAAAATTATTCAGTTTAGGCTACAACCCAAACTGCTGAGGATATAACCTTGAAATTTGGAATATACGTACATCATACGACATAATGAAGCACTAAAGATGAAAAACGTACCCAACTCTAACTTACGGGGTAAAACGGGCCCTTTTTGTTTGCATGTAACTTTTTATTCCCTGTACCGATTGAGATGAAACTTTGTGTAGATGCTTTTGAGACTAAATAAATAATATGGATGTACCTGTTTTTCTGAATTTTCCTTAAAAAGAAATCCTTCAGATTCAGGGGTCAGATACGTCCCAAAACTTCAATGCGTTTTTTTTAAATAATATAGTATCTGGAATAGGATTAAGATAATGATTTATCCTTAAATGGGGCAAAATGGGTCCCCAATAGTTTACGATTTTTTTATTATGTGAGCCAATAGTCTTAAACTTAGCGCATATACGGATCAATATGCGTATTTAACTATGGGATCAACCCTGACAAGCGAAAATTACCTACATTTTCTATACATTTTGTCGCGGGTCAATGAACTTTTTGTGTTGAACAGCTGATTTTATTCACGTGATTTTGGTGTTGATACCATTGTAAAAGTTAATCAAATTATGCGTTATAATAGCATCCTAGAACATGCCTGACGAGTGACGTCTAGATATACACTATGTGTTTCTCAAATAAAATAAGATATAGGTACCTACTTGTGTGACATTTTTTCATTTGCCTGGAAAATTAAATTTCTAATGACTTAATGAAACATGTCGAATACCTGTACCGGCCTTAATTAATAGTGCACTACTGAACATGGGCCTACCCGCGAAGGGTGATTGGGCCATATACATCATGCCGACCGAGCGCGGGTTGCTGAATCCACAAACGACATTGATTTTTTCTCTATGGACGTACCTACGAGTATACAGGTTGTCTCAATGTTTTCCATCAATGAAAAGCCAGTAGTGTGAAATTCCTTACATAGTTACTCATACAATTATTATTATTGGCTCCCTCGGTGTCTCAGTGGTTTGTGACCCTGACTCCTGGGTCATCAGGCATGGGTTCGATTCCCACCCAGGGCAGATATTTATGTGATGATCATATGTGTTTGCTCTGTGTTTGGATGTGATTAATCTATTTTTATTTATTTATTTATTTAACACTTTCTTGCACACCATTTGTACAAAAGGAGGACTTAACGCTAAATAGCATTATCTGTCAGTCAACCTACATGCTTGCAACAAATCACAAGCTTTGCTTAGTTTGGGGTCAAAGACCGTGTGTGAGATTTCCCCCAATATTTATTTTATATGTTTATTTATTATTGAGTTAATTTCAAAAATTAGGCAATGTATCATCCAAAAATTAACGTACTCTGTAATAAGCTTTAGATACATGTAAATTAAATAACCAAATACTGAGACAATGCAGGCCAATTCGTGGGCTATTATCATTTTAGGCAAATACTGATACAATTCAGGCTAAACCGTAGGCATTATCCTTGCAAGTAATATGATAATAGGCTCAATTATGAAGGCGCCATGGTAAATATAATAGCAACATAAAAAGTGTTCTCTCTATCGAATGCTTAATGTGAAAAAGAAACATAATTATGCTAATTAGCTATTATAATAATAATTACGATAGCGCCTTCATAATCGAGCCTAATGCGGGCTTAACCACGAGCTACTATTATTTTAAGTAAGGGCCAAACTGTAGGTTTTTATCATTTTAAGCAATTACGAAAATAACGCGGGCCAGACCGTGGGCTATTATCATTGCAAGTAATACAACAACGCAGGCTAACGGCATGCTATTATAATTTTAAAGATTTTTTAAGACAACGCGGGCCAGACCGCGAACTTTTAGATATTATTATAAGCAAATGCCAAGATAATGCGGGTTGAACCGGGGGCTGTTATTTTAATCAAGTAAGTAGGTACTAAAACAACGTCGGCCAAACTGTGGGTTATTATCATTTTAAGTACCTAAATATTAACACAACGCGGGCTAAACCGCGGGCTATTATAATTTTGAGCAAGTACTAAGACAACACGGGCCAGACCATGGGCTATTATCATTGTAAGTATTATGACAATGCAGGCCAAACAGCAAGCTTTTATAATTTTAAGCAAGTATTAAGACATGCTGCGTGATATAAATAACCATCTTAAACAAGTACTAATAAACGCAGGCCAAACCGTGACCTATTATCATTATAGGCAAATACTGTTACAATTTTGACCAAACCGTGCGCACTATCCTTGCAAGTAATTTTAAGCAAGTATTAAGACAACGCGGGCCAAATCGCGGACTATTAGATAGGTATTATTATAAGCAAGTACAAAGACAACATAGATCAAACCGCGTGCTATTTTCATTTTAAGTAAGTACCTATGTACTAAGACAACGCGGGCGAAGCCGCGGGTTTCAAGCTAGTTGTGTATATTAGCAGTGCGCTAAAATTTTAAAATGATCTCAGCTGTGTAATTTCTTTGAACTTTTAATTCAGACTCAATTATTTATTTCGGTTGTATTTTCCACTGACGTTTTATGACATTTTTTTCTTTACAGTTTAATATTTATGGCAAGCCTGTAATCACACGGTTGAAAACTCAAATACACGATCGTGATACATACATTTTTGCAACATATCAGTTTTACTATAAACCTAACCACTTAGATTAATCATTGGTCTCGCTCGCGGAGCGAGAGCAATTATTAATCTAATCCTAGCTAGTTCAAAAATAAGAACTAGGATTTATTTATTGAAAACCATTCACAAAAATCATGTAAGCTCTTCTTCATTCAATCAATTACTCCATTTCAATCAAGTGTTACAAGAAAATGTTTAATTTATACAAAAGGCCCAATTATGAAGACGTCATCGAAATTATATTTGCTATTTAAATTATTTCTGTTTATTTTTTACTTAAGGCACTCAATAGAGAGAACGGAAGTTGCTATTAAATTTACGATGGCGCCCTCATAATTGGGCTTAAAGTCTGTGAACTTAAAACACAACAACATTTTTACATTCAAATGTATTCTAGGATATCATTGTACTTGTAATTATGATTTTTTTTACAAAGAGAACGACCTTTATGTATTTAATATGTATTTTTTACTGAACAGTTTATAAGTATTTGGTTTAAAACCAATAAAGTAAGTAAACTCGTAAAGGCCGGGTAGCTAGCCCTGGTGTCAGAGGTTTTAGACCCCTGCAGGCCTCTGCCATGACTAAATGGTTTAAACAACTGGGACCAACATCTACAATTATTGCAACCCAATTTTTCTTTTTTAGCAGTTTTAGTGAGTTTGTCTCATAGTAAAATTGTTCATTGTAATGCGAAAATTGATCTTAGACATACTGTACTCAAAATTATATTCCTCCGTCTAAAAATAATACTTCTTATAATCCACACTAAAATGTGTTTGAATTGTAGTAATATTTTCGTTGCAGGCCAACTGTTGCGCAGCACTGCAGCTCGTGTTGTGAGCGGCGCGCAGCGCACGGAAATGTTACTGCAGGCTGCATCGGGCGCAATGCGGAAACTAACCTTTTTGCACCGCCGCGCTCCAACCGTACTTACTATTGATGAGATGATGCGTCTGTGCTCTATGAACAATTAGAAATACTTAATTCATTGAGTTTGAGCGAAAGGTTTTTATTTGGGTCCTTCTTTGATCCAACCACCAGCCTTAGGACGTACAGTGTACACTGCTAGATATAGTGTCGCATCCAGCTCGTTTCTAATTATCTTTTTTATTTGATTAATTTATGCATTAAATTTATAAATATTAAAAAATTTGCTCACTTAACACTAGTTACATATTTAACCCTGTAAGGGCGGCGTCGCATGTATAATTAATTATTTTACAACAAATAAGTTTTATAGTTATGTAAAGTTATAGAAACCATAAAGCAAATAAGAGCTATAACACTCATCATCTGCTTACTTCCGCGAGTCAGAAACATTTTTGTCTTTCTTTATTTACCGCGCTCTTAATTATATCGTTGGTCTGCCTAGTCAGTGGCAGTACTTTTCTGCGCTTCCCAGTAAGTGGTTTCTATTCGAAAACTTTCTTACTTCTCGACATCAATAGAATACTACACATACCTATTGATGATATTACACATAATGTATACAGGCACTACTCATATCACATCACGTAATTTAATGTTAAAAAAAAAGCAGAATAAGTGCAAGTCAGGCTCGCCCACCGAGGGTTCCGTACAAATCATGAAACATGGAAACTAATAACTATTGGGCAAAGCTGGTCATCGATTGTTTACGCGAAAGTGAACTAAATGGCGTTTGTTGTTCCTTAAAACACATAAAAATGGGATATTTTTTTTCGTTTTCCGTCATAATTTGAAAATCAACTAATTAAAAACTTGTTTTAACATGTGATAATATTTTTTTTCATACGATATCCCACATATGATACTATTAGCTCACTTTAAAATTATAAACCTCATTACTTGCATTTATTTTTTGTGGCTAAATTAAAAATGAGCAGTGTTCAGATTTATTCCTATATATGGACTCTGAAACAAAGCTTTGTATTATATTTCATAGTTATAGGTCAACGGGATATATATTTTGATTCCCTTGTGAGTGTCGAATTATTGGGATTTTTGCGACATAAATTTGAATCTAATTTTTTTTTACGAATACAGAACTATTTGATTTTTTTACAACTACAAAAGAGAAGAGACTATAGATTCGGATGTACGGTTTTAATTTCAGCTCATACCTTTACGCGTTCCCGAGATAGAAGGTCTTGACACACGAACGGACAGACGGACCGAAGTACAACAAAGTGATCCTCTACGGCAGTGATGTTCCTGATGGGTACGGCTTTTACCGTATTATACGGCTCTCAGGCCCTCTAAAAATTCAAACAAAAAGAAATACGGCTCGGCTGCTCTTTTAAAGACGTATATTATTTGAAAATCATATCATTTTTTAATTCGGCCTTATTATCAAATTTACCCATACATTTTCACCAAAAATACGACTTTTTTAAGTTGAAATACGGCTAAGCTACTGTTAAATTTACTCGGAGTTTTTAGGCCGCCTGAAGGCCTCTGATATAGTTAACGGTTAAAACAACTGGGACTTAACTGGGACACAATTTAACGTGTCATCCGAGCCACTATAGCGCTCGATGGGATAAGGCCACCCGCGGTCACCCATCCAAATACTGACCGCGCGGAATGTTGTTTAATATCGGTGATCGCTGACAAACACCTTGTCAAACTACGCTACAATCGCTACTGAAATTAATAATTACACATGATCATTTATTAGCAAATTCTAAAGTCTCTCAGTATCAAAGCCACTCAGTCATCTCTGTTAGACAATAGACAATCCGACATGAAAAAAATATAAATACAGAAGAAAAAGTTTTGCACTTTGATTATTCTAACAAAAATAAAAAAGTACCCCAGCACTAACAAAAATCTTCCCCACACTAAACTCATCTGAAAACCTAAATTCATCGCGAGATTAACTTAATACATGGAGCAGCGTCACAATATATTACAATTAAGTCTTATTTTAACATTAGCCTCATTGCATGACGAAAAAAATAAAATTAATGGCAGTAACTGTGTAAAAAGGCGAGGAGTACATTGACATTTCGTCACAGAAAAAGTTCTTATACAAAAGACATCAACGAGCGCGCGCCGGCTCAAGCCTTGCGCCTGATTGCTCCATAGACATAATAAATATGTAGACTTGTAATACTTACATATGAGTTAAGATCTGTATGTACTACACGTCAGTTTCTCACAAAATGGCTGCCATTACACATTACACGATAAGATAACATTTAATGACTTGTTTTGATGTCATAAATATATAGTTCGTATATTGTATATGTTGTAAAGCTTATTTGATTAATATAATTTGTTTGAAATATTTATTGTCACTTATAATTTTATAAACATTTTTCTATAATAAGAAAATAAATTAATTTAATGAAGATGTATTTTCCACACTTCCTAAGTAGGTACATAAACGCACCTAGTAAATTCTGCCAAATGCTGAATTTCACAAAAATATTGTCTCTGCTTCTGAACAAATTATGGGGGAACAGCAGGTGTCCAACAATATATGAAAAAAAGGTGTGAATCGTGTGACTCTTTTTTTCTTTCTTTGATGGCTTACTCACACATTTTTGTGCTGATTCCGTTTTACTCCTGCCAAACTAAATGTTGGACTTGAATCATTTTTTATTTTGATGCATAAATGAAGGGCGGCGTTAATTACATAATATAGGTTAATTAGTACCTATTACAGATTATTTTAAAATAGAAATACAGTTATTAGATTGATTAACATTTCATGTATCAACACAGATATTTTTGGAGTTTAATAATGCGTTTTGTTTTACTATGCAACACTTCTAAATAGGGCTGAAGAAATTTAAGTAATTAATATGATCATATGTACGAGTAATAGTTATAAATATAGAAGATAGAGTTTTCACGTGTTATTTATTTATTTTATGAAACACAATTGTATTTTCATTATATGGTGTGTCTGTGTATATGTCCTGTATTTTATTCTATACCAAATACCGCTGGGCAAAATTAAATATCATACTAAACATAATTTGGTTTATCACGAGTAATTTTAAAACACTTGTACATTTTTGAAGAAGTCGTCGCAAGTCAAAACATTTAATAAGATCTTTCTCACGTTTTAAATATCTTAAAATGAATCTTAATGATGTCATGTTTCTCATACTCGTAATATTTGCATTTAAAGTCGAGATGTATAAAGAGCATTGTATTTTCGTCATAATGAGAGGTAATTGACATTTTATTAGCTAAGACACCTAACAAAAATGGAAGGTACGAACTCATATTTGCAACTATTTGAACTTTATAATAGCGTGAGAAGTAAATTCGTTACTATTAACAGTACTTTACGTAAGTTATGCAGAAATAATTTGATACTTATATTTTAGGGTTCCGTACCCAAACAAAGGTTAAAAACGCAACCCTATTACTAAGACTCCGCTGTCCGTCTGTCTGTCACCAGGCTGTATCTCATGAACCGCTATAGCTAGAAAGCTGAGATTTTTACAGATTATGTAATTCTGTTGCCGCTATAACAACAAATACAGAACAAAATATATATTTATGGAGGGCTTCCATACAAGAAACTTGATTTTTAGCTGGATTTTAGCCACTCTGTATGAATATTGGTAACAGGTAGATGCTTTAAAAATTCACAGAATATTCAGTAGTATATTCACTTCAATAACAAATACATAATTAAATTAAAATAAAATAAATATTTAAGGAGGGCTCCCATACAGTGCGGAAATCTAGGTGCGCGAGCCCGACTCGTACTTGGACAACCAACTAATGAAAAGTTGGATCAAACTTGTAGTTTGAAATAAATGTACTTTTATACTGAAAAATATCATATCTACTTTCTAATTTCAATATCTAGCTATTTTTTTTCTTTGCTCTTTCAACATGCGCTGCTGTACTGTAAGTAGGATAAATTTTAATGATTATGTAAATAAATAGACAAATGAACGTGTAAAAATATAAGACTAAAAAAAACGAGTGAAACCACAAGGCGCACCTTATCTCCTTATGTCAGATACTAACGTTTATCTCACTCTTATACATATTTATCAGTGCAAATAATAATTGATAGGTAGGTAGGTATAGCTGGTATCAAGCGACAGTTGGCACTCACTCGCAAACTGAGGTTCTGGCGGCCACAGGTCACTGACCCCCCGACTTCGTCGATAAAAGTAAAACTAAAAATATGTTCCTCAATTCACAACTTTTATTACAAAATATTGTCGCATCGAATATGAGTTTACTCAAGTGGTAGCTTGTGTGCCTACATTGTGCTATTTGATGCCTTGCTTGCTACTCATTCCTATTTTTATCTATAAATGCTTTTACGTGTTTGCATTTAGTTTATTTGTTTGTATGTGTTGGTACATATTAACACGCATTACTAAATTTAAATTTTTAGCCATACAAATATAGAGATTATGATATTGACTCAAAACTCTATACATATGTACATTTTTTTGTTTTTATATTAACTATAGTTTCAAGTTACTGTTAAGTTAGAGTTGTTCTATTATTCGTTCCATTTCTGAAAAGAAGGAAACATAATTATAAAGTTTGACAAACGTCAACGTTATCAAATTTCGATAATTTGTTTTGTTCATATATTGCTCGTAAACATTAACCGGGTGGTCTCAATACGACTGTTGTCAAGTAAATTTTCATTTCATTAGATAAAAAAGCAAAGAAGCTTCCAATATAACAGAGAGCGTGGATGAAAAGTGAATCAACCTGACGATTGGTAGCGCCGTAGCGCGGCCACTCGCGTTCGTTCACCTCACAAATTTTCGTTTCGTTGGTCGCGCCGATGTGTGCGTGTCCACCTCTCTCCCTTCCCCTCCTGTACCCCTCCATTGCCCCCCATTCTGCCAACTTAGATCACGACTAGGCACAAACACGTCATTGTTCAAACAAACGGACAAAAAGCCCAATACTACAGTCCCCATCACGATGCGAACCCAGATCAATTTGTTTTCAGACAACATCAATCACGCCATCTGACATCAGAATGAGTGTCAAAAGTGTTATGAGGTTATGTTGAGCAATCTTTTAAAAAAGTTCCAGAATAATATAGATAGATGTAATATAAGATCCTCTCCTTTGAACGAGTACAGTGATCGACGGATGTGCCGCGCAAAAACATCGCGCTTGGCGTGCGATTTTTTAGTTATCATATTTCTGGTATTTCCTGTTTCTGTTTGAAAATTATGAGTTAAATTGAGAGTGGGGCTAGAAAAGGCTTTGTTGATTCAAATGGATCGGTGTTGGTGCAGCTAGGCCTTGTCAATGACCCCTATTTCGCCACCGCAGTCGCGAGAGGTCGCCGTTTCGCGTCGCCGCTCGCGCTGCCCGCATCTGCTGAAATTATAGACCAGCTTATAAAACATTTATGTTTTGATGATGGTATAATATAACTACAATGCGTATGACGTAATATCAACGTCGCGGATCTTTGAATAAATCGGCTATCTGTATCGAATGCCATTATTTTGTAAGAATGTGGCACGAGCACAACGCTTGTTGTTAGGTGTAAGCCTAGAGTCTTAAGTGATAATAATGGTAAAATATTTTTTGATAAATATTCCGGATACGGAATCAATTATTTTAGTTTTATTATGAAAAATACAAGAGTACATAGGCTAATGTAGTACTCTACACGGCTATCTATATATTTTATAGGCTTTTCATAGCTATATAGACATGAGTCATTCTGTTACAGGAATTACAGTTGTAGCTTTTGAACATTAGCCGTGACTGTTGGTAGGATAGTAAGTGGTACCTTCTTGGTATTCTTATTTGTTAATTGTGTGAAATAAGATTAACAAAGTATTATAAAAATGGGCTCATCTGAAGCTTAAAAGTGTTCCCTTTAAACGATAGAAGAGGAAAGGAGGAGGAAAGAAATAATCAGGAGAGTAAACCCTAATGAGAAGATTTTGATTGAACAAAAATAACTGTGTAGATACACAAATCAATGAAACAACAATATGAATTAATCAAAGCATTATCATCACACCATCTAAATATCGGAAGTCGGAATGCCGACTTATTATAAATAATGAGTCATCAGGACGATCTGTCTCAATGAATGCGATTGTTAATACCGAACAACGGTACGTCCACGACATATTAAACGTTGCGAATGTAGGTACTCCACAGATGGCGAAGATAAAGTCATGGTGACGGATTGATAGAATGACAATTTGGTGAGTAGGCCAGGTACCGCGGAAGACACCGGTCGCGGTTCACACTGGTTCAACGTGACACTTTCCGACGTCATAAACAACTTTCCTACTAGCAATGCGCTCGCGCACTGCGCGCCCGCGCCACTTGCGACGCCAGCGCCACACGCTCCGCCGGAGAATCACTGCGCCACTTTTCTAGAAAAATAATTAATTTATACTACGCCAATGACTTTTCTTTACATTGCAGTGGAGCTGCAGCGTCGCACGACACTAGTAGTAGACTTTCCAATAAGCTCTACTTTTAACACGCTGCAACGAGAGAAATCTTGTAAGAAAACTTCTGATGACAAATTATTGCATCATATTCTATGATTTAAATCCAGATGAAAATAATCAATCATTACCATAACATATCACATCTAAAACACTAATCAATTATATCATTTTATAACACTACGTAACATAAGCTAAAACTATATTATCTACTACTACATAAAAAGCAATCGGATCATTCACAGACCTTTTAAGGTCCAAGATAATCCAAATGCTTAAAGCTTATACTATAATTGTAGAACAGGGGAAAATTTAAATCATCGACAATTTAAAAAATCTATCTAACTAACACAATCAAAAGTACATATATTATTATTTTTACGGCACTATTCTAAACTATATACTACATTGAAAAATCAATTGAAGTTACCCTACCAATGTAGTATTGCAATGTAATATCTGTACTTACAATCTACATGGACACATTTTTGTAAATTTGTTTCATTTACATTCTAAAAACTTTTATCATCCCTAGGCAATTAACACTACATTATTTTCAAAATATCATCACCAAGTTGTAAGTTCTAAAGGATCTGAAGATATCTCTATAAATATAATGTCTCAACAAATATGTACATGCAACTGTTTCTGGTTGCTGCCATAATTTAAAACTATGACATAAAATTTCCTTTTTCGTAGCTAATTATGAGAAATAGTTATAAAAGTGGACTAAGTGCGAGTTGCACTCGCGCACAAAGGGTTCTGTACCTACCGTATGGGAGTCTCTTTAGTCATCTTAAGTGACTACCTGTTGCCGTTATAACTTTCGAGCAAAAAACGACAAAAAAAAACTTGTTTTTGTTTGGAAACCCCCTCATAAATATATATTTTATTCTGTTTTTAGTATCTGTTTTTGGCTGTGGGGTGCCGGCAGAGTAGAATAGCACCCCCTTCTTGCACCAGGTGTCGTAAGAGCCGACTGAGGTACTACGGAACCGACATATGGCGGTATAACCATCCGGAACAGCGTAGCTCAAGTTTAACAGGGCGGGGATGGGCCGCAGCATCCCCGTCGCGAGAGCTACTCACTGCGATTGTCAACATGCTTGCCCAGCGCGGCAATTATGGGCGAAATCCCCCCTACATGATAGCACAAAATAAAACTAGGCCCCCAGTCCCCGGCAGCTCCGCTAGTCCTGGTTCCGGCAGCGACCACGCTACCGGCGGAGCAAGGGGTGCTAAGAATCCCCGGCAGAGATCCGGCTGCCATCCCAACCGACGACGACTGGCCCTGGCAACATATAACGTGCGCACCATGAGGACTGATGAGAAGATTGCGGAACTGGAAGAAGAGTTGAGTAGGTTGCGATGGGATATTATGGGGTTATCTGAAGTCCGTAGAGAGGGCGAGGGCACGATAACCCTGAAATCCGAAAACCTACTATACTACCGGGAAAGTGACCAACGATCCCAACGGTATGTATGAGGACGTAATTGGGCCATACATACGTCTAAGACCCGCTTCGCGGTTGTTACGAGAGACTTCAAAGCAAAGTTAGGCAAAAAAAGCGATGATGAGTTGAGTATGGGGCAATTTGAATATGGGCAACGGAACCCCAGGGGCCCGAGGTTGGCAGACTTTCTGGGGCAAGAGGAATTCTTAATGATGAACTTTTTCTTCCAGAAGCCACCTCACAGGAAATGGGCCTGGATGAGTCCCGACGATACCACGAGAAATGAGATAGACTTCATCATGACTAGCGAGAAACGGATATTCGACGATGTCTCCGTGATCCACAGGGTAAAAACCGGCAGTGATCACAGAATCGTGCGAGGCGAACTGAATTTTAATGTTAAACTCGAAAGATCCCGTCTGATGAAATCTACGCTCCGACCTACTCGTGCCCACATACAAAACCCCGAGAACTTTCAGCTCGAGCTCTCAAATCGCTTTGCTTGCCTGATTGATTTCTCTATTGGGCAAAGCCAGTTGACAAAGCTGAAGAGAGAAGAAGATGGCAGTATATCGACGACCAAGGCAGAGGTATTGGAGGAGATCGAAAGGTTCTACGGACAGTTATACGCCTCGGTAACAAAGCCTGTAAACAAGAGCCAAGCTGACCCGACACTTCACCGGAGACATCCCGGACATCAGCTTGTACGAGATTAGAATGGTCCTGGACCAACTTAAGAACAACAAGGCGCCGGGTGACGACGGAATCACTTCAGAGCTTCTGAAAGCGGGTGGAACGCCGGTACTAAAAGCCGAATCCAGCTCGGCTGGGCAGCGTTCGGAAAATTGCGTAACATCTTCTCGTCTGACATACTTCAGTGCCTCAAGTCTAAAGTTTTCGACCAGTGTGTGTTGCCTGTAATGCCTTATAGCACAAAAACGTGGTCTCTCACTATGGGTCTCATTAGTAAGCTCCAAGTAGCCCAACGAGCCATGGAGAGGGCTATTCTCGGAGTTTCTCTGCGAGATCAAATCAGGAATGAGGAGATCCGTAGAAGAACCAAAATTACCGACATAGCTCAGCGGATTGGCAAGTTGAAGTGGCAATGGGCAGGGCATATAGCGCGGAGGATTGATGAGCGATGGGTTCAAAAAATTCTCGAGTGGAGACCACGTACCGGCAAGCGCAGCGTAGGGTGTCCATCCACAAGGTAGACGGATGACCTCATTAGGACCGCAGGATCACGCTGGGTGCAAGCCGCTATCAACAGGTCGTATTGGAAATCATTAGGGGAGGCCTATGTCCAGCAGTGGACGTACTATGGCTGAAATGATGATGATTTGTTTTTATCACAGAAATGCATCTTCTATGAAAATTTCTGGTGTCTAACTATCAGGGTTCATGAGTTACAGCCTGTTAACAGACAGAACGACAGACTACGGAGTCATTACTAAGACTCCGTTCCATTTTTACCCTTTGGGTTCAGAACCCTAAAAATGGACCAAACTATATTAAATGGACCAAAACATCATGAGTAGGTAAATCAGAAGTTCTCGAGTAGGCACCTGGTCCCGACAAGCGCAGCATAGGACGTCCGTCTCGACGTAGGACGGGGGTAGACCGTACACCGTACCGACAAAGTAGACCAAAGACTTCATTAAGACTGTAGTATCGCACTGGATGTAAACCACTCCCAACCGGTCTTATTGGAGATCCATAGAGAATCATGTCAAGAAAAATGTCCTATGGCTGATGGATGGATGGAACACTGATGAAAAAAAATATTTCTCTATACAACTTCCTACATATTGCCCAGCAGTGAATGTATTAAGGCTAAATTAATATTGTACCACAAATATGTACATTTAATGTTTATTTGTTATACTTTACGGTGTTATATTTCTTCTCAATATAAATTACGTATCACGTTGTTTGACCGCGATGGAGTCCTAAACTACTAAACCGATTTTGACCAAATTTTGCACACTATTTACAATTTGATACAACTTGAGAAATAGGTTAGTTAATATCTCAATTTATAATCGCATTTATTTATTATATACCTACTTTTAAAATCTGTCCGTAGCGGGGCGAAGCCGGGATGGGCAGCTAGTAAGTATATATTTAGAATACAAATACGATTACAGTATTTTCAAAAATGATGTTGAGGTACCTGCGTTGGTCCCTTCGAAACGATGCATTACACAAGTGGCTATTAAACATGACAGTGTACATTTTGACTATGCCGAGCCTGCGCCACGGGATTCCGGGATCATAACGGGACCCGACCGTCTTTTTACTTTTTTCAACCTCGAATATTCAGAGGCATGCGTTCACTTTTAATGATGGCTCGTTTTTAGGCTCTACAAGCTTTTCTACGAGTTGAATGGTGGTTGGTATGCGCTATTGCTTTTGAGATTTGAATCATTTTAAAGTATAAGTTGAGCTCAAAAGTATATAAATTGTAATACAAAAATGTTAAAATCGTTACTTTAATATTCAAGCTGACTTTACATCTAAGCGCTATCGTGGCTCGGATGTCATGTTAAATTGTGGATCTTAGCCATGTTGAGCTTCAGGCGGCTTAAAAATTCTGACACCAGGGCTAGCGGCGGTTACTAACTAATTATTACTACTAAAGACATACATAAGAGTATATGACGATCGCATAGTTTTAGTTCTGAAAAAGGCAGGTCAGTTCCTGATATATTTTAAATTGATTTGCTTTGTAGCTTTATTTTTTTATAGTTTTCTACATTTACATTATAGATTGGTTCCTTTTACGCTAATGGTTTAAAACGATAAATCTTATATGATAATTATAATTAATAATGATAACAATTGCTATCATTCTTCTTCAAAATATAAATCAAATACTAACTTTTTGCATGGCATATATACGTTGCATAATAAAAACAAAAAGCAAAGCAGGTACCTAACAATACGTTTTTGTCCACCAAAATGCATTTCCTATTGATTTACGATTTTGTAACAGAAACAATAAATAGCCAGCAGCAACTTTGTGGTCAAACTGACGGTCTTTTGTTAACAAGCCCTTTGTTCAAATAACGGGAGGGCTGCGTGTGACGTCGCTTTTGTGACGTCACTAGCTGGACTTTTCAAAATGCACTTTTGCCGTCATACGGGGCTAACAGTTCCTGTCGTAAACCGGGACCTATAGTAATAGCCTTTTGAGCCATTTCTCAGAACGAACGGACCTCAGAACAAAACATTTGAAAGATATATGACGAGTCATTATTCTCCGGGCTGTGACCAATTTGAGGTTGAAATACAATATTATCTTACTTATTTTTTTATCTTCAAACAGGATTAAACATTTGTTTGAAACGACAGTTTTAATTGTTATTGTGGTTAATAAAACATCGGTCACTTTATTGCAAAATTATTGTTAACAACTTTGTCCTCGCATTTTGGGGAATTGGAAAGATGAAATAAACAACACACTACCTGCAAATGAATCATTATAAAATTAAATTCTCTAACAACAGTTGGATGCAATTACAAAAATAAAATGCAAATTATTTGCCACGACATTCCATGGTCATATCACCTGGTAACTATTCAAAATCGTAAATAAAAATAAATGTTTGTCGGCCAAAATTATAGTGCTCCTGCGCATGATATATTTTAATATAATTTAATTCTTCCTTATTCCTTTTTATCATACTTTATAATCATAGCATGATTCAGATTTTACTACATGTTTTATTAATAAAATATTAACAATCGATGTCAAGCAAACAATTGCACATCTTGCAAGTGTTAGACTATTCCTAATACGTATGTCGGTTATTTATTAAGCCCAACATAATTATTTTTAGCTGCAAATATTTCCTAATCCAAGAATAGTAGATTATGTACCAAGAGAACCAAGTCGTTTCTTACGTCACGGGCGACATATTGGACCCTGAGCGTAGCGAGGGACTCTATCTACAGTTAGCTCCCGAGCGTAGCGAGTGTGTTTTAAGTTCATTCTTATTTATATTATAATAATTATTTAGAGTCCTGAGTGAAGCGAGGAGTTCAAGTTGCCCAAGACGGACACAGACTTGGTTCTCTACTTTTCATACTTCCTGCGAGAAAATAAATCCCAGGAATATAAGTAATACTAAGTAAGTAAGTTCGTATAGGCCGGGTGGCTAGCCCTAGTGTCAGAGTTTTTGGGCCGCCTGTAGGCCTCTGACATGGCTAAACGGTTAAAACAACCGGGACGACTTAAACAATTATTAAAACAATTTAACGTGTCATCCGAGCCACGGTAGCGCTCAGTCGGAAAATGCCACCCGCGGTCACCCATCCAAATACTGACCGTGCGGAACGTTGCTTAGTAATAAGGGTGGGCCAATAATTTTTGCAAATTGCAACACTAAATTTCTCGAATACCGTTGGAGGGAGGGGTGCGCGGGTGGCGGGAAACTATGCGTCGCTACATGCAATTTTAGTCACAATGGAGCGCTTCACGGGACAACAGCGTGCTTTTTGTGTTAAACAATTTTACAAAAACAACGATTCCTACGTTACTGTACGACGCCTGTTTACGGACGAGGCCCACTTTCACATCAACGGGCACGTGAATAAGCACAATTGTCGATATTGGAGCAGGGAAAACCCTCGCCTTAAACACCAAAAGCCACTTCATTCACCTAAAACGACAGTATGGGCTGCCATATCAGCAAAGGGCATAATTGGTCCGTATTTCTTTGAAAGGAAATAATGTAACTGTGAATTCAGCGGAATACGTCAAGATGTTGCGAGAGTTTTTGACGCCGCAGTTGCATGAATTTCAAGGATACAACAGCAGGACCTGGATGCAACAAGATGGAGCAACATGCCACACGTCAAATGTGACTTTACCGGTAGTCAAAGAAATGTTTCCGAATAAATTGATTTCTCGCAGAGGTGATATTCCATGGCCTCCGAGAAGCCCGGATCTTACACCATGCGATTTTTTCTTATGGGGATACCTGAAAAGTCGAGTCTACCTTAATAAACCGACGAATATATCCCAATTAAAACGAAACATCCACGACGAGATAGCCGCGATCCCCCGCAGCATGTGTCAGCGAGTTTTCCAAAGTTTGCGTAGTCGATTGCTAGAGTGCCAACGACGAGACGGTGCACATCTCGACGATGTCATTTTTAAAAAATAAATTTCATTAAATTTTCAAAACGTTAAAAATATAATCAACAAAATAACAGTTGTAGTTTTATTTCTATTCATGTTTTAAAAGTGCAAAAATTATTGGTATACTTCATAAATTAAAAAAGTGTTGGCACTTACTAGGCGACTCGGTATTGTTCACAATAAAATAAAACAAATTAGAATGTACCTGCAAATGTTCATAGAATCGCACACAATCCATAATAAAACAGAGAATATAAATACGTACTACGTGAAAAACATGAGGCCATCTCATCATGGCATTGAAAAGGAATCAAATGGAATTGCCCTAACGACGAGAAAAACCTGCATACCCACCGCACATAATATAGCGGATTAGTGTTGTTACTACCACATTACACTTATCGATTTCCCCGTACCTATCGATAAAACTATCGACACAAATTAATTTAAGCCGAATCAAACATAATGGCAAACTTTTATTTAAAAAATGACACATGTCAAGGTTGCAGCTGTCATATTCAAAAATCCACACTAGAATGGCAGGACGAGTTTTTTGGCTGGAACGCGGAAAAGTCATGTCGCCTCATTGTATTATTTTGTTAAAGTTGTGTTTTTATCAGTGATAATTAGTGAAAAATTGTGGTATTTCATTGATATTGATATTTCATCTCCATTTGATTCCTTCCTCAATGCATCATGGCCTAATTCCCGGCTTAAATGTTCTAAGTTGAGAAATTTTCGTTTAAGTTTAAATCACTACTCCCTAGGGAGATTTAAAATCTAAATTATTGACCTGCCTTAGGCACTCTAGATTGTGTTAAGATGACAATGACTCGTTTTACGTTGAGACTCTACGACATGTAATGGTAATTTTCGAGTAAGCGGTTAGAAAAGTTTTTTACACTTTCTGGTGCGAGAGTTTTTGCGTAGCGTTTTCTATAACCGACGAACAAAATCCCATTTTTTAGGAATTCTATTGAAATGAGCCAAAAAGTATGTTCCTCATTGGCAAAGACCAGATGCCAAATAAAATTAAACGAAAAATTACATTAGCGGTAGCGGTACGAGTATGATGGTATAGATTGTGAGCAATTCAATTAACATACCACATATGCGTGCAAATGTCGTTTTTTTACAAATTCACTGTTACTCCAGTCACAAAGGAAAGGGTTAATAGAGTGGGCGCAAAAAGCCTGTGATTATTTAACCCATATCCGCTGTTTGGGACCAATCCTGAGCATATGGTCCCGTAACCCTTTGGCCCCGTTATACCGCGTTTGTTTAACAACAGTTGCGTCATGAATATAATAGATTAGATTTTTTTGGTTAATGTTTGATGCAGGAGGCACCAGGTGAAGTCATTCAGATAATAGGTTAAAAAATCTTAATAGATGCATACGTATAATCGAGAGATATTTTTTGATAGACGAAAATAAATTGAGATGTTTGGTATTAGTCAAATTTTATGACCATTATTTATTTATTTTGCCTATATTTTTGTCGGATGGATCAGTGTGCAACTGTGCATATTACATCTACCTAAGTATTACATACTAATTTTTATTATATATATACCGCACAAGATACATAATGAAAGGAAATTGACAGGTTTTCTTGAGAAAATAACTGTTGACAATAAGGACACCATTCATCTTTAATATATATAAATCTCGTGTCAGAATGTTTGTCCTCAATGGACTCCTAAACCACTTAACCGATTATAATAAAATTCGCACACCATGTGCAGTTCGATCCAACTTGAGAGATAGGATAGTTTAAATCTCAAATTATAGTCGCAATTTTAATTTATTTAGCCACAGCAACGCGTGGCCGGGCAGCTAGTTTTGATATATAAACCAAACACAACTAGAAATTGGTAGCTGCCAGTTGGCAGTGATCTCATTTTAATGGCTTTAGTATTTGGATTATCTTTAGACCTTTAGGCCTATGGATGATCCATTTGCTTTTTATGTAGCTCAAGTGTGTAATACAATATGTACTACCTACTTAAGCTAAAACTACTAACTTAGACTACTACTACATACAAAGCAATTAGATCGTCCACAGACCCTTAAAGATCTACAGATAATCCAAATGCTTAAGCCGGCCAGCTGGCAGCGTGCCCAGCATGCTAGCAGCATTGCTACACTGAATCGGAAAACACGTTGAGCCAAATAAACAGAAGTATTTAGCATTATTGTATTAGGTTGTAGTTAATAAAGGCACTTGCCATAGAAAATAAAAAACCGAACAAGTGCAAGTACTCGTAAGGCTCGCACATTGAGGGTTCCGTACAAATCCAGAAAATTTCACAAAATTGGGAAGTAAGTTGTTAAAATCTCTATACCTTACATGATACGATTTACTCACTTTGAATTTCGAACTCATATTTTGTGAATTTCGAGGCCCTATTTTTTGTGATCTAAATAAAAATGTACAGTTTTCAGATTTATTCCTATATGTGTACTCTGAGACAATGCTTTTCGCCAAATTTCATAGTTCTATGTCAACGGGAAGTACCCTGTAGGTTTTGATTTTTGTGAGTGTCGAAATATGCTGTTTTTTACGTCATAAACGGGTCTAACTTTTTTAAACGATAACTGAGAAGTTTTTCTTTAACACAAGTGCAAGACACCATAGATATACGTATATAGTTTTATTTTCAACTCGATATCTTTACGCGTTCTCGAGATAAAGAGTCTTGACATACACACAGACGGACAGACGGACAGACGGACAACAAAGTGATCCTATAAGGGTTCTGTTTTTTCCTTTTGAGGTACGGAACCCTAAAAACTGGAAATTAGAATACATTTGAGTAATGAAGAGCATCTGAGATAATTATTTTCACTTTTCGCCTTAAGCGCGTGTAGTCGAGAGAGCGGGCGCCGCGCGAGGTGTCGCTGGTTCCTGGAAGGCACGCTTTCCACGCTGCGCTTGCACTGCATCTTCCCGGGGAAATGCACGCGGGTTCGTTGCACTTACAAACTCATAACCCCCTTTCTAAAGCGCCGATCCAATTATGTGCACTTTCGCAAGCCGCTACTGTCACTCGCCTAGATACGGATAGGAAACTCGATGCGCTTGCGTACCCACCTGCTTGACTGTGACCCTTTGCGCCATGCGCCACACCATCGTGCCAGAGATGCACATCACTTAAGGATAACATGATAACTGATAATTAATTATATTAAAATAGCAGTTGGGAGTAATATGGAGCACTTCAACTTTCTAATGCTGGTATGACTTTCCATAAAAAAGCTACATAACAATTCTCAGCACCACCTGCTTCAGAGTTCTTTCACAGGTCATTTCAGCTCACCGCAATAAAAGGACTCATACACATATTGTTTAAGAATGGAGTTTTCATGTCGTATGGTTATTTTCTGGCTTATTTTTATCACAAACATATGGGACTTATTGGAACACTTCTGTAGCTAAATTTATTCTATAGCAGTTCTCTTACTATCCAGTTTAGTATTATGTAGTTCATTATCAAATTTATCAATTGAAAAAGAGGTAAATGGTGTCAATTCCATATTTTTTATAAATAATAGATACAATTTGGTACGGTCGCTATTGGACATTGGGCACCGGTGTATACTTACATCTAACATAATTTGGACTCAGTGTTACGCATTAATTAACTGAAAAAATCGCAGACAGAGCAGTAAATAGAGCAACGTAGAAATCGATAAGAAAACGAGAATTATTCCGGAGCGTTCTCATCCGAAAAATATTTTCTTACATGTGTGTAAGCTGAAATATACCACTGGTTTGATGCACACACTGTAAAAGAAATGTCTTGACGAGTTGTAATAAGGCTTTTTTCTAGTGATTTTCGTAAAAAGATAGGCATATACAAGTTCTTCACGTGCACGTATAACAATACATACTATGACGCTTTTATAAGATTTTGGAAACATCAAGATTCCTCAAACTAAAAAAATCATCCCAAACAGGACTAAGAGTTTTCCAAATGTTTTTAAATTATATGAGGTACTAAAGAAGTGAGCCGTGGTGGTCTAGTGGTGATGGTACCCGCCTTACAATCCTGAGGTCATGGGTTCAAATCCAGGTCCCATACCAATGAATTCCTTGGAATTTATAAACGAAATTTCACACCACTGGCTTCCCGGTGAAGGAAAACATCGTGAGATAACCTGCATACGCCCGTAGAAGAAATTCGAGGGCTTATGTGAATCCATCAACTCGCACTGGGCCAGCGAGGTGGAAATGGCGCAATCACCTTTGGTGGGTTGGCCTACGTCCTACAGTGGAGTGTTAAAAAAGCTGGTACAGTACTAAAGAATTGAGATAAATTTAAAGACAATTCAAATCATAACATTATAACAAAACCCTCGGTAGATTTCCTGGGGAAATCTGTGCGAAAACACGTATTTATAGGATAGGAAAATAGTAAGGTGAACACTAAGATACAATAGAATATCTCTATAGAAATGCAGCAGTACCTAACGAATATTGGCCCACTATCCACGGACTTCACTGATGAAAATCATGTAATTACTTATTTCTGCCCTTCCATTTTCCTATTTCACGAGACCCAATATCGCTATTTTTTCAGAGCTTGCGTGTATTAGAGGTCTAATCCCTATACGTATCTAACCACCCAAAACATCTGTTTTATAGGCCTGTATTAGAGATCTTTCAATCATCTATATCTAGGGTTGAAGTTGAAGGATTAACTTATTATCTTCATTGTCCTATAGCAATCATATTTCTATGTTTTATCAATGATTAGAGTAGGTGCTGATTATTACTTATTTTTGATTACAAAAAAATAATGTTTTATGTAAAATATTTAGGGAGTACGCTCCGTACAACAAAATCACTACATTTTTGCGGCTACAATCTTCGGACGCCAATGAAAACGAGACAGGTCATTGAACCCGAACCATGCAACTTCCGACACTCACGCAGTTTCATATCGCATCTCATCTCCAGTCTCCGATCGACATCAACATTGAAATTATTTGCACGCAACACACAGGTTTTTATGCTAACAGCTACTCTTACCATAGACTTGGAAAAACTGCACTTCAGTCTAATAGATACAATTACGTTTATCTTTTTTTTTTATCTAGCTAAATCAGCAAATCGGTCACAAACGTACCTGCTTTCTTAAACTACGAGCACATAGCTATTTTTAGAAAGCCGGCCCTTCTGCAATTAGATTTTGTCATTCATTTGCATTTTATCATGCTACAGTGTAACGAGTGGCAAGAGTCGTTATCACTTTTTTCTAGTGATGTGCCACATAGGGACGGAGACTAGACTAGCTGAACTTGTCATGAGTGATTGCAGAGAGAATATTGGAGGGGATTAGAGTGCAATGACACACTTACCTACTGCAGAGTGCAGGCGAAATGCAACAGTGGCGCGTCGTCGCGCACATCTGCGGATATACATCTACCGCGACCACCACGGAGAGACCCTCGTCGTCCCTCTAAGACAACACACTCGAAGACATAACGAGAGGTGTTTAGCAAAATATTGGAGCTCTACTTACGTTGGTCAAGTTATAAATCACTGACGCTTCGGAAAAGTGGAATGACGTCCGCGCGGCCATGCGGTTTTCACTCACCAGCACGAACTTAGAGAGAAATGGAAAAACGTGTTAATTTTACATCGCCTACTGAGAAAGAAGGCCGACTTTTATCTGAGCTGGAAATAAGATACTTTGTACCACATCAATAAAAATGATCTTGCTGTATGCACTTTTCTAATTATTTTGGAAAACGTAGCCTGATATGTCTTATAAATGATAGGCACTTTTACCTTGCGCTTAAACAACACCCTAATAGTATTTCATTTGAACATATTATACAGATAAATTAATTTCATTGATAATTCCAGCAGAATATAATAGACGGTCAATGCAGCAGTTTTTTACCAAAGAAAATAGAAAACATTATGGATCACAAGATTTCAGTTAACATTAAAGTCGGCATAAATTGGTCAGCACTTCCTACTATTTATAAATCAAAGAAGTCAAATGATAATGTAAATAGGCCATGCTGAGCATCATTTCAACTATTTGAAATTATTTCAATGAATTTCTGCTGAATAAATTCGAAAAGTATTAAATACTTTTTCTTCATCTACACTCTACAAGATGTAATAACATAATTTAACAGAAATTAAGTCTACATCTATCTAGCTCTATATCTTAATTGCCTAATATATATAAGTCAATATATAAGAAGTGTCCTAATACCTGCTAAAACGTATTTTTCTTACATCTTAATTTGAATTTTAATAACTGGTAAATCTTTTAATTATAATGGTTAATGTCTATGTACAATTGACAGAAATACTACGTTTTCATGTAAATTTTAAATTATCACACATCACATCGCAATAACAATCTGTTTGAGTATTTGATACCTATACGTCTACCTAGATAAGGTACTTTAACGCTTTGTTAAACTTATGCAAATTGATAAGATAAGAGCGAATAGCTCGCTAACAAATATTCAGAGATTCTCGCTGATTAATTCAGTTATCGTTATCGGTGTCTAATTCGTATTCCACCCGTGACAGCTAACAACAATAGGTGCTAATATGATAGTGCAATGTCAATGCAACTGCACTTGACACCTCTTGAGGTCAATGGCAAACTCCACGCGGGTCGTGGGTTACTGCGACAATGCTTCTTGTAGTAGGCAAACATTGTAGTAATTAGTGATTAATAGAACCAAATGACGGGGAAGACCATAGAAGGCAGGAGAAATTAGATGTCGTGTAGTACAGGGAGGTAAAAATTCTGGCCGGGGACCGCGAGAAGTGGAAGTTTCTCTACCGACAAGAGCCGAGCTCTTAAATTATCAATGAAGATCTAAATTAATACTAAGGCCCAGATGGATTATGTACATAGCAATAGTAATACTTAGGCATCGTCCTCATACCAGCCGTAAGATAGACACTGCTGAACATAGACCTGCTTCACACTTCGCTACATATTTCCAATAACTCTGGAATAAAAGCGGATTGCATCCAGCGCATCCCAGAGGATTAATCACGTTGTCAGTGAGCATTATCAATGGATGCTCTACGTCAGGCTTTTGGTAGTTTTAGTTAAAAAATCAGTAAATAGTTGCCACAAATTCAATGAAATTTGGTGTGTTTCATACATTACGTATAGCAATTCATATAATAATATAAAAATACTCGTACATAAGAAAGAAGACAGTTCATAATTAATGAATAAGATGATAATAATAAGTCTTAATACAATGTTTTATGTATATTTGCGGGGACTGCGGTTTTACCCATTGTTTTATAATACCTTCTTTTTTTTTATCAATACAACATAAACTCAAAGGTGATTAAATAATTCTAAAATATAAATAATTTTGGTAAGTTTAGCTCCATAAAATAGATTCATATTCACGGTTACATAGTATGAAATGATGTAACTGAGAATGACTGATATCTATATAATATATCTCGACTAAATCTTTACCTAAATTTAAAAATTTGTCCTGATTATATGTCCGCTAACAAATGTCTTCATGGTAAACGCAATAGCGCCTGTCCTCCGACAATTGTATACCGTATCTGACCTCTGGTGTTTGGGAGATTTACTACAAGATAACTCTTTTCGTGCATAATAGGAACATTTAGCGTGCTGGAGTAGATAATTAGATAACGGTCTATCTAGATAACATCATAGGAAGATAGGTGTATAAATCATTGCTAAGTCATGTTTGTGTGTAGTGCTAGTAAAGCAGGCGGTACAGGTATTTCCAAAGCTAGATTTTTTCACTTTGGTATACTGCATGCTTGGCAAGAATGGAGGAGTGGTTTTTTGATGAACCTCGGGTACTTCTATAGAAAAAAATCTTTTTATATTCCGAATAGGAGCCGAACAGTATAGAGCAAGCGAAAATAATTAAAAAAAAAACATATTTTCATCTTTTTTTTTCAATTTTTCGTTCATTTACAGTTTACGTAAAAAACAAAACGAAAATAATATAAAAAAGGGATATCAATTATTTTTCTAAAAAATATATATTTAAATACGAAATCAAACTTAAACTACTGTAGATAGATATGAATAATTTTATTAATTCAATATTGATGCTTTTGCAATCCTTAACAAAATGAATTAACGTCACACAAGCTAAGCACACTATTTACCTAAAAAGATTCTAGAAATTATTTCTATATTGTTAATCTCGCTTCTCAGATTGCAAGGAAAAAGTTACTTGCCAAGCTTAACTTAGGTTCAAACCTACTTCAAAATTAACAGTAAAATCTACCTACATATATTAAACTAGGTACTGAAACACTTCCAACTCATACAAAGTTGTAACAAAGTCTTAGCAATTTGTTAAGGCTTAAAATGAGGTTGAAGTTATCGACCTTTCACTATTATTAAAGTCTTAAGTAACACACTTAGCAAACCGAATGTCAATGGAATACTTTAGTGGCTCTAGAAAAAGTAGTTTAACTATTTATTACAGATACCTATGTGAAAACTATGCGTTTTTGCAAAATTGAAACACTTTTTTAAATTTTCTTTAGTTGGAAATAGTAAGAATACAAAGAAAGTTTTACCATACTTTAAAAAGTCATGTTTTTAAAACAAATAATGTATAATTCTCATTTTATGAATTTTTGTATCACCATTGATAATTATGCCATAAATTTATGAGCCAGAGCGTAAATTAGCAGTACCATATTTTTTTATTTTTAACTTGTCTTAATAAAATAATCAAAGCATAAATTCTACACTTCAAATCTGTGACGTCATACTAATCCAATTTAATGTATTTGTTATCCTATCATTTTTCGTCATATGTATAATTTCAGACTAAGGGTTGGCCGAAATTAAGCTGCCTGCTCCTGTGGCGGCGCTGCCATCTCAGCCGCATTTCCTCCGACAGAATGAGGTTCTCTGCCAAGTGGCAGCCAGCGAGGTGACAATGAAAGTACGCGTTTCTCGCCTGCGATAGTTCTGCGGAATAAGGCCAGGCGTTCATCGGCCCCGGTCGCCGTTACAGCCCGCTCCGGCGACGCCAACGCCGCATATGCAACACCTATAATATTTGATAATGTGTGCTGTAAAAGCTTTTTGGCTTTAATTTCTGTGTGGGACTCATTGTTTTTCAATAATTATAGGGCTTTTCGTGTCATCACTGTATTACTATTTGATTGGTTAGCTGTAAATCTCTATAAAGTATGATTGGAATTTTGTTCGAGATAATGTCAAGAAAACAAACGAGATACTCAATGAAATCATTATTTTTAGTTAAATTAACAGTAAATATTAGCCACATATATCAAATTTAACTATGTAAAAAATTCAGTTAATGCCTTGGCAGCTTGAATTTACTTTATCCAAAGAATAAGCTCCTGCTAATTTAAAACAGTAAGCATCACAAGTTTATTATAGTTTCAGTTCCCAACAAAACAAAGTAATCAAATTAAAATGCAAATCTATGGACTAATAGGAAAAACCATTTACTTCGTAGAAAGTAATAACGGTGGTGACTAGAGTGCGTGCGCGCATGATTCACGAAACGGCGGGCGGTGTGCGCTCTGTGACATAATAAACTGAATTAACATAATTTCGCCAGTTTCGGCGCAAACCCCTTTCGTTGGCTTCACTCTTACTCGCTCGATGACCACTGGCCACTGGTGGCTCGCTTTGCCTCTCTTACCTTTTAGCTTTAAGGAAAACTCGAGTGTGAAGCTTACGTGTTGTTTTGTTTCAGGAAATGCTGACTCATGTGGCCTGAATACGAGAAGAATGTTGGTATTAATTTTAATTGAAATTTGGTTTTGCTGCAACTCTATAGTCTTTTCGTCTTTCCTGGTTGAAATATATGTATTTTTGATCAAAAATCAACTTCATATTTTGTCCTCTTTTTCCCTTTTTTGGATTATAAAATATGTGCCAAGATATTTCAAGCAGCTTAAATTAAGGCCAATAATCGTCCAATTTACTGATTCAGTTAATATTCGATTCTGTCAATGTTTCTTAGGATTAAAGTAGGACACGCACTTATGCTTAATTGCAACAGCATGTTTAATACAGAAGACATTTTTCTTCATTCTAAGCTTGACGATGATATACGTTCTAGTATGTGTAGAAAGTCATGACAGGTCCACTTAGCCATATGAGTGGATACCATGGCTGGGGCTGCATCGCGCGGCGCTGGCGAGGCAATGCAGCCGAGTCGATTGCAACTGCTTTCCGGTAATGTAACCGCGCCGCATATGCCTGTAAGAATTCTGCCGAGGTTCGTTGAACTTTCGCGAGTGCAGAACGCAGTAAGGGTGGGGGAGCCACAGTAGGTCATACCCGGCCGTCGGCACACTTACCTTGACTCGAGGCAGCCCGCCGCTGCGCTCGCCGCGGCCGGCGCGGCGCTACGCCCGTGCGTACTCAACAAAACTAGGCGATACGCCGTCTAATTTTCACGCAATTATTTTTACGCGTGCTAATCATGTGCGAAATCTACGATTAGATAACTTTATTGCGTTGATGTCAAAATGTAGTGACACTTGTATAAGTTTTATAGCTCCCATTTGAGTTCTAGATAAGTTAATTATTTCATTTACTACATACATATTTTAAATAATATGTTTTAGATTTGTGCTAACAGAAGCTTAGTAGTAGTAATTTATTTTTAGTAAGAGTTTTATTTAGGTTTATTATAATATTAGTAATAAAGGTATAATAATCTATAGGTATTTGAAAAAACAATTCGATAAATTATTCGAAAATCGTTTCTAAGGAAGAGTTGAAATAAGCTTCCCAAAAAAATAGTCTTATTTTTACTGTGCCTTACCTTATAAATTAATTAATTTTAACCTCATGAAAACCTGTTTACCAAAACTAATTAATAGTCACGTGGTATACAACTTCCTCAAACATAGACAATTATAAAGATCTCTGCCCCCGTTTATAGTGCACTTATCAGAAAATTAATCTTTAGCGCTGTAATTACAGCGCTACTACATAAATGTACAAGGTACTACTCAATTTGCAATTACAGCTTGATATTAGTAAATCCATCGAGATACAAATTAACGCCTTTATCTAAGACTCTAGTAAATAATAATGAAAGAGTTCTGATCCACCATCTCACAAATAAATCAGTTCTGTCTCTTCTCTGTCTATTCGTTATTTTATGGACCTTCAGCTTGAAAATGAAACAATTTGTGTCATTTTACCATTCAATTTTGTCTAAGAGTAATGTGGTACACTAGAAAATGACTCATCAGATATATTTGTTTTTCAACACAAATGAGCTTATGTCTGCAGGACACAAAGAAGTTAACAGCTATGCATTAGTTAATTTACTTATAGTCTTATACAAACAGTGTCAGTGTTTCCTGACTACTTTAAATTTTAGTGTACAATGTATCGATTTGGATTGTTTGTCATCATTTTAGATTCATAGAAATATGAATTTGTACATTTATTTGTAATTAGAAAAAGTAACTTGTTTCAAATCTTAGGTTTAGTTTTATTCATATAGAACCCACCCAGTTCTTAAAATAAAACCATACAAAAATATTACTATTTTATTCCCTGCAAAATTCCACCAAACAATTTGCCTGTAACTGTATACTATTACTTCAACAGTTTCCCCGGTTTTATCATGCGTTTTTCCTTGAACGAATTCAGATTCAGTATCTGTCGAGTGCATCGAATCATGCGCTCCTTATTTGCATAGCCAGTAACGGTGACGGTGGCATTTCCCGAACTGCAAGCAAAAGTCCCTGACGCCGTTAGCTGACGCATGCGACTCGCCCCTGAGTAAGCTGGTGACGCGCTAGCACTGACTTCGCATAGGTAATAAACGTAATGAACTCCTTTCTCAAAATTATCACCTCAGCCAAAGGATAATCTAGAACTCTCTTACTGCTAGAATACACTGTTCCTAGTTGTGGTTCTAGCGGAGTTGCCATCTGTGGTCCACTATGTTTGTGTTTGTGTGTGTGAGCACAAATGTTTATTTCGTTATAGAGGCGGACAAAAATCATATCTACTGGTGTGCCTGCAAACATGTATTGTACCAGCCTTTTTAATAGTCCACTGCAGGACGTAGGCCTACCCACTTAAGGGTGATTGGGCCATATGCACTACGCTGGCCCAATGCAGGTTGGTGGATTCACGATGTTTTCCTTCACCGAAAAGCCAGTGGTGTGAAAATCCGTACGTAAATTACAAGGAACTCATAAATTACATGGTACGAGACTGGAATTTGAACCCTGGACCACCACGGCTTTTTTAAGCTGACACTGTCTGCAAACATGTTGCCAACTTGTAGATTGTACTAACATATTTTCATATCTATGTACCATGTTTCGAAGTAATCGAAGATATACCGCACCGTTTCATTAACTTACTGAATCGTCATCCACTTCTAAGATGCCTACTGACTTGTAGCTTGCATTTTTTCATATGTGATTATTTTTTAAATTTTTAGTTTATTCTAGTACATATTGTCAAAACTATTCTATTTTATTTTCGTTGTATTACTATCCCATTGTAAATTGCCTTTAGTAAAAGTTGAAATTAAGGGATAGCACATGACGTAATTTGTAGAGTTTTGTCTTTAAAGTTTATTACCATAGTGTTATTAAACGATGCCAAAATATAATTGTAGAAATGCACTTATCATATTCTAGATCGATGTAAACTAGGCGTGCTTTTAGTGTACATAAAAGGAACTATGCAAACGAGCGTGTCGTCATAACCACAAACGCCAGCGATAGAAAAATAACACAGCTACCAACAACGACAGTAAGCGGTGCATTCAATTGGGAATACGCATATGGTTTAGAATGGAGCATTTTTATATAATAATTAGACTGTTAGATTATGTCTGTAAGTTTTTTTTTATGACGTCGATAATGATAATTTATCAATATGTCCCAATAAAATACCTAGCATTCAACAATAGCTACACGTAAAACTACAACAATGCTATTGGTCAGAACCATGGGACCAATACTTACCGTCGCGCTTAGTGACATCAAAATACGCCATCAAAGACAGCCAATAGCCAATTAGCCACAGCAGACGGTGTCACATATTAGAAATTAGTTAATAATAATATATTGTGGGACATCTCACACACGGTCTCTGACCCCAAACTAAGCAAAGCTTGTGATATGGCTGCCAGAGACTGATATACTACATATACACATTTTAAATACATACTTATATAGATAGTACCTAAATAACACCCAGACACAGAGCAAACACCTATGTTCATCACAAAAATGCTTGCCCTGGGTGGGGATCGAACCCACGCCTTTTACATACATACCACACCATACATTACATACAGCCAGTTACATCATAGTTCTCCATAATGACTGTATGCGTTCCCTTTGCCACCTTTATACAGTCAGGATTTCTTTGCTGTTTTTAAAAAATATGAAAAAAATATGATAATTTATCTTTGTAAGAAATAAGTAAGTGTAGTGTAATAAGTTTAATATTGTTACGATTATTTGACGAATGAAAATATTATTTAACATAAACATGTAATTTAAAAAAAATGTCAATGGGGCGTTTGTGGCTTTGGCGACACGCTCGTGTGCGATGCTAATAAATGCCCACTACACTCAATATTTTTCTTTTCAGCTATTCTAGTGTAGATTATTATATCTATGTTTATTACTTAAAGTCAAAATAATTATAATAAATTAAATAATTACGTTGCCAAAACGCATACAATAATCACATCAGTTTCCATCACAATCATTTCAATTTCCATTAATTCATTACTTTTACAATGATTCAGTCAAAACGCGCAAGATCATGATCATCATGCAAATGAAATAAGGAAGGCGAATGCGTAGTGATCTAGAACAGTGTGAACGAACTGCAAACCCGCAAAAAACAATTCAAATAGTTACTCTACATCTCTCACCACACAAGCCGTAAATGTATTAAAAAAGTTTCGTTCATTTATCATCATTTACCATTCTTTGAAAACAAGGCTTAGCATTTCAGCTCGGTTAATTGAAAGAGACGAATGTGGTCAAAGATCTAATTACCTTACGTAGTAGGCAGTTGACAATGCGTAGGAGTCGCTGAGCTAGCGGAATACAAGGACTATAACCTGAAATGGTTCCACAAGAAGTTTAGTCTTTCAACCTCTTTGCCACAATACAGAAACGGCTATCGATCTCAGTCCAAGAAGGCTATTATATTAACTCACACTGGTATACACACCTTATGAAGTATCTGGCTATGATAACTATACTCCTCGTTCAGTCTCTCGGGTTTACAGAAGTTGCAAAATACATTCTTCCGATAATTTCTAATGTTCTAAATGTAAAGTAACAGTAGAGAATGTATTTTGAGGTATTTGATTTATCAAATTATCTCAGTTGAGGTACTGTGTGTACTGTTGTTGTGTGCTGAAATGGTTCCGCAAGAAGTTCATTCTTTCCACCTCTTTATTCTCGAGCTTTGACCGGCCATTGAGCTAGTAACGACACAAAAGAGTTTCTGTAGGTTGTGTTGGCAGATCGTCACTTCGACGTTTAAATTTGACTACGTGTGCCTCTTATTTGGGTATCCGTTTGAAATCGCAAGAGTTTGTTGCGCTAACACTAAATGAAGGAATGAATAATGGATTCAATAATATCAAAGTGTAAGTAAATATATAGATTAGCAGTAAAATTGACTACATCTTCAATTATAATTAAATAATAAATAGTTAAACTTTGCGATGTAAACATTTCTATTTATTTTGACTGCCTCGGTGGCTCAGTGGTTAGTGAACCTGACTTCTGGATCACAGAGGCGTGGGCTCGATCCCCACCCAGGGCAATAATTTATGTGATGAACATAGATTATTGCACTGTGTCTGGGTGTTATTTAGGTATTATCTATATAAGTATGTATTTAAAATATGTATATGTAGTAATATCAGTCTCTGTAGCGCTCGTAGCGTAGTTTGACTAGGTGTTTGTCAGCGATCACCGAAATTAAGCAACGTTCCGCACGGTCAGTATTTGGATGGGTGACCGCGGGTGGCATTTTCCAACTGAGCGCTACCGTGGCTCGGATGACACGTTAAATTGTAGGTCCCGGTTGTTTTAACGGTTTAGCCATGTCAGAGGCCTTCAGGCGGCCTAAAAACTCTGACACCAGGGCTAGCCACCCGGCCTATACGAACTTACTTACTTTTATCAGTCTCTGGCAGCCATATCACAAGCTTTGCTTAGTTTGGGGTCAGAGACCATGTGTAAGATGTCCTCCAATATTTATTTATTATTTATTTACATGGCATTGGGTTAAACATTAATTTTATTTTTAAAGCATTGAATTTAGATATTTCAGTTTTATTTTTATAGATTTGTACTCAACATGGGGTTACGTTTTGCCACATGCGATATGACATGGGGTTTAGGATGTAGCACGATGTCCTAAAAAGTGTCTGTTAACTCTAGATTTTAAAATTGTCTGACTTGACAAATTTTAAGAGTTCTGCGAAGTATACGAAGCAAAAAATATATATTTAGGAAAACAAAATGACAACCATTACATTAGGTAATTTATTTTCATGTAAAACATTAATGGCCTTGGCAGAAAAGATGTAAACACGCTTTAAGAACTGTTTAACCGTGCAATTTGTACTGTTAAACATAGTCTAAAGCGTGCGTAAAAGTTTTGTGGAACTGTAATATTCTAATGTTTATCGTTAAAATATAGATCTAAAGTTTTACAAAAGCTATCGCCTTAAAGTTTTGAATTCATATAATTGTAAAAAGCGTTATTAGCAGAATATAACCACAAGCGAACGGCAAAAAATCACGTCTAAAAGTCATGTGTCCGAACACGAGACTTTCATCGAGCGCTCAGGCCGATGAACGCAAATACTCGCCGCCATTTTAGATTTTAGAATCCTAGATGGCATCCGAGTTGTTAGACAAAGATTCGCGTTGGCGTCTTGTAGTTAATGAACTTGCAGAGTGAATGGTGGAGTCTGATGCTTGGGAAGAGGCTCCGCTATTGATTTACGAGACGTGAGACTAAAAGTTGGTTCTATGTACACTGGTAATATTCAGATTTATGCTGTTACAATATAAAGAAACTGAAGATATTGTAAGCTTAGCGCGCAGCGTTGAAATGGAAATATCCAAATGAAAATGAGTTAATTACTACATTCACTAGAGCTCCTAACAGACGTTTAAAAAAACATTTGAAGGAGTTTCATATTTCTAACTATTATTGTTTAGTCCTTATTAGGGTTCCGCTGTAAAACGAGGAACCCTTATAACTTCGTTGTGTCCACCAGTCCGTCCGTCTTTGTGTCACAAAGTCTTATAACTTCCACATTATGTGTACATCATCCATCTATCAACCGTAAGACGTCCACTGCTGGACATAGGCCTCCTCTAAATATATCCAATAAGGCCGGTCGGAAGCGGCCTGCATCCAGCGCGTTCCTGCGATCTTTATTATACAGTCAGTCTTCCGAGGTGGTCGCCCGTCCTACGCTGCGCTTGCTGATCCGCGGTCTTCATTCGAGAACCTTTCGGTTCCATCGAAATCCGTTCTCCGTACTATTTGCCATGTCCACTGCCATTTCAAGTTACTAATCCGTTGGGCTATGTCGGTTCGTCTATGGATCTTCTCATTTCTGATTCGATCTCGCAGAGAGACACCGAGCGTAGCCCTTTCCATAGCTCGTTGGGCTATCTTGATTTTATTCATAGCCACAGTAAAAGACCGCTTTTCGGTTCCAAATGTCATCACTGGTAACACACAATTGTTAACTCCAACATAAATGATCCAAGTTGTATGAAATTTTATATTATAATAGTGTTTAATAGTGTTTTATGTTACAATAGATCTTAATTTTAAGTAAGTACTTAAAAAATCAAAACTGCGTATTTAAGAGGTTGCTCCCAAACATGTAGTGGGCATGAAAATTGAAAACAAACCCTCCCCCATCTGGAGTGTCGTTTTCTAAGTTTTTGTATTTATAGACAATATTTAAAAAAAACTTGATCAAAATGATTTAAGCACTTGCACATAGCTCACAGACCGTTGACCTTAGAAACATATTTCTAAGCCAATTATTAGTGATCCAACGAAATGATAAAAATTGGTTTTTATCATCATCATAATCATCGTCAGTATTTACGGAAGCCTATCATACGCGTGTCTCAACACGCACTTGACAATTTATACTTTTGTTGTTATAGGTAACCATTTTCATTACATACCTACTTTATACGAGTACGTCGTTTAATACGCCAGTATTTGTAAAATTATTGTAACCTGTTCGAAATTAAATGAACAACATACCTAAAGACTAGGTGGGCGAAAATCGCCTTGATGGTAATTCTCGTATCACGTGAGCGATATTTGGAATCACAAGCTTAGTTTAAGATTTGAAATACTGGTTTTGAAGTATGAATTGTATATTAGAGTATGTACAAAAAGAGAACCATCGTTGTGTTACGGTGAACTACAAATAAGATTTTAATCAGCAGCCAAGGTAGTACCGAGTATCGACTTTACTTGGTAGACGCGAGTACTGATGAAAACCGAATTGGTGTCTACCAAGACTCAAACAATTTTAGTTGTAATAGCAATGACAGAGCAGTGTTGTCAACGTATAAAATTAGTGAAATGGCACACGGGCGACCTCAATTCCTACGACGCTTCTCTTTTTGCCCAAACTCTTAGCTATACTACAATTGTCTTATTATAAACGAGTCAGAAATTAATTTTAATTTTGTACTAAAATATTTATTACCTTTTACACCAAACAAAATTTTAATGACTATTTTTTTGGTTTTTTTTTGTTCCTTGTGTTGCGTTTGACTACATACTGCCTGATGTTGAGCAGATATGCGGTCTAGGATGTAGCACGCTTACCTAGAAGATACCTATTTACTCGGGATTTGAAGACACCCGCGTTGTACTTTAGCGGGAAGAATGACCCAGGCAAAGCGTTCCACATTCTGGCTGTTCGTATGAGGAATGAGGATTCGAAACGCTTTGTTCAAATGCGCGGAATGTCCACCATAAAAAGGTGGCGCTTTGGTCGTGTCTGCCTAGCCGTACGATAGAAGAAAGGGGCAGGGGGGATCAGATTGTGCAACTCCTGAGCGCACTTTCCGAAGTAAATCCGATAAAAGGCCAACAACACACGCCACCTTACGTCGATGTTCAAGACTTTGCAGCTGTGACTTAGTCAAGGTGTCGTTGTCAATCAGCCTCCTGGCTCTTGTCTAGCATCTATTATCTTTTTTTATGTATATAAAAATGAATTAAGCAACGTTCCGCACGGTCAGTATTTGGATGGGTGACCGCGAGTAGCATTTTCCAACTGGCTCGGATGACACGTTAAATTATAGGTCCCGGTTGTTTTAACCGTTTAGCCATGTCAGAGGCCTTCAAGCGGCCTAAAACTCAGACACCAGGGCTAGTCACCCGGCCTATACGAACTTCTTAAAATGAATCTCTATTTCCCTTGGTCACGGCATCGCACGTGAACGGCTGGACCGATTTCCCAATTTTTTTTATATTGCTTTTGTTTCTTTATTCTGAGAAAGCTTCTTATGAAAAAATAATGTTAAGGAAATTACGCGAAATATAATAAAAACATCAATTTAATTTTCCATACAAAATGTTCCTATGTGTATCAATTACCGTATCTGGTAGTTGGTGGTGATAAAAGCCATCGAAATTAATATGACAGATGAAAATGATATAAAGTTTAACCGTTCAGTTAGTACAATATAAAAACTAGCTGATAACTGATACTATAGTAGACTCTAATCATTTTAAAAGAAATAATTTGAAAATTGGCAAAAAGTATTTAGAACCTCTACACTAAGTTTTGTCACGATGAGTCGAAAAAATCCGACTTGTACGAGAGCACCAAACTTTGGTATAGGTAGCGCCACAGAAGTTGACGGATGTGAAGTTAGCTACAAGCTGCGCAATAACCAATCAACAAGCGACTTTAAATGAGCTTCAGTCACGATTAGATAATAACTTATCCACCAACTTGTGTGGCGAGGCCTATACCAACATTTCAGCAAACATAATTTCAGATGAAATAGATTCAAGTACACACAATCAATTTTAACTGAATTTCACACCACTAGCTTTTCGGTGAAGGAAAACATCGTGAGGCAACCTGCATATGTCCGGAGAAGAATTTCAATGGCGTATGTGAATCCATCAACCCGCACAGGGCCAGCGTGGTGGATATGGCCCAATCACCCTTCGTGGGTAGCCCTACGTCCTGCAGTGGACTAACATAAGGCTAATACAGTACAGTACACACAATCATAGACGAATATGTAGCTTTAAATGCTGCTATTTCAAAAAAAAGTACGATTTTGACCAAACAAATAAAACGTATTAAATAATAGGTATCTTCTAGGTAAGCTTGCTACACCCTAGACCACATACTCGTATCTGCTCAACATCAGGCAGTATGTAGTCAAACGAAAACCTGTACGGAACAAAAAAAAACGATTATATTAAGCATATCACCTCAAATCTGAAACATTCCGTTCAAGCGTAATTTATTACAATTAATTCAAAAACAAAATTTATTTACTCTAACAGAAAGTTTTATCTTGTTTTTCCCAATTTTGCGCGAATCTTCAATCATTCGTATTTTTAAACCTAGAAAGGTAAATAGCCTTGTTCACGGTCTTTGTCGCTAAAGTCAAAAACCTTTGCGCATGCGGGTTATTAAATGCGCATTTTATCTTCTATTTCTTTTCAGGTAGCTAAGTACTGAATTTCTTAAAACTTTTTTTAAAAAATACTTTTAAATTAACACCACAGTTTTAGGGACACACGCATTAGGTATAATACCATTATTTTAATTTGATAAAGAAAATATAAAATATGTAAAAGTAAGTGATCGCTCTCCGAACCTTCTGTAAAGTTTTGCATGGCATCAAAATATTTTATTAAGAAGGCTTTTGATTCTGCCAGAGGGATTATTAGTCTAAATACATTCTACTATATAGATAGTTTATGAGTTTGTGAGGATGGGTGGATGGATGGATGTTTGTTACTCTTTCACGTAAAAACTACTGAACAGATTGAAATGAAACTTTGCAATAATATATAAAATATTGCGTAAATGTTCCATAATATAACGATAAGTGTTAAGTAAGTAGGAAAAATTATGCTATCTGCGAGCTATTCTAGAGTGCGCTTTAAGAAATATCAAAAAAAACAACTGTCGAATCGAACAACCGTCAAATCTTTTTTTTTTTTTTCACCTCCTTTATTAAGAGAGGTAGGGCCTCGGGTTTGAAAGACGAAAAGTGACATAGTCTATTTTTTATCCCGGATAAATAAAGGGTTCCCATGTGATAGCACAAAAATCAAAATATCATGCGGGCGAAGCCGCGGGTAAAAACTAGTCACACATATTATAAAGCGTGCCAGTTAATTTTTGTTAGTTTATGTTCCGCGTAATCCTACGAACAATAATTATATTTAAAAACCGTACCTATTTGTAAAATGCAAACTGGAAATAAAATATTATATTTTTAAGTTGGATGCCCAGTTAAGTTATAGATTATATTATGGTTCAAAGCAGAATCAACTTTTCTTTGAGTAAAATACAGGTAAAATACACATCCTACACAACTTCAAAGTTTTGATTACACATGTGTTTTTGTCCATATCGCTTCATTACCACACTACGCAGAAGTTTTGGCGGGAACACAGAAAAATCACGTGGCGGCGTTACACCAATAATTTAATTTTCCCTTTTCTATAAGACTTGGACTAAGATTATGACTATGTAATGATTTTATCTTTATGATTTTATCTTTTTTTATTTTTATTTTTTTTATTTTCTATTTTACTATTATATCTTATTGTATTGATTAAATCTTAGTGAAAAATATTTTTATAAAGCACACTACAGCTCCCTAATAAACGTTAATCCGTAATCGAGTAACATTTAGTACCTACTATTGTTTCTTTGTCTCTCAATTTTAAGTTCTCCGTTAGTCTTCCCCATAACGCCCACAATAGAGACATTTTGAAGCTTTGCAAAATTATCCTTTAACATCAAATCACACTTAATTTCGAATTTAAAAAAACACTCTAATAATTTCTAGGATCATTTCAGCATCAGTCAACCGAGCCCATATTTGGACAGAAATTATAATTCGATTTAAAATTATGACAGCAATAATACCATAATGACTAGCAAAAAAAACGCGTCTCAAAACGCTGGATAGTTTTGTCAGAATTAACCATAAATACACGGTTTTAAGTTATTAAGTTTGTGAAGGCAATTCCGCCGTCGTTAGTCCGTCATACGAGTATAAATTGGCTAATAGCAGACATTGACTTGGTCCACCTCCCAAAAGAGTTCAACGCACGTCGCTGTAGCTAGAAGAGCTAGTCGCACGACTCTTTACACAATAGCTTTTTTGTGCATTCCTCCTTTTGGTTATGACATCATCGCCAAGTTCAAGTATTACCTATGGACGCAACATCCTCTCAATATGTAATCATACTTGATTGCCGCCGTCGAGTACATGGGCAGATCGTATGGTAGGTAGCTAGTCACAAACAAGTACTTTTCGTTTTCGTTCGTAGGCGTTACGTAAAAAGTTTTAAAATAGACCTATTGGTAAGCACGATGACTTATTATATAGTTAGGTACTGACTAAAATTTTAGCAAGTTTCATGAACTACTGATCATAACCTCAACCTAAATATCCGACAAAAACAAGGCTATAATTTCTCTACGTTTACTACGACAACATTTACTTGGATTTCATATTTTTCAATTATTTCTACTTAATAACCAAACTAATGAATCGCTTTCAATAAAATTACTTTGGGACCAATTTGAAAATACGTGTTCAGTTTTTAGATACAAATTATGAATTGTCTTAACTTGTTCATAAATTATGTATAGAGTTCTGAGATAACAGATGATTGATTATTTTGATAATATTTATTATTTTGATAGTAAGTTTGTACAGGCTGGGTGGCTAGCCCTGATGTCAGAGTTTTTAAGCCGCCTGAAGGCTGACATGGCTTAACGAATAAAACAGAACAACCGGGAACTACAATTCAACATGTCACTCGAGCCACGATAGCGCTCAGCTGTAAATTATTTTGATGAAATACAATGATTAAATATACCCATATTGTGATACTCGTTCTTTTGAAAATATGACAACTTTTAACCAACTTCCAAAAAGGAGGAGGTACTATACGAGTATATATATATTTTTTGTGTGTGTTCATCGATATTTTCGCCAATTGTGAACCGATTTAAAAAAATATTTTTTAGTTCAAATAAGTATACTCCCGAGGTCGTCCCATTAAATATTATCGAAATCAGCTGAGCCATTTTTGATAAATCAACAATAATTTACATGGATGTCACGTTGTTTTGTGCAAACTATTTGAATTCTGTACACAGTGTATTGCGATTTTTGTCGAAAAATAATTATTAACTAGATACCTACTATTACCTACTTAAAAGTACATAATTTTAGAGTAGCAATATCAATTCAATAAATATGATCATCTAGACAAGAAATGCACAGATACAATCAAAAACCTTGTTAAGAATCACTTAACTACGATTAATGTGGCGAGCCACCAGGGCAGGGCCTCATAACTTATTCCAGTGCGTAGTTTCGTGGAGGGAGTTTTTTGCGCATCGAGTTGTTAAAATCTGTCGGGACGTGCAAAAAGTGTTGGAATATTTGGAGGAGGCTCTATGGCGGGGCTGCGCGGGCGGCGGTTACGTAAGTTCATCTAGTTCCAAGGTTGAGGACGTTGCTCCCAAATCGCTGATCGCGTCCTGCCGGCCTGTGGAGGGGCGACCAGGCGAGTTTCGGCGTCCACTTCTTTTTTTACTAATACATATCTAATAAACAGAACTAGCTTAGAGTTCGTTGCTTTTTTCTCGAGGTACCTACTCGCGCGCTTAGCTAATCCTTTGAAGGTTCGCGCGCTGTTCGGTTTTTATGCCAGAACACGTTTAGTTTTTTATCGAAGCAAAAAATTAAGCCTAAAAAAGATAACCAACCGCAAAGCTCAAGACGGTAGCTGGAGATACCGGCAAGATGCTAACATTTCTTTTGAGTAAATATTTACGAAATTTAAAGAGCTTAGACGCGATTATTCTGATTTTACTTTACTTCCTTACTTAATCTTGCAAAATCCGATTAAGCAAAGTAACTGCATTTTGATGAAGCAGAAATGTCTTTGAATTCAACAATGTTGGTAAACAATAACGGCTACTGGTGTCATAAATCAATGAGAAAGTCATCCCGTAATTTATTAGAGATTCTCTACGCTAAGGGTGGTCAGGGAACAACGGAGAGAAAATCAGTGAATGCACCCCTTTCTTTATGACCCGAGCTACTGCACAATAAAACTCTTTCTTTTCTTTTGTGCGACGAGAGGTCCGCATAATGAGACCATGCGGGTCCTACCGAACTATCAATAGTTCGGTACTATTATGTGCAAAGAACTATCATTAAAATTACATTTACATTGAACTTATCAAGTTTTATATAACAACTACATCTATATATATATCACTCTATCTATTAAAAACCGCATCAAAATCCGTTGCGTAGTTTTAAAGATATAAGCATACATGGGGACAGACAGCGGGAAGAGACTTTGTTTTATACTATGTAGTGATATATTTTAAGAATAAACAAATTTTTAGCACAGCACAATTTTCGTATTTTCAATCAATAGTAAGTAGAATTTGAATTAATAGACTAATAGTATGATAGAATAAATTGATCAAATACCAACTTCGAAATCGTCTCAAGGATACAAAACGCAATAACATTTTTGGCGCGAAACTCTTGGTGCTCAATTCTACTCCACATTTTCCTCATTCTCGTACAGTATCATAGGTACATAGAATTTATTTTAGTGGTCTAATCATATGATATTGTTTATTTGTTAAAATCTATATTATGCTCCTACCAAAGCTCTACGTACTTTTTTCACAAAATTCTTGCATCATTTAACAATTCCCATTGTATTTCTTCCATTTTTCAAATCGCATACTTTCGTCACAGGAAACAAACGTCTCTATGTCATTGTGTTTTTATAGTTGCAATGTGTGTTTGGTTTTAAGAACCGTTGCTTTCTTTTTTATGTGGATTATAACGGCCACCCTTTTGAGAAAAAAAAACCTTTGGGTTCGGCAGGTAGAGCAAATCTCGCGATCGAAGCCTTCGATTACTGCACCGATTGATGTTACATAATATGCCTTTGTTGTTCATTTTGTTGCCCCATGTAACTGTAAATGTTTTTTTTGTGATCTCGAGTAGTTGCATTGTTGTATCGATGATTGCGATAAAGAAGCAGGATGATGTAAAGGAAAATGTATGAGGTAAATTGCAAGATGGTACCGAGGTCTGCGTAGGTAAGGAAAATCTTATTGTAATCTTCAGTTGTGCGTGATTTCCTTGTGTTATAAATGAAAATGTTTGTTATTGTTACGTTAACGTCAGCTTAGACATCAACCAATTAGAAGATTAAAGGACGCTGGCATCCTTACTAATACATATATAAACCCGAAAGCGTGTTTGTTGGTTTATTGGTTTATTCCTCTTTCACGCGGCAACGAAACAACGGATTGGCTTGATTTTTCACTAGTATAGTTCAATGGTTGGAAAATGACATAGGCTACTTTAATCCCGAAAAAATAAAAGGTTCCTAGGGAATAGCATAAAAATTTCACGCAGGCGAAGCTGCAAGCAAAAACTAGTTTAAAATATAAAATATCTCGAACAAAGCCATCGAGCAAAACTGTGGTATAGCAGCTTCCTAAAATCTTATGACATTTTTCGACAATGCAATAGCATCATTAGTCTTTTTTTACAGTCTATTTACCACAATAAGAACACTACAGACTTCTCAGACTTCTGGGAGTATTGGTTTTACAAATCAAGTATTTGGTAATTATGTTTCATACCACCTGCTTGAAAATGACTCATTATATGTCGTACAATCTCAATCTCAAGGATTTGTGTGCTTTTCTATGAAAATTCGTAGGTAAATTCTAATTTGTTTTATTTTATTGTGAACAATACCGAGAGCCTAGTGAGTACCAACACCCAGTGAGTTTATGACGTAAGTATTACTCATTATGTCTGGGGTTTTATTTTCTCGCAAGAGGTATGAAAAGTAGAGTATGTACCACTAGATCGAAGTGTGTCTTCGTTTTGGGCGCCTGGGACCCTTTGCTTCACTCAGGACTCTAAATATGTAATTAAAAAACTTAAAACAGTGCTCGGGAGTTAACTCTAGAGTCCTTCGCTATGTTCTGGGTCCAATACGTCGCCAGTGACGTAAGACACGACTTGTTTCTCTTGGCACATAATCTACTATTATACCCGATCAAACGAATATCAACGCTTATGTTAATAAAATTAGTGCTCTGTGCTACTTTTTTCTTATGCAGTATACTAAAAAATTGCTACAAGCAAAAGTAATGTATGTAAGTAATTGTAAGATTACAATATTAGCAAATTGTGAAAAAACAAAATCCTATTGTTTTGGCTCTTGAATATGAGAAAAAACTAGCCATATGAGGAGGGTAAAATTTTTTTAATCAAAATAATAACGTATGCTTTGAGTTTCTGTTTACAAATAAAAACGGGTACCTACAGTGGCATTGTACTGTTTTCTATAACAATAATATTCATTTTTTTTTTACTAAAGTAAGTTCGTATAGGCCTCGTGGCTAGCCCTGGTGTTATATAGCCAGAGTTGTTTTTATTTAAAAACACATGTTGTAGAGTCAAAAATTTTCTTTCATTTGCTTTCATCACATGTGTAGTTTGTAGTTGAACTTGTCGTAATTCTGTGAAATTATTTCACTACTTTTAGACAATAAATAAATATCTGCTTAACATTAGGCAGGATATAGTCAAACGGAAACCTATGTCCTAAATATATTTATAATATGTGATTACTATTCTTGATTTTACAAGTGGAAGTTTAATTCTCTAGGTATTTTATTTTTTATTTTTGCTTTTTTATATGAGTTTTTTGCACTTCATAAGCAAGCACTACTGCTGCATAACAGAAAATTGGCATAATCTCATGTGAATCTACAAGTATATGCTTAATCTCGTATACATTGTTCTCTTAATTTAATTCCCACTTGCTTTTGGTATTAACTTCTTATGTGAGTCACACACAGCGCGTGCTAAATAATGACTAAGATACTTAGCAAAGTAAGATCGTACAATCTTTAATGATATTAAATTAGAGATCAACGTACAAATAACGCTTAATTAAGTTGGTTAAAAAAATGCACCTTGTACAGCTCTGAAAGCCTGAAAATTTGTCAAAAAGTATATTTAGTTTAGGCACATGCTAATAAGCAAAGCCTGATCGATAGAATTAGGTTTAGGTGAAAGAGAAAACAGAGTCACGCCCAGTTTTTAGAGTGATGCCAGTTAGCGAAAGCAATTCGCGTTTCGGGTAAACATTATTTGACACTTGTTCTAGATCAGCCTGAGCTGGATGTGAATTCGCTGTCAGCTTCGGCCATGGCATTGGGAGTGACGGCATTAGAAGGAGAGAAGGCGCGTGCGTCCCGCTCGCACGCAGCAGTTCATTCACCCGGCGCGGTGCGAGTACGGAAGAGCTGCGCGGGCGCAGGTACGGCGGGCGGCGCGGACGCTGAGAGTAGCAGCGCAGGAAGGACGTCTCCGACCATGAACCGAGCTACATTTTATCAGTTATCCGGAGGTGTCGGTGCGCCGCGCCGTGTCGCTCGCTCCACCATGACCCTCTAGTACGATACCCGAGTGACGTTTGCATTTATCTAGACTGAAAGCAACATAGATCTCAACATAAGACTAATTTGAATATTTTTCTCATATTTTTAAGTGACCGTTGTAGTGACTCGTGGATTAATTTAAGTGCTAGTGAAAAACGTAAACAAACATTTCCCATTAGGATTTTCATTTTGGATTTTCATCGAGGTTTTCATCGTGTTGTTTGGCAGTTAATGGTCAGTATTATATTGATATTTTTACTAATAATACTAACACAAATGCATGATGGTAAAGATTTGCAAGCGAGTCTTGATGGGGCGATCTCTTGCGTAGAAAAGACATCAACGCGCGGCACCACTCAGTCAATGTTTCTGTAAATAATTCATTTTCTTGAAACAATGGATTCGCTTGCAATATAATGATATGAAATTTATTTAATATCAATTAATTTTAACAACACATTTTACTAGATATTGACTACAGTAGACATTGAAATGTAAAAATATTGAGTTTTTCAGCTTTAACTTACAGCATAACTTGAAGCTTTCCTACCTAATTTATAGCATTATTTAATAGGCAAATGATATGGTCGTATAATGGTGGCAACAGACCATTGACTATTTATTTGATCTAACAACTTTATTTGGGTATTGTTGTCTAATAATTACGCTATAGGTATGTACAGTTCTTACCTTAGCTTTATTTTTTGTAAGAAAAAAATAATCAACTAATAAGTTTAAATTACTACAAATATTTGCATGTTTACAATATTTTGGTTTAGTCATATTTGGTTTGTGTCATGATTTGTATGACAAAAGTATGAAACTTTGGTCATATGAACTGAAACTGGCTGACTGAACTGACTGAATAGACTTATTTATAAAAGTGTGCTTTGCAACATTTTTTTTAATTTGAAAAATTCTAACCTATTTTATTATTCAGCATTTATTATTATTGTTACTATAAAATATTAGTAAAAATGATCTTGGTTATGTAAATATGTAGATATAGTAATAAATTAAATCTTATTTGCTGTACTGATACTGTATATTTACCTAATTTATCATAGGGCTGGTTTAAAGGCCAAGGTTAAAAGGGAAAAATAAAATCTAACTTAAATGACAATTTCACTAAATCTGAACTTCCTATGTTATTATGTACTGTACATTTAGGCAAACATATAATAATATGTACTCTACCTTAGACGTTACTGTTTAAGTTTAAATAGGATAGGACGAGGTCAAATGGAAACCTTTTTATGATTAAGAAATGATTAAACAAAATAAACACTTTACAAGATGACATAATTCGTCCTCGACAGCAGCAGGTAGGTATGTGAGAATCATCGAATCGGTCCATTTTTTGCACATGTCATAATAGTAGTTATCAGCATGTGAGCGTGGGGCACACAAGCACAAGCGCAGCTATTGTGTTCGTCTGCAAAAACAGAACCTTGAACTTGCCGAGTTCAGCCCCAAGGTGAACATTTAAACCACGTGGCCGACGCTTGCGTAACCACACCACACGAATAATTGCCGAATGCAACACATTAGTCAGTATTTGTCTGCTAATCTCGCTAATAATTTACATATGAGTGTGCGTGTGCGTGAGGATGTGTTGTTGTACTGATTGGAATGAACTTGGCAACATCATAAATCAAGACAGGTTTCATTTTGTTTCAAAATCCTTCAGTGATTTAATTTAAAGTTAAACTAGGAAAAATCCTGGACCAAAACAGGCTACTTATTATTTAAAACTTCTTCAGGGATCTTTTTGTTTAAATCTGTGTGTTTAGGTGTACAGTTATGTTTAATACTGTTTGTTCCCGGTACGATGTCAAATGAACTAATTTAGATGTAGGATGTAGCATAAATACTCCTGATTCAGGGTAGATTTGGTATCAAAATAATTACAAATATTTGACGAGTGGCAATGCTGCCAGCATGCTGGGCACGCTGCCAACTAGCAGTGGGCTTGAGCACTTGGATTATCTTTAGACCTTCAAGGGTCTGTGGATGATCCAATTGCTTTCTATGTAGTAGTAGTGTAGTATTGTCATAAATAAAATAATTACAAATATATCAAAATTAAAACTATAACTACTTATAAAACAATATCAATGTGTGTATTCACGATGATTTTGTGAGTACATATAGCATGTATGTGAAAATGTCGATTTTCAATTTTGTTGTGTTTGATTAGCGTGAAATAATATAATTCATGCTGTATCTATTTACTTATCTTCACCGGACACTAATTCTCTAGACTATAATATATAACTTACTAGACCACGTGGGTGCAACCGCGCTAAAATCACATGTGTGCAAAGAGATTATTAAAATTAGCCACATTAACTTGATAAAGAATCATAATTAGTATTGGAAAAATATGTTGTTACATAATTTAAGGAATAAAATAGTATCATGAAAAAGAGCATTTTACTGTAGATAAACTTATGAAACACTACAAAAAATCAGGTATAAATTATAACTGAATAAAAAATATAAACTTTTTGTCAGTTTTCGCGCGCTTTTGTAGTTATTTTCTTCCTCGTACCAGACTAATTTACATTATTTTGTTTGTTTCATAAAATTGGCGTATTTTACAAAACCTACATTATACATATGGATGTGTAACATGTAGAAATAAATGAGATAATATAAATATAGATACAATGCATAAATATAGTCTCAGAATGTATTTTTCATCCAAAGAAAAGTCTTCCTAAATGTTTAAACAAAAGTTTTTGTTTGTTTTAAACAAGAAAACTTGTGACTATTTTCATTAATATCAAGAAACAAAAAAAAATGACTTAATCAAGCCATTAATTAAATAATCATTGCCAATTGACATGCTAATCACATATGCAAAAAAAAACTTGTATGATATCGTATCACAAGAAACGCAAGCTCTAAAAAGAATTTAAAAAAAAAACATGTCCACTACAGTCAAACAAAAATAAACCCAGTTCCAAGCTAATAGGTAACTTTGCATACTCGCCGCGGTTTCGGCAATGACAATGACAACGACCGATGATATAACAGAAGGCTGTCAAACCCGGTCATTGAACCGCGCGCACGACGCAGGCCCACTTACATTCTACTCGCTTTCGCTTACTCCATTCTCACTCTTACTCCGCGAGTAATAAAGCCCAAACTCGCTTCTCGCTCTGAAAAACAAGTTTAAGATTATACAGTTAAGATTCAGATGAAAAATACGTGACGCAGAATTTTAATATGGAAATATTTTCCGCGTATTGTTTTAAGAATACACCATTCGCCTAATTACATAAACAATGGAGTTTTAGAGACGAATATGCCTCATTTATTTAATAACAGAATTCGGGCAGAGTGATCATTGCCTATCAAATTTTCATTGCCATCATTTACATTGAATGGATTTGATATAATTTATGAAACAAATTTCCTTTAAACAAGTTCCGTATAGTCGCAATCTTACCAATAACTACATACAATTTATTCTTACTTTTCGTGAATTTGAGATATTTCATTATAAAATTCAGCACAACAGAAATAATCATATAATATATGAGTTCTAATTTCCCATGACTAGCAATAAAATAAAAATTAATCGCTTAACTTATAAAAATACTAGCTGCCCGGCCACGCGTTGCTGTGGCTAAATAAATTAAAATTACGACTATAATTTGAGATATAAACTATCCTATCTCTCAAGTTGGATCGAACTGCACATGGTGTGCGAATTTTATTATAATCGGTTAAGTGGTTTAGGAGTCCATTGAGGACAAACATTGTGACACGAGATTTATATACATGAAGAAAAACTATTAAGTAATTAATCAAAAATCACGCTCTCAAAATGCTTGGACACAATTTGTTCCAACAAGATTTTGAATCCTTGTTCAGTGAGTCAGTATAGTTCGGGAAAGGTCCTTGATGGGTAGAAAGTAAAGGTAGGCGCGTGGCCTGTAGGCGCAAGGCGGAGTGGGGGGCGGAGGGGAGGGTGCAGTAATGCGTGGAACCTGTTCCAGCAACGGTACCCTCGGATCATGCCCTCGGCACGCACCCATTATGTAATAACCTTTTTCTTGCTTCACTGACTCGTCTTGGAAACATGTGACCTTTCCTCGGTATCGGACGACATTGCGTATTGACACGTAAGATTGTCGATATTGCATCTTTTATATAATTGAGTCAGTGGTTAATTTTGACAGAACTTTGGGCATATATGTTTAGTACTATTAATAATATTTATGACGTACAGCTTTGTAAGTATAGCGTATCAAGGACGCGCCGTTAGAAAATGAAACTGAAAATATTGATTTTTAATACGGCACTAATATTAAGTACTAGATGAACTTTTTGGGTGGATGACAGGAATTGACATTTTTACTACTGAAACGTTCATCAATCATACACCTGTTTTATTTGGGATGATATTTTAAACGACAAAATTGTTTTGCATTTAAATTTATTTTCATGTTACTTAATAACAATCGCTATGTCATTTTAGAGAGCATTAGGCTTCCTAGGACATATGATGGATATAATAACTAGGACATAGCCTACGGCCCCATATAAAGCTACTTTTTTCAGACTCTTAAAATTAAAAAAATATATAATTATAAAAAACTAAAATTATAAATAGCTAATTAAATAAAAAGTAAAAAAGCTAATAAATAAAAAGTTAAAAAATATAAACCAAAGCTTAAAAATAATGCTGCAATGGGCATTGCTGTTTTTTAACATTGTCAATGGCAATGGTCGGCTTTATTGCTAAAAACAACTTCTTCCAAGCTGCAATGTATTAAATCAATAATTGAGGTAGAAGATGTGTGTGCAAATGCGCATCATAGTATTACAATAAAATAAATAAAATGATGATGTAAAATAAATAACAACTAGTGCTATAGTTCTTATTTTGTGTTAAATACAATGTTGCTTTCATACACCATCACATGTAACTAAAGCTCTCTTACGTCATCATAGCAATTACCGCGAAAATCACGTAACAAGCTGCAAATTGTTTCATGGTCTACGCACTTTTAACGTACATGGTAAATGTGTTAGTACAAAACAACACAATGCTAATATCAGAAACATGCTATCGCGAAGGACAAGATAGAGTTTGTGCATATAGAGAACCGTCGTTGCGTTACGGTGAACTAACAACAACATTTTAATCAGCAGTCAAAGTACCAACTTGGTAGACGCGAGTCTACTGATGAAAACAGAATTGGTATCTACCAAGTATAACACTTTTAGTTGTACTAGCAATGACAGAGTTGTCAACGTAACAGAATTAGTAAAATGGCACACGGGCGACCTCACCTACGACGCTTCTCTTTTTGCACAAGCTCTAGCTTCCGTGTCAATACCCCGATGGTCTATTAGCAAATAGTACTTTTGAATCACGTAAACAAACTAATGTAAGAGTTATTCCGATCTAGTAAGATTGCTAAAGGCCGAAATAGAGCGCAAAAACTCTAATGAAAATATGCTATTTTTTTAGCAACTAATACTGGCTACACCAACAAGGTTGACAGTTATTTTGTACCGAAAACATCCTCCAATAATAAATATCTGTGAATTATGGTGATTTTTGTTTGTAGGTAGGTCATACTCTTACTCATTTATTGATAGCAATAAAGTTACATTTCAAAAAAATTGCAAAAAAGTTAAGTTACATCATAAAAAATACAATAAACACCAATTAAGTGGTACTGAGTGATTTTGTGGTGAAATTAATTAGCTATTGATACATAGGTATATTTGGCTTAGATAAAATATGGCCTGCATAGAGATAAGATAAGATATTTTATTTCCAATAAAATTTAAAATTAGGGTACAGAGCAGACTTTCAAATTTAAAAGTTTTAAAAGTTTATACATAACAAAAACTTTTTACATTATAATTACTAATAATTGCCGCTACAATACGTGTTTAAATCAATTATGTAATTCATTTGACATACTCGTGGTCTGTGAATTATCAGAGGGCCCCAAACTAGGCTAAACCTGTATCATGGTAGCCCTAAGGCTAACATAATCTCAATTATGTTTAGCTTCTTTTGCAGAAAAAAAAATTCAAAATAATTTGATTGTAATATTCAACATTCTAATTAGAGAACTAATTTTCTACAAGCACTTAAAAACAGTTTCACATAAAAGTCAAGGATTAGTCTAGAAATGGTTTTATACCTTCTCCTCTGTCATCGAAAGAACTTTAGAAAAATGCTAAGCATGCTAAACTTAAAAAACTTGTTATTAATCAAGTATAATTTTAGCAATGATATCAACGATCTATTGACTATAAATGCAATGTAAAGTAAAAGTACAAAGCCAACTGTTTATTATTCCTAATAAGCTATGAAAGTAAAGTTGCAGGAAGTGCAACGGGCACGTGGTGGTTAAATATATATTATACGAGTATATCGATGATGGAGTGTCCCACATGCATATGGGTAGCTATAATATGTATGTCGTTTGCCTTCCGGCGGCTGAGGGACAGTTATGGCACCATAACGAATACTAAACTCGTCATAAATGCAGAATTCAAAAACCAATTTCATAGCTTTTGTCCTGTTATATTATACATCATAATATATTGCTTTCAAGTAGCAGTGTTTATCATCAATTTGAAATTGTCATTTCCTCATTTTACTGGGACAATTAGACAAGAACAGTAGACTGACAAGAAAACCTTATTTTTCATAAATAATCATACTGCCTACAAAAAAACCAATGAAGAGCTGAAAACTATACCTACTTAAAAGTGGTCAAAGCTTTTACGTATAGCTTTTAGCTTTTATTGTTTTTTCGTGATGCAAGAAATTTTGATAGAGGTTTTTTATGCAGTAGGTATCATCATCATAAGTCGGTACCTACAATTATTAGGGACGTCTTTGTGGTATAAAAAATATTTGAAACAAACAAAATTTACAGCCTAGCTTAGTATATCGTGTCAGCTGAGACATTAGCAAACACAACAACTTCTTTTCAAGATATGAGTATTGCAAACAATGAACATTCACGAAATCCTGAAACTTGGTAGTAAAACTGAAAATTCATCCCTACAGAGATGTCAGTGTCAGTCACAAACATGAATATACAAAACTTATATCTACGCTATGAAATGCTAAAAGCAATTTTCATTACGTTTTCCATTTGAGCGTTTTTTACGCATATTAAAACGAGACCCCCAGGCCTCGCTTCCCGCCGAGCTCTGATTTCACCCTCCCTCGGTTTTTTCATCGGCGACCTAACGGTAGCGATGGATATTGTACCGTATGATTTTTTAAGGGCCAGTTTATTGTGATGTATGGCGAGCATTTCTCTCTGCCCGCTTCCTGTCTGATTAATTGATGTGATTAAGTTGGGTGTAAGTAAGAAGTAGAGCTAAATTGGGAATGGAATATGGATATTGCTCTATCTATAGGTAAAAACCTAACCAAGGGATACGATATTTTTTGATAATTAATAAGTTAATTTGTCTATATATTAAAAAGGATATGTCTAACCACTTTATGAAATATAATTGTATTATATATTAACACAAACAGTCAATAAATAGACTCAAAACAAATTCAACGGTTCCATAGGTGCTACTTATACTTAAGAGTAGCAGTCCACACTGTACGCATATAAGAAACGTATGTATTGTAACTGAAAGTTTTTCTGCTGTTCTGTGGTTTTAGTATATAGTAATTCAATTTTAAAATAAATTTAATTTAAATCTTTCGACATCTTTGAACACCTGAGATAAACTGAATCGACTAATTTGAGGACCTGTAAAATGATACAAAAAAATCAAATCAGAATCACTATATACACCAACAAAATTACTACACACATACAAAAGAGCAGGTGAATAAAATATAAACATCGAAACCCATGACGGTGGTTCATGCTCGGCTAATAGTCCTCTCAAATGGATCTAACGGGACGCGCTCACAAAGGCAACGCAGCGCTGTCCCAAACCTCATAATTTTTCCGCCTCTACCTGCGATTTAACCAAACACTTGCCGTTCCTTTTCATATTTTTTTAATGTGACCGTAGATAATCTCTTTATAATGTCGTATATTATTACAGCCAACGAGGAATTTCGAAAAAAAGCTCAAAATAACAGAGCTCGAACTCTAAACGAGATCGAAGCCGCGCTAATGTAATAAGCGCGATTCGATTCCCAATGAAAAGTAAATTAGAATAGTATAATGTAGAATACTTTTTACGGGCATAGAAGATAAACTAACAAAGGAAAGTAACCGTCGTCGATGCGGTTCGTACGATCGATGAAAGTAAAGGCCCGTGTAGACGGCCGCGAGTCCCGTTAGCCGGCCCGAGCCCCAGCTCACGGAATACTAAGCGCTGACATACTGCGCGGCTTTTGACCCTAGCACATTCTAGACTAGTACTTCACACCTCTATGCACTCCATTTGTACTACCTGATTACCTGGAACAAATGCCTAGTGCGCTAGATACTACCGCCTATCGAATACTAAATCGAACTCCATATCAGGAGCTACCAATTCCGTAAAACGTTTTAAAAAAGTTACAACCACTAAATTATGTATTTTTTAATCTGTTAACCGTTAACTGAAAAAGTTTACTCATCTGAGTAAACATTAATTTCACAAGCCACTGCGACCCTGGAACAAATGCCTTGTAATAAAAATTTAGACAAAAAGTGCCATTTGTGCTTTAGGGATATTTTCGTCCTTCCAAGATTTTCGCATTTTTTCTAAGCTGCATTGTGTTGCGTTAAAAAGTAAGTATCCCTATTATTTTTCGGACAACTAACGCTATTTGCGCAAATGGCATTTTTTAGCGCATCCCATTCGTTCCTGTCAAAATTGGCCATAAACCGGCGGGCGCATTGTTTACCTACCAGCCTTTGTTACACGTCGCAACCTTCATTATTCTAATGAACAATGAGACAAACGGACCGACGGACTTGACTCGCAGGGAAATTGCACAGTTTGCGCTAAAAGTGAAAACTGTAAAATGCAAAAACTTCGCTAAGCTAAGCAAACCGTCGCGTCGAGGGACACTCGAAGCTGGGGAATTAGAATTTAGATAGATTAGCGCGACGGAGACTTGCATCTAGATTATATCGGTTGGTACAGATGTAGGAGAGGACGTCGACCCTACGCAAAATTCGCTGCATTGGGCTAGGTCTAGTACTGCGTATGTGGTTGTAACAACACGGAAGCGACGCGAGCGGGAACGAGATACGGGTCCAACCCCAGGCAGAGCGGGAAAAGGCATGAATGAGTATCGAAGCCTACCCCAAGTAGGGGGAAATCAAGTTTGCACTGCGGGCACCACCACTTCCACAGGCAGACGGGCCCAGCACATTATACGAGTGCTAAATGCAATCGATGGATTCGCTCATCAATATGGATAGATATAGTGCGAGTATATTACTTCCTATCTGAATTCTCTGAATCTGAAATATATGCGAGTATATTACTTACTATCAGAATTATTTGCTCGTAGGCAATTTGTTTTAAATAAAAGATGATTTAAGGACAAATTCATGATAATTCTGAGTTGAAAATTAACAATATTGAAATTCCGAAAAACCAGTTTCAAATTGCTTATAATAATGTAGCCTTCTGTTTTTTTTTCTATCAGCCGACTTTCCTGATCCATTTTCATGGTTTCCGTTATAACATATGTATTTTTCATATAATATAACCTCTGCTAATTTTCATTAACATCATGTTTTCTTTTGATATTTACAATAAAAGAAAATTCTCCAAAAAAATGCAAGAAGTTTGTGTCCGAAATCCGATTATTGCTTCTTAAAGCAAGTATATTTAACGCCAAAACAAAATTAGTACGTTCGTAATGTCATTGACCCTGCCCAATAGTTGTGCAGTGAACGCATTTCCCGCACACGAGCGAGCGCGGCGCGCGGCGGCTCAGACACAGCGTGCGATTTATTCGCGGCAGAGCGAGAGCGCGACGGCGGGCGGCGCCGCGCGCCTCCGCTAGTGCCGCGGCCGTTCACCCCGGAAGATCCAGTGTTTTGATACCGCGCAAGCCTCCGCGATGGAAAACTGCATTTTCTTTGATGCGCTTCGCTTTTCATGCTCTAATTGACGGCCAATCGGGCGATTTCGTTTTTTGAAACGCTTTGCAGAGATAAACTAAGTCTACTATCGGATGATTGTAGGTTACCAAGTAAATTGTTAAGGTTAAGGAAAATAAGAAATAATACGATAACAAGCCGTTTCATTTTTATTTATCAAATATTACAGTATTCATTGCTTTATAAAAATAAATAGAAAGATTATTTAATAATGTTCCGTATTATTTCCTGCGCAAAACAAAATTATGTTTAACATTTACCATATCATTTTTTATATATCATCTATAATAATTATGAATTTGACTATCATTATCTGGCAGTTTTAATCAAAGCCAAGTAAAGTATGTCACGGTCAAATCGAAGTCATGCTCCAATAAAATCATAAAGACTTCACCGCAAGCTCCGAGGTGTGTTTTCAATACACATAAGTAATATGAAATTGTATTAAATTTAGCATTATACTAGAAATCTACTCTAACTTTCATAAGAATTGCAAACAGCAGTTACAAATTAAATAAAAATAATTCATGCAATATCAGTTGCAGTTATATTAGGTCAGTAAATCTTAAGTGCCATGATATGATTTTTTTCATCAACAAAAATGTTAAATTTTTGTTGACACATTAAGTACAATTACAAACATTAAGTAGGCAGTTATGTTTCAAAGATAAAAAGAGATAACAAGACTAATTAATTAATCGGTATTAGATGCCGTCAGCAAAAAATTCTAAATTCCCAAAAACCATGTCCTCGCCCAACGCAAGACCAAATTATTCGCTCCTCTTACATTACCTAGGCACTTGTCTGAATCGATACCGTCGAGCCTGATGCGTTTGGGATGCGGAGCCACCCTAGGGAGTGCAACACACTAACACAACCCATGTTGAGCAGGCTATGGCCAAAAATTATCAAAGAAATGGAACATAAACATTACCTCTGAGCCTTTTCTAAGACAAGCCAATATCTATAGTGGATATCGAACGCTGTTTAAATTCCACGATACCTGTATTAAGCTATAAGAGGGTGAGAATGATTGAGAAGAATCATCATTATAAACAACTTTTAATATTGGCCAACCCGGAATCCGAGAAAAAAATCAGCTGTCTCATACAGATCGCAACCCAGAATCGACACAATGTATGAAACAGCTGATTTTTGTTCAAATTTCGGATTATCCCCGTAGTAAAAATTGTTCATAGTTATAGTTAGATTATCACTACGAACAATTTTAATTATCATCCCCTATCGACTTAGTAAGGGCAAGCAAATAACCCTGTATATTTGTTACCGTCATTCTACTACTTACTTTGAGAGCTAGGTTTAATTATGCAAAAGCAAATGCCTTTAAATACAGCAGTTATAAATAAATAAATATATTTTACTTTTTTTAAGGCTATGTTCAGAAATGGGTAGTTAGGTATATAGTTTTATAGAATTTAACTAAATAAATAATTGAGTTAAACTTATTATGCTACATGCATTCAGTTCGTGGACTGTACTTTTAGGTGAAACATAGATCCCTCACTAGGAGAATTCCTGTGATGTGGGATTTAGCAAATTAGTAATTAGCAAAGAATACAAACAACAAATGCAAATCCAGTTAAGTAACTGAACACGACACATTGTTTAGGGTGTTAAACCTAAATAACCTTAATAAACCTTTTACCTAAATATTTAACTGACATAGAACCAGAACACATTTTCAAGAATAAACTTAAATGTTTTCTTTAGGAAAAAGCGTACCATGACAAGATTAAAATTTTTGAAAAATTTTAATTTGATTTGCAGTATTATTTATTTTTGACTTAATTGTATTTTGACATTTATTATTAATACTATCATTGACATAGTAATCTAATCTTGACTTGATAATCTTGACATTGAATTTTAGACATTATGACTATCATTACATTTTTTATTTAATGCTTTTTGATAGCTTAATATATTTTGTAACAATGGTAAATATTTATTCAGACATGATTGTAATTACCCTTGTGTGTTCGCTGTGTTTTTGTAATTTCAGATCTCATTTCTTATTAGCGTTAAGAGTTCATTTACTGCATAAACTACTATCACATGTACTTATATTCCCTTGTTTTCTCTCATATTTGCATACCGAAAGGTCGAGTATGGCGTTAATTTTTGTTGTATTGTTTTTACCATCCTATTTTTCTGTATCCATATGCGCAAATAAATGTTTATGAATTAACATATTAGGCAAATTAACCAATATTTGATCTTTTATCAAAGCCTTAAGCGCACGAAAAGTGCATCCAAGAAGTACGAGTATAGACGGCCAGACAGCCAGACGTTAGGGCAGGTCGGAGAAGGGGTGAATCGGCGCGGCGTAGGACAAAGGCCTGATGACACAATAAATAAAGGGGTCGATCCGTAACCAGCTTAGCGCACTTAGCGAAAATGATTATGATCGAGTAATTATAAAACAAATTGGTTTAATTAATCAATGAGGCTATGTCTTGTAAAGTTTTTCGTATATAATATGTGGAATGTTGAAATAATTTTAAAGTTTTAGTAAATAGTGATATAATTTTATGTACCTTAATAACTAAGCTTGAATTAGTATATTATAAGGGACTAAGTTTTTGTGTGTAACTATGTTAACTTCATAGATGAGTTTCCCCGAAATTGGATACAAAGTTTCTAAATTTGAAGAAAGCTTTTAAATTATTAAAATCTCTTTTGATAGATACGAGTGCGACGAGCTATTCAAAATGTATGAAACGATGTCTGAGAACTGGTGAGATGAGGTTTCAATATTACAGAAATAGCAAGAGTTCGTACGAAGTTTCACGAATCAAATCACTAATTATTCAGCTGCTTGTCTGCAAAACACATTTTGCCTTCCGACATGAAATGAGACTTTACACCAGAGCTTTTGTTCGAGATATTAATGCATATTCCACAAATTTGTAGCTCACAGTTAACAGATATAGCTAGGCTGAAAATAGTGCAGTCAATATTGAGTATTATAGGAGTGTGGTATTGACTCCTACCACGTTTTGCATATCCGAGATCGAGCAGAGATTTATCGTATTTCGTGTCCACTACGTTATTTTAAAGTAGTAGACACAATAGCATGAGCCGTGGTGGTCTAGTGGTAATGACACCTGCCTTACATTCTTGAGTTCGTGAGTTCAAATCTCGGTCCCGTATCAATGAATTCTCTGGAATTTACTAACAGAATTTCACACCACTGGCTTTTCAGTGAAGGCAAGCAACGTGAGGCAACCTGCATACGTCTGTAGAAGAAATTTGATGGCGTATGTGAATCCACCAACCCGCACTGGGCTGCGTGGTGGAAATGGCCCCAACCTTTCATGGGTAGGCCTACGTCCTGCAGTGGACGATTAAAAGGCCGGTACAGTACATCATTATAATTATACTGTACATTATTATTATAATCACTACGACCTGAAAGGAAAATAATAACAATATGCAGTCAATCACATCTGCATAAAGATTGAAAAAAAATATATCGATGTACTGGTCAGTAAAGTATGATCGAGCTTGTAGTGTAAGGGTGGCAGCGCAGGCTGAGTCGTCGACCCGCGAGAGTGAAAGCGTGTTCCGGGGTGGGCGCCGCGCGCCGCCCGCCCTGGCGCGGCTTTCGCTGCCGGTCTCACGCCACTCGCTCGCACCTTGTTTTCAACTTGTTTTAATTAGCGCTTCATGACGCGCCACCTTTGCTTTGTACGCGGGATAATTGCGGCAGATTCTGACAATATTATTAAGATTATTGCATATTCAGGACCATATATTGTCGTGATAAGTGACCGTAGAAGTGGTTAATACTCCTATCGCGGATCTGAAATATATTGATCGTAGGGAAAATTTATAGGCTGAAAATTTAATTGAAGTTTTTATAGAATCTATGAATCAAGTTTTTATCAGAGGCTAGTTGAGTGTATCGGTGTGGCCGGCACCAGCTCAGTTCGGTCCGGGATCGGGAGCACGGTCAGGGCTGGCGGCGCGCGCCGCTCGACACTACGGAAGTAATGAACTTGAATGCAGCTCGCGGCCGCGCTGCAGCGCCGTCTCGCTCTCCTCTAACAAGAGAATAGGAGGCGCGAACGTGACGTACTCACTGCATTCGCAGCAAATTCGTCCGCATTCTCTGTCACAGGCCGCTTTCGTCGGCGATGCGTTTATCGGAACGAGACGCGAATATGTGTGTCGATTGCATTCTCGGCGTCGTAAAAGTGCATGTAGGTCTGTGGGCATAGCGGCGGCCGGCGTCGGGTTAGTGCTCGTCGGCTAGACGTGGGGCAGGTCGGCAGCCCGGGGTTGCATAATGCACAGCGCGCTCCGGCAGCGCACACGAGCGGCCCGGCCAGCGCCCGCGCCCGCGCCCGCCTAGCTCTCCGCGCCATGCGAGCGGCGCGCCGCCTCAGGCCCCTGGTCCCGCTGCTGGCGCTCCGCATACTCCTCGAGTACCTCAAGTCACTTCACGTAACGCTCCACGGGGAAATATTCCAAAGACGATCGCAGTTTGCCGGGAAGTTACTCGTGTTATTAGTTTTTTAGAGATATTATTTCAAGAATGAAATGAACTGAATACGTAAGTATTTCAACCATACGTTTACGTCCACGTTATGTGGTATCTTTTGTCAACAACCGCGATTTATTTTTTAAAATTAAAGACTCTACTAAAAATAACTTACCATATACATTTAATAACGGAAAGATGTGGCATTAGTTTTTAAATTAATGATTACATATGTATTAGATTTTTTTCATAATTATAAACTCAACCCACTATAGGTGAAACTCCGTAAAATGTATACCCTTAAAAGTAAGCAAAATTCAACATATGAGGGATATAACATTACTCATACTCATTTTAAGCTTGCATTTACATATATTACTTACCTATGTTGGTATGTAATAGCAAAATGTGTTAGGAATATAATATTATTAATAGAACAAGGTTACAGTTCCCGCTGCACTCTCGTCATAGATTATTTCATGTTGTTTTCAAGTCTACTATGGCTAACAAAGCAATGCCAATAAATTATTAAAATTTAAATGAAATGAACCTCGTACGATACGATATTTCAATGATTAGTTTTGAGAATTGATGTTTCTTTTTTGACGTATTTCTAATGAATCAATTAAATATACAAAATTTTATTAAAACTCCACAACTGCCGAAAAAATTGCGACAATTTAGATTTTTTGCTGATTTTAGAGATCATAGCAAATCAAACAAAATCCAAACCATTTAGGTTAAGGAAAAACCTACAGCACGATTCTCTACATATTAATAGTATTGTGACCATGTCACAAAATAATTTAGTCTAATCTTTATTAATTATTAAGCGTATAACTATTTACACAAGTAAATTACTTTTATCAATTAACGTCAAGAAATACATATATTTCTTTAAGAAATTTCATTGATAATAATTACGCTTAATCATATTATTTTTTAATAGTTTATGCTGTACGCCTCCATTTTTCTTTTTCCACAGACAGGCAATTTTAACTCTTGTCAACTGCTACAATGTCTTTTTCTTATATTTCTACACACCTGTGTAGTTTTGTTAGTCAAAATCTTTTTAGAGGCACTTTTCAATACCTTATTAAATACCCTATTTAATATAATACTGTTTGATAGCCTATTATTTGAAGAAGAAGACCATAACAAAGCAGAATGTAGTGAAACGCCAGTTTATGGTGTTTAGAAAAATTAATTGAGTGATAAAAATTTAAAATGCAAAAAATATTCTATTTTTAAGTTACCCTTCAATTTACGAGATGTAGCGTATAAGTATGAAAACTAAGTTATTATTTATTGTATTCTAAATATACAGGGTTATTCCTAATCAATTAGCATCCTTTTAGGGGCTTATTCTGTACGTCAAAACTAACAACTTTTGTTCTGCGACTTTTGTTACTAAAAAAAAATCAGATATTCCATACATTTTGTCGCGGGTGAACGATATTTTTCTATAGAACAACCATTTTTTTTTAGTTTTGGCAAAAGTCGCAGAACAAATGTTCTTAGTTTTGATGTACAGAATAAGCCCCTATAAGGATGCTAATTGATTAGGTATAACCCTGCATACTTATCAATTGAAGTATAAAGCAGCGCTAATCAGAACGCATACGATTCATAATAATTTGTAACTATGCGCTAGAGTGCAGCGGCTAGAGCAGAACGCGAATGTATCGTGGAGCGCATTTAGCACACGTCGCATACGTCACAGAGTGCAGTACGCAACGTGCTATCCACGGGGCAAGTTCAAGAGCGAGTGCATCAAGGTTGCTTCCTGGTGCGCGCGCGCCGATGCGCAGCGAGCCGCGCCGCGCCCCGGTGTGCACTGTTGCCGTTTTAGGGATTTTGTCGCCAGATCCGGGGATTTTTGTCCGTTTTATTAAAAAAATATCTGTATTTTTAATAATTTTGGGGTACCTGGTGACAGTTCTAGCGTTTTTTTGACCAGCCCAAAAAAAAAATGTCCTATTATCTTTTGACTACGGGACTTATCACGCAATAAATCATGAGATACCTACTTATATCATTAAATACCTCTTTTTCTCTTTTTTAGGGTTCCGTACCTCAAAAGAAAAAACGGAACCCTTATAGGATCACTTTGTTGTCCGTCTGTCAAGACTCTTTGTCTCGGGAACGCGTAAAAATATCGAGTTATATACGCATATCTATAGTCTCTTGCAGTTGTGTGAAAGAAAATCTTCTCAGTTATCGTATAAAAAAGTTAGAGCCGTTTATGTCGTAAAAAAAACACATATTTCGACACTTACAAAACCTACAGGGTGCTTCCCGTTGATCTAGAACTATGAAATTTGGCAAGAAGCATTGTCTCAAAGTACATGTATAGAACTAAATCTGAAAACTGTACATTTTTATGTAAATCACAAAAACATTGGGCCTAGATTCACAAAATATGGATACAAAATACAAGTAAGTAAAAAACAAGAGTAAATCGTATCATGTAAGGTATCATATAAAAGAGCTTCATTAGCACATGCTAAAATAGGTTTTAAACTATTTTAACAATACGTAATTTTCGATGCATCACGAGAAAAGTGAAAAAAAAACTTTTAGACTTTTATTACTTACTAACTTAATAGATTTTTATTAATCTGCAGATTTTTGAAAGTGGATTAGGATTTTTTTATAAAATGGCAACATTGCCGGTGCGCTACCGTGCGCCGGCGCATCGATCGAACCGAGATCGCAAGGTTTTTTACCTTGTGTGAAAGTAGAAAAGATCATTAACCTCGCTTTGATTGCGTCGGGAAATTGCTCTCATTACCGCTTCTATCATCGGCTACTAAGAAATCATGCATTTTCCATCCTGTTTCTCATAGGTTATCAATTGTGTATCTTCATCTGAAATAGTAATAAAATATATACATAATTACATACTTACATGACTATTCCTTTTATCTCAAATTATATTTTGTTGCTGATTTATCATTAGAATTTATCTAACACACAATATCTATCTAAGCTACGTATTATACACAAATATATTTTTAAAGCTAGGTATTAGTGGAAAAATAAAGTGTTTAAACCCAACACTCATTAAGTGATTGTAAACGTAAAGCATATTCTATCGAAATGTTTTTTTTACTCCATCTGCTTGATATAATCTCTCAGCAACAGGTAGAGCGACAGTTTTTGATAAGTATTTGTTTTTTAAGCAAAATTAATGAATTATCTCCATCGAATCTCTGTATAACCATCATTTTTTTTTATTTTTCCGATTTTTCTTAATAATGATAATCTATAAAAAGAGAAATATTGGATTAAGTTATTGTTGTGCTATTTTCTTTGTAGAGGTCACATATTAAGAATTAGTGGCAATATAACAGCTCGATGGCTAATTAACTATAATATGTAGTAGGTAAGTACGTATATACAGTTCGCATTGTGTTCTTCGTTATGAAAAACAGAATCGATATACATATAAAAATAAACATTGTTATTGTGTACAAATTTGTTTTCAGTAAAACAAGTTTTAAGCTTTTTTTATCTATTTCAAGGCATAAGAATCAGAATCAGAATAATTATCTTCAATCTTCATTGCTAAAACTATTTAGGTATTACATATGTAAAAAAAGTTCAATCAAGTATCAACAGTTTTTATTACATTTAAGATTTTTTTATTTTGCTAGAAGGTAAGTTATACAAGGCATCGTGCGAGTTGTTTGATCACAGATAGCTAGAGAGAGACCTTCTTCTCTTTATCCGGTGAGAGACACTGTCAGTTGCAAGACGACTTGTCCCGTCTTGCGAAATCTGTGAGCTTGACATTGCGCGGACGCATTGCGCAACCTTCCCTTATCAAGTTGTCACGTGTGGCGTTTTCCGCTCCTTCGCTTCACGTGAAAACAAAACCCTTATAATGAACAACATAGAATCAGAGATAATAAGCATTGATTTGAATTATATCTACTCACGCGGTGGGTGCTAAATTCTTTAGACCCCGTCGTACAAATAGACCTCAAAAATTTTCCGATCAAACTCTAAATCTTATGGCCGAACGACGCTTACAGAGACTGCAGTCTGCCGATGATGCAAAGTCATATAGGCAGCTCAATAGACAAATTTCAAAATCTGTGCGGCACGAGATTCGTCTCTTTAATACTAAACATATTGAAGAGACAATAGAGCAGAACAAAGGCTCCAAAGTGTTCGCGAGGAATTCGTCTATTGGGCAAAGCCAGTTGACAAAGCTGAAGAGAGAAGATGGCAGTGTAGCGTCGACCAAGGCAGAGGTATTGGAGGAGATCGAAAGGTTCTATGGACAGCTATACGCTTCGGTCGCTAAGCCTGTTAGCAGCGCGGCCAAAGATCCAAGAGCCAAGCTGACCCGACACTTCACCGAAGATATCCCGGACATCAGCCTGTACGAGATTAGAATGGCCCTGAATCAGCTTAAAAACAACAAGGCGCCGAGTGACGACGGTATCACATCAGAGCTGCTGAGAGCGGGTGGAACACCGGTACTAAAAGTCCTCCAGAAGCTTTTCAACACCGTCGTCCTCGAGGGCATCACGCCAGAAGCATGGAACAGAAGCGTGGTGGTGTTGTTTTTCAAGAAAGGTGACAGCACCTTATTAAAGAACTACAGACCCATCTCGCTTCTGAGCCATGTTTATAAGCTGTTTTCAAGGGTCATTACGAACCGTCTCGAGCGCAGGCTTGATGACTTTCAGCCTTGCGAACAAGCCGGTTTCCGAAAAGGCTTTAGCACCATGGACCACATTCATACGCTGCGGCAGGTTATACAGAAGACCGAAGAGTATAACCTGCTACTTTGCTTAGCGTTTGTGGACTATGAAAAGGCCTTTGATTCGGTCGAGACATGGGCTGTGCTTGAATCTCTCCAACGATGCCGTATTGACTATCGGTGCATCGAAGTGTTGAAGTGCTTGTATAATAACGCCACTATGTCAGTCCGAGTACAGGAAGAGAGCTCCAAGGCGATCCCTTTAAAAAGAGGCGTAAGACAGGGAGACGTAATTTCTCCAAAACTGTTTACGACTACTTTGGAGAACGCCTTCAAGCTCCTGGAATGGAAAGGTTTCGGCATCAATATCAATGGCGAATACCTCACTCACCTTCGGTTTGCCGACGATATAGTAGTTATGGCAAAATCGATGGAAGAGCTCAGCACGATGCTCGAAGGCCTCAATCGGGTTTCTCAACAGGTGGGTCTTAAGATGAACATGGACAAGACGAAAGTCATGTCTAATTCCCATGTTTTACCAACCCCGATTTCTGTTGGAAACTCGGTTCTTGAAGTCGTTGACTCGTACGTCTACCTAGGACAAGTAGTCCAGTTATGTAGGTCCGACTTCAACAAAGAGGCCAATTGCCGAATCCAACTCGGCTGAGCAGCGTTCGGAAAATTGCGTAGTGTCTTCTCGTCCGACATACCTCAGTGCCTCAAGTCGAAAGTTTTCGACCAGTGTGTGTTGCCAGTGATGACTTATGGCACAGAAATGTGGTCTCTCACTATGGGCCTTATTAGTAAGCTCCAAGTAGCCCAACGAGCTATGGAGAGGGCTATGCTCGGAATCTCTCTGCGTGATCGAATCAGAAATGAGGAGATCCGTAGAAGAACCAAAGTTACCGACATAGCCCAACGGATTAGCAGGTTGAAATGGCAATGGGCAGGGCACATAGCGCGGAGGACTGATGACCGGTGGAGTCGAAAAGTCTTCGAGTGGAGACCACGTACCGGCAAGCGCAGCGTAGGACGCCCACCCACAAGGTGGACAGATGACCTCATTAAGGCCGCAGGATCGCGCTGGATGCAAGCCGCTATCAACCGGTCTTATTGGAGATCCATAGGGGAGGCCTATGTCCAGCAGTGGACGTCTTTTGGCTGATGGATGGATGGATATCTACTCATACATACTGTAAGCTGATTAATTCGCTAGCCACTCGTCCCTTATCTAATGGATATGTAAAATATGTTTAGTTTTGTATAAACTTACTTTACTTACTTACGTTCTGGCAAAATGAAAAAATCTTAAGTGTAGTAAAAACTGATGATACTACAACTTATTTTACATATATAATACCTAAATAGTTTTAGCAATGAAGATTGAAGATAATTATTCTGATTCTAATTTTTATGCCTTCAAATAGATAAAAAAAGCATAAAACTTGTTTTACTGAAAACACATTTATACACAATAACAATGTTCATTATTTTATGTATTTCGATTCTGTTTTTCATAGCGAAGAACAGCTTATCAGTATCAAAAGGGTCAAGCACAAGATCAATGAAAAGATAACAGACACTTTTACTTACTATAATTATTATTCATAGAAAATATATTACATGATCATATTTGACCACTACAGTGGTTGGCCCTAAACAAAATCTCCATGTGTCGTCATCAACTCATGATCATCTTTTTGGCCTTATTCCACTAGGTGGGGTCGGCGCAGCACGTTTCTTAAACCTAAATAAAGCACATTAAGCTAACCCCTAAAAGATGTAAGTTAATTATATTGTTTGAGCCAAGACCACATTATTATTTTGCACTGGAATAGGAAAATTTTAAGAATTTTATTTATTCCCTTTTCAAATAACTATAGGACCACGGAGATAACATATCCTGAATATCTATATAATATTACATTGATTGTACCCATATGCACCTACATATTACATATATGCTATCCAGATTGTTTACTGTACTGTACTGTATCAGCCTTTTTAATAGTCTACTGCAGGACGTAGGCCAACCCACGAAGAGCGGTTGGGCCATATCCACCACGCTGGCCCAGTGCGGGTTGCTGGATTCACTTACGCCATCGAATTTATTCTACTGACATAATTATACAGGTTGCCTCACGATATTTTCCTTCACTGAAAAGCCAGTGTTGTTAAGATTGTTTAATTATTCCTAATCCATTATGTTAGGACTTCTCTTAATTTGTCCAGCAGATGGGAAGATACTCGTATGTAGGGCAGTTAACCAAATAGCACAGAGGCATATTTACGTAAAAAATGCGTTTTAATATTGGTTTGATTACCTACTTGGAAAATATTAGTAATTGCAATAAGGCTGATAATATAATTAATTAGAAACCTTAGTTGTCTATCTATCATATTAATTATATGAACAAATGTAGTTCCTCTTCTTAAAAGTTTAGGTTACTTTGTTATATTATTCATTCGTTGATTTTTTGCGCTTTCTTGTTTATTTTTGGAATTACACGTTTGTAACTTTTGTAAATTTTAGGTATAACATGAACCCAAAAAAAGAGAAAGTGGAGATCAAACAATATAAGCCTAACATGATTGTAATATTTGTGATGCACTATTCTGCGGATACGAAAGTCATACATAAAACCATTACAAATGCAGCACACAATGTTTACAATACGGCGCTCGGGCGCTTGCGCATGTTGCGCAACAATATGAATGTCAAATAGGCCTGGTTCGAAAAACAAAATTTAAAAAGAGAAGAGTCGTTGGCCGTACACCTCGCTTCCGCAATTATGCAATGAAATGTTGAACTTTACTATTGCTTCACACCACTTTATCGACGCATTCTTTTTGCCGCTAACGGAGGAAAAGCCGTTCGGAGCTTTGAGTGAGCTTTCGTTCTATAAGCCGTCGATCGGCGTACAAAATAAAACGGCGGTTTTAAAGTTTTCTCTTTATTTATACCGTTATACCGTCATACCGTCACAGCACAATCACAGACTTTAAAACCGCCGTTTTACTTTGTACGTCGATCAGGGGCTAACAGTATAACCACAGTGAAAACTTTAAAACCGCGGTTTTATTCTATACGTCAATCAGGGGTTATAGTGATTCGTGCTTATATAAGACACTAACACAATAAGTCTGTATGCAACGCAACAGTTTAACAAAATAATAATTTTAGACTAAATTACTACATAGTATAAAACAGTCAATAATAATAGTATATAACATAGTACAAAGTCGCTTCCCGCTGTCTATCCCCATGTATGCGTATATCTTTAAAACTACGAAACGGATTTTGATGCGGTTTTTTTATAGATAGAGTGGTTCAAGAGGAAGGTTTATATGTATAATACACCTGTGCGAAGCCGGGGCGGGTCGCTAGTTTACTAATATTGGAGCTTTGAACACTTGGATAGTACATGAATGTAATGTTGATTACTTTAAAAATACATTTTTCCAACTTTTACTTTCAATGTTTAAGTTAAATAAAAAACGGGGTGAAAAGAGTTTTCTCCCGGAAAGTCAATTTTATCAAAAATGTACCGCGTATTCTCTCGATGTTCTACAGAAAACACGAAAACATTGGTCGATTCAGAATCCTCTTAACAAAAATTTACAATTATTTGTTTATTTCGTAAATTCGTTCGATTTTCAAAGGTCCAATTATAGGCTTCAAAGTTATGCCATGAAGTGCATAAATCTGTTCAAGCTTCCGTGTTCATAGTACGTTTTGCCAAATTGGCAAATATTCAATGCACCTTCGACAAAGATAGGGCAATTTCGATGCAGTCAGATACTGAATTCGTTTCCTATTGTATGAGTCATTCACTTTTTACTTTTGTTTTCGTAAACAGCCGTATGTTTATAAACAGCGGGAATGAAAAGTATTTTGTATGTGTAGTAAGATTCACAATAAAATTACTGGCCATATATTAATTTATATTAAGTATTTCAAACTATTATTGCACATAATTATATGCTTGCATATAACACGATGAGAGCAATTAATACTAATTACCCGTACTAATTAAACTTTTCCTCTTTTTTCAGGTACTGTTAAGATATACCTACCGAAGAAATATTACGTCTAATTATGAGAACATCTGAATAACATCAAAGAAAAAATCAAGATGAGACTGGTAAGTATATAACTCTATCCTTACACTTTTTTTGATACATTGGTATCAAATGAGTCATTAAAGCTCAGAAAATTTAAACGACCAATTTGTTATGCCTAAAATATCCGGAGAATTAAATTTAGGGAAAATTTTAATAGGCAAAGAGGAAGTATCAGTGCGCAGTCGAAAGTGCGCACTTGTCACTGAACTGGGTTAGTATGGCACCGCCTATTTATCGAACGTTTCCACGTTAACTTAGCAAAAGTGAACCCTTTTCCCTACTACACAGCATTCAAACTTATTTACAAACAAAACTGCAAGCCGATTGAAAAGTGAAAAATGCAGTTTGCCACCTAGTTTGCAAATTTTCGGGAGTGAAATCACTCAAATCCGAGTGTGAAAATGATTGAGGTCTCAACTGACCAGTGTGTAATCATATCGGCATGTATTTTCAAGATACAAGGGCGAAAATCGATCAAGATCACGCTGCGGTGTCTGACCACTGCGTTTGGCTGAGCAGAGTACAGGAAGTAAAAGTATGGTTTTGTCCACAGTCAACGAGTGAAGAAGTGGCGAGCACGACGTTGGGGCGGCTAGCGAGCCCGGCGGGCGCTGCCGCCGCCAGCGCTGTGCCCGGCGCGGGCGCCTATGATGTGACCCGTATGCGTGAAGAAGAGTTCGAGAGGCTCACTGTATACATCGTGCCCGACGTGCCATGCGAGCGCGGCGCTCCCAACAGGGCCGAGAGAACTCTCCCTCGCAGCCTTACGCTCAGACCATCAGCAGTATTATCCACCCCCAACACACCGGTACGTTCATTTCTCTACTCGCGTTTCCTTTGTTTTCTTTCAAAAACAAACAAAACATTACACCTCCTTAATATTTCAGACTGAAGGTGTTTGGAGTATAGGAGTGATCCCACGAGGAACTCGATTTGGACCCTTCGAGGGGACTCGGACTCCTAACAAACCTAATGACAAAATATCCTGGCGGTATTACTGGAGGGTAAGTTTTATAAATTGAATACGCTTCTTTTTGCTTAGCGCATAAACTTTCTGGTTGAGGCTTCATGTTGCCATGTACATATCGAATATACATCACATTAACTATTGTACTTAGTTATACAAATAGCGTAACGCACTAATACTAGTGTTATCTAGACATTCTCCGTAGTACTTCCGTGTATATAGTACGAGCACTGTTAGCGTCACCTTCAACTAACCTATTTCCTCTCTATTTTGGGCCAGGTACAGGAAACTGTCAGACATCATACTTATGGAAATATTAAGGTGAGATGGGGTTACCTTATACTTTTTCTTGGTGATGGTTGTGAATATTACACGGCTATTAATAAAACAGTTAAAACCATGTCAAATATTTTATGTACCTACATTTATACGTCATATTAATTGCATTTTGAAAAAAAAACGTAGAACTACAGGAGTTTGTCATTAAACATATGAGTCATTTTTTGAGGGTTTTAGCTGTTTTATGATCTTGTATTTTAAGCTATATCGCTAGTACCGATGACGCAGGTAACAATTAAAATAGAATTCAGTATCGATCAGATGAATCTCGGCCAAGCTAATTATATATAGAGCGTTGGACATTTATGCCGCTGGAGAACGATTATAGAAAAGGGAGTGTGCTTCTATGTTCAAGTGCGATAGATGTAACATAATAGAGTTGTTCAAACATCGTTATCTTCCGCGTCCTACATTACCTCTATAATGACATTGCATCTCGTCCTTGACTCCGCCATTCTACACAATGCAAGCGCCTCACTATCAGTTGCACGCGCACTGTAAATATCCTGCACGTGCCACGTGCTTCACTCAACATGCGCTTTGACTACTAACTGATGATAATAATATAACAATAGCTCCAATTAAAACAGTTTGATAGGGAAGTTGGAAACATTCTGTACTATTTTATTACTACAAATGATTTATTGAATCAATTTGTAATAGTGGTACAAAATATTGATTGTTATTATTGTAATATTTACAGATATTCAAGGATAGTGATTATTATTACCTGGATGGGTCAGACACAAGCGTTGCCAACTGGATGCGGTACGTGGCTTCCGCGTACTCCCTATCCGTGATGAATCTCGTGGCTTGCCAGCACCAGGAGCACATTTACTTCTACACAATCCGGTAACTGTCCACTTTACACCACATCACTGTCATAAACTGTAGGTTATATTCTCAAGGCCAAACACTAATGATAGATTTATTTTCAGAGATATAATGCCAAATGAAGAACTGATGGTGTGGTATTGCAAAGATTTCGCCACCAGGCTTGGCTATGACATTGATCCCGAGAGAGCCACCTACTCTATTTGTAAGTTTTGCACAGTTTTAATTTCTTTTACTCGTGAAATAATTGTAACTATCTTGACAGATTTACTCAAAATTCACTCACGATAATTCTAACAAAACCTAACATTTAATTCCAGGTAAAGAAGAGACTATCAAAAAAGCCTACGGAATACCACCCGCGCCTGTTCATCCAGAAATAGCATTGAACCACATGAAGTATGTGCTCGGGCTGAGCAACGCTAAGGATCTGCTCGAGGCAGAGATCCCCAGCAGGCGCAGGAAACGTGACTCCATCGACAAACCCTACCACGAGAATACAAACACATACATTCGTGAAGACCCTCGTTGCGCCAACAAAAATGAGAGAGTTATTAGAACTGATATTTCTACGAACATTATTCATAATAAATCAGATAATACACTAATAAATGAGCCACTGTCTCCTTCTAGCTTGATGCCATGTCCGATGCCTGTAAAAATACACCACAGAGAAAACCCGATGCTAATTATACACCAACATAAAGAAAGCACATCACACGTGGTAATACATCAGTTAGAAAATCCAAGAATACAGAGCAATAGATCGCCGGCACAACTTCACCAGATGAGGGACATTCGAGGGCCTTCGCCGATGGGACAAACTCAGGACAAGATGGGGAGTAAGTCACCTTGCCTTACGCAAGCCATGGGTCCACATTACGAGCACCAATTGACCCCTAACGATGGTTCGGTGAGATCAGATGAAGGATATCATAGTAATGGCTACCATGATGAATTTACACCTCCGGAAGATTCGAGTGATTCAGATGTAGAAAACTACGTATTAGATTGTTCCAACAAAACAAATGAGCCCAAAGAAACAGTTATAGTGCAGAAAATAGATCAAGACATGCACCGTAATGAATATAGAAAAGTAAAAATTAAAATGCCAAGAGCTTATCAATATCAAAATCACAAAGAAATGGACTGTGAAAGTGAAAAAGAATTGATTATAGCGGAGGAAGTTCCCGAGGGGCTACCACAAAACTTATCACCCCCGAGAAGAGATCCAGCAACATCTACTGTCATTGTACTCGAATCATCACAAAACACCGTTGTGCCCATCAGCAAGCCTTATTATGAAGATGGAACTCTTTCACCTTCTCCACAACCGGCATACATGAGGTATACCCCACCAGACACTCGTATTTTAGAAACTATACTCACAGGAAGTAGAATGGACACAAACAACAATGACCCTAATCGCCGACAGCCAAATGCGACACCGCCACCGTCATCTCCAACAGAAATGGCATATTCTTATAAGAAAAGCCAAAGATACGGCAATGTTTGTAGCCCCGACTCAAGCTCCAACCTGACGCCCCTGCCTTCGCTCCTGCCTCTGCCACAGCAGCTGCCGGCACCGAGTGCAGCTTCACTGTACTCCACTTCACCCCCGCACTCAATCCCGCATACGACGGAAATAAGGGAAATTCGTGAGATTCGAGAAATTCGAGAAACGAGATATGAAAGCCATTACCCAAATTATTCGTATAATATATATTCTCCGCCGAACTCTACCATTATCACCCAGCTGGGATCTCCTCCGAGCACTTACTCGCCGACCGTTACTTCGTCTCATCAGTATGAAAGATCACAAAACGGACAAGGCGGCCACCACTATCCGTCTTCCACTAGTGTAATCACGCTTAAAAACTGCTCACAATTAAGTTTAATTCAAAATTCTAACATGAACGGCGCGATGATGCCGCAGCACAGTCCCGTCAGCCCTGACGGATCGTGCGGCCTCATGGGCCCATTGAGTCCAAACTCCCAAGCGTCGCGGGGGTACAGAAGTCTTCCTTACCCGTTGAAAAAGAAAGATGGGAAAATGCATTACGAATGTAACGTTTGCTGTAAAACTTTCGGCCAGCTATCGAACTTGAAAGTCCATCTGAGAACACATTCAGGAGAACGGCCGTTCAAGTGCAACGTGTGCAACAAGTCGTTCACCCAGCTGGCCCACCTGCAGAAGCACCACCTGGTGCACACCGGGGAGAAACCTCACCAATGTGACATTTGCAAGAAGAGATTTTCATCAACGTCGAATTTGAAGACGCATCTGAGGTTACACTCAGGTCAAAAGCCGTACGCGTGTGACCTGTGCCTGCAAAAGTTCACACAATTCGTTCACTTGAAACTCCACAAAAGGTTACACACGAACGACAGGCCGTACGTGTGCCAAGGCTGTGACAAAAAATACATCAGCGCATCCGGACTGCGCACGCACTGGAAGACCACTAGCTGTAAGCCGAACAACATCGAGGAAGTCTTAGCCATCACGAACGCCGCCAACACCGAATGTATCGGTAAGTTTCACGATATTAAATAAACTTTCACTTTCCATAACTCGGAACGCATAGAACAAAATTTGAAACATAATGTTCCCAAAATATTTTACTATTATTTTTGCCGAAAATGATGTAAATTTAAATAAAATCACTATTAAAACGTAAGATAATAAGCGTCGACCGCGCGCGCGAGAGCAACTGCAGCGCGCTGCACTTTCTCCTCGTAGGTGAACCGCAACTTTCACTTGCGCTCTCGCTGAACGAGCGCGATTTCATTTTCGCGTGCACTTTGCAGGTACCGTGGACAAAGACTGCCACGATAGAGAGGGGCACGATGAGTACGAGGTCCACTCGGAGCAGGGAGGGCTCGACGGAGGGGCGCGGCACGAGGCGCTGCTGCACGCGCCCTACCACGAGCCGCCGGCGGGGCACTACGCGCCGGCGCAGGAGCCGCGCCCCACCGTCATCGAGTCCAGCCAGCCGCTCATCATTGAGTGCACCTGACCGCGCCCGGAGCTCGAGCCCCGACTTGTGATTCCGCTCTTGTGATCGAACTGCGCCCGGGCGCAGCCGGCCGTCTCTCGTCGCGCCGCGCCCTCCCAGTGGCTATGAGATTACGTTATGGACTGTAAGCTGTATTGTATATTTGTATAAATAGTAGCTTAGCGCTATGCGATTATGAGTACTGAGTACTTGACTTACGTTAGTCCCTTTGGGAATTTATATTTTTAAACTAAGCACGAATAAGCATTTCACTTCATAATTACATCCGAAATCTTATCTGCCTTCGTTTTATACTAATGCTCAATTTTATATCTCGTAGATGCTACCTATTGTAAATAGTTTTTTGTTACATCGATTTTATTTAGTTGTAACGTTTTGTAAAGCGTCGATATTTGAATAGCGAGCGTTGATTTGCAGGTAATAATTTAGTGATAAACGGTGTCTTAAAAGTGGTAGTACATTTTTATTTAGGAATGCGTTGCACAAATTCGAAATATGGAGTACGTATACTCGTATTTTGTTTAACACCAAAGAACAAGAATGCAGCTTCTGATACCGTTCCGACATATCGCGTTCGCTTCAGTTTCGGTCGTCGCCTCGAAATGATCATCGTGTGACCAAACGTGTACATCCGCGGTTAGTGTTAAGTGCCAAAAGCACATTTTATATTTTAAGTTATTGAGATATTCGTATAGTATTTTAAATTGTTGTTCCTAATGGTAAATTTGGAGAGTAAGCGCATGTTATGTGCATGAATTTAATTGTAATGTTGTTAGAGTTAAATCGTGGAATCGTGTACATTATCCCTACGCTAGAACAAATGGTGCTTCACATGGTAGAGCGGCTCGGCCGTGGCGACGGGCCCCGCGCCCCGGCGCCGGCGGCCCAAGCTGCATGTAAAATGTAAATTCACCGAGTCTACTAGTTACTACGTATTTTATATTCCCGATAATTTCTATGATTCTCCTATTCAAAAAGGCTGAGATAAAATACTATTGTAATGTAACGTTTGGCGAATAATGAACGTAAGGTTGGTTTGTTTGCATGTGTAAGAGTCGTGGGATAGATAATATGATGCGTCTGTATACCTATCGAATACCTGTAGCCGTACGTGATGTTAAACCAAACTAATAGCTTTTTGTATATTTCTATAAAATTAGGATATTTACACGCGATCTTTATTAGAATTAGTCCGTATATTTTCTACTCCGAGTATTTAGAGAGCTAAATTTTTGTACTAAAGCTGAAAATCAAAACTTTTATAACATGACAATTTGGTTGATACTTATAGACCTCGACGTTTTTTAAAATTTCTCAATTTCATAAACATTTTTTGTAAATAATACGGACATAATTCGTATTTACAATAAATATCAAATTAATCAATAGACTGTACATACAATAAAAAGCATCTCAGTTGGTTTAGCATTTCCTCATATTATGTTTAATTCAGTTTTATTTTGTACTTTCATAATATACCTACTTAAATATTCCTTGTTAAATTTAAGCTGGAGTACCTGGCATAGTGTTCAAAGAGTTTTCTGTCTAAAGTTTATATTCGTATCTAATATATTTTTCATACGTAAATGTTGATTTTTATTGTGAGATAAAGTTATAGTAGATAATATTTCTTTGAATTTGATCACTTGACTGTGTGTAAGGAAAATAATTTAGCGACGGAAATAACTGTCTCTATGCGACATGTAAGTTCACACTGCTAGGTAATAATACAGGGTTCATGAACTTTATATTGTAATTAAAATGTTTTTCTCATGTCATCATTTTTTTCATAGCATCATAAATTTTGCTACGTTTTGTAGAACGTCTACGCAAGACGTAGCAAGCGTAGAAGCTCTACAAAAAAGAGATTTTCACTTTATACTCCCAAAATAATACATATACATTATGTTTCTTTTCAATGGATCTAGTGCGTGACTTTCTATTTGAATACAAGAAATCACACTTATCTATTCTTGTATATAAAAACAATATACATATTAAATTACATTCACTCACATAATATTCTAAATGTATAATAATTGTACATTTTCTAAATCATCTAAAAATTCTAGAAATGTATAATTTTCTAGTAATTTCTTATACTATTTTTGTATTATCATGAATACCAAAACAAGACACAGGCGTAAGTCGTGTTTTTTCTGCTCCGATATGTCAGGTAACACAAAATGCATGGTCTCAAAAAATTGCACAAATAAAATATATTAAGAAAACGAAAATGTCCTCGTAACATGTTGCCTATTTTTTTCGTAAACAACTCAACCTTAAATATTCCATAATTATGATTACAAACGATTTCATAAATATATGAACACATAATATGGAACATAAAACATAACATATAAGTATAAGTCGTGGATATAGAAAAAAATAAGGTAGTATCTAACACAACTGAACAGAGTATTTGAGGTGTTCAGATATTTTTGATCTCGATTGTATTATCTAAGCTATTAAGAAAAAATATTGTATATAACACTGAAATTATAACTACATATTTGGTAAACTTGAATTAATAATCCACCAATAAAATACATTGATAAATATTGTATAAATTTAAGTATCAATCGTATATTAAGTGTAAGTCTTAGCTACGACAATATTACTTATAAAACCATAATATAAAACGTAAGCAAAGCAAATTCTGTCGTAGAGAAAGTACTTACTTTCTATGCTCTCATTCATTGTCTTTTCATTATTCATATTAACTATGCAAAAATAGTCTATGACCAAGATTTACATTTTTCATACGATTGGTGAATAAATATTTGTATGTAAGTACAATACTTTACTCATAATACAGCAAATAAGCAATATTATCATGTATCAATTACTTCGGCTAAATACCTATGAATATGTTTACGTATATTAGACTCGTATACGTTACGTAAAATGTAAGTACCTACACTATGCGCCAGAATTACCTACCAATTGTAAAAGCATGTAATTTTGTACACTGATCGATAAATTAATTTTACAACACCAAAATTCATTAAAAGAAGTAAAAATTGTAAACTTTTGTTTTTATTTTTCTCATTTTTCAAAAGCATTGTAAGCTTTTAATTTAGAATGATAACAAGTTCGTTCCTATTAGTTATTGTGATAAATAATAAAGATCTACTAAATCACGTTTGCATGGCTTGAACTGCGAGTCCCATGAGTTTATACGTAAACGAAAACTACAGTAGTTTCCGTGTGCTACATAATTATCTTTCAAAAACCGTGGGTTCGAATCCCGGTCCCGTACCAATGAGTTCTTCAGATTTTATGTACGGAATTTCTCACACCTCTGGCTTTTCGGTGAAGGAAAACATCGTGATAACCTACCTACGTCTGAAGAAGAAATTCGACGGCCAGCGTGGTGGATATGGCCCAATCACCCTTCGTGGATAGGTCTACGTCCTGCAGTGGGCTATTAAGAATGCTGGATTACTATATATATATATATATATATATATATATACTATATATATATATATATATATATATATATATATATATAATATAAATATAAATATATATATATACTATATATATATATATATATATAGGCCGCGCCAAACAAGTTGGTGAAGTTAGCTACAAGCTTCGTAATAGCCAAACAACGTGCCACTTTATGTGAGCTTCTGTCATTGGATATTGCGCAGCGTATAGCTAACTTCACATCCGCCAATGTGGTGGTTGGCGGATGTATACAGTAAATTTATGTACTGTATACAGTAGAGTACATATATTTCTGTACAAAACCCTTGGCGGACTCGAGGAAGACCAAACAAAAATGTACGAAGACACTTGAAAACGATAATAGTTTACGTTCACTAGTATATTAGTATCAGATTATATTTACCTACTATACTTAAAGTACTCTAAAACTGGGGGTTTAGCAAGGTTTACAGTTAAATTGAAACTACAATTGTTTCCGTATGGCTCGTCATTTTTGTACAGTGCCCCTGGCGGAAACGAGGAAGAACTAACCAAAATATATAGAGCCACACACGAACGCGAAAGTCTAAGTAAACTACGCAAAACCTGGACTAAGGACTCAGTTATCTGCTAAAGTTGGATAACCTAAGAATGCAGGGAAGAATTAGGGTTGAAATGGCTCTGTAAGATTAGATGTTACTTTCAAAAAATGAAGATTTAGATGTACACAATCATCATCATCTCAGCCGTAGGAGGTCTACTGCTCAACATAGGCGACACCAATAAACTACTTCAGATATTTGAAATCAATAATAGGGAAAAAAAAGATTCGATTTAGAAAAACATTTCATTTATTGTGTATAAAATTAATTAACAAATAAATAGGAAATTTCACCTTAGCACTATATTTATTACTAAACATAACTCCGGACAAGTCATGAATTTAAATTATTATATTACATTCATCTTTATAAATAAAAACATCTTAATCCGCAATGAAACGGACAAAAACGGTTGAAACTGAAATGTACGAAAACCGCTAAATGTATGTATCATACCGAAAGCTGAATAAATGAATGAATGAACTCCTCAACTACTGACCCGATTTTAACCAAATATTGTACACTGTGTGCAGTTTGATCCAACTTGGGAAATAGGATGGTTTATATCTTAGTTTACAATCGCAATTCATTTTATTGGTATATAGATAATATTATTTAATATTATATAATTTAATACTATATAATGCCAAAACAACGTTTGGCGAGTCAGCTATAGTAGATTATTAAAGCAACATAACTTCTAATCAAGTAGGTATAGGACATAGGTAGGTACATAATAATTATTACATAACTCTGAACTTCGATTTTTTATACTACGAGTTCAAGTAAGTAATACCGAAAATATTTTTGTAATCCATTTGATAGAAAACATTTCAGAACCAAAATACTACATTTTATGGTGTTTTTGTCAGTCGAAATTGTTTAGACTCTAAGCAATTCTCTAAACAATTTCAACAAACAAAAAACACCATAAATGTAGTTTAATAAGTGTAGTAGGTATTTTGGTTCCGAAATGTTTTCTATAAAATGGATTACAAAAATATTTTTAGTATTACTTGAACTCGTAGTATAAAAAAATCGAAAAAAAAAAACAAAACGGAATAAGTTAAACCCACTATTAAAATATACAAATGAGCTATGATTCTGTTACCTAATTCATAACAATTTTTTTAAGTATATAGGAGAGCCTTACAAATCTAATGGCAAAAAGTAGGTATCTTTACTAAGCAATATCATCATGTAGTATAATTTTGTGGAGATTATATAGTAAAACTAAAAACGCTGTACTCTAAATCAATGGATTTACTGTACAGAATGGAATATCGAAATATATTTTACAAAAATAGTTACCAACGTTCGAGCTATAAGATTATTTGTAGGCGCTTTTACAAGATTGTTGTAAGATTTTTCAGGCGTTATTAATATTTTAGTCAATTTCCTAATTTCCTTTAAATTGAACCGAAATATGCAAATTAAATATTTAAGAAATTATTTTCCGGGATCTTTTTTACATATTAAAAGAAACTCTGCAAATTTTTAAAGAGTAAAAATATGAATTTAATCAACAATAACAAACAGCGTTCTAAAATTTACTCCAAAGTTTGATATTTTTTATACTATTAACTATCACTGAAAAAAAATGGTAGCGTTTAGAAAATTGCGTGACATCTTCTCACTCGATATACCTCAGTGCCTCAAGACGAAAGTTTTCGATAGTTGTGTGTTCCCAGTGATGACATATGGAACTGAAACGCGGTCTTTTAATGTGGGCCTTATGTATAAGCTCAAGATAGCCCAACGTGGTATGGAGAGGGCTATGCGCAGTCTCTCTCTGCGGGATCGAATCAGAAATGAGGAGATCCGCAGACGAACCAAAGTTATCGACATAGCCCAGCGGATTAGCAAATTAAAGTGGCGACGGTCAGGGCACACAGCTCGAAGAACGGATGGCCGATGGGGCCGTAAAGTTCTCGAATGGAGACCACGAACCAGCAAGCGCAGCGTAGGACATCCACCGACTAGTTAAACTGACGATATAATAAAAATCGCAGGAACGCGCTGGATGCTGGCCGCTTTCAACCGGCCTTATTGGAAATCCATGGGGGAGGTCTATGTCCAGCAGTAGACATCCTACAGCTGATGGATGGATGGAAAAAAAAATCCTTAATTATCTTGCCCAGCGCACTATTTATGTATTTCTAGCAAACTAAATAGTAATTATTGACGTAAGAACATGGTGCTATGTATATTTTGTCAATGCAAATTACCTACTACAAGATGCAAGGTTGATGCGCTACATTTAATTTCATCATCCTCATATTGGAAAACTAAGCGAAGGCAAGCTTGTAGCGCAGACAAGAGTAGTCTCGAGCTCGTGATAGTATTTGATATTAGAAATTAAATAACGGTATTTACTGAAAAATATTTATACGTATACTAAAAGGAATGTTTTCACTACAAATTACTGAGACTATTTCCCGAACCCGAGTCTATAGCAGAGTTTCCAGAGTCGGGCGCGTTAGATCAATACATACCTACATATATAGGGTTATTTCTAATCAATTAGCATCCTTCTAGGGGCTTATTCTGTACATCAAAATTAACAACTTTTGTTCTACAACTTTCGTCAAAACTCAAAAAAAAAATTTGTTATTCCATAGAAAAATATAGTTCACCCGCGACAAAATGTATGGAACAGCAGATTTTTTTACGAGTTTTGACAAAAGTCGTAGAAGGATGCTAATTGATTAGAAATAACCCTGTAAATAAAAATGTTTGTCTGCATGTCCATTATAGAATCGTTAACTATGCATTTGATCATGTGATGATCTTTAGCAAAGTTGTTGTGCATAAGCTAAAAGTTTCTGAGTTGGTGCGACCAACTTGCGACAGATGGCGCCTGCAATGCGCGCAGGGTATAACAGCTAGTTTCTTATAATGAGTGCGTCCTCATATTTGAAGACTGGGTAAGGGGGGGGCTATAGCGCGACTACGAGTAAGGATTTTAGCCCAAGTCGGTATTTTATAGATACTTTATATTTGACTCTACACTGAAAAGTGTTTTTCACTACAAATTACTAAGACTATTGCCTGAACCTGAGTCTATGGCAGAGTTTCCAGGGTCAGGAGCGCTACATTTCTTATAATGCGTCCTCATATTGGAAGACTGAGTGAAAGCGAGCTTGCAGCGCGGACAGGAGTAGGGCTTCGACCCCGTGTGGAAATTCAGATGAGACTTCAGGTGGTGCTTCTTGGTGAACGATTTTGGACACAGCGAGCACGAAAACGGCTTCACACCTGGAAATAATTTAATCATTAAATAGCATTATCGTACTTAGCAATAGGAAATGTATGATGAAATAATCTCCCCATTCGTCAGAAAAGTCATATTGTTTATTTTTTTAGGGTTTTGTTTTATAAAGTCAACATTTTTCTACAACTGAACGACAAGAGTAACCATACCTACTCGCGTTAAGCATCTCGTGGGCATAATGGCAGAGGTTAGAATTGAATATGTCCATGACAAACAGGTGAAGGTGAAGCACAAGCTGACGAGCTGCGCAATATCCCATCCGGACTGAAGCTCACGTAAAGCTACGCGTTGATTGGATATTTCGCAGCTTGTAGGTCACTTCACATCCACCAACTTGTATGATTTGGTCTATACTGACTTTATCTATTCTAGTTACATTTGCGTTCGATCACATCCTGCTTGATCTTAAGTAGGTAGAGATGCAGTATAATATGTGGCTTGTCTTGTACCTAGAAGTTACCGAATCATCGTCATAATATTATCAAACGTACGACGTATGCTGGATATTATAGTCTTTCCCTTAAGATTTACAATAAGATCTGTTGGAAGTAGCTTGCATCTAACGTATTCCTGTAATTTTGATCAGATTGTTAGTCCACTTTTCACTTGACTTGTGGACTTTACACGCTGCGCTTGCCGGTACCGGAGAAGTTATCTGTTCACACTTTTGAAGACTCCCAGACATTGATAAAACAAGTTTCTTTTATTTGAATAATAAATATTGAAAAATAAATTGTTTGACAAATAATAATACAGCTTTGTATTTTTTCTAGTTTAGCAATAATAAAGTGCTTCTATCGTTATTTTACTTGCATTCGTAGCTGATTCTTCCACATTCATCTCTTAATTTGCTAAAATTAAAAATTATAACCTACCAGTGTGTCCAGTTAGTAGGTACAATGTGACAAAAACACTTGAAAACTGTGTCTAATTGGTAATAATGCTTCCATTTAACAATAATGGAGGTTACTTAACCAGGCTTGCTAGAGATAAAGTACCTATTGAACCAAATATATTTATTTATCCTAATAGAGGCAAAATTATTATTTAAAAAAACGGAGGGCTCTTTTCTGGTTTTAACTGATGTAATAGACTCGGAAAAGTATGAACTTTCTCGAAATGTAACGAGTGTTGTGGTTAGAATTTTTGATTATTATTATACCAGCCTTCATACATTTTGTGGACATCTCCTTTTGGCAGAAAAGTATACAGTAATGTTTTTTTTCATCAGTTGCTTTTTATTTCTTGTGGTATCAATAAAGTGCTCTTTTATTGTATTGTATACAGAAACTAAAAACTTTTCTGAACAAAATAAGACGATTGACACCAAAACATAACATTTTCTTACAATTTAAGGAGTGAAAAGAGTTTTCTCGCGGAACATATTTTTTTATTATACCTAATCATCATTTCGTGAAGATTTTTTAAAATTATTCATTACTTGAACGTATTTTATTTGATTTCATTTATAATTAGATTTTTTTAATTTATTATACCTAATAAGTAGATAATGTGTATTCACCTGTATGCAGTCTCAAGTGTAGAGTCATGTTGGAGCGATCAGCGAACCGCTTATCACAGTGGGGGCACGCGTAAGGGCGCTCGCCCGAATGCGTGCGCTGGTGCTGCTTCAACAGCATCTTGCGGGAAAACGCTTTACCACATTCCTCGCACACATGAGGCTTCACGCCTGAAAGAGCAACAAAAAAGGATTGGTTGTCTGTAAAGTCGGTTTACGGACGATAATTTTAAGTGGTCAGGTCATAAGAAAACGTTGTTGATCGTGTTTCTCTATCGCTTATTCTGTGCTCTCGTTTGCACGCTGAACACTGACTGAACGTGACACTTTTTCGTACGTGCAGCCGGCGTTCATAGATTTATAAGAGTCACATCAATAAATAAAATTTATAGAATATCGTTGTCAGATGCATAGGTATCATAAGTATGTATGTAACAAAGCTAACAGAAAACCCAAAGCATGGAAATTGCTCTACCTACAAGAACTTAAGTTTTAAATGAATGAATCGTTTGGTTAATTCAAGCTACATATATGTTAGTAAGCCGTGGTGGTCAAGAGGTAGTGACACCCGCTTTACAATCGTGAGGTCGTGGGTTCGAATCCCCGGTCCCGTAGCAATGAGTTCTTTGGAATTTATGTACGGAATTTCACACCACAGACAGGCTTTTCGGTGAAGGAAAACATCGTGAGGCAACCTGCATACGTCCGTAGAAGAAATTCGATGGCGTATGTGTATCCACCAACCTGCACTGGGCCCGCGTGGTGGATATGGCCCAATCACCCTTCGTGGGTAGGCCTACGTCCTGCAGTGGACTACCAAAAAGGCTAGTACAGTACAGTACATGTTAGTACTCAGATGGGGACACATCAAAGCCACCTAGAATTTTGAACTAGCGCAAAGCTTTTTAGACACTAGACCTAAAAACCCTGCGACACCCACACAGCACTACGCTCATCACTCAAATTACTATCTTAAACTGTCTTAATGAATAAACATAATATATGCCATCACAGCGTAACCAAAAGAAAATGTTGAAAAAAAGATCAGGAAGACCCCAGTGCAGGCCCTCCTGCCTGATCCTGATAAACTGCATTTTATGACCAAATTAAAAATAAAATTCATATTCTGTATCTGCAAGACTGCAAAAAAGCCAATGACAACAATGTTCTACTTATTGAATGACTATTAGCGCTATACTATCTTCAGATTTGAATAGACTTTTGACCAATAGACTTGAAAGAAAACCTAAGTAAGAAACTGTGTACTTATACTTAAAAATATACAATGAGTAATGTATGAGCGCTTACAGAAATTGGTATTCATTCATTAATAATAGAACCGATTACAAGTAAACCAGATATACAAGATGTATTGGACGACGAAAAAGAATTTCCAATCAAAGTCTCAGCATACAAAATGTTGTCCTGTTATGGAACTTACATTTCGAGTAGAATCTGTTACTATAGAAATGACTGAAGAGTAAACCAGTAAACAGAAATAATTATTTTTTATGGTACCATTTCACGATTATCTTCTATAGAGTAAAAAAAAATGCATCAGTTGGTTTACGACCTGCAAAGACATGGCGTGACGATTATGCATTTGATAAAGAAAACGTAAATATTTGTGTAACTTTATAAAGGACTTGCTACGACTAAAATAATTATAGAGAAACTAGCTGACCCGGTGAACTTCATCTCACCATCTGTCAACTGTCAAGGATAACTTTTACATGCAGGAACATTTTGTATGGGAAAATGAAATTAATGTTTTTATTATTTTCTCGCAACTTTTATAAAGGTGACGTCCACAAGTGGTATATTATTCAGAGAAAAATCGAACCAAGATGATATATACATCATTTAAAAGCTTGTTATATGGGCTTCCCAAAAATATTTAATTTAGATTTTTTCACCGCTCCAATTTTTTTTAAATGCGATAATTTAATTGTATGAAAAATAACAATACAGCTTATTATTTTTTCTAGATTAGCAATAATAAAGTGCTTCTACCGTTATTTTACTTGCGTTCGTAGCGGATTCTTCCACATTCATCTCTTAATTTGCTATAATTAAAAATTATAACCGACCAGTGTGACCAGTTAGTAGGTACAATGTGACAAAAAATCACTTAAAATGTGTGTCTAATTGGTAAAAATGCTATTATTTAACAATTTAGATGTTACTTAATCAGGGCTGCTAGAGATAAACTACCTACTGAGCCAAATATATTTATTTTTTCTAATAAATTCAAAATTAATTTTAAAAAAATCGGAGGGGTCATTTAAGTTTTTAACTGTTGTAATAGACTCAGAAAAATATGAACTTTCTCAATATGTAACGAGTGTTGTGGTTAGAATTTTTGATTATTATTATACCAGCCTCCATACATTTTGTGGACATGTCCTTTTCTCATCGTTGAAACCATCCCTGGACTTTCACGAATCTTTCAAGACTAAAATTAGCCAAATCGGTTCAGAATCGTTCTCGAGTTTAAGCGAGACTAACAACAACCACGATTCATTTTTAGGGTTCCGTACTTTAAACGAAAAAACGGAACCCTTATAGGATCACTTTGTTGTCCGTCTGTCCGTCTGTGTGTATGTCAAGACTCATTATCTCGGGAACGCGTAAAGATATCGAGTTGAAATTTAAACCGTATACGTATATCTATGATTTCTTGCAGTTGTGTAAAAGAAAAACTTCTCAGTTATCGTTTAAAAAAGTTAGAACCGTTTATGTCGTAAAAAACCGCATATTTCGACACTCACACAAATCAAAACCTACAGGGTACTTCCCGTTGACATAGAACTATGAAATTTGGCGAGAAGCATTGTCTCAGAGTACATATATAGGAATAAATCTGGAAACTGTACATTTAATTTGAATCACAAAAAATAGGGCCTCAAATATCACAAAATATGGGTTCAAAATTGAAAGCGAGTAAATCGTATAATGTAAGGTCATCATATAAAAGAACTTCATTAGCGCATGCTAAAACAGGTTTTTCATTATTTTAACACTGTGTTTGTACGGAACCCTCGGTGTGCGAGCCTGACTCGCACTTGTCCGGTTTTTTTATATATAAGAGAAAAAGAAGATTAGGAAAAAATAAAAGTAAATTCGTGTAGGCCGGGTGGCTAGCCCTTGTGTCAGAGTTTTTAGGCCGCCTGAAGGCCTCTGACATACCTAAACGGAAAAACGGGTAAATCAACCAGTAATTTAACGTGTCATCTGAGCCACGGTAGCGCTTAGTTAGAAAATCCCACCCGAGGTCACCCATCTAAATACTGACCGTGCGGAACGTTGCTTAATTTCAGTGATCGCTGACAAACACCTAGTCAATCTACCGTTTGTCAAGAATTTTTACCCGTGGTTCTACCAAGCTCTCTGGTTGGACTACGGGCAAAAATTTTGTGCCCGTGGTACTACTAATATTGCCGTGACATATTTTCAGGGTTTTAGCCCCATTTTGCCCGTAATTGAACTTGAAGTCAAAGAAAATCAAATGTATACGAGCGCTACACTACTAGGAAAAACTTATAAAATAATACAGAAAGATTCAAAACTGTTTAGTCTTTCTTACCAGTATGAATGCGCACGTGCATATTGTAAGCGACCCGCTGATTAAACGACTTCGGGCATAAAGTGCACTTGTACTCCTTTCTATTCCTGTAAAGCGAATAGCGAATAAACACACATCAACAAACTTAACATGTAAATGGATATCATTCATATTACAATAAGATATATTATTAGCATAGAAATGTAGAGAGAAGCTTTTACCCCGCGCGCCCGACATAGCAATGTAGCAAAAGATCATACGCAAACAGGCATGATGACTGGGTAAAAAATCAATTTTACAGATATCTGTGTTATAATTAGTCCGTGAGTTAGATTAATAAAAAAATATTGGGCACATTTATTTGTTAATCAAACAATAAATTACAAAAATAAACCTTGTCAAAGTTCGGGAGTAGGTGTCGTGTCGTGACGTCACTTATTCTTTGACAAAAGTCTAATACATTTGTACGTGACTAGTGATGACACGCGGAACTTTAACAGGCTGTATATATCGTCATAATTTTTTGTTTAATTGACAATAGAAAAAATACGTGTCTAATATTTGCTAATGATCTATCTGACGGACTATAACACGTTAAGCGCCACGTGAAAATTTGAGACTTTCCGTGCCATGGCACTCACCGATGAGCCTAACTATACTGAACCATTTGGGCCATGGGGGTCAGCCGTGAGCCGCGACAGACCTTTAACATAAACGCTCCCCACAAGCCGAAGTCACCAGCTATCAAACAAAACGAGTAACGAAGTGAGCTGCATGGCCCTGTAGATGATTCGGACCGCGTGGTTTTGAAATCCAATAGATAAGTTCACTTTTATTCAAGCTTATTGTTTAACAATGTTGGCGTTGCTCTAAAAACGGTTAGAACAATCGATTAATGATTTTAAAAAAGTCTTTTACATCAACATCGTACATAAATACAAACTAGTAGTTTTTTGAACAGTAGGCCTAGTGGCTACAAAATAGCATTTTCGATTGAACCTGTTCTCAAAAATGTTGACTTGCAAAACTGGCCCTGATTGCAGTAGTCGTAAGGTTCAAATTCGCGGCACATCTTTATAACTGAATCTTCATATCATCAGGATGTCCGAAGAGTGTGTGCGAGTTGAGCCGCGAGCTGAGCCGCTGTATGGCCGGTGGCCCCCGCGGAAGGAAATGTCAGAATCGTTCGTCGGAGGCCACGGGCCTCACCAATGAGCCTTTTGCTATATCTCATAAAATACACGGTAGAAGTTGCTCATTTTTATTTTCCAAGCGAATTACCGCATTTATTAAACTTTGCAATAAAAATTTCACGATGATGAAAATGACCCATTTCGTGATTTTGGCGTGGCCTGATCGGAAAGTTGTGGTAGGCTCACCGGTGGGCTGCGTGGCGTGTAACGTGATAATTACTATAGTTTTTTAGTCGCCATGCCTATTGCATGTTTACGAAACATTCATTGTAGATTGTAGTGCTGTGTGAGCGCATAAAAATTTAGTGTCACGATGTTTGTTATCGATCTCGTCCGAGATATCTCTAAAATATATTAAAATATGTAATAATAGTAGGCTATTTTTTACAATTGGATCTTGAGTGTTCTTATCATCTTAATATCTGGAGTATTCTAGAGAGGGCTACACTTAGTGGCCATAAGCAGGTTATTTATTATATGGCAAAGCTGCATTGGCCGGGTCAACTGGTACCTAATTGTGTACATTATTGGCATTTAACATATACGAGTATGTACTTGTGCTTTTAAGCAGAAATTAGGTCCTCGTTTGATAGAGACATGTCCCATCTTGCGAGATCTGCGAATTGCAGTAAACATTGGTAAGCACTTACCGGTGAATTTTCATATGGCTGCTGAGGTAACCTCTATCATTAAAGTACTTCCCGCATACGGAGCACGTCGCCGCGAACTCTCTAGTGCCCCTGTGTATTGACATGTGGTACTTGAAGTTCCTGAGTTGAGAGAAGGTTTTGCCGCACTCGCCGCATGTGTACCGAGCGTTGGTCGAGTGCCTTCTCATGTGGACCGCCAGTGACTCGCTGCTTGTGAACACCTGAAACGTAACAGGCGCCTTAAACGTATCATTGGCCTTACGTCCGTGCACGGTTATCTTAGCGCACGTATCGTAGTTTGACTAGGTGTTTGTCAGCGATCACCGAAATTAAGCAACGTTACGATCAGTATTTGGATGGGTAACCGCGGATGGCATTTTCCAACTGAGCGCTACCGTTGCTCGAATGACTCGTTAAATTGTAGGTCCCGGTTTTAAGCGTTTATCTATGTCAGAGGCCTTCCGGCGGCCCAAAAACTCGGAATTAGTGTCAGAGAGGGCTAGCCAAGTAGCTACCCGGCTTATACGAACTTACTTACATTTAGTTTTTCCTAATCTTCGATATAAAAGGCAAAAGTGACTGACTCAGGTATCAAGGCACAGGCCAAACCATTAAGGCTAGAAACTTAAAATTTCGCACCATAAGTAAGTATTGCTTACGGTTATTTTACTTCTGACATTTTTCACTGTCTCTGTCTAACCTGTGATGGTGTATAGTGACTAGATAGAGACACAGCGACAAATTTCGGACGTAAAGTGCTCGGAAGGGTCTTCAAAAACCCTTTTAAACTTGGAAGTCAATAGATTTTTTTTCTGGGATAGATTAAACTGACAAAAGTGCGTAGTTGCCCCCAAAGAGAAAAACATTTGCTATACGCCAATATCGCAGTGGGGCATAATCAGCCAATATAAGTAGTAATAAGTTGGCTTATGCCGATTTGTTTAACGCCTGCCTTATTATTTTTGAAACGAAATAGAGCGTCTGATAGAAAGAATTGTTGTAGCCGAAGATGGAGTAAGTACATATGTGGACCTAGGAGATACCTATTCACTCTTGCCTTAAAGATCCAGATTATTGTTGTCACAAAAGAATGACGCAAGCAGGACATTCTAGTCTTTACTGGAACTGCTTACGTAGGTAGGTAGAGTTCCAGTAAAGTTTTTACGAAAGGTAGAGGCGAAAAATAATAAAATTAAAAATACATTGGTTATATGAGGGTTCAATAGATTAATTACTTCTTGTATGCTCGAGTAATTATTTAGTGGATAGCAAAGACACTATTTTATCTAACACGCTATGGAAATCGATAACTAGTCAATTTCCAAAGTGCATTCCACACTTCACTCACTTACTAAAATGAAAGAGACTTTCTAAATATAATTCTAGAGCTACCAAAGTAAAGTGATATAATCCTAAGAATAGAACCAGTCAGATATGCACTAGTAAGAAAATAATCCTATAACAAAATTAAATTACCTGATTACAATGATGACATTTAAAGCAGTCTTGCCCTACAACAGTCAGCGACGGCGACCGAGCTTGGGGCAGTTCTTTACTTTCGAACGTCAATCTATCAGTTAAATTATCCGCAGCTACCACTGCCGGTGTTTGGTTGTTGTTACTATCATTTACAACGGCAATTTTCTCTACCTGAAACAAATCAATTTGAATTTTATTGCCGTCATATCGTCGACAACTGCCACAGAAATATCATGGGCTAAAAATTTACGACTTACTCTAGAGTTTTGCATTTTAACATCTTCACGTTTTTGATGTAACGGCCTAAAATTATTCGGTTTACGAGAACTCCACGGATTTTCTAATACTTGATTAAATATGACTTTTGAAGATGAGTTGGATTTAAAATCATTATTTTTACTTCCACTAATGTTTTTCAAGGGAACATTTTCCATCATTTCTAAATGAGATTCTTTCAATAAATGACACTTCATTGCATCCAAAAATGACTGTTGAAAATCGAAAGGAGTGGTGTTCAAAGGAGATAAGAAATTATTTTCACCTAATTGATGAGGCAAGAATGGAATTCGATCACCAGGCAACTCTGATACAGTTTCGCTTTTACCATACACGAAAGTCAAATCGCTTGAATCTGTTGAATGTTTAATGCAAGGGAGGTTCGTATTGACTCTCGCACTCGACTTGCATTTGCCATTGTAATTATTTTTGCGTTGCAGCTGTCGTTCAGATTGAATTATTGCGGACATATTCAGCGTTTGTTGGGTTGTTTTTGCACAAAATCCGGCGAATGAGTGGACGTTGCCGAGATGTTCACCATTTGCATTCGTTGAGAGCACAGATGCCGGAGGACGATAGTATTCGTTTGATATTGCCAGCACGCTTTCCGTCAGACCGTTAACATTACCGTTTCGAGGATATGTCTCGATAAATAAATCACGTAGGAAAGAGTTCCTTTGTCGGTCTCCACACGGTAATTTCAGATTTCCTAAACGAGACCTGCGAAGCTCGCTCTCATTCTGACATCGTACCACGTTATCGTGGAAATCTGTTTCTTTTCGTGAATACTGTAGCAGCATGCCATGTACCTCCGACCCTCTCTTTATATTAATAAAGTTGTGATTCTTATCATCCTCGCAACACAAAGTAAATATTTCAGTTTTCGGTATATTTGTTTCATAATACGAATACAATTCTGCATTCACATCCTCTTCCGTAACTTTTGGCAAGTATTGGCAATCTATATAAATTTGCATTGTTTGTACTATGTCTAAGAATAATCCTAATTTGTGTTTTTGTAATAGGACTTCTCCATTATAAATGTAGTATAAAACTGAGGAAAGCGCTTCTAGATCAAAGTCAGGCAAGACGATAAAGGTGGGCGTTTCGTCGGCTGGGCAGGAGAGCAAAATCCTCTGAAAGAAGCGTTCAAATTAAATATTATCAAAATTTACACATTCCGCTCCATTTACGATGGGTATTAAATGTCAAGTCACCCTCAAAAACTTGCTGACACTTGCAAGCACGGCGCGATGGGCGTTGAAGGAGCGACCACCGCAAAGAAGCTTGACATCGCACCATTCACCGTGAGAAAGCCATTCGCACATCTGAAAAAATATTTACTCATGTAAACGGTACAGTATGTCAACAATGGTGAAACGTAAATAACTAAGTGCCTATTTCAGATTCTTCGAGGGCAGTATCCTACGCAATATGGTTTTTAAAAGGCTAGGGCGTTCTCGAGGAGATTGATGTTGGGTACACCGTTACACTGTAAATAAGCGCAGTAAAAGCACTGTATTGTTTATTTATACATTATACTTATACAGTGTTATTTTTAATTTGAAAGACGAGGGATGATGATCTTTAGGTATATTCTGAGAATGTCCTTAGTGTAAGCCCAGTGATCTGAAATATTTTTAGAAAATAACACTTGGTTGTGTAAATATCCTATATTTTTCCCTTGAGAAACAGTTAGGAAATTCTGCATTCTGATATATGTATGAATGAACTAGCTGCCCCTCCCGGTTTCGCCCCGGTACGAACAGATTTTAAAAGTATAATTAACAAATGCGATTATAAATTGAGATACGAGTATAAACAATCCTATCTTTCAAGTTGTATCAAACTGCACATAGTGTGCAGTGATGCGTAATATATATATGTATATTAATAAGATAACACCTTGTATCGATCGATGTTCTTTCTCTTCTGTGGAATGAATCGAGCCCATCTTACGGTCACACAAAAGCTATAACCCCATCACGAACAATTTATAAAGGAACAATAACAAACAACTATAATGTAGCATGGTAACTACACCTACTGACATTACCAATTGGTAATAGCATGAGAATACACACCGTTACAAAATGAATTAGAGAAAATAATTTTATAGTTTCTTTCACGCAATTTTCGAGTAATTTGGACAAGGCTCGACTTCTATCCGGTGAGTATGGCTGGAGTCTGTGCAAACACGCTATGTTTGTGGCATACTTTTAATTCTTGGGTATTCGTTCAAACATTGTGCCCCCGCTTCCATAGGCCTGCAGTGCCGTGTAAACGCACACCGATGTCTCACGCCGCGCGCCAACAAAACGCAAAATTGACCAAACATACGACCAGGTCAACGTTTTTAAAGTAGCACCACATGTGAAAGTGCAGAGCAAATAGTTCTGATCAAATAAGACGAAAATTAGAATCTCCATCTCAACGATCCATCCACTTCCTACACCATTTGTTTACAGTAGACATAGGTAATGTTATTAGCATCGTTTCTACTTTGACGGTTTTACAGAGAAACTAACGTTCCGACGATGTAAAAAATGGGCCTTGTTCTAAAGCTATATCCGTGCCAAAATATGCAATTACTCGGCCATCTTAGCTATTACACACTTTGATTTGCGAAACTGATAATTTGCCAAAACTGCCAAATTAAAGAGAGAAAAGAAAGCTGCAGACACGTACCTAGAGATAAAACCTATCTTTTTGCGCATTACCAATTATTTCCAGCATTTTGTAGTGTACAGAACACATGCAGCTGTTATTGTAACATTTGTAACGCTTATCGCCGATTTGCGGATCGATTATCTCGAGAAGGTGTAAAGAGTAATGCTCGGCCAAGCATGAATGGTTCGTCTTTTCAGTATTTACTACTGTCTATTCTATAGTTTTATTGCTATGCGTAGCTACGTACTTTAAAGTTTTTTATTATACTTCAAATGGTACCTAGGTACTTTTTATGGTAGTGGAAAGGAGGAAAAATTGTGAGTTTTACACGTGTGTGTGTAAACACATGTTACAGGATACGCAAAAAAATAAAAGTTGAGTTAATTTTTTCAGACGGTGAAAAACCTCAAAATCTGAAACTTTTGCTTATATGTATAAAGCCGGAAACATACTATCGGACGCGGCTGACGGACGCGACTGACAGCCGCGACTTGTAAGCAATGTGCACAGTCTTATAACATCCAGTGCGCCAGATCGCTCTCGGACGTCCGAACGCTCAAGGTCGTCCGAAGGTGACGTCCGCGGCTTATGTCCGATAGTGTGCACGGCTCAGTGTACTTTCATAGTCTAGATACCTATCAGTCGCGGCTGTCAGTCGCGTCCGTAAGCCGCGTCCGATAGTATGTTTCCAGCTTAATTATTCAAAAAAACATAGTACGTTCAGATAACTTGAAATATCTAAGCAACTGAAACTTTTTCTTTTATATAGATAAAATATTATCTGAAAAATTCAGTTAACTTCAGATAATTCAGTTATATGACGCTATAAGATTTCATCAACTAAAACTCTTTGTCTGAAGTATACACAATAAAATAAAGAGTTGACTTTTGACAGGCTGAAAATTCTCATCAACTGAAACATTTGCTTTTACGTATGCCCAAAAAAATATACTTTAAGTAAGTTCAGTTTATTTGACGCTGATTATGGCCTCATCAAAGAAACAACTCTTAAGTAATTAATGCTCAAATAATGTTTTTCCCAAAAATGGCAAGACCGACTTCCATCGTGGACATGAAAATTCGAATAGTTCTCTTGAATCAATGTAATACAAATTTTACATTACTGTTAATTTTTTTAAATAGCTCAGGCATTTTCGATAAAATTTAAATGGTGGTCCTATTGTCTTCGTCTGTCCTTAGAAGTATAGGTAAAATGGTACACAATTGGCAATAATATCGATGAATATACACAAAAAAAAGACAGAAAAGTTTGGGCACAACTGGGCGAGGCCTACGCCAAACAGGCGACAACTATATTGACAGAATAATTTAATACTGACATACCTACTTATAATAATAAAAAAATGTCATTAAATAATTATACTGTGGACTAAGAAAGAAACAAACTGACGATTGCAATCTTATCATGAAGCGTAAATAATGTAATGATATGTTTAATAATTTAATTGAAATTTAAATGTTAATGATAATGATGTAGTTGAAATAAAGGCTTTTTTACTTTTACTTAACTTTACACAAAAAATAGGTTCATATAGACGAACATAGAACCTCCTCTTTTTTGGAAGTCCGTTAAAAAGGGAGTTCAGTTATCTTTTCTGTACTATACTGTACCAACCTTCTTAACATGATTTTATTAGTTTCACCTGTATGTTTGCTTGCTTGCTTGTAACCAACCCCTTTGAGCTCGATTTTGCCCTACTTTGAGCGATCAGATTTTCTTTAAACTTTGCACACCTATCAAAGACCGATGACAATGCATTTATTTGATTACTTAGGTACTAAAAAGTGAAAAAATAAATATAGTTTAAAAACAAAAACTAAAAAAACACGCTTTCATAGCATATAAAACAAAAAAGTGTAAAATAATTTTCAATATAGGCAGAAAATAATAATGAACGAATAATAGATATTAATAGTATTGTATAATTTTTTTTTACAAATAGTATTAATATTTTTCTTTCAATATTAAAATTTATTTTACACTTTTTATTAGTTTGATATGCTATGAAAGCGTGTGTTTTAGTTTTTTTTACACTATATCCGCCTTACCACAGAAGATTTAAACACGCTTTAAACACTATCTAACCTTGCAATTTGTACTGTTAAACATTGTCTAAACGCGCGAAAAACTTTTTTGGTAAAGCGGTAGGTATTTAATATTCCAGCTAACTTTTTCGTTTTTTTTTCTTTTTCGTTGAGTACCTACCAACTGTATCTACCCAAAAAAAAATTTAATAAGTTCGGCATAGACAAAACTTGAGTACTTTTGTCTATGGTTCTGGTAAGTTTATTCCACATCCACGCGGAAAGAGATCAATAACTTATTTGTTTAACTTGCTTTTGCTTGCTTAACATCCATCCATCAGACGAAGGACGTCCACTGCTGGACATATGCCTCCCATGAATTTCCAATAATAATAATAATAAAAACTTTATTTCAGACATCAGAGGTCCATACAAAATTAATCTAAGTACATAAAAAACGTAGACTACCTATACCTTACATTAACACTATCAAGAAAATCTTACAAACTATGAAGCACATAGGTACTATTACTATAATAGCTTGACAGAAAAAACTAATTATCTTAGATACAATCTATTACCTACTACTCTTTGGTATTATTATTCCAACCCAGTGTTTTAATATAGGACAGTCGAATTTATTGCTAATGATATTCAAAATGTTGTTGTGGCTGCCCCTTACCCTGTTGAGCAAAGAAGCTATCCTCTTTCGAATAATAGAATAAGGCCAGTTGGAAGCGGCCTCCATCTAGCGAGTTCCAGCGATCTTTATTATATCGTCAGTCCACCTAGCCGGTGGACGATCTACGCTGCGCTTGCTGGTCCGTGGTCTCCATTCGAGAACTTCACGGCCCCATCTGCCATCCGTTCTTCGAACTATGTGCCCTGCTCACTGCCACTTCAATTTTCTAATCCGCTAACTTGCTTTTACGTATACCCAAAAAAAGATATAGTAAGCTCAGTCAACTTTTCCAGCCGCTGCAAAAGCTCAGCAATTGCTACTTTTGCTTTTACGTAAGGTTGTTGATAGTCTAGCGTGATGCAGCCGTTTAGATGCATAGATAGATCGGAACTTTCAAATATCGCCTCTTGCGCACTTTTTCCAGGGGTGCAAAAACGTAGCTAACGAAGCGTAGTCTGTCGTCCGATGTCACTATAGTCTGCTGCTGTGTGCAGTCGGATACAGAATTATTGTGGTTTCTTATACATGAAAGAAAAGAACTGTTCGAATTGGACCAGTGGTTTTATACTTTTAGGGCCTAGAAGTCTAGATGTGGAGTATTGTAGAGTTATCTATACCTACTCGTATAATTATAGAGATATATATGTATGTTTATGTATATGTATCAGCCTTTTTTTTAACAGTCCACTGCTGGACGAAGGCCTACCCATAAAGGGTGATTGGGCCATATCCACCACGCTGGCCCAGTGCGGGTTGGTGGATTCACATACACCATCGAATTTCTTCTACGGACATATGCAGGTCACGATATCACGATGTTTTGCTTCACCGAAAAGCCAGAGGTGTGAAATTCCATACATAAATTCCAAAGAACTCATTGGTACGGGACCTGGATTTGAACCCACGACCTCGCGATTGCAAGGCGGGTACACTATCTCTAGGCCACCACGGTTTATTATAGATATACTCGTACTTAGATTTAATTTAAATCCCAAGTTACTTAAACGCAATTAAAATATTTAGTAGGTATATATATGTATATCTATGTATAAATATACTAGTACTGTAAACGTACAAAGAGTGGATTCGACTCAACTATAGATTGTTTTAAATACACTCATCGCCGCTGTCGCATATTTTGAGTGACATATGAAAATTGAAAACCATTGTACCTATGAAAACTCGTTAGTCGGCAAAAAATCGTAGACATAAATTGAAACCTTGTCTCGCACACCAATATGCAAAAAATAAATTAAAAATCGATTATAAACGAAAAGATTGATGAGCCCTCTAGATATTTTATGTGATTCAATTGTTTTTTGTCAAAGTTTATAGTTATTATTAATAATTGTGTATTAGTTTTTACCGACTTCCATAAAGGAGGAGGTACTATGTTCGTCTGTATGTATTTCTTTTGTGTATGTTTATCGATATTTTTGCTAATTGTGAACCGATTTAATTATTTTTTTTTTAGTTTGGAAGCATATACTTTCAATTTGTCCCATTTAAATTTTATCGAAATCGGCTGAGCCGTTTTTGATGAATCATCAATAATGTACATGGATGTCACATCGATTCGTGCAAAATATTCGAATTCTGTACGCGGAGGAAGTCGGTGTTGTGAATTTTTCGAAAAATAATTATAAGTAGTTAAAAGCATTTTGCTTAGTTTAAAAAAAAATAATACTAACCCAAAAAACTCAAATAGAACAACCAGATTAGGTACTAGAGTATGTACCTTCATATCACTTACAAGTAAAATTAGGACTTGCTCAAAAATACTCACATTTAACAGCAGTATCCTGTCAGGTTGTCTGATCGTTCACTTCTTGGCACTATTTTTTTTTGGTTCCGTAGGTGTTGAAGCATCCAAGCAGTAGGCAGGCCGGTACCGCCCCAGTGCGGCTGACGGGCTCGAGTGGCCGGCGCACATGTGACTGGATGTAGCGCCCTCGCTGTCACTGCCTCCTTGTAGGTACCATTCGACTACTAACTAGCGTTATTTGTTCGCACTTTTGATCTCGGCCTTCGGTAAACGTGCACTCGATTCTGGGCCGTTAGAGAAAATTCTGTGAAACATTTTTCATTTCAATCAATAGGTCAAATTCCCAGATAGGTATTTTTTTCTGAAATATTGGAACCTATTTTAATGTAGATATTAACTTCATGTATTGTAGTATCCAGGTACATGTTGATACTTAATACTTAGTTAACTAACACTAACAGAAAATACCGGACAAATGCGAGTGAGGCTCACACACGAAGGGTTCCTCAAAAATTCTGATTTTTCTCGTCATACGAAAAAATCGTCAGATCGAATTGATCGAAAATTACAAAAAACTGTTTTAGACTGTGCTAATCCTTAAGATACCCCACATAAAGCGATTTGATATTTGGACCCATATTTTTTGCATTTAGGCCCATTTTTTCTTTATTGTGATTAAATTCAACACTCTACAATGCTTCTTGCCAAATTTAATAGTTTTAGGTCAACGGGAAGCACCTACTTTATATGTTTTGATTCCCTTGGGAGTATCGAAATATTCGGTTTTTACGACATCACAAACAAATAGCTCTATTTTTTTGTACGATAACTGAGAATACTGTTTTTTCCATAACTGCAAGATACCATAGACATACGTATATATATGGTTTTATTTCAATTCGTTAACTTTACGCGTTCCGGGGATAAAAGGTCTTAACACGGACGGACAGACGGACAGACAAACAACAAAGTGATCCAAGGGTTCTATTTTTTTCCTTTTGAGGTAGACACCTGCCTACGGAGCCTGTTCATGTAAAAAAGTTAAGTTAGTATTTCATCCAAGTTAAAGGAAAAGTGGTTTCATAAAAGTATCTAATTCATGACTTTATTCTAAGTCTAAGTATTTTATTCAACGGTAGAATACTGCTATTTCTAGAACTCTTCTACATTACATTACAGCGTCAAATTATATCAAATAGGCAGATGCATCTATCCTACCGTTAGGTTCTAAATCTATGTTTTTTTTGTTTCGATGTTAACCCATGTCTCCGTCATTTACAGCCAAAAAAATATAGGTAGGTAAGTACTTAGTTTCATTCGTTTTAAAGCAATTGCAGCGCCTGTAGAAATTGAATAGCGAAATCACTACTTTCGCTCACTGCTTTTGGCTTGAAGTAGATTGTATGAAGTAGGTTGTTACGTATACGCCAATAAACAATTATAAAAATAATCTCAAGTGCCTATTGTAGTCATAGGTTCCAGAAACAAATTACAAACAATATTTCTATTGATTGCGAGCCTTGGGAACTGGGATTATTTGAGAGAATTCTGCGGAAAGTTTTAGAAGAAAGCCTTTACAAATTAATAGGTAGGTATAAGAAATAAGTAGGTATACAGTCCTCCGCGCTATGTGCCCTGCCCTTTGCCATTTCAACTTGCCAATCCACTGGGCTATGTCGGTAACTTTGATTCTTCTACGGATCTCCTCAGTCCTGATTCCATCTCGCAAAGAGACTCCGAGCATATCCCTCTCCACAGCTCGTTGGGCTACTTGGAGCTTATTATTAATATGGCCCATTACATTACTCAATCAGGAACGAAGAGATCCGTAGAAGAACCAAAGTTACCGAGATAGCCGAACGGATCAGCAAGTTGAAATGGCAATGGGCAGGGCACATAGCGCAGAGGACTGATGACCGGTGGAGTCGAAAAGTTATCGAGTGGAGACCACGTACCGGCAAGCGCATCGTAGGAGGATCGCGCTAAATGCAAGCCGCTTCCAACAGGTCTTATTGGAGATTCATAGGGGAGGGCTGTGTCCAGCAGTGGACGTCCTATGGCTGATAGATGATTACATTACTATTAATAAAGCAACAAAACACAAAACAATCATAAAAATCGGTCAAGTCGTTTGGGTGAGTTTGATAACAGACAGCGTGACGCGAGATTATTATTTATTAGATTTACCCAATAGCAACGTTCAGCACAGTCAGTCTTCGGATGGGTGACCGCGGGTAGCATTTACAACTGAGCGATACCATGGCTCGGATGACACGTTAAATTATAGGCCCCGGTGTTTTAGCCGTTTATCCATGTTAGAGGTCTTCAGGTGGCTTAATAACTCTGACTCCAGGGCTAGCCACCGAATATATATAGCTATACTTACCGAATAGCAAGTTAGAAGCCAAGAAGCCGTTAATACTGACAATTTTTGGTCTGGTTATGATCACGAAGTAGAGCTCATGGTAAACTGTTGCTATAGCTGCTGTATTACTAATTAAGATAATTATCTCGACCATAATTACTTAACAGACGTGATTCCCCGAATTTTATAACGCCTTCCACTCTTTAACAGTCTTAGCCAAGTTTTGGGCTCACATTTTACACTTAGAATACCTATTTGGAGAGATTTTTATTTTTTATGACTCCATGACATCGTGTGACCGTTAATAATGTGAACGATGTTAATTATACAAGCGTGACTATAAAATAATGACGGTATGCTTAGGTAACTGTTTACCATCTACTCGCTGCCGCCCGCGACGTATACCTACAAACATTCGTAGGTCTAGCTCCGAGCCTATATCTATAGTCACAAACGTGCAAAAAAAATGTCCGAGCCAAAACCCTGCCCAAGCTGCGGAGTGGGCAGGCTTTTTAGTTAGTCGTAAGGCGATAACAAGCCGACTACAACGCCGCGCGATGCAAAAGTGCTCGGTTACAAGCACTTATCTGGTGACATAACGTCGGGATTCGAGAAAACGGGTCATTGTGATTATTTAATGTTTTGTACGATGCCGCTCAGGCATTTTTTTTACTACTTTCACTTGGGGACTGTGGCTATGTAGATATTTGCTCGAAGGTACCAATCTATCCCACAGGCAGGTATAGGCCGAATAATGCAACTTGGCAGCTGTGATGTTAGATACAAACTGCGGTAAGCCCAATCCAGAGTGAAGCTGCGCGAGGATTGGGTTACCTGCAGCTTGAAGATAACATCACAGTTGCTAAGTTGTATGATTCGGCCTCGAAGAGAGCAAAGGGCAGTTCGCTAGCCTTGATTTCATTGTTCTAAAACATGACTATGTTGTCGAAAAGTTATCGAGTGGAGACCACGTACCGGTCAGCGCAGCGTAAGATGTCCACCCACAAGGTGTGCGTATGACCTAAGATCGCTCTGGATTCAAGCCGTTACCAACCGGACTTATTGGAGATCCATAGGGGAGGCATATGTATAGCAGTGTACGTCCTATGGCTGATGGATAGCAGTTAGGTCTAAGAATAGGTGGTACATATAGGGGAATCAAACTTCTTGGTGTCTGTCAAATTAGCTGTAAGTGCGTACACGCACATCTCTTGCACCGCTAACATTAGTATATTGCAACTGCGCAACGACTCACCTCGTGTTCACAGCCGCCGAGAAGTTTGATTCGGCCTCTGGCTATTTTTATACCTCTAGCCTCTAACTTTCTATGTGATAAGAGTGCATGGCTCATTCCAGATTTTTTTTATTCGGCGATACAAGATTTGCCGGTCAGGTAATTATAAAAGAAATACCTACCTGGGATCTGAAGATTCTGTTTTTTAACCGGCTTCCAAAAAGGTAGAGGTACTATTTGCGTCTATTTATTACGTTCTTTTTTTGTGTATGTTCATCGATTTTTTACTTCGAAAATATAGGTACTCTCGACTCGAGGTGGTCCTATTTTAAATGTAAGTAATCGAAATCGGCGGACGAGTGCCGACAGACAATGAGTTTTTCTTGTTCCACTCACTCTCGCTTATGCTGTATAACCAGATATGAATAAGACAGCTGCAACATAGTTATTATTTGAGCAAAATTTATTAAGAGTACTATCCTTTAGTTCTCTTTGCTATGACTTTGATATGAATGTATAGCGTAGGCCATAGCTCGACTAAGTGTAGCATTCACCGAAGACTCGTCTGACGCTGTAAATCTTTAATGCTCATAATAGAACATTAAACTAGACAACTAGACTTCTAGTTGCCTTTAATTTGTTTACCTTCTCTAGATTTGAAAACACATTTTTTTTAATTCTAGTTATTAACCAACTTACAAAAAGGAGGAGGTCTGTATGTATTTTTTTTGTGTACTATTTCCATCGATATTTTCAAATCAAAACATAATTTTTTAGTTCAAAAGGGTATACTACCGAGGTGGTTCCATTTAAATTTTATCGAAATCGGCTAAGTCGTTTTTGAAAAATCAACAATAATTGAAAAATTGTACAAATCACCTATTCGAATTTTGTACTCAATGGAAGTTCGGTTTTGCCATTTTATGCGAAAAATAATTATAAGTACTATCATTATACTTGGCTTATTACATGTAATAAAAAATACTCATCCTATTTACAACTTTATTCAACAGCTTATAAGTACCAAGGTACCAGAAATATCAATCTTCATTAAATAAATTACTGTCCATATAGTCTGACGAATCATTTTCTCTTACATAAGACGTAAAAAAGTTACCATCGGTAGACTCATAATCATATTTACAGCAAATACAATAGCCCATACTTTTACCACAGCCTCTACACTTACTTGCATGCTTTAATGTTATTTCTTCTGGAAAATGACAAGGTACAAACTCACCTAAATTATGAACGAAATTGACATCACTCTCATAAGCATCTAAAACATACTTTTCTACATATTCATCTACACTATCAAATGTACACAATGTGTTAAAGTCATTCTTTTGCTGCTTAGACAAAAGCTTATCCAGCATGAATACTAGATGATGATGGTAGCACTGGAATGTTATTCTATCACTGGCCTCGTTTTTTAAGTCCATCCAATACTTAACACAGTCAAGGGGCGTTCTATTGGCTCCGCTGAACAATGCAGGGTTGGATAGCATAGCACTGGCTGCCATTACTCCCCGGCAACCCACATCTTCATACAGTTGATCTGCATCACATAAAGTCTTAACACCACCATTGGCTATCACTGGAAGTGACACAGAACTAATAGCTGTTTTTAACGCATCTGTATCAATCTTATCCCCTGTTTTCTGTGAAGGAGTGCGCCCGTGTATAGTAAGAAATGTTACACCACATTTCTCTAACTGTTGGCATAAGTCAATTGTCTTTTTCAACTCTTTTAAAATGCGTATCTTGACTGACACACTGAAATCTTGAGGTAGATTATTTCTAATACCCTTTACTAAGTCGTGAATGATTTCAGGCTTATTTAGGAGGGCACAGCCATACCCATCTTTCATTGCCCATCTTTGAGGACAGCCACAGTTGAGGTCTATGCCATCTGCATAAGGAAAGACTAGTTTGGATGCATCGATGAAATCATCTTGATTATTTGCAGCAAACTGAACAATCAATGGTGTGTCATTTAAGGTAGTAGAAAATTCACTGGAACGGGCTTTTTCATTTTGGCAAAAGGAATCGGCCATTATCATGGGTGTAAAACATAAGTCCACATTGTAACTGAAACAAACACAGGCATATAATTATTAGAAACAATATTTATTAGGTATGTATTATTTTGTAATTGAGGAGCTGGCAAACAAAAGCAGACATGTCCCATTAGTAATTTTTTACAGGAGGTGAAAAACTAAATGAGAAGGTAAGCTAGAGTTCAATTTTTTTACATACAACAATTAGCTAGAGTTCTATTTTTTTACATAAATGCATTCTGCATCAATTTATAATCATATTCCCATTTTCAGTTCATATAAATTGGGGCCCATAATAGTTTTTTTTTTTCTCTGTTTCAAAAATGCAGATTTTGATGTTTAATTTGTATGTTTTAGAACTGATTTTGATCACCAATTTTTTCAAGAATTTATAGATGGGTAACAAGATACAAAAGAATTTATAGATGGGTAACAAGATACAAAAGATAGGTTTACTAGTTTGGGTGAACAGAGATAACCAATAGGATGTATAGGCTGAATTAAGCTTCTTGGCGGCTATGAACATGAGGTAAGTGGTTGCAGAGTAGCAATACTGTACTGTCCTATACTGTAACAGTCTTTTTAATAGTCCATTGCATGACGTAGGCCTACCCACGAAGGGTGATTGGGCCATATCCAGCACACTGGCCCAGTGCTGGTTGGTGGATTCACATACACCATCAAATTTCTTCTACGGACGTATACAGGTTGCTTCACGATGTTTTCTTTCACCGAAAAGCCAGTGGTGTGAAATTCCGTACATACATTCCGAAGAACTCATTGGTCCGGCGAATACATTATCTCTCAGATATAACAGAATAGATAGGATAAAAAAAATATAAAGGATAGACAAATAAATTCTAAAGTCTTTAAGGCTATTAGAAGCTAGTTTATAAAGATAATAGAATACTAGAGTGGAGAGAGACTTACTTTCTCACAAGAGTTCTAAATTGAACTTTGCTGTATCTAACCATTGGCGCACATACTTTCAAATACGTTTCATCTAATTTTGCTTCTTGTAATAAATTCAAGATATTAGTTTTATTTTTCATTTCAATTTTTTCTCAACAGGACGAATCCCCTGTAAAATCTTATGCAGATAAATAAGAATGCGATATTCCGAAGTAGCTAATTTACTTGCTCGTAACACACAATTTACTCAAAGAAGAGCGCAATGTGATGTTATTCAATTATTTAATGTATAAAATCTCACTATCAAGCATGAAATCATTATAATCTTTTAGATAATCAAAATTAAATCTTTCGACGAAGTTTTTGAGTGAGGTTATATTTACAATTTGAGGTTATTCTATTTTCTTTTCTTTGGTTTTCTTTGTGTAGACGTCAATGTCATTTAGTTTTTTTTCTGGTCGTTATCTTAGATTATAACAAAAGGATGTAACACAATCAGTGATTATAATCCCTCTATAGGTGCGTTCGGTTTGGGCTCGGTGGCGTTTTTGGCGTTTGCAAAATTAGCGTTGATGTAAAGCGTTCGGTTTGGGATATTTGTTCATTTCGCCAACAATGCTACTTTTGCTCACTTCCCAAAACGAACACAAAAGGAACAAACTGCGGTGCGTCAAATGTCAAATACATAATTATGGCGGCAATACTTCGAAAATTCAGAAATTCGCGAGATGTGATTTTTGTTTTGCAAACTTACATGTTCTTTGTTTTGCTATTCGTTCTGATTTAAACATCTACTTATGACGGTCAATCACCCACGCGTCACTCGTAGCAGTAGTAACATTGTGAAACATCAAATCACAGGACATTACACTACACAATTAAATATAAACATTAAATTACACAATTTTATCCGATTTTAGTGTTACGAGATGGGTTCTTGGATAGTCAGTTAAAATGCCGATTATTCACTTTGCACTTTATTGCACACAATCACTTCACAAAAGTCACAAAAACACACGACACAACTGGTTCGCACAAACACTTTACACTGGCACTGATATTCGCACAAGCTAGTCACTTCACAATCACTGGTATCGCACTCTAACCCGAGTAGTTATCGCTTCGACGGTAAACGAATAAAAACTGATCCCCAAGGGTCGGCCGGCGTATTTATATCTGTTATTTCCTACAGTCTCGAACCTACGAGATATTTCGCAACATTACTCGATCTCAATAAACGCCATTGTGTTAACAAGTAAACAACTTGAAAGTTCGAGAATCCCTATTGTTTTACAAATACGTAAACACCAAACAAATAAACTCGAGTCATAAAGCCATAAAACTGAATACAAAAGGCACCAATAAAAACACAATAAAGCTTCACAGAACAATAGGGCTTCCCAGAACCGGATTAGGTAAACACCGCACTCCATACCTACAACGGGCGTCTACTGCGTTACACTACCCCCTCCTAAGACATGCTCGTCCCGAGCATCGTTGCACCCGTAATATCGCGCCAATCGATCCACATGAACTATCTTGGGAGCACCTCGATGTCCCTTCTGTATGCGGAACGTCACGTCGTTGATCTTGGTCACCACACGGTATGGTCCATCCCATTTGGCTTGTAGCTTTGAAGATTTCCCTTTTTTGCGTATAGGGTTGTGTAGCCATACTAGCGAGCCTTCCTCGAACCCAGGGTTGTTAGTCCTTCTGTCGTATCTAGTCTTCATTCTTTCTGATGTTTGCTGGCCATACTCTCTAATGTGCTCATAGATGTCGTTCATCTTGTTCCGGAGGTCACTGGCGTACTCAGTTATGGGTTGTGGAGAATCCGGTGGGACACCAGTTATTAAGTCGGCGGGTAGCCGTAATTCACGTCCAAAATTGGCAAAAGCAGGAGTGACATTGGTGCTCTCATGAACAGCACTTCGGTATGACAGCAAAAATGGCTGGATATGCTTGTCCCAATCCCGTTGTTTGCTTTCGACTACTTTTGCCAGGTATCTCTCCAGAGTTTGGTTGAATCGCTCCACCATTCCATCTGATTGCGGGTGGTATGACGTTGTCCTTGTTTTGTGTGCACCCATTAGCCGACACGTCTCTTGAAACAGTTGAGATTCAAAATTTCTTCCTTGGTCACTATGGATTTCCAATGGTACTCCAAAACGACAGAATACTTCATGGACCAATTTGTCTGCTATCGTCGATGCCTCTTGGTTTGGAATTGCGAAGACTTCCGGCCACTTGGTGAAGTAATCCATGACGACAAGGAAGTACTTGTTGCCACTTTCGCTCACAGGAAATGGTCCGGCCACATCCAGTGCGATTCGCTCCCATGGTGCTCCAACATTATACAGCTTTAGTGCTCCTCTGCTGCGGGTATGCGGACCTTTCACTGATGCACAGCTCGTGCATTTCCGTACCCAGTCTTCTACGTCATCTCTGCAGTTGATCCAGTAAAACCTTTCTCGAATCTTCAACAGGGTCCGTTTCACACCCAGATGTCCTCCCGAAAACCCTTCGTGGTACAACTTCAAAACTTCGGGAACTTTTGTTCTGGGTACAACCATTTGGAGATGGCACTGGTTGCCTCGAGCATTTTCCCATTTTCGGCACAGCACTCCCTCTTGAAGCACCAGGCTATCCCATTGCGCCCAATAGCTCTTTGTCGTAACACTCAGTGAAGCAATAGCACTCCAGTCAGGCTTACGGGCATCTGATTCCATCCATTCAAGAATCGGCTTGATGTCGACGTCTTCTTTTTGTGCAGCCTGAAGGGTTTCTTTCCATTCGTCGCCGATGTCAGCTTTGAGCATTCTGACAGGTACTGGATCTTTCGACTCTTGTCTCGAGCAATGCTTGCAGTCCTCTGAGCATGGCCTTCTTGACAGTGCATCTGCGTTGCCATGAGATTTTCCACTGCGATGCTCCGTGGTGAAGTCGAACTCTTGTAGTTGCTCAATCCATCTTGCCACTTGGCCTTCGGGATCCTTAAACTGCAGTAGCCACTTTAGAGCAGCGTGGTCGGTCCTCAGATGGAATTTTCGCCCGAGCAGGTATTTGCTAAAATGACGCAATGTCTTCACCACTGCAAGTAGCTCCTTTCTTGTCACACAGTAGTTCCTTTCTGGCTTGGACAGGGATTTGCTGAAATACGCAATCACCACTTCTTGGTCTCCTTTTCTTTGCGACAATACCCCTCCAATGCCGGTGTTGCTGGCGTCAGTGTCCACGATAAACTCGTTCTCGGTGTCCGGAAAGCCGAGAATAGGCGTATTACAAAGCCGCTCCTTTAATCCTCGAAAAGCTGCGTCGCAGTTTTCATCCCAGAGGAAGGGCCGTTTTTCTTCAGTCAGTCTATGCAATGGCTTAGCGATGTCAGCAAAGTTCTTCACGAATCGCCTGTAATAGGAGCATAAACCCAAGAATGCTCTGACTTCCGTCTTGTCTTTTGGCACAGGCCAATCCTTCACAGCACTGACTTTACCAGGATCCGTCTGTACACCAGCTTCGGAAATCACATGTCCCAAGAAATTCACTTGCCTCTTGAAGAAGGAACATTTCTTCGGACTCAGCTTAAGATTGGCAGCACGTATTTTTGTTAGGACTCGTTCCAGGTTTTGCAGGTGGTCTTCGAAGGATTTTCCCACAATTATGATGTCGTCCAAATAGACAAGGCATGCATCTCCGATCAATCCAGCGAGCACTAACTCCATTAGCCTTTCAAACGTAGCGGGGGCGTTGCACAACCCAAACGGCATCACTTTAAATTGCCACAGGCCTTTTCCCGTAGAAAATGCGGTCTTCTCCTTATCTTTAGGGTCTATTTCCACTTGCCAGTACCCGCTCTTCAAGTCCAGCGTAGTGAACCACTTCATGCCCGTCAGTGTATCCAACGTGTCATCAATCCTCGGCAAAGGGTAGCTATCCTTCTTCGTTACGTCATTGAGTCGTCGATAATCAACGCAAAACCGCATACTGCCGTCCTTCTTTTTCACTAGAACCACTGGCGAACACCACGGACTGGATGAAGGTTCTATCACACCATTTAGCGCCATGTCTTCAATCATTGACTCAACTTCTTTTTCTCGAGCCACTGGTATCCTTCTTGGCCGCTGTCGTATCGGTGGCACGTTTCCTGTATTTATCGTGTGCTTCACTAAGCCAGTCTTCCCGTTGACGGCATCATCGAGGGCAAATATGTCGGTAAAGCGCTGTAGCATCTTCTTCGCCATCAGAAGTTCTTTTTCAGAGAGATCTTTCCGGGAATCTTCCAATAGTGTTGACACGTAGCAACTCCCAGCACAGTTGTATTCCTCCTTTGGTTGTTCTTGGCATCTGCGCATCCAGTCTACTTCTTCGCATGTACCAATCGGGGTTCCTCCTTTGATGAGTTGTTCCTCGTTACTTGTGTTGAGCACACGCACCACAACAGTATTAGTAGTCCTCACCAAAGTTCGGGCCACTAACCATGGTTGATCACCTTCCGATTGTTCTATTAGAACACATCGTTGTTGATGTCCCAACTTTGGCGGTAATCTAACTGCCACAATGGTTTCCGATCTAGGTGGAAGGACTGTTCTCTGCAGACAATAAACCTTTCCTGATATGGCGCCTTCCATAAAGATTTCTTCTCTTCCACACTTCAAGATTCCTTGGTTGACGTCAATCTCACAATGATGTTCTCGCATGAAGTCAAGACCCAGAATGCAATCGTCAACTATATCTGCCACAATGACTTTATGTTGGAAGGTTTTCTCACCCAACTTTAACTCCACCAGCTTCTCTCCTTGGACGGATATGTGCTGACCGGTCGCTGTCAGAAGTTGAACTGTTTTGCAGCTTTCGAAGTTCGGAAGAAAGCGCTTAGCCAAACGGGAACTGATGATAGTGCGAGAAGCTCCAGTATCCAATGTCAGCTTGCACGAAGTTCCGTTGATGGCACCATTGATGATCAGGCTGTTCCCATCGTGAGCTTGTGATATCAAAATCTTTGGCTTTTCTGACCCGGTTAACACTCGCCAATTTCTGCTTTCTTCAGCAGGTCGTTTATTCCTCCATAGTGAATGCGTCGCCTCACGATCCGTCCGTTCTTCCAATAGTCGATCGCCCCTGGTTCGGCATGGCTTTGGGCAATTCCGCCATAAATGGCCTCTTTCGTCGCAGTTGTAGCATCTAGGGCCAAACCTTGTACGAAGTGATGCGTCCTTTACCTCCCTTATATGTTGGATACCCTTCGCTGGATTTCGTACAGCCTCGACTTCTAAAGCTTGAGCCAACGCTTCCTTTAGTGTTTTATGATGCCCGAGTTTTACTGCAGTTCTTACTTCGAAGTCAGCTATCCCGTTAGCAAACGATTCCACTAGATGTTCGTCGTTGGGTAATGGCGCGGACTGATAAGCCTTCCGGAATAGTTTCTCGACCTCAACGGCCCACTGTTGAAGACTTTCATTTCGACGTTGCACCCTGTTCTTCAACTGCGCTCGGTACACACGTTCCAGGTGCTCATCACCATAGCGGCTCTCCAGCGTTTCCATTAATTTATCGTAGGTCACTTCCTTACCCACAGCATCCAGAATACTCAGGGCTTCGTCGCGAAGGCTCATTATGAGGGCGTTCATGGCTTGGTCCTTGTTCCATCCATTGGTTTTGACGGCGGCGTCGAATTGAATTTTGTAGGCTGACCATGATGATGTTCCGTCGAAAGGCGTCACTTTAATCTTTTGTGAGGCTGGCGAGAAGGTTGTAGATGCAGCGGCTCCGCTTCCATATTTGATAACATTCAGGGCCTTTCTCACGTCGGCGATTTGTGTTTCCGCCTCGACAATACGGGATTCATGCTCCTTTATGCTGGCGTCGTGCTGATCGACTGTGTCCTTGACCTCTTTAATCTCTTTGCCCAAAGTCATCTGCAAGCTTGAAAGCAGCTCTTCTTTTTGACGAGCCTGTTCTTCTCTGTTGCGGTCTAATTTTTCTTCTAGCTGGCGAGTCTGTCTTTCGTTGTTGCGGGCCTGTTCTTCCATTAGACGAGCCTGTTCTTCCAGCAGACGAGCCTGTTCTTCTCTGTTGCTGCGGGCCTGTTCTTCCAGCAGACGAGCCTGGTCTTCTTTGTTGCGATCGAACATTGACTGCATCATGGACATTATTGCAGCCATATCAAATGCCACAGGGATGGCTGGTGCTGCAACAGGTATCGCAGCAGGTGCCACAGTAGGTGCTGCAGAAAGTGCCGCAGCAGGCGCTCCCGGGTTCCTGGAGTCGTCGTTGGTTGCCTCGGACTCGCTGGCTTCCATTAACAGCGAATTGTGTCCGAAGCGCCTTTGGTCAATCTCTTCCTGGCGGCGCTCCTGCTCTTCTTGTCGGCGCGCTTCCTCCTGTCGGCGCTGACTCCTTGTGCGCGGCGTTTCATCGTCGTATGGTGTTACCGGCATTTTCAGATATCCACCCTTCTGACACCAAATGTTACGAGATGGGTTCTTGGATAGTCAGTTAAAATGCCGATTATTCACTTTGCACTTTATTGCACACAATCACTTCACAAAAGTCACAAAAACACACGACACAACTGGTTCGCACAAACACTTTACACTGGCACTGATATTCGCACAAGCTAGTCACTTCACAATCACTGGTATCGCACTCTAACCCGAGTAGTTATCGCTTCGACGGTAAACGAATAAAAACTGATCCCCAAGGGTCGGCCGGCGTATTTATATCTGTTATTTCCTACAGTCTCGAACCTACGAGATATTTCGCAACATTACTCGATCTCAATAAACGCCATTGTGTTAACAAGTAAACAACTTGAAAGTTCGAGAATCCCTATTGTTTTACAAATACGTAAACACCAAACAAATAAACTCGAGTCATAAAGCCATAAAACTGAATACAAAAGGCACCAATAAAAACACAATAAAGCTTCACAGAACAATAGGGCTTCCCAGAACCGGATTAGGTAAACACCGCACTCCATACCTACAACGGGCGTCTACTGCGTTACATTAGCAATACGCAATTTGCTGGTAGTATTTACGTTATCTTTGCTTCGCTGTTCTGCCTTAAACACCATCTATTATTAATTGTATACAAATTATTAAAAAGCTTGAAACTTTAGATTACGCGCAAAAGGACATGTCCACAAAATGTATGGAGGCTGGTATAATAATAATTAAAAATTCTAACCACAACACTCGTTACATTTCGAGAAAGTTCATATTTTTCCGAGTCTATTACATCAATCAAAAACAAAAAAAACCTAAATATAAACATTAGATTACACAATTTTATCCGATTTTAGCAATGCGCAATTTGCTGGTAGTATTTACATTATCTTTGCTTCGCTGTTCTGCCTTAAACACCATCTATTATTAATTGTACACCGTACAAATTATTAAAAAGCTTGAAACTTTAGATTACGCGCAAAATATCAACAATAAAACGTCAAACTCTTAAATGTCAGAAAACGATCACAAGGAACCCACCTCCGCAGGTGGGTCAAAATTAACAGTTCACGATGGCATTCTTAGCCGAATTTAAATCCGAACGGTGGATAAAAACATATAAAAATGCAATTTTTGCTCACACATTCCCAAAACGAACGCTGAATGTAATTGTTGTTAGCGTTTATAACTGTTAATTTTGGCACTAGTAGGCTATCCAAACGCACCTTTTGATAAAATATCAAAAATTAAAACTTAATACTTGACACTGGCAAATGCACAACAATGCGACGCCAAACAGAAGAAAAAGAAGAAGAAATTCTGCTTTGTTTTCAGCGTTGCCAGACCGTACCAAAAAGTACGGTTTTCGTACTATTCATCACACAACCGTATCTCATTGTAGACCGTACCTTTTTCGTTCTTTATATTAGTGATTTACTTTGCACTAAAACTAGAAAGGGTAACAAACAAAAAAAATGGCTTCTCCTGTTTTTCTCAACATTCTAAATTTGCGTTAAAAAAACTTTTTTCTTCCAACCAAATAAGACTTGGCTGTTTGGATTACATTCCTTGCCTTCCTTCCTCAGGATTCCAAACTATTGAAGTTTCAAGCAAGTTATTTATTTATAAACTCGTGGTAAGTTCAATTATTATTTTACGATTACAGTCTGTCGAGATACTAATAGAAAATAATGAGACTCATAATTTTTGTCACATTTGGCCAATGATGTTTAATGTCTAGATAAGCAGACTCAAACAACTGCGTTGCTAGGCATGGCGACACATTAACCGCCCGAATATCGTTGGTAGGTAATCAAAGAATCATATCTCTATCCCTGTTACACTAGTTGCTAAAGTACGTTAAGACGTTGAAAAAGACAGAAATAGCAATATTTTTAAATTTAGTCGGACAATGCCTACTTAGGGTGCCAGTTCATTAGATTGAAATTTCCCCAAAATGTTACGATATCTTCTCAATGTCAGTGATACAAACCGATATTTTTAATAATCAACGTTTTAGTAATAACATTATGAATTTGAGTCATTAATCAAAATCAAATATAATATGATGTAATTATGAATAAAGTTATAATACAAAGAATATTTTATTCATTTATTCGACCAATATTTATTCGTTCTTGATAATTAAAATAATTATCGCCATAATAATACTTAATTTTCAAAAACGTTTCATATTGTACGACAGGATATTCCTTAAGAAAATTCGAAAGCATTGCATGAAGAATCTACAATATATTGTTTTGAAAATTGCAGTGATGTTTTTTTTTATTCTGGAACCGTTGGAGTAAACAATTATAATAAACAATAAACAATTATAAATATAGCAGACTAACAGCTAACATAGCCACACCGCCACCCGCGCCCGAGTTCGCAAGTTCTTACCACTAGTTACCACGCACCCCGCATGGCCCGCGTGCAGTCTGTGTCACTCATACATACCTATACCGCGCTTTTTCAGTATCTCTGTATCACGTAAAACTTCTTTGAAAATTGTAGCCTAATATGTTATACTATACCTGTACTTCAATCTCCGGACATAGATACCTGTTGCCGTCGAGCTATTTGATTAAACTAATAATTACAAAACGTAACCTATTTAAGCCTGATTCTGCTGCTTGATTCATAACTATCAATAATTATAAAAATAGTAATGATTATTAGTATTATTTAAAATCACTGTACGTTAATGCCGCCCATTAATCTAGCTGCGTGATTTGTTATTATCTTTGTACTCTTGTATTTTTAGTATTTATTGAAGTTATATTGTTATCTATTGTAATTTTACTATTTCACTACTTACTATTATTATCCAGTCAGTTTCTTTTCGTAATATTCTAATGGCTTTTATCCATTATTTATCGTTATCTTTACGTATTTCGTCTGCGGATATCCTATAGTATCAAAAAAGTAATTATCGATTAGTCGAAATCTCCCATAATTATGAGGAAACAAAATCATGTTTCACCTGGCATCACCAACTGTAAAATTATTTACTTATAAAATCATGATATTTTATGTGATAGTTTCAATTAATACGAATAGTGTAAACCGTATTTACTTGTGGAAATAAATTCCAGAAGCTTTATGAAGAAATTGGGAACGGGATTAAAAGGTTTTGACTACACATTTCTCCATTTTTAATTTTTTAAATAATATTTTGACGTCTGATATATTCAACCATATTGTTTAATCGCGACTAAGGCCGGTCGGCGCGCTTCGCCGGCGTACGCCGGCAGTTGGCTGACGTCGTCATAGACAACAATCTTCAGTTCTCGTGTATTATACTTCAATGCATTTGGCACTAAAATATGGACACAAATTACTTAGATGGAATTTTCTTAGTTCCTTAAACATTCTTTAATTTTTTCGACAAACAACTTGTTTTTGCTGTATAATATGAGTAGACTATAGCATATATCAACATTTTAGCAGAACCCTACGGGTCGGGATGCTTCTGCAAGAACCAGATCAGTTTTTTTTTCTTCGAGTTGGCTGTCTGCGACCATAAGTTGGAGAAAAAGCAATAGGGAATCGAATATTCAAAAGGATATGGTAAAGTAGAACATTATTACCGATTGCCAATATAGAACTATTCATTTGTAAATCAATTAGATGGTCGCAGTCAGCTAACTCGAAGGAAAAAAAACTGATCTAGTTTTTGCAGAAGTATCCCGACCGAACCGTACCTTGAAGTTAAAAACCGTACCTTTTCAGAAAGCCAACCGTCCTTTTTTGGGAAATCATATTGTCAACACTGTTTGTTTTCAATTTTTATTTTACGGAGAAAATTGAATCCTTTTAGATTTTGAGAACAAAAGTTCACCATTATTACGTGATTATCAATTTATTCCGGTCTTGATTTAGATCGCACAGAAAGTTCAAAATGATCTTTTCATTCAGAAAGGACAAAATAGCTTCGAACATCTGTTGAACATAGGCTACGGTGCTACCTAGTAATATATATTTACGATTGAAACTTTAAATAAAGGAATTATTATGAATGATATGGAGAAAGAAGAACGTCTTCAGAGAATAAAAGGTTTGCCTTTGATAATGGACATGGTTTTAAATAAGTTGTATAATAATAATCTTAAATACCGAAATGAATATTTGGGGACATTTCACACACGGTCTCTGACCCCAAACTAAACAAAGCTTGTGACTGGCTGCCAGATACTGATAAACTACTTATACATATTTTTAAATACATATTTAAATGTATAGATACTAACTAAATAACACCCAGACATAGAACAAACACCTACATTCATCACATAAATACTTGCCCTGGGTGGGGATCGAACCCACGCCTCTTTGACCTAGTAGCTAGGGTCACTAACCACTGAGCCATCGAGGCAGTCAACCTGTATTAAAATCTGGGTATTAATTTCTAATAACTATTTCAGCTGGGGCTTTTCTCGCAACAGTAGCAGGTATATCAGCTGTTGTGGGATTTAGTGCAACACTCTCAGCAGCAAAAAAAGCAGACCCAAAATATTTCAACAAAGGTACCTACCTACTTACTAAAACTTGACTTAATAATATCAATTTTTAAAATGGATGTCCCAATGTCGGCCAAGTTAAAAGCAGTCAGTATATAGGATGTCCCTGAACTCAATGTCAAGCCGGAAATGCTAGAACACCTGTATCTAAGGGCTCTAAAACCGGAAAGATTGAAAACCCCACTTAGAAAAACTATGCAACTTCCGGTTGTATTTTTGATTGTGACTGGTAGTAAAATTGTAAAGCTAGATATTTAGATAAATATCTAGCTTTACAATTTAAACATAAAAATTAAATAATGTTGAAAACTCAAGGCACGGCTTGAACTGGAAATACCACCTTGCAGCTCGCAAGGTGGTAATTTTGGTCACATTTTAAAATTTGACCATATTATCTCAAAAACCAAAAGGGTGGGAGTTTCCAATCTTTCCGGTTTTAAAGCCCATGAATACAGAGTGTTCTAGCATTTCCGGCTTGATGTTGAGTTCAGGGACATCCTGTATACACACTAATATACATATTCCTGTTATATAAATTATGAATAAGTATAAAAATATAAGTATTACCAATGGGAGATGGAGAAAAGCATGTTACACTTAACTCCAAAAGAAATGTGGAGACTGCCAATTCGTAAGGTCACAGGTGCTGAACATAACAAAAAATTAAAATGAAGTTGTCTCTATATATGTCCAAGACATATAATATAGAGTTCATGCTTTGCTACAAAAGATAGGAATTTTAGATTTAGGGAACAATCACAAAAGACAAGGAATGATGGGTTATAGCTCCAGAAAGTTTGAGGTAGGGAACAGCTTCTTCTAGGGAAGGCCTTCATTAAGGACATAGGAATATGTAGATAACTTTAAGTTTTATGGATTAAAGCTATTTTTATTATCAAAGAAATATGTAATTGTCAATAATTGAAATTGACAGGTTTGCATGCCAGCATAGAAATGGCGGATGCTGGTGCAATATTAGCACTTAGAGCACTTGGGTGGGGCACCCTATATGCCATAGGTGGAACCTCCTGCTTATGTTATGGTATTTGGAAACTGTCTGGAGCCAAAGATGTAAGTAGAGCAGAAAATATATGTATGTTAAGATAAATAATCCATTAGATTTTAAGTTGCTAACTAAATCTATTTTGTCTTTTGCAGCTAAAAGATTTCAGAGTAAAAATGGGAAACATATTACCAGTTCTGCCTAAAAATAATCCACCTCAGTCAAGAACAGAATTTAGTGGATTGAATGATCTCCTCACATATATTTCTGAAGATTATGGAAAAAAACAAGCTAAGGATTAAATACAACATTATTTATTAAAAATCATTATGTAAATAAACATTTTAGAATAAACATATTAGTTAGATAAATCTTGTTTGATCATGTATTCTGTTTTGTAAGCAGGGCCTTCATTGCAGCTCTTTTTGCAAGTATATATAGCCAGAACACCCCAATCTATGCTTTGAAAATCAATGCCCACATCTATGAAGTTTAGTAATTGCGGCATCACCTGAAAAAAAAAACAATCTAAAAAATCTGCCAAGGGCGAGTCGCACACGAAGGGCCGCCGTCCGTACTGAATGAGCGCCCCCTTTTAATTTCTTATAGATTCTATAAAATTAATATTAATTTTATTTATCTCTAATTTATGAGTGAAATTTTATAGGCCGAATCACACAAATAGACAGATGTGAAGTTAGCTATAGGTATAGCCACACAAGTCGGTGGATGAGAAGTTAGCCGCAGAAGACACTTAGGCTTGATTCGCTAATTATTACGCATATGTGCACAATGCCTACGCAAGTGGCGAAGTAGTGAGCACGGGCGTAATCGTTTGTGGTATGGTACTGTACCAGCCTTTTTAGTAGTCCACTGCAGGATGTAGGCCCACCCACGAAGGGTGAATTAAATATTTGTTTTATGGGGGCTACCATACCACAAACGATTACGCCTTATACATATTTGTTTAATTTATTCTGTTTTTAGTATTTGTTGTATTTGCGGCAGCATGGTTTATGAGATACAGCCTGGTGACAGGCAAACAGACAGACAACGGAGTCTTAGTATTAGGGTACTGTTTTGACTTAGGTTTGGAACCCTATAAACTGCTTAGTCTTAGTGTGTGCTACATATCCAGACAGTTTTTACAAGAAAATGAGGCATGAGGAGTCTAATCTATGCAGAAAGTATAACATGATACAATGATTGTGTTTATTTTCTTGGGTGTGAGCAAATGAATAGGGTGATGAATTTTCCTGCATACCTGAAATTCAAACTGTCTTTCACCAGAGCAATATTGGCAAGGTGGGATGTCGATGAGAACATTTGAAATTCCTGTAATCCACAGTGGCTCGCCACCTCTATCATATCTTAGCACTTGTTCTGGGTGTCGTGCTACTCTCTTATTGAACTTCTTGAACACTTTGTCCTCTGGTACTTCCTTTGCATACTGCTCCAACTCACTTTCACTAACATTATCTAATGTGCCTGCTTTCTTCTCTTGTATCATCTTTTGTAGTTTCTCCATTTCTTGGTTGACATCGACATCCTTTACGTCTTCCTATGAACATTGTAAAAGTGAATGATTTAAAAATATTATTTTCTATAACAAATAAATATGATATACCACGCGCCACACAAGTCGGCGAATGAGAAGTTATGCGCAGAACCCTGCGCAAAAGGCAAAATATAGGTATGCGCGGGAGCCAGACTCACGCCGGGGCACACCTGCCCGACAACCTCATGCCTCCCGCGCGCTCCCTACGTCCATGCTCACCACTACGCCACTTGCGTCGGCATTGTGCACACATGCGCAATAATTGGCGAATTACGTGTCATCTGCGGCTAACTTCTCGTTCGCCGACTTGTGTGGCGCGGACTATAATAGTATTTATTTTTCGCTCAAAATGGCATAACCGACTTCAACGGTGTACAGAATTCGAATAGTTTACTTATTACCATTTCACATTATAGTTGATTTATCAAAAATGGCGCCGATTTCGATAAAATTTAAAAGGGACCTTAAGGGAAGCACCAGCTTTCAAATTAAAAAGAATCATCAAAATTGGTTACCCAGTCGAAAGTTCTGAGATGACAAAGAAAAGAAAACTACAGTCGAATTGAGAACCTCCTCCTTTTTTAAAGTATTTTAAAAATCAGTTAATATCATACCTCATCTTCTTCATCAACAATAAGTTCCCACTCTTTGAAAAGAATTGATTTCCCACTAGGTGTCACCAAAAAGTTGTTGGATTTCACAGTTTCTGCACCCTATAAAGACAATTTACTTTGTTAATAACTTCTGGCGAGACATCGTGAGGTTCAGATCCATTTGAGCTACTGTTTCAGCAGTTCAACGAGCAACCAATGGCCTTGAAAAAAAATGAGCATAAGCAGATAACTGGTATCGACATGGCTAAGCCATGGCATGAGCTCTCGCAAGTCAGTATGCAGCTTCCGGTCAGCCCATATCACAAATACTACATAGTACCTGTACCGCGCAGGCGAGGACTAAGTTAAGCAGCCAGATTATAATTAGGGTTGCTTTGTCAAGAGCATAACAGCCAACTAAAAATTATGTAGGTGCCTACTTGCAATGTTGGGCAACATCCTTTGTGACCCTTTTGCCAGTCTAAAATTTGATGCTTTCTGCTGCAGTAGTAGACCTTTTTACATTTTGAACAATGAGAAGGTGCCTTGGCCCCACATAGCTCACACAGTTTTGGGAAGTTCTCCATTGAAAAAACCTGTAATAGACAAAAAAAAACAAATGTTGACACTTACTTGACATAGGTATTTAGGCCCAATTTTAAAGGCGCTATCATAATTTTAATAGCATTTTAGAATATTCCTGTTTTATTTTTCAATATAATATTATGCATTTGATAGAACAATATTTTACATTCCTATTAAATTTAGAATGGCTGAATTTAAAATTGGGCCTAATATAATTATTATCATAGGTAGCCAAACAATTCAAAATATAGACTATAATTTATCAACAATAGGTTAACAACATGAAGTAGGTACACCATCTTACTGTAATGTATGAATAAATAATAAATCTGATATCTCGAGTGGAGGCCATGAACCGGCATGTGTAGGATAGGATGTTCACCCACAAGATAAAAAAAACCGGACAAGTGCGAGTCAGGCTCGTACATCGAGGGTTCCGTACAAACATGTTGTTAAAATAATTATAAACCTGTTAGTGTTTTAGCATGTGCAAATGAAGTTCTTTTAAATGATGTTTCACTCACATTGAATTTGTTCGAGTCAGGAAATGGATTTATATATTATATATTTTCAATAAAATCACATCTCTGGAACGCATAGACACTTCGACGGCGAAAGTTAATACCGCGGGCTAACTTGACGCCAGCGCCATATAGTTTAGATATGAGTAAATACTGAGATTTAAACTGTTGCTTTAAGAATTGATTTTATAACTTATTTGATTTGATTGCTATTAAGTTTGATGTTTTATGTTTATACATTTACATATAAATTTATATTTGAATAAATTTATATGTAAATTTATTCCCTTTTTTTTGTGATGTAAATAAAAATGTAGTTTTCAAATTTATTCCTTCTCGCCAAATTTCATAGTTCTATGTCAACGGGAAGTACCCTGTAGGTTTTGATTTTTGTGAGTGCAAAATATGCGGTTTTTTACGACATAAACGGCTCTAACTTTTTGAAACGATAACTGAGAAGTTTTTCTTTTACACAACTGCAAGAGACCATAGATATATGTGTACAGTTTAAATTTCAACTTGATATCTTTATGCGTTCCCGAGATAAAGAGTCTTGACATACACACAGACGGACAGACGGACAACAAAGTGATCCTATAAGGGTTCCGATTTTTCCGTTTAAGGTATAGAACCCTAAAAATGGATGGATGACCTCATTAATTAAGATTGCAGGGTCACACTGAATACAAGCTGCTTCCAACCAGTCTGCAGCATTGGACAGTGGAGAGTCCAGCAGTGGACTTCCTATGGTTGATGGATGGATGGATACCTCATGTTCCTTTTCTTCATATGGGTCGTAAGAATAAAAATCATTTTTCCTTCGTAGCTGACATCGAAGAACTGCAAAGTTATCACATGTGTTATTTCTGCAGCATGTACCATTTTTGCATATAAAGATAAATATTGTCCGATGGAAGCTATCTTCCGAAGTCTCAAATGGTGCATAGATCTGTAACAGGTGAAATCACATTATAGGCATTGAATGCTGAACCACAACTTGGGGGCTGTGATGTTAGTTACAAGTTGCAGATAACCCACTCCTGATTGAAGCTTACTTAAGCTACAGCTGTATGAGGATTGGATCATCCGCAGCTTGTAACTTAGCATCACAGCGTCATATGAATCAACTCTATTATTTGTATTAGGTTAGCTATTGGCTAGCTAGAAATTTCTTCTTCTTGTAGTTCCACTCCTATTGGAGGTTGGACAACCTCAGGGCAATTCTAATTTTAGAAGCTGCTGCTCTAAATAATGAGGTGGTAACTTAACTGCAGCCAAACCAGTCCCGCAGGTTCTTTAACCATGAGTGCAGCTTTCTGCCAGCACTTCTCTTTCCGGCAATCTTTCCCTGGATGATGAGCTGGAGTAGTCTGTATTTGTCATTTCTCATGTGACCAAAGTACGAGATCTACTAGAAATTTAAAAAATATTTACCTGACACAGAAATATCATAGGATCACTGCATTTTTTGCAGGTAAGTTCTTGGCTATCAGGATAATCCTTGAGATTTAACCAAGCCGGTTTGCCTCCAACTTTACTAGGAAAATACTTAGGATGTAACAACCAACTTGCTTTTTCTTCCAAAATCCCTATGTCAACTTTACTACCCATATTAAATTATTAGTAATACGGAGATTGTAGTTATATCTTTGTGCTAAGCTCGTAAAAAGTAATATCCTTTCAATGAATTGCCAATAATTCATGCTTTTGCAATTTTCAGAAACTAGTATAACACTCATGTCACAAGTTCACAACACCTTTGGGGAGCCAATAACGTACGACCCAGTAATTCACGACATGATTATGTACAGCCTGATAATTTGTGTCACTGGCCATGGAATATCAGTCTGTGCAATATTGGGCTGTGAAATACAGGCCGTACATTATCGGCCTGTGTCAATATGTCCGGCACAGTATTGCACGATATTGTACGGCCTGATATTTTCTGTCCCTGGACCTTGGTTATTTTATGGCAAGGTATGAGTTCTCTAAGGTAATTCGACTCTGTTGGTTAGGTTAGGTTTGAACAGTGACAAGAATGGGTGAACCGAGCGAGTGAAGCGAGCGTGAGCCAGAAACAACCTGTCCTTATTACGATCAAAGGATACTTTAAAGGTATGCGCATCTGTGGCTAATTTCTCATCCGCCGACTTGTGTGGTGCTTTGTATATCTCTGTGGAACTGACAGAAGTCACAGACAAACCTACCCATAGGAGCAAATATTATTCGTGCCAATAATGTACAGCCCGTATTTTGCTACACAATAATGTACAGCATGATATTTGGTGTCCTTTACTTCGGGACACGTTTTATTATCCCTTCAACTGTCCAGTCACCAGATTCTGGTGACGAACAATTTGTCCCATTTCGCCCAGCCGCCAGAATCTGGTTAATCGCCCGTTTTTTCTTTAGCAATTTTTTGGACGTCTGCCTATTGTGCTGCCACGTTTTAACTTATACCAATTAGTAATAGGAAAAACAGAGAAGAATATAGTGTCGTGACTTTTTATTCGATTCCTACTTCGACCTCGTCTAATTTCGCCGACAAGTCGTCACACGTGCTCGGACGCGCATCGGAGTTTTCCAACCGTCTGCGTTTGTGATAAAAATGGTCAATTTGTTGGTGCGAAAGTGGCTTTGGTGCCCATTTTTCTAATTAAATGATGGAAGGGTAAAGGGAGGGTAAGTTATTTATACTTTTAATGCATTGGCAATAGATTATTGAGGTATTTTGCAAAAAATTCAAATTTTTGAGAGAGGAGAAAGGAAAACGATTTTTTTTTCAACTTCCTACTTTCCTAAAGATTACGTGAAATAAAATTTACACATTCTATAAATAGATTCTAATAGCTGAATTCAAGACAATTCCTATGATGTAAAGTTTATTGGGACTATTCATACAAAAATTACGAGAAATCGTGATTTTAGAAGGTAGCGGCGGAAATTAAAAAAAAATAAAAAAAAAATCGCGCGTGGCTGGACAAGATAGCGTTTTTGCCGTAAAGCGCTGGGACAGCTGAAGGGTTAAGCTGTACATTATTGGTCGCAAAATACAGGCTGTGCATTATTTGTATGAGGTGATAATGTCCAGCCAGTATTGTACGACACGTATTGTACAGCCTGATAATTGGTGGCATGGGACTTGAAATACAGGCCGTGCTTTCCTTTCCGTACAATTTGGTGTCATCAAATACGTGCTGTACATTATAGGGACTCCATTGAATTTTTTTTTTTATTGAGTGTGACCGTTTTCTATAGCACTTATTAAGGTGGCCATACACGGTCAGTTTAACTGATCAGTTTTTCGCAACACTCCAACTGGGAGCTCATTCAGTTAAATAATTTGTTCAAAACTCAGACACGGAACCTTAGAGTATAGTAACTATAGAGCGCTAGTACCGCACTAGACGCCCAGTGCGCGTCGTAGGCAGATGAAGTATAGCTACTTATATATGTATGTTGGCGATTACTAGGGATGGGCACGCGGGCAACGTAAACTCATTTTGTTGTCAATAGATGCAGGTTCAGCGCGGTACAAACAAGTACCTACAAATATATTTCGTGCGATAACATCTAAGAGAATAATATGAGTATAAGTTTTTCTACATGTTACTTACGACATTTATTCAGAAAAATTAAGTATTTATTGGATATGTACGTCAAAAAAATCAAGAAAGTGTACTGAACAAACTTTATTCCATATGTTTGGCTCAAAATTTGTTTGTTTTAAAGCGATAATCCATTTGTTCATCAAATTTTGGTCTTTTGGAAATCTGAAAAATAAGAAAACAAAAGATATTTTTATAAATTTCGACCTTTTTTTGGAATGTTGTTCAGTATTTTGGGTAAGTTTGTCCTTTACATATTTTATACTATATTTGTAGGAGCCTATATTTTCATTACAAAAATACAGTCAGGTATTATGTGGATCGGCGACTGTGGGTGGCATTTTCCAACTGAACGCTACCGTTGCTTGGATGACACAATACATTGTAGGTAGGTTAGCTATGTCAGAGGCATTCACGCGGCCTAATAACGCTGACACCAGGGCTAGCCACCAGCCACATACCTACGAACTTACTTATTACAAAAATGTATCTCTCACTATCATTTTTTTTAAATTTAATTTAAGTCCATTACATTAAATTAAACCACTAAAATCTTCAAAATCAATTTAGCAGTGTAGACGTGATATCATAACATTACATAATTATGTACCGCTATAATAATTTGACATTAAAAATATTAGAAAGTATATCGCACAAAACACACTATACAATTATTTATAATAAATTATGTTATATTAAAGTTACAAAAATCTGTTATATGTAATATGCAGTACTTCTAGTAAACATTATATCGACTACAGCGTTGGTCACGTCCCATCTCTAAATCACGCGGCGGGAGTGCGGTGTGGTGCGGTGCACGGGCGAGCCTGTGCGTGCCCGCCTCCCACGTCTTCTTCACCCCCGCGATTCCGGATTTATTTTCACAAAAATAAGTATTATAATCGACTTACCGATGAAATGTGATACTGGATTTCAATTTCGTGTGTTTTCTAGTATCGTTTTTACAAGGTCGAACTGCACATTTCACCATTTTAATACATCAATTTGAAAAAAGTTGCTCGAGAAACGCACGTTCCTAGTACTCTGCTACGACTACAAGCGCTCGCGGCGGGAACGTCGTTTTGTTCTCACTTGTACCTAATGTTCCCACTTCGTCGTGCGCGCTCTATAGTTATTTATATACTCTAAGCACGGAACCTTCTTGCTGTACTTTTTTTATTTTGCTTTGCGCGCGCTATTTTCTTATCATGCATGTCGTATTGTTAAAACTTTAAAAATAAGCAACTCGAAAAAAAGGTAAAAACCTAAAATGAGTGATTCTAGCGACGAGGAAGTTAAAGTAAGTAAGTTCGTATAGACCGGGTGGCTAGCCCTTGTGTCAGAGTTAACGAGGAAGTTTATTTGATGCCAACAGAATTGACTGAAACTGTTATTAGTGCGCAAATGATGAGCTTTCTCCCCTTAACAATTACGCGAGAAGTATTTGAAACAGTGCGGTATGTAGACGACTTTAGTCATTTCCTCGCTGAGGTGGGATAAAAAGTTAGGTGTTGCTGTCGAGTGCAAAGATTTTTTTCCTTGTACTATTTTGATTCCCTCGCTAACGCTCAGGATTTTAAATCAATTTTAGAATCCTTCGCTTGCTCGGTTATCAAAATTGAGCACGTGGTTAAAAATGAATTTCTGAATGTGATCAACGTTCTAGCTATCGCCGTCATCCTCTTTGGTTCAAGAGATACAGCTTGGTGACGGACAGACGGCCGAGTTTTTTTTGTAATAGGGTCCCGTTTTTACCCATTAGGTACGGAACCCTAGAAAGTAGCCAAACGTAACGTCCATTAGTTCCTTTGAAGGTTACAAGGCCACTGTGCCACAGGACAATGAATAATGATAATAGTTTCCATATTGTGGTAACTCAGTGAGTTAAGGGAAAATAAACAATAACATAGGTAAAATTATTGAATATTTTTTATTCTTCTAGGAAAACTTAACTAGTCAGTAATTTAAATAAAAATCAAAATGAAAGATTGTATTCTTTCATTTTAGAAGCTAATTATGATATATAGTAATTTTTTTACAATTTTAACTGAACTATAAAATAGGTACAGTATTAAATACATGTTTATGTTAATAGTTATTAATTACTAATATTTACACAACTCAATTATCATATCAACTTTACAATGTATTACATTACAATAATTTAATAGACATGATGTATAGTAATACAGAACAGGCAGCCATTTTCAACATTCGTTTCTTTTAAATTTTTTACTTGCATCATTGACTACATCCTCAAGTTTGTTGACTCTCCTTGATTTTAGGAATGAGATACCATCACTTTCACCCACAACAGTTTGTCGGATGCAGTTTAAATTGGATACACTTTGATTATGTACACTGTTTTTTTTATCACCTATTGTCTTACTGTTCTTATTTACTAACAAGGTATTTTGAATGTCTTTAATGTCACTAGTGGTGTGCAACTTTATAGGAATTAGTATTTGATTTTCACTATCACCTTTTTTGATAAATTCTTGTTTTAGTTGGACCATTGATCTGTTTTCTCCATCACTTGACAGTCTTATGGTCTTTCGCAAATGTATGGTGTCTGAAGAATTGTCTGGGAAATTACGTTTCACAACAATGTCTCCAGTGGGCATCTGCTTCAAGTATAGAGTTGGACCTTCAGATTTTTCTCCCTTTTCTTTACTGGAACTGCTCTTGTCACATTCAGAGTCATCAGGGCTATCTTCAGTTTCAATCAATTTACCTATAAACATAAAATTGCTATAATTAGACTGTGTCAATAAAATGTCTTGCGACTAAAAGTCTTTGACAGGCCTCTTAAGTATGATACAGTATCTGCAGCTAACCATCTGGATTCCCCGGAAGCCTGATAGCCTCTGGCGCCCAGCCTTGGCAAAGAGGAGATACCCCAAAGCTTGGGGAAGGAGCACAGATGATGATTGCTAAATTAAATAATCAACTAATCCTGTTGTGCATTGCTGCATGTCACACACAATAAACTTGTAATGCTTAATTTAATAAACCTGGCTAAAAATGCTGTTTCATTTTTAAGTGTTTACACATCAGGAATTAAACTCTGCATCACGCAGAAAACATATCAACTAGGCCTGGATGATCATTGATTTGATTAACACCAAAACTATATTTTTTGTATTTACTTAAATTAAACAGGATTTGTTTATATAAATTTACGCCAGGCTATGGGGAGAAGGGAGTTACCGTATGTTGGATAAGGAGCAAGTAAATAATAGTTACCATTTAATGTTGGGAATGCTATGTCCGGCAATGCCAAATGCGAGTCTGGATTGTATTTGTGCATCAACGTTTTCAATAAGATTGATATCTCTTCTCGTTTTCTTGTCACTATAATTTCATCAAACCAATTTGCCAATTGTTTTATGGGTAGATTGTAGTCTAATACTGGGTCCTGGAATAGATGAAATAGTGTCATTTATAAGAAATAAATTATAAAGTAAGTTCGTTTACGGTGGGTAGCTAGCCGTGGGGTCAGAGTTTAAGCCGCTTGAAGGTCTCTGATATGGCTAAACGGTTAAAACAACTGGGACTTGTAATTTAACGTGTCATCTGAGCCATGGTAGCGCTCAATTAGAAAAATAACACCTGCGGTCACCCATCCAAATACAAATTTCTTTATTGAGGTCAAAACGACCAGAATCAATAACATTTGCCTCACAATATTAAATAGACAAAAAAACACAGTACAGAATGAAAAATAAGATTAAAAATTAAATAAACATGTGTTTAAATTATAAAAAGTCAAACAAAAAAATCAGTAGATGCAATGTCACAAATTTACATTTCTTCAATAACAAATCTGAATCAAAGAAAGAAAGAAAGAAATTGACATTGAAACAGCTTGCTTGTTTAATATATGATGCAATCCCCCTAGAAATCCCTCGTCCCACCTCTTTTAAATCCCTCCTACCTACCCCTTGTATATACCCCATTTGTAAATATATTAAAATTAAGTTGTAAATAGTATTAACCACTAATTATATTGTAGTTTAGTATATTTTATTGTGTTCGTCCTATTAGTTTATATAGATTTTACTGTGTTTGTTTCAGAGGTGAAAGGTATAAAATCCTAAAAACTGTGGACTAATTAAATACAGTATTTCATTAGACACCATACAAATTCTCTACGTTTGATGGCAGTACTACACAAGACATTGGCGAAATTGTGAAACACCCTCACAGAAGCCACAAACAAGAATTGAATTGAATTGATCCCACTGGTCAGTGAGATTTTCACAGTATGCCATGAGGACGGCTACAATCGATCTCCATTTGTCAAAAATGATATCGCAATCAGTGTTGGCAGGCAATAGTGCATTGAAGTGAGTGTGAGAGCGCAACAGAGGCGACATAGAGCGTGCTACAGTACGACTATGGTCAACTTGGAAAAGGCACGGCGTCCGATCCCGTCTGTTTGAGGGTAAACCAGGCTCGTCTGGTACAAAGACACATATCAAATTATGCAACTTAATTGAATCAATTGACCCTCGAAAAACTTTGCAGCAGGTAAGGAGCTGGTCTAGAATTCTTCTTACCTCTAAGGAATTGTAGCCAAGTTGGGCAAGCAAAAATTTTGTCGGGTATAAGAATGGAAAATAACCACATTGTTTCTTATATATAAATCTTAAGAATACTTTTTGGACCTTCTCCAAAATCCGGGCGTAAGTTACATGATGCGGGTTCCAGACGCATTTTGTTCTTGACACTCCACTCAGAAATGCGGTCGATGTCATCCTGTAGTCCTACCGAGTCACTGGGCGTTTAGATCTCAAGAAAAAGTTTGAGATCATCCGCGTATAGGAGACATTGTGCGGATATCAATACTTTGTCCAGGTCGCGTATTGCCAAACTGTATACTGACCCAGACACTCATAGTCTGTACTGAACTACGTCGTGCTCATTGAAATCGCAAACAAATTGGAGCAAAGTACATACGAGCTCAGCAGTCTGAGGTGGTATACATTTTGCTCGAAGATATGTGAAGCAAACTGTGACACGCAAATATCTGTAACCATACATCGTGTTACATAGTTTCCCGGAATTTTATTGCTATGCTGTTTCTGTTGTTATATGTACCTATCCGTGAAGCTGGACAACTTTTCAAAAAACATTGTGAATCAATTTAAGTTTTAACTAAATAAAGGAAACCCGTTGTAAGTGGGACCAAAGCTAAAAATAAATTTGAATTGTAACAATTTGAACTGTAACAACTAAACACAGGCAGTCTTACCACAAAAGACAAACACTCCTTAATCACTGTCTAACTGTGTTATTTGTACTGTTATACAATGTCTAAAGCGTGCATAAAACTTTTGTGGTAAGACGGAGGGTGTTAAAAAACTAAGTGTTTTCAATTAGGTAGGTACATTGTTTAAATTTTTTTTCAGAAGTAAGATGTATCTACCTACTTACGCAATAATTTGTACCTATTTGTGTTTTCGGGATAGGGTATTACCTATAATACCCTAATTAAGTCGATATGATAAGTGATTGATAACAAAGTACTTACTTAAATTATTGAATAAAGAACAGAAAATTGGCGATTTAGAATTATCAGCGACAACAACCAATTATTTTTACGAATAAAATAGCCAGACCGCTATTCTATATCATAGACCGAGAAGTTATTTTTTGTGTACATTACGAGTAACTAATTAAAAAGTCACTGCCGCCCGCCGCTCTGGCGCGATCCTGTCGAGCCGACCGCGTAAAAGGTGACGTCCACGAGTGGTATATTATTCAGAGAAAAATCAAACCAAGATTATATATACATCATTTGAAAGCTTGTTATATGGGCTTCCTAAAAATATTTAATTTAGATTTTTTTCATCCCTCCTTTTTTTTAATGCGAAAAATAAATTGTATGAAAAATTACAACACAGCTTATTATTTTTTCTAGTTTAGCAGTAATAAAGTGCTTCTATAGTCATTTTGCTTGTATTCGTAGCTGATTCTTCCACATTAATCTCTGAATTTGCTTAAATTAAAAATTATAACCTACCAGTGTGACCAGTAAGTAGGTACAATGTGACAAAAAATCACTTAAAAAGTGTATCTAATTGGTAAAAATGCTTTTATTTAACAATTTGGAGGTAACTTAATCAGAGCTGATAGAGATAAACTACCTATTGAGCCAAATATATTTATTTTTTCTAATAAATTCAAAATTAATTTTAAAAAAATCGGAGGGCTCTTTTTTGTTTTTAACTGTTGTAATAGACTCAGAAAAATATAAACTTTCTCGAAGTGTAACGAGTGTTGTGGTTAGAATTGTTGATTATTATTATACCAGCCATACATTTTGTGGACATGTCCTTTGTCCGAGTGAAGGGAGAATTTTTGAAATAATAGTTTATCAATGCGTCACCTTAGGCTTACACCGATCTTTAAATAAAAATTTTGATGTCATTTTATTTTTAAAAGTGAGTAATTATATTTTGACACTTCTAAATAAAATTCCTCCTCTCCACTATGGGAATGGAATGGATGGGAACACTTGTTTTCAATTTATTTAAACCGCAGTCGATGTCCTCGGGTAACAGCCACAGTGCTCATCTCCATCAGGACATGTCAACGGTCAGCGCCGGCGGATCATTTAGAAAAATATTTTGCAAATGCCTCAGCAGCTTTCACGCCAGTAAAAGTGCATCCTTCATACGTAACTCTAGGTTTAAAATCACCCTTCGATCTCAGGCTATGTATGTGCCTCCAAAAATATTGAGGACACTGCTGCAGTTTCCTATCTATATTGGCCATATGAGAATTGTATGCCTGGGAAATTCGATTTTTTAGATCTGCCCGCAAATCTGTGAGTAAGAAGCAACGCACTTCGACTCCTTCCAAGCTTTATGCAGTTTGGTTTTAAGTTTTAGATCTTTAATTATATCTGCATCGAACCAGACCGGATATCTGTTACATCTCTTTACTTTTCGTACCTTTTTACCCAAAACGCACACATGCATCAAACAACTGATATAAAATGTTATAAAAAGCATCCGTAGCAATTGAGACATCGGTAGAAGCAAGAACGGATTCCCATGAAGTCTCAGCTAACAATGAATGAAAGAGTGGAATATCCATCTTACTAAAGTTCCAATCCCGTGAAGCATCAATATTACTTGGCTCCAAAAAAGTACAGGTATTTGAGCGCACCCGGAGAGTAATAAGAATTTCAAGCGCGGGATGGTACAATGCATCAACTGGAACGAAACCATCAACGGCATCCTTCACGCATACCCGTTGGGACTACACTTCAGTACACTCCTGTGCCAACACGCACGACGTCAAGAATACCTCCATGAGAATTAATTATCCATTATAGTCAATTACATTACAGTATGTCAAAAAATAACAATAATAATTTTTAATATTATTTGACGCACTGTTCATATTAATGTCTCCAAAAAGAAAGAAATTCTGCCTGGAAGAAGACAAGAAAGATTATACCTTAGTAAATACATTCATATAAACAGCATCGGAAGCCGTCGGCTTGATGTAAACAACACAGATTACACAAGAAATACCGCGGTAGGTGATGGTCGCCCACAGGTCCTCTCCCAATTCAGATTCAAGTTCCTGTCGACGAGTCGCAGTGACACCCGGCCTTGCAGCAAGGAAAACACCCCTGCCTCGACAGTGCCGAGGCGAGGCGAATACTGACTGTGCGGAATGTTGCTCAATCACTGACAAACACCTAATCAAACTACGCTACAAGCACTTATTATAAATCTGTTAAAATGATACCCACCTTGAAAAACTGTTCCACATATTGTAAGAGATAAAGTCCGCAGTCCGTGAAGTTATTTTGTTGAGGAACTTTCGGACAACTTCCCTTGATGTTGTCTTTATTGTATATCTTGTTTGGTGAGACCTGAAAAGTAGGCGGCTTAATTTAACATTTACATAGTAGAGCTATAAAGATCTGGACAGTAATAAATAAAGTTTAGGTACTTACTTTAGCCTGATATTCGCAAGTTAGATAGTCTCGCAATGTGGCTACCACTCTAGATCTTGACGCTCCAGCCAATGAATCAAATATTAATATGCAGGGTCTGAAACACGTGATTTAATAGTTATACACACAGACCAAATAAAAAAAATGTTCTGTGAAATTAATAAATTATTAAAAAATTTCATACTGTTTGATGGGTTCTGTTTTTCTTGCCATTGCTTGTAATTCGGCTTTCTTTTCCGCTGCTATTTTTTCTTCTTCGTCATCAGAGTCACATTGCATATCCAAATCACTTTCCTGTAAATGTAAAAATAAAGTGAGTATATTATAAGGATTTACGATTTGAAATTGAAAGGTTAGTATTGAAAGTAATCGTACATCTGCTTCTGCTTCATCCCGCTCACTGAGATTATCCGAGTCACAACTTAATGTAAGTTGCTCTTGTTTTGCGAGTGGAGTTATTGTTGTATTGCCTATTAGCATGGAAGACCGCCGTTCTGAAAAGTTATAATATCAGAATAATGACAAACTGCTACAAACTACTAACATGCATGCATTAGCAACAAAAACATAATATGTGACAAGCATTTGTGGAAAACTTATTTGATAAACCAACCTCTCTTCTTAATTTCTTGAGGGGTAACAGTTCGATTGTCGATCATACTTCTACAACCATCTAAACTAGGAAAGCAGATTATTGCCACAAACCAATGACAATTCTCATTGATAGGAACTACAATGAAATCTTTGTCAAATATATTGACATTTTTTGTCCACGTCTTTACTCTGGCATGCCGCTTTTGTGCTGGAGTAAGAGCACTGTCCCATTCGTGGGGATTTGAATTCTTATTCACTTTGCTGGGTTTTGTAGTGAGCCGTTTATAAAAAAATGTGCTAAATATATGTGTTCTTTCTCTTTGAGCGGCTGTAAGCACGTCATGAACCAAATGTTTCAAATAAAAGTCAATGATCACATCATTTAGAAACTGGTCTTGCGCAAGGCACATAAAGTCTTCTGTGTTGATTGGGATTCCACCTTTCCCCGGTGGATAAATAAGTATTTGTCTTATTTCGGCAGGATTTGCACTAAAAATGAAATACAACACATTAATGATAAACCACTTTAAAAAATTAATATTTTAAATCCCCCCTCCGACACAAAATATAAACTCTAAAAACTAACAACCATGTTCTCTGAATATCATTGAAGTAATGGTACCAAATTTGGAGTCAATAGGACATTTGGAAGGTAGTCAGATCCCCTCATCAACTATTAAAGAGCTAATGATCTTCAAACGGCTGATCAGGTCATGTTTACCTTACCATATACTTTCAATATCATTGAAGTATACTGATATCATGTGAAGTTAGCCGCAGATGACACTTCGCCGCGATTCGTTAATTATTGCGCATGTAAGCACGGGCGTAGGGAGCGCGCGAGAGGCATGAGATTGGCGGGCGACTGTGCCTGGCGTCTCGTCTCTCTGGCTTCCGCGCATACCTATATTTCGGCTTTTGCGCAGCGTTCTACGCATAACTTCCCATCCGGCGATTTGTGTGGTGCTTAGTATACCACGGTACCAAATTCGATTCGCATCGGTCATGGGACATAAGGAAGTCCCCTCATCAACTAGAAAAGATCTGATGATCTGATGATCTTCAATCGGCTGAATAGATTTTCATGAAACATGGCTAAGAACACTCTGGATAAAATTATCTAAGACACATTACCACAGACAGACAAGTAAAATACCCCTATCTTTACCGGGGGTTCAATTTGTTTTAGCCCATGCAAATGTGTTTGTTACACAAATCATTATCTACACAAAATGTTATCTAGGATTTTACCATTTTTTGATACTACAATGATCAAAAAATGGTAAAATCCTCGATAAGATTTGTGGGCAAGGCTCTAAATGCACACTCGCTGTTCTGTAACCTGGTTGCTGTGTACTTTCTGAAGTATGAAACTGCTTTTTACTGAGAATTTTACACATTGAATTGTGTGTTTGAGATATTTACCTTTTGACACCAGATGCTGACGCGGAGCTGGCAGATCTAGTTGTCATTTTAGTAACATTGTTGCTCTCCTTAGGGCATGTTCGAACCAGGATTTCATTTGCTTCTCTAGAATTTAGTTCATCCATCAATTTTCCAAACAATGCCTTGAGCGCTACTTTAGCTTCTTCAGATATTGTTTCCGGTAATAGTGTTATTCTCTTGTATGGGTCTATTTTTGACATTGGATCGTAATATGGACCTGAATCTTGGACCATATCTAGTGTTTTCCTTATGTACATCCCACACCGGCTCATGGTATACAGGAAGATAACTGGAAGCCCTTTGCCAAAATGTACCAAGATTCGGACAACTTCTTTCAGTTGGATTTGAAGCGCAACATCTCTGGATTCATTTTTCAATGATGGGGCTACTATTTTTATTCCTTTCGCTGATATGTATACCTAAAGAATAATGAAACCAGTTTAACTGACAGTCGATTAATTCATTGGTATTGATCTAATTCTGAGGCCATTAGTGTGCCTTCTATTAGTTAACTAATACATCAAGTGCATAAAATTAGAATAACATCTCTTTTTTTAAGCATTTTGAGTAGTGTGAGACAGAAATGAAAGATTTCACACAACACCCCAATTAGGCATGACCACTTAGATTATTGATCCAGAGACCCGAAGATAGAAGCCTAAAGCACACTATTTTTTAAAAATCATGTTAAAATCGGCTCTAGTTTCAAATAGTAAGCTGAACAACAGGATTAAACTATTACCTTTTCTTTAGGTGTATATCTGTATGATCCAATCCTAATAGTACGACAGTTGAGTGAAGTGACAAATCCTTGCATATTGCTTGGATTAATTTCTTCTCTGCTGCCATCTACAACAACAAAAAATCTTAAGTTGTAAGATGTTGGATATAAAGGTACTTAAGTTTTAAGATGCTGTATTTATAGGGACACTTATTGATATGCTTAGATAATCCTTATAATATTATAAATGCGAAAGTTTGTATGTATGAATGTTTATTCCTCTTTCAAACAAAAACTACTGCATGGCTTGAGACGAAAATTTGCAATAGTAATGTTTACACATAAGGCTATAATTTATAAAGATATTGCGTGAAAAGAAGTTCGCCGGGTCAGCTAGTCTTTACTAATATTATAGACCTAAGTGTTTGATAGTCTTAACACTGCAATGGAGCAATTCTAATAAATCCAACCGTTAATTTTCTTTTTGATAGCACCAATAGAACGTTACTGCGTCATGTTACGCAAAAGTTCACTTTTAAATGCGAGGTTTTAAAAATATGACAACTGCCTCAGTTTGCTCCTTGATATCATATAAATAATCATCTTTGACAAAAAGTGCAGTATTTTTTTTATAAATTACATAAAATAACAAACGTTTTTCAAAATTTACATTCTATGGTAAAATAAACGGTTGGATCTATTATAATCAATTAATTTTTTGCATGGATATAGGTGAATGGTAGGAGTGTCATAGGCTACTAATACCAGGCGGGTGAAGCCGCAGGTTATAGCTAGTTTACGATTAAGTTAGAATGTAAGCAGGTAGCTTCGAAATCTATTTTACCTAGTTTGATACAATGAACAAAGAAAGCATTTTATTATTCTTGCCTACCAATTGAATTACAGAGTTTAAAAAAACCTGGAATACGCAGTTAAGCTTCTCTGCAAGACAATGTCTGGATGAGAGTAACGCACGCCGCCCTATACCCATGTTTGATTAAATATTATGGTATTATATGGTTACTCGTAAGCTAAATCTTTATTAATGTCATAATGTATGATAAAACGCAGCTCGATGTAAGAATTCCTGGTATAAATATGCACAATTCAATGAGCTAAACAATAATTCGGCAAAATCTAGTCACTTAGAAAATGATATAGTGTACTTAAAATTCCATAACATTTGTGTACAATATAAAGTATTCTATTACCTTCGGCGCTTGAACACGTGTTCCGAGACATAATTACAATGTATTTTTAATGAAAAATAATCACGAACATGCAAAATCTAAATAAAATCATTGTGCCTAGCTCTGACAGCAAAAAGTGAGCAGACATTTTGACCAGACTTTTTTTTTTAAAGTCAATTTACAAAAATAGAGATAAGACAAAACCACAGATAATACAGAATATAGAGTAGTAGCTGTCACAGAAAACTTCCTTTAGGGTTGCCATATACACTGCAACTTTCCACAAACGAGAGTATTCGAGGAGTTTTCCTTCACAACAAGGCTCCATCAAACACAGGCGGTACGAGCGGTAAAGGGCGGTACGGCAGTACCGCGACCGGACCTGTGTGAGCCCTTCTTATATAACCATTACAATACAGATGCCCGCCCGTCTGCTATACCGCTCGTACCGCCTGTGTGTAAAAGAGCCTACAACGGGGCAGCAAGCAAACATATCGAAATCTTTGAATTGTTATGTGCTAGCTTGCGGCCGCAGGCTGCCTCAGTGTAAGGGAGGCTTTATTCATGTCGACCATTTGGCCGATCGCTAGACCACGGCTGCCTCAGTGAATTTTGGCATCGTATAACATTCGCAAGCAATTAATTTTTAGTATTCTGTAGCAATACTAGGAAATCACACAAGATCGTTTTGTGGATCTCTCTGATTTTGGATAGCATTCTGTCCGTCATTGCGTCCGTGACCTCCCTTAGTTCTAACCACAGGTTCTAACAGATTTCAATTTTCTTTAGTTGCCCGTGGTCCTACCAGATGTACTACTAGTAGGACCACGAGCAAGATTTTTTCCCCGTGGTCCTACCAAGCAGTCTGGTAGGTAGGACTATGGGCAAAAATTTCGAGCCCGATTTTTTTTTTAGTTTCAAAAATGACAGATGTCAATATGACAGCTGTCATAGTGACATCTGTCATATTCTAGAATTCATACTAGTATGGCATGCCAGGTGTCAAAATGACAGCTGTCAAACTTAAAAGTGAATTATCCCCGTAACTATCGATGCTAGACCATTGCTGTCTTCAGATACTACTGATAGGGCTCAACGAGATTTACATTTCCGATGACAGAGTAAGAATTCCAGAATATGATAGCTGTCACATGTCAAAGTGACAGCTGTCATATTCTGGAATTCTTCTATTCTAACCTATCATACAATTCTGGTATGGATTCTAGAATATGACCTGCTGTCACTTTGACACCTGTCATACAACTGAACGGATTGACTTGATTTTTGGCATGGACATAGTTTGAAAGATGAAAAATGACATAGGTTACTCTTTATCCCAGTAAAATAAAATGTTCCCATGGGATAGTGGATAGCACAAAAATTAAAATAGCATGGGGGCGAAGCTGCGGGCAAAAGCTAGTTAGGAATATGGAGACCAGCAAAGCTAGAATTCTTGATATTTAAATAATTGATAGTTTGTGCAAAAAGAGAAGCGCCGTCGTAAGTGAGATGTGCCATAATTATAACTTTGTGGATATGGCAATTCAAGTTGTGTTTCTGGAATATATACGGTACACTTTTACTAAAACAAACTAAACTAAAGCAAAACCTGGACTAAAGGCTCAGTTATGTATGGCCCTAGCGACGACGACGCAAACCCACGTGCTCACACGGCTTAAAACCGTACGTAGCCCCGGCGAAAAACCGTCTCGTTAACAGGCGTCCTAATACTTCGTATTGCCAAATAGATATTGATCAAGTCTTTTCATTAGACAAAGGTGACCCAAACTATATTATATTGGATTGAAATATAAAACTTACCGTCCATATCCATTCCAATTCCACTGTCTGGCCCACCTTCGATTTCACTCATTGATGGCTCCTTGAGTGAAATTGAGCATTCATTCTACAAGAGAAATCATAATATTACTTACAAAATCAACAATGTACAATGAATGACACTTACAAACAGTAAACTTTATCCCTATGGAAGTCATAGAGGGTTGAACAATTGAACATGGAAGATTTCGAGAAAAGTATGTATGACTGTTTTTTGCTCAACCACCCAGACAGGGACTGATTCCTTTATTTACTCGTAAAATGTTATTAATTTACATTTCTAACATCATGAAGTGCTCACGCATTACATCAAAGCACAACATGATTTGTAACATAGTGTAAGCGATGATCTTAAATATATGTCGCAGACAACTACCTTCATTAGCCGTTCAATCAACAGCCTAGCTTCTTTACTAAACACACCGTTTAACTAGTGCAGTGGCCTGAATGACATTCAGCCATTCGATCTAACAGCTGGGGGTAAATGACTTGGATCGATGATCTTCATTACTTGCCTAGCCTGTTCATTTCAATTAAGTTAATTAAGTTTCACTTTCTGCCACCTAACGTCTGTTCGCAGCATAGATAATCTCTGTAGTTCACAGTTATTTTACCTCTGACATTTCTAGCTGTCTTTTCGCTGTCTCTAGCCTGCGACATATATTTTGAATTCGAGGCTCACAACTATCTTCACAACCCAACTTGTTTGTGTCTTGCACGCTAGCGCATATCCTTCAACCTGTTTTATTCTCTGAGTGGCTCTTACTTACCTGTCTTAACTACTACTACTAACATTTTCCATAATTTCGTGTAGGATAGATGAATCTACATGATATACCTGATTGCTCATCATGGAGCTGTTGGAGTCCTCTTCATCAGAACTGAGAGTCAGTATAACTGGCTCCGGGTCGGGCTGCTTGCCGCGCGGCTTGCGGACTCTCGTCGGTTTCTTCTCTTGTACAGGCTAACAGACAAACATTCATTCTTTGATAAAATTACGCAAAGGCGTAATGATAATATTATAATATTATTATTTGCCGATTGTAACACTATACCTTGTAAAATATAGCTTGATACGCGAGACATTGCAATACGCGAGACATACGCACATCAAGTACCATATTTTTTATAGTTAAAATGTTCGGTTAACAATATGCTACTTCATTCTCGTGCATCTCGACCATTCAAGATTATTTATTTGTAAGAAAACATGGTAATGCAAACAACATACAAAGTTGTATACAGATGTTCAAAGTGATATATACGTATATAGAGCGCATGTTCTTGCCTTGGTGGAGTAGGTACAAATATTCAATTATACGTGTTGAAATTCATAATGTAAATAAAATGTCAAATATACTTAGAATGTCAATAAAATAATGTCAAATTTAACCTACAAAATGTCACAAAAAATATATTTATAAGTCACCATGTCAAAAATCAATAAACAGACATAATAATAATAAAAAAGTCAAATAATAAAAATTAATCGGATATGAACATAATAATAAAAAGTATATATCGAAGTAAAGCATGTATCGAACATTTTGACTACAAAAAATATAGTACTTGATGTGCGTATGTCAATGTCTCGCGTATCAAGCTATATTTTACAAGATATAGTTATAAGTTCCACTAAACTTGTTTTCCTAGTTTGTTTAATTTTTGGTGTGACAATAAATAATTGATCTAAATGTCTTATCATACTCCCGAATCGCTCCAAGTAAAACTCTGCTTTGTAGGTTAGACCGAAGCTACACAAGAGTTATTTTTTGAGCTGTGAGTCGCGTATAAGCCGAATCATATAACTTGGCGGCTGTGCTGCAGATAGTCCAATCCTGACTGAAGCTCACTAAACACCTGCGCGAGGATTGGGTTATCCAAAGATTGTAACATCATAGCGCCCAAGTTGTATGATTTGGCCTATAAAAAGGACATGTTTGAGTCATAGCGACCGAAAATGACTCGCACTCTTTATGCGGCTTATGTGTGAAACTGAAATAACGCGACTCATGTTTTACACAATTACGCTCGTTTGGTCTCAGTCGTTAGGCTGCCCAAAAATGGGCGAATAATGAAATAAAAATTGTTTGCCTCTATTGCCCGCTGCTTTGTTCGGCGTTAATAATGCTTTTTTTAAAACATTTAATATTGCGGTGAATTTCGCAAAATTGTGAATTTAAATTACTTTATCGATACTATGATTTTTTTTTAAATTCTTAGGAGTGCTGGTATAGTTGGAGCGACAGAAAAATTATAATTTTCGTCACTCATCATGGTTCTACACATTATAATTTTCAGACTAAGTCAAGTGACATAATGGGCTATAACTTTATAAAGAAAGACCACCATAGCACCTTTCCTAAGTTTTTGAACAGAGAACGTAAAAAAATTATACATTTTGGCTATTGGTAAGTTCAGATATAAGAATGTTTTAATACTCACAGTCTTATTACTAACTGTCTTCATTGTAGTCTTCAATAAATTAATTTTAATACCTTCACCAAGCGGGCTGAAAAATAAGATGCAATTAGATTGTTGTACATTTAAAAAAAAAAGTATATTTCCGACTGAGTAACTTACTTGGGCTTATCAATGGCCACCCTTTCTGGTTCTTTCTTTTTTTGTTCTATTTTCTTACTAGCTATTGGTACACCTTTAGGCTCCTCTGTGAACACTCGTTTACACCTAGTAGAACAGAAGAAAATATTAATAATAGTTATAGAGACCTCTAATCATTTATTTTTATTGTATAGCTCACTTGGTCCTTATGGAATGCATGTATCGAGTGAATCCTATGTGTTTTAAAATGTATTGTCAAAATATAGATAAAATATATATACCTATAAAGTTGGTCAAACATTTTTACAGACTTAATTTTTTTGTCTTGAATGTATTCGCTCGGGCACTACAGCATTTGTTTTTTACAAATTATGATGATCATCTAAGAATAGGTAACAAAAAGTAACATAACCTTTATAGTAGCATTAAAGTCTTAGGGATGATGATGAGAAACGGCAGCGACGAGATACTACACAGAATGTATGGAACGTGCCCCGTCCGTGGGCCATCCGGGCCCGTCCCGGACACGGCCCATTCTAATATAAATCATCCCTTAACTTAAACCATATCAATCAACAGATAAATTATTTGTAATCAAGAAAAAATGTTACCGTTCACATCGGCTGAAGTCAAATCCCGTGTAACCGCAGGATTTGCAAACGGCCAGCATGCCGTCCACGTGGCGCGGCGGCGGCGACCGCTGGCCGGGAGATTCGGGGCTATTGCTCACTGGAAAACACAACTTAATTGTTTATATGGAACAAATTATATGATGTAAATAAATCAAGTCAAATTGTTTAACGGACTTTCACATTGTAGCTGTGGTGGTCTAGTGCACAGATGCATTCACAGGACGCTATGAGCCCAAGATTGGTAAGTATCTAAATGTTCTTGAATAGTAAAAAAGTTTTAATTTATGAACGCTTTTCAGTCTGAATCCTACCAATATTATAAACGCGAAAGTTTGTAAGGATGGATGTTTGTTACTCTTTCATGCAAAAACTACTGAACGGATTGAGGTAAAACTTTGCAATAATATAGCTTAGATATTATAACACAGGCTATAAATTATAATGATATTGCGTAAATTTTCTATAATATAACGATAAGTGTTAAGTAAGTAGGAAAATTCTATCTGCGAGCTATTATAGAGTACACTGCAAGATATTAAAAAAAAAACAACTCTCGAATCGAACAACCGTCAAATCGTAAATTTTTATTTTCTTTATTTTCCACCTCCTTTATTAAGGGTAGTAAGGTAGGGCCTCGGGTTAAAGACGGAAAGTGACATAGTCTACTTTTTATCCCGGATAAATAAAAAGTTCCTATGGGATAGCACAAAACATCAAATCAAAATATCATGCGGGCGAAGCCGCGGGTAAAAGCTCATAACTTTATCTTATTATTTATTTTTGTGCTATGTTAAAAATTACATGTTTTTGTGCAGTGTTAAAAATTACATGTTAAGACTCAGACCAAATAAAAAAATCAAGACAGAACGTCGATAACAGAGAAAATGAGGCCGGTTTTTTATACATGTGGTGAGTGCGTCGGTATTGCGCCGCCATAGTTCGACTGACAAGCCATGACGTAGTTTTTTGTACGTGTATGTGTGTGTAATTGTGTCTTTACACGGCGAGGCGTATATAGTTTTGCAGGCCTCACTTGTTTGTTCACAACATTCTGTCTAGATTTTTTATTTGGTCTGAGATTAAAGAAAGTTATCTTAGAATAAAATGGTAGGAAGATATAAATAATGATATTGATATCTTCCCAAGAAGGAAGATAACATTATTTTGAACATACCAGTTTCAGGGCACTGAGATTTCTCTGGAGTGGACATTTCGCTGCTCTGAGCTTGTGCCATTACATTTGGTGAACTTCTACTATTAATATCTCCCACTAGCATCTACAACAGAAGATATGCAGTTAAATTGACTATCCTGCTATAGGTCGAATCATAAAAGTCGGCGGATGTGAAGTTCGCTACAAGCTGCGCAATATCCAATCGTGGCTGAAGCTCACATAAAACTGCGCGTTGATTTAACTTTCCGACTTGTATATTCGGCCTATCATATAAAAATTAATTTCTATGGAGTACATCATATCGAACAGCGGAATTTTGAATGGATTTCGAAAAGCATCCCTCAGACAGGTAATTTTCATGATTGATTGATTTGAAAGAAAATTTTCAGGTTTTGTGAATGGTGGAACACTAGGCCACAATCGCCGCAGCAAAATAAAAAACTTTCAAAGTTCAGTGTTAAGCAAGCGTAGCATAAGACGTCCTAGATGACCTCATTAAGACCATAAGCAAGCCGCTTCCAGCCGGTCTTATTGGAGTATTATAGAGAAGGTCTATGTCCAGCAGTGGACGTACTATAGCTGAAAAAAAAAGCAGTTGATTAGTAGATAATATTAATATACAGGGTTACTTCTAATCAATTAGCATCCTTTTAGGGGCTTATTCTGTACATCAAAACTAACAACTTTTGGACTACAACTTTCGTCAAAACTAAAAAAAAAATTGTTGTTCCATAGATAAAGAAGGATGCGCGAGCCCATACATACCAGGACCTGCTATATACGAACAGACTTATTTTTCCTCACTTATTTTCTAAGAATGATATGTTCACCAATGTGATTTATGACGCTTCCAAAACTGTTCAAATATGTACAATTTGGCTAAAATTGAATATAAAATAAGAAAAAACGAAAACAATTTTCAAGCTATAAGTACCTATTTATAGACATGTATACACACTAAAGATTATGGATTGACAGGTTTGTTATGTTCAGAGTGCTAAAATGGTGCTCGATTTTAAAAACTTGATGTCATGTAGGTATTTTTAGTCAATATTGTCTCAATGATATTTATATTGATTTTTAAAACAGTGCATGTCATCTTGTCTGTAATATCAGATTACTTTTTGGAGTTCATCGATTTATAAGACGTTGTCACGTCAAAAAAATCAATGTCTAGGACTGATATAAAAAGAAAATGAAAAATGGAATGATAAAGAAAATTCGGTATTCATCCATTTCATTAGCAAAAGTACAAGAACCGCAACTATAAGTTAAGAATATAAGTAAAGCAGCTATTTGAATAAATTCAGCTCGGCTGCAGCCTGCGGATGCAGGTTGCGAATGGAGATAGCACACACATGAGCCGCTGCTTGTATCCGCAGTCGGGAATGATTCCGATGCTGGTTGCCTACGTCGTACATCACAGGTACGTTGGACTTGTTTAAAAAGGCTAACAACACTTGCAGCCGAGGTTCGGTAGCACATGCTGCCGCAGCCGTGTTCGGAATCTTTTTGTAGAAATTCATACAACTACGTAGATAACCAGAGCCCTCAGTCCAGGTTTTGTGTTGTTTACTTAAACTTTTGCGTTCGCGTGTGGCTCCATACATTTTGGTTAGTTCTTCATCGTTTCGGCCAGGGACGCTGTACAAAAATGTATAGGGCAATATCGAACAGATGTAATTTCAATTTATGTGTAAACCTGGACTAACGCCTCAGTTGTGTAGCCACAGCCGGTTCTAGTGCAGCTGCTGCAAGTGAAAGATTCGAATAGCACCCTTAAGGATTATTACGAGTAAGATTAAAATTGCCACGAATTTCTCGGATAACTTCAACTACTGCTTTTTGTTTTTAGTAGTAAAGTATATGATAAAAAGTACATATAAAAATAAGAGTATTCTTTCTTTTTGATAATCTTTTAGTATACAAAAATGTATGTTTCTATAAAATTGTATAATAACACCTCAGTTTGTAAACATTATGGGCTAAAACGAGTTAACGAAGGATTATGTGCCAATAGTTAAAAAAGAAAATAATTATTACATCAACATTTCTAAAATTGCTAAGTCTGGATAACTGGCAACACTAAATACGTCATCTGATTGACTGAATTTGACATTTCCTTTTTTTTTTGACAGCAACAGTAATAAAATAATGTTTTTTTTTTTTCAAATAATTCGCCCATTTTTGGACACTAAAGCTTTTAAGACCATACCGCCACTTCTTATGTATGTAATCCGTAATGTAAAAACAATAAAAAAATCATTGTAATTTTTCTGGTGGGTTAATTTTAATTTTAATTAGTGATATGAAAACAGCAAAAAATCCCTATATTTTTGAAGCACATATCATTTTTAGAAAATATGTTTGGTTTTTTACTAACAAAAAAAAATAAAAAATATTGACAGGTTAATTCCGTGTATCCTTCTTTAGTTCACCCGCGACAAAATGTATGGAACAGCTGATTTTTTTTTTGAGTTTTGACGAAAGTCGTAGAACTAAAGTTGTTAGTTTTGATGTACAGAATAAGCCCCTAGAAGGATGCTAATTGATTACAAATAATCCTGTATATAACAGGCACTTACAGGGTGATTTTCCAGCATCTCCTCAATTCTAGTGGTCGAACCTACTGATACGAAATAATCTATTTCACTGCTCGTATTCTGCATACATTGGATGTGTGTATCTTCCGTGAAAGGAACATTAACCTGCAATAAACAAATATGTTTGATGTAAATATTACCTCTTTGATTGTGCTAAGACTGCCTCGGTGGCTCAGTGGTTGGTGACCCTGACTCCTGGGTCAAAGAAGCGCGGGTTCAATTCCCACCCAGGGTAAGCATTTATTTGATGAACATAAGTGTTTGCTCTGTGTCTGGGTGTTATTAGGTATTATCTATAAAAGTATGTATTTAAAAGTTTGTAGTATATCAGTCTCTGGCAGCCATATCACAAGCTTTGCTTAGTTTGGAGTCAGGGACTGTGCGTAAGATGTTCCCTAATATTTATTTATTGCCGTTTGTTACATGACGCGAAAATATGTTTTGCATTTACACTTAGCGGCGCCGAAATATAGAGCACACCTCATAGGGGCGTGATATCATGCCATCTAGATTAGAAATTGAGATCTCATTGTTATTGTGGGTTGTATTTGTGATTTTATGAACTGCGTACCTACCTTAGAATATTTATTTTATTCATATGTTGCTCTCCTAAGACTGGAAAATCTATCTATCGATTAAATGGTTTTGTTTTTACCTTTTTCTTTTGGGCTCCTTCGTATGAAGATATTTAATAGGATAATATGTGTTGATGTTTTTAGTTTATGGAATACTGCCTTTGTTGTGTGATTTTATTTAAGTGTGTGTAGGTATGTGTTTTCATGTGTATTTATACTCTAATACTCTGAATCTTTGTAAATGTTTAAATTTATATTTATGTTGTACGTGACGTCACCTACCGGTCTCAGCAGAATACCAGCGCTGATTGTTCTCAATCAGCAATCCACGCTGAGTTGGGACCGGTTTTCGTAGCATACCGTGCTCACTTGCTGCTTAACCACTGTTACTCTTGTTTGTTGTTTATATTTGTTCATGTATGTCACGAAATAAACGGTATTTCTTTCTTTCTTTCCTTCTAATAAGACCAAGACGAATGTTTGGACCCTACATGACATTTCCATGGCCACAATAAGCATGAAAACTGGGTAAAAAACACATTACTGATAGTCCATTAGGATTATACATTGGACACGTTTTTTTCCAACAAAAAATTGCAAGGATAAAACGTGTTAAAATTCGGGAGAGGCGCGTTCGCGACGTCATTTCTATGTAAAAGTGTAGCCAGGCATGGAAATCTACTATACAATAATAATTACCTGTTCAAGAACTTCTTGTAGAGTACAGCTTTCTTTTGGTAAAGTAAATGTAATTAGTCTTTGTTCTCCGTTTTGCAGGAATATTAACATTTTAGCCGACTGAGGTTCCGACGCTTGTTCTGAAGGCCCCATTTGTGCTTCGTTGTTATCTGAAATCGAGATAAGTCTCTGTTTAGCCGAAGCATTGCTTCTAAATTAATAGGTATGGGTCAAATCAAATTTCTTGGCCGCTGTCATGGAGGAGACTGGAGAGCGCGTGGGCCCCGTTTTTGTTGAAACAACAGGTCACCGATTTTAAGCGGGGGGAGAGGTAAGCTCCGTTGGCTGTAATTGGCTGACGCCGAAATGACGCAATGACAACATTTCTTGACTTGGTTCTACTTTGAATAAAATATCGTATCGCAATAACTCATCTTTTTAACTATTGACACGATAATGGATCAAATATCGTATCGAAACCGCACAATCGTATCGTCTCAACAAAGAGCGGCTTTAGAAAATATTATTTCTGTGTATTTTGCCACTTACAGGTTGGCCGACGTAAATAAGTATTGTTTATGTACCTAAAACAATGAACTATGATGGTATAAAAGACAATATGTTCTATTTTTTAAAATACGATACCGGTTCGATTCAAAATATCGTATCGAAACAAGCGGATCGATACACCTGGATCGAGCATCCCTAGTCGGTAGTCATCTAAAGCGCCTATCGATGGCGAGCGAGGCCGCCCCGCGCAATTTCTCCACTGGTTAATATGCTCCTTGGCCGCTGTGAAGTTAGCTAGCTACAAGCTGCGCGAAACCCAACTCTCGCGCAGCTGTTGATGTGAGCTTCAGTCAGGATTGTGTTTTGCGGAGCTTGTAGCTAATTTCACTGCCGCCAAGTTTGATTCTGCCTAATACTTGCGGATAGTATACTAAGCGCCAAACAAATCGGCGGATGGGAAGTTATGCGCAGCGTTCTGCGCAAAAGCCGAAATATAAGTACGCGCGGGAGCCATAGAGACGAGACGCCGGGGCACACCCGCCCGCTAACTTCATGCCTCCCGCGCGCTCCCTACACCTGAGCTCACTACTTCGCCATTTGTATAGGCATTGTGCACACATGCTCAATAATTAGCGAATCACGGCGAAGTGTCATCTGCGGCTAACTTCTCATCCGTCGATTTGTGTGTCGCTTAGTATACAGTGGTACTAAGTCTGTAGCAGCACAATGCACTATTGCCCATAAAGAAGTGCTGAATACAAATTAATATTTCTTAAAATAACCATTAATGTTTTCCTTCACTGAAAAGCCAGTGGTGTAAAATTCCGTACATAAATTCCAAACAACTTATCGGTACGGGACCGGGATTTTAACACTCGACCTCACACACAATGACCATTTCAAATCTTTGCAAAAATGAAAAGCAAACAATTGTAACCTTATATAATAAATTACAATATTGATTAATTACCATTCTGCGCTACTTGTGGTTGGGTTTGCATCGGCGGTACTCTTTGAACAGGTCTCTGTTGCTCTTTGCTTCTCACTAATGTCTGCCGTCCAGTTTCCCTGCAAATAATGGAATTATCGACTAGTACATAACAAAAAAATCTACAAGTTTCAATGCGTAATTGGCGGATAACATTCCTGTTGGTTTTGTTTGGTGACATTTCTGTTATGTATAGGCAGAATTAAACTTCTTGGCAGTTGTGAAGTTACCTACAAACTGCGCGAATCCCGATCCTTGTGTAGCTGTTATGTAAGCTTCAGGATTGGGTTTTGCGCAGCTTCTAGCTAATTTCACAGTTGCCATGACCTTTGATTCGGTCTATATTTAATCATTGAGACCTACTAGTAGATCTATTATAGACGGCAAGGCGTTCAATGCAGGTTACTACCATCAGATTATTTTGGAAATAAATAAGGAATGGACGGATAGGGTGGTATGAAAAGAGTATACAAAGAGACCTTGAATGGGCCATATTATGTATGTTCCTTAAATGCAAATAAATTTCTGACAAATTCAACCACATTTTTTCACAAAGCCATCCTAAAACTTGAACATTTGGGTGTTTTAGCTCAATAAGCCGTGACCACTCTAAAATTGAAAACAACTTTTACTTTGTTGTTGCTGCAGCGGAGTCCTAGCCGGTTGATGTAGCCTCTTATACTCCGCTAACATGATCTTCTGTCCATTATTCAGCATTACAATCTGTCGTTCTACTTCCATTGAGTTGCATTCGGTCTATAAAATAAGCTGTATATTACCTAGCTTGCTGTTGCTGCTGCGGAGTCCTAGCCGGTTGATGAAGCCTCTTATATTCCATTCTCTGTCCATTATTCAGCGTTACAATCTGTCATTCCTCTTCCATCGAGCTGCATTCGGTCTATAAAATAAGCTGTATCTTACCTAGCTTGCTGTTGCTGCTGCGGGTTTCTAGCCAGTTGATGAAGCCTCTTATATATTGCTAACATGATCCTCTGTCCATTATTCAGCGTTACAATCTGTCATTCCTCTTCCATCGAGCTGCATTCGGTCTATAAAATAAGCTGTATCTTACCTAGCTTGCTGTTGCTGCTGCGGGTTTCTAGCCAGTTGATGAAGCCTCTTATATATTGCTAACATGATCCTCTGTCCATTATTCAGCGTTACAATCTGTCATTCCTCTTCCATCGAGCTGCATTCGGTCATAAAATTAGTTGTATCTTACCTAGCTTGCTGTTGCTGCTGCGGGGTCCTAGCCGGTTGATGTAGCCTCTTATATTCCGCTAACGTGATCCTCTGTCCATTATTCAACGTCACAATCTGTCGTTCCTCTTCCATCGAATCCGGTTCCAAGAGTAATTGCGTGAGAGTTTGCGGGTGTTGTTGCATATGCGGCTGATCGTAGTTCATTTGTTGCTGGTAATGTTGCGCGTTGTACGAGATTTGTTGGTGTTGTTGCGAACTCGTTGCGTGGTTGGGCCGCATGGCCGGAGGGGGGGTGTGGAACTGGTGGGGGGGTGCGGGCATGTTCTCGGCTACCGGTTGGGTTTTCTGAACGATTGCCGCTGTTATACTCTCTTCTAGGTCGTCCATGTCGTTTGCGTTGTTTGGTTGAACGGCGACCTGCAGAAAATGAAAAGATTTATTATGAGCGTTGGTCGTTCGGTGGCAAAATAGATCGCATATTGTGGAATCACAAGTCGAAACTGGACACGATTTACAGGACCATAAAAATGACACTATTAGAGGCCTATATCCAGCAGTTGGATAAAGAACGCTGTGGATGATGATGATCAATATTTGTTTTGATATGATATTCAATAGGTATTGATTTTGAGATGGACAAATCAAAATTTATATTATATTATTTAATTAAATTTTTTTTTCTTCTTTTTTTGGAAGATTTTTTATTGGAAAGAGTATACTCTTTCCAATAAAAAATTGTACTTCGAAATAGGTATTGTATTCGAAATAGGTCCCATTTAAATGTTATCAAAATCGGCTGTGCCATTTTTGATAAATCAACAATAATGTGAAAAAGCAACATCGATCCATGCGAAATATTCGCGAATTCTGTACACGGGTGAAGTCGGTCATGCTGTTTTTTGCGAAAAATAATTATTAACTTATTGTAATGAATTACGGGTGCGACCCGCAGCGCTCGCCAACCCTTCATCCGATGACGAGAGCGCCTTGCGGTTGAATAGGGCCGTTTTGGTTCGCGCTTTATTGTGAGCGATCGGATTATTGTATGTCCATGAATAACAATAGCTAAATACTCTATAAAATTTAACTTGATCTCTGCGACAGCTGTCAGAAAAATCACGCCTATGAAGTTCTGAATTACTTAATAGTACAGACAGTACCTGTCAATGTCTAACTTTATGGGCATGCCGATTAGTGATGGGCGACGAATTATCGTGACCACAGAGTTTTAGATAGTTTTATTTAAAATATCGATAGTTTATACTAACGATATTTTAAATAAAACTTAATTTATCATTAATTTTATTGTATATTTTAATATCATAACATTTTTACACGTGTAATTAAATTAAACCCAATTATATGTTACATTAGCATCGATAATAGTGAAAAACGTCGATAAACATATCGTTACATTATTATGAGTATTTAATTTATATCATAACATTATTTACATGTGTACATACTTGATCTTAAATAATAGTAAGTAAATAAAATCCAATTTCTCCCCTTCAACTACTCATTCGATTTCATTACAACATTGTTTGAAAATCGATTTTTCCACCACTATCTCAACTCTAAAAATGTCAATCTTCTATGTCAATGTCACTGTCGCAGAGATCAAGTTAAATTTTATAGAGTATAGCGATTCGAAGCGAACTTTATGGCCTTATACAAAAGTTACCTATTGTTGAACTTGCTGCGGATGGCGCGTTTTGGTTCGAGCCAAGAGAGAGTTATTATGAAGTATTAAGAGACGCAGAGAGAGAGAGAGAGAGAGAGAGAGAGAGAGAGAGAGAGAGAGAGAGAGAGAGTTATTAAGAAGTATTTTCTATTTCATTTTAATAGTTACCTTTTTAACCTGTTGTTGGACTTGCTGCGGATGAGGCGAGGCTCTTTGAGGGATGGCGAGCGCGCCTTGCGGCTGAATAGGGCCGTTTTGGGTCGCGCTGAGTTGCGGGACTTGGTTGGGAATACTCTGCGTTACTATGGTGCCGTGGGGGGTGATGATGCGGGCTGAAGGGGTGTTTAGTTGGCCTGATTGGTTTATGAGCTGTGAACAAAGGATAACTGATTAGGTGTGGCCATAGCGTAGGTTATCCATTCTCAGTGTGCTCTGCGGAGCCCTACAATAGGCATGATGACTAAAAAATATAATTAGTCCGTCAGATAGACTATCAAAAAAATATTAGATTTTAGAATTTTTTGTTTTGTCAATTCAACAAACATTGATAAAGATATACAGCCTTGGCCAAAATTATTAGGCACTCTGTATTTCACTCAGTCTTCCAAACTAATTTCACTGCTTTTTGGCATTTTTAACAAAATTAGGTGTCAATTTAATCACATCAACAGAAATGAAAGCATGTTTACTTGTTAGAGTCCAGAACAAAAGTGACCAAACATTGACTGATAAGACCGAAAGAAAACCGAATCATTTGGTTTCGGTCACCAGGTGTATTATGACCTTAACAAAGAGCCGCTTGATATTATAAGAAGTTATTTATGACCCCGGTAAGTCATTTAAGACAAGCACTCATTTATTGGTTAAGTAGTAAACACGCATTTTGATTTTTAAAGGTGCCTAATACTTTTGGGCAAGGCTGTATATCGTTGAAGTTCCGCGTGACATCGTTAGTGCCATACAAATGTATTGACTTCTGTGAGAGGTGACGTCACTACGCCCACTCCCAAACTTTGACAAGGTTTATCTTTTGTTGTTTGACTAACAAAATATGTGACCAATATTTTATGATAATCTAAGTCACGGACTAAATATAATAATGATTTTGTTACCCAGTCATCATGTCTATTGGGCCAATATTCTTTTGAGATATTTTTCGAAGAACAGAATACAAAAATTTAAATGGATTAATGGATTCAAAATCCTTTTTAGTTCAGTTTTATACCTCCATTAGGTATTCAATTAATACATTTTATCATGATAATTAACTAAAAAATGTAGATTAACTATTTTTTGTTCACATTTCACTTTCCTGAAGTGTTCCATCACCAAGTGAGATGAAAATAATGAGAATTGTACAATGAAAGATGAAAAGGAAACAAGCTAATATAAACCAACTAATACCTGATGTGAAGCCATTTTAATCTGAGTCATGGGCTGGTGAATGGGCTGGTTGATATAATGTTGGGCCATTGTGTTACTGCGGGATCGGCAGTTGCTGTTGTTGCACATGTTGCTGTTGGTATACGTGCTGTTGCTGTTGTTGGACGTGTTGCTAATATAAACAATCTATTACCTGATGGGAAGCCATTTTAATTTGAGTAATGGGCTGGTGAACGGGCTGGTTGATAGAATGTTGGGCCATTTGGTGTTGCTGCGGGATCGGCTGTTGCTGCACGTGTTGCTGTTGTTGAACATGTTGGACATGCTGTTGTTGCACGTGTTGCTGTTGTTGTACGTGTTGCTGCTGTTGTTGTTGGACGTGTTGCTGTTGTTGTTGGACATGTTGCTGTTGTTGTACGTGTTGCTGCTGTTGTTGCTGCAATTGTTGATGCTGCAATGGAAAGTTGCGTTACGATAACAATAAATAACAAGATAAATAATGGAATATCGAAGTGGTAATAGTATAAAATTAAAAAAATCTTCCAGGCACCCAACCCTAGGATATAGAGCAACATTTCGGAAGTTTTTTTTTTATTTCAAATAGGTTTGCGTTGGATGTTGTCAAACACAAACTACTGCTTGATTTTAAGCGGATATGCGGTAAGGTGTAGACCTAGAAGTAGTAGTTCTAGGTAAGCTTGTAAGATCTATTTACTGGAGATTTGAAGACACTTTACTTTGTACTTTAGCGATAAGACAGACCCAGGCAAAGCGTTCCATATTCTGGCTGTTCGTTAGAGGAATGAGAATTCGAAACGCTTGCTTCTAACGCGCGCAACATCCAGAATAAAAGGGTGGCGCTTTGGTCACGTCTGTCTAGCCATACATTAGAAGACCAGACCAGATGGTGCAACTCCTGGGCGCACTCTCCGAAATGTATCTGATAAAAAGTTTGTAGACACAACATTTTCCGTCGAGGGTAAGTCGATGGTCGAAAATTTGCAGCTATAGAGGATTTTCCGTCGACAGTCAAGACTTTGCAACTATAGAGGATTTTCCGTCGATAGACGAGACTTTGCAGCTATTGGGGATTTTCCGTCGATAGTCGAGACTTTGCAGCTATAGGGGATTTTCCATCGATACGTCGAGACTTTGCAGCTATAGGGGATTTTCCGTCGATAATCGATACTTTGCAACTATGGGTGATTTTCCGTCGATAGACGGGACTTTGCAGCTTTAGGGGATTTTCCGTCGATAGTCGAGACTTTGCAATTAAAGGGGATTTTCCGTCGATAGACGAGACTTTGCAGCTATAGGGGATTTTCCGTTGACAGCCAAGACTTTGCAGCTATAGGGGATTTTCCATCTATACGTCGAGACTTTGCAGCTATAGGGGATTTAGGCAAGCAAGTTTTGATCACAGACCGTTTCGTTCAGTGGCGGGTGTGTCACGTTCTTGTTCTCCGCGATGAACTCCTCAACTACTGAACCGATTTTAACCAAATTTTATACACTCTGTGCAGTTTGATCCAACTTGAGAGATAGGATAGTTTATGTCTCAATTTATAAATGCATTTTTTTAATTGATGAAATTTTAATATGATTATGCCAAAACAAGGTTTGGCGGGTAAGCTACATGCGTATAGCTCGTTTATAATTTACAAGACCAATTCAACAGCCTGCTGGCGGCAAGTAGGCTAGTTCGCCTCTGGTTTCGTATTGTCCCGCTACTGACCTGCACTTGCGGGATGCAGTTGGCGGGCGCGCGCGGGCGCGGCGCGCGGTGCTGCGCCTGCGCCGCCTGCGGATTGAGCACGCGCGGCGCGCCTCGCGACCCGCCCGCCGTCGTGCGCACCGGCGACATCGCCGTGCCCACCTGCGACAACATACACACATTATATTGATAACCCAAACCTGTGTAATACAACATAGAACACGCATATGGCACACTCACAAGGTGGACGGATGATTTCATCAGGACAGCAGGATCGCATTAATTTGCAAATTTTTCTGAGCCTAAAACAGTTTACAGTATGCGGTCTTCATGTTTACTCAACTCCCTATAACGCCTATACTATTATGCAATTTTTCGCTTTGCATGAAGGTATATTCGTACCGTGATACGATTGAATAACCAACAATTGACGTTTTAACACTTCGTGAAGCAGAACAATTGTAAAGTTTCACATACGTTCCCAGACGAACTTCGTCTCGGTCAGCTGTTTTATGACCAAAATATTATAATAATAACGCACCGGGTGTTGGTTCAGCAGTCTAGCAGGGGCGGTGAGCAGGACCGCGCGCGGGTTGGGCCGCCGCGTGCGTGGCGCGCGGACCGGGGTCCGGACTAGCGTCACCAGGCCGATCAGTAGTGCCCTACAATAGTACAGCACTCACCGGGTGTTGGTTCAGCAGTCTAGCGGGGGCGGTGAGCAGGACCGCGCGCGGGTTGGGCCGCCGCGTGCGTGGCGCGCGGACCGGGGTCCGGACTAGCGTCACCAGGCCGATCAGTAGTGCCCTACAATAGTACAGCACTCACCGGGTGTTGGTTCAGCAGTCTAGCGGGGGCGGTGAGCAGGACCGCGCGCGGGTTGGGCCGCCGCGTGCGTGGCGCGCGGACCGGGGTCCGGACTAGCGTCACCAGGCCGATCAGTAGTGCCCTACAATAGTACAGCACTCACCGGGTGTTGGTTCAGCAGTCTAGCGGGGGCGGTGAGCAGGACCGCGCGCGGGTTGGGCCGCCGCGTGCGTGGCGCGCGGACCGGGGTCCGGACTAGCGTCACCAGGCCGATCAGTAGTGCCCTACAATAGTACAGCACTCACCGGGTGTTGGTTCAGCAGTCTAGCGGGGGCGGTGAGCAGGACCGCGCGCGGGTTGGGCCGCCGCGTGCGTGGCGCGCGGACCGGGGTCCGGACTAGCGTCACCAGGCCGATCAGTAGTGCCCTACAATAGTACAGCACTCACCGGGTGTTGGTTCAGCAGTCTAGCGGGGGCGGTGAGCAGGACCGCGCGCGGGTTGGGCCGCCGCGTGCGTGGCGCGCGGACCGGGGTCCGGACTAGCGTCACCAGGCCGATCAGTAGTGCCCTACAATAGTACAGCACTCACCGGGTGTTGGTTCAGCAGTCTAGCGGGGGCGGTGAGCAGGACCGCGCGCGGGTTGGGCCGCCGCGTGCGTGGCGCGCGGACCGGGGTCCGGACTAGCGTCACCAGGCCGATCAGTAGTGCCCTACAATAGTACAGCACTCACCGGGTGTTGGTTCAGCAGTCTAGCGGGGGCGGTGAGCAGGGCCGCGCGCGGGTTGGGCCGCCGCGGGCGCGGCGCGCGGACCGGGGTCCGGACCAACGTCACCGGTCCGTTCGGACTGCTCAAGGCTTGGTTCAGGAGCCGAGGGGGCGCTTGACGAGCGGGCGTGCCCTACAAACAAAAAAAAAAAATTAAAACTTATATTGGCCCCTGTTGGGATTTCTGCGAACATGTTGCCAACAAAGAAGATCTTGCTAAGTAGACCCAAGACTTTGTACAGTAGCTAAAAAAAGCGTTAAAATATGGTAAACAAATCCGCAAAAAAAAAGTATTTAATTATTCAATGGTCTAATATTTGCCAATTTGATTTTTCTTCAAGGCCGCCATCACGCCGCCATATTTTAAATGCAATGTTATAATATTTTTTTTTTATTTAACCTATACTGTCCCACTGCTGGGCAAAGGTCTCCCCCAATTCTTCGTTATAATAATAAGATCGGAAAATATGAAAACTCTTTTAATGGAGCACAGGCCCAGTTATGAAGGCGCCATTTCTGTTTCTTTTTCACTTTAGGCATACGATAGAGAGAACAATTTTTACGTTGCTATTAAAATTTACTATGGCACCTTCATAATTGTTATTAAAGAAAATTATAGGAAAAGCATTTACTAAAACAAATCAAGAAAATAAATACTGTACAAGGTTAGCCTAAGCTCAATATATTTTAGCATTATCTCCTTTGGACAACGTATTTTTCGATGTCCGCACCATAAAAGCCACATATTTGGCAACAAAAGTTGACAGTTGCGTAACCTACATTACAGAGAAAGCGGAGAACAAACCAGACGCCAGTGATAAGAAATAAATAAAAAAATATAATTACTAAAAGTTGTTTCGTGCCATCCACGTTACCACTGAAGCATTACATTACAATGTCGAGGAAGGGGTTCAATTTAATATTATTTAAGCATTACTATATGTTTGTACTAATGAACTGTTTAAAATAATATTCCAGGAAATCAGAGACCATAGTGAATATAATTATATCGTACATACAAAAACGCTAATTATTATTATCACTCCACATATCAAGGAGTTTAAATCACCATTGCGTGTTTTTAAAGAGAGATATTAAATTTTATTTGCTACGATATTTCGTATTGGGTAAGTAGAATCCGTACATGTATAGTCCGCGCCACACAAGTCAGCGGATGAGAAGTTAGCCGCAGATGACACTTCGCCGTGATTCGCTAATTATTTCGCTTGTGTGCACAATGCCTACGCAAGTGGCGAAGTAGTGAGCACGGGCGTAGGGAGCGCGCGGGAGGCATGAGGTTGGCGGGCGGGTGTGCCACGGCGTCTCCTCTCAACTCCTACGCATACCTATATTTTGCCTTTTGCACAGCGTTCTGCGCCTTCCCATCCGCCGACTTGTGTGGCGCGGAGTATAACAATTAGCTACCGCTTCATGTACTTTAATAGTCAGAAAGTGGTAAGGGCTTATAGATGAAAGATTTACATTGATGCTGTGATGCATTTCAATAATTATTATGCTGGTGTTAATTTGCCTCAATTTATAAGCATTGGCATTCGTGATAATGCTGCCAGCATGCTAGCATCCGATATAAGAACATTCTTTCATAAATAAACAATGTGAAACCATAAATATTGTTTATGTGAATATCAAAGTTTTCTCTATAAAATCTTTAAAATATAAAATTATCTACACAATCGTTGGAATTCAAAGTAGCCAAATGTCATTTTTGATTTCTAAGATTTTATAACAGCCATATAAATAAAGCCACAACCGGTGCATCCTAAATATGTGAAAGGATATGTCACACAAGGATATAATTATGTCATACTCACAGCAGGATTAATGTACGCGGCGTGCATTACCACTTGCTGGTGCTGTTGGTTAATGCCGATCTGCTGAGGCTGCATGTGCTGCTGCACTTGGTGCTGTTGTTGCACCTAAAATATTACATTGTGCATATTATTGTGTGTATAATTATAGCTGAAGGGCACAAGTGAGCGGTATCCACCCCAGAAACTTCTATGCACAGTCCAGACCACTTCAAAGTTAGTATATAAATTCTATTTTTCTGAGGTGAAGCGATAGTGCTAACTCCTAGCACTATCACCTAATGCTGCACTTGGTGCTGGTGGTGCAACTGTTGCTGTTCCAGTTGCAGGTTGATCTGTTGCCACTGAAATACAAGCTGTAGCGTCCGTACACAAATCAACCCTTATTACCTGTTGCTGCACTTGGTGCAGTTGCAGTTGGTGGTGCAATATTATTGTTGCTGATTCAAGCTAGAACGTCCATAAGCATATACATTCTTATGATTACGTCTTGCTGCTCTTGGTGCTTTTGTTGCAGCTGCATCTGTTGCTGTTGTTGCAACTGAATTGTTGCTGTTATAAAATAAGCTAGAACTGTCCTACACAGATCAGTTACCTGTTGCTGCACTTGGTGCTGTTGTAGCTGATGGTGCAACTGTTGCTGTTGTTGCTGTAGCTGCAGGTGGATCTGTTGCTGCTGCAGGTGCTGGATGAGCTGCGGCGAGCGCGAGATCTGCTGCGCAGGCTGTTGCTGCTGTAATACAAGCTGGAACGTTCGTATTTATATAAATACTACAATCATTATTTCGTCGCTTTGGTGGTGAACAGAGGTCAACCCACATTTTTAGTAAAATTAGTTACATAGATAATTACCAATTATTATATTTAAACGGGGATTCAATAAGCCTATTTTCCTTATACGACTCAATTTTCATCAAAATCGGACCAATGGTTTAGAAGATATTATAAAAAATATATTTTGTAGTTGACCCTTGTCCCTTAATTGCTCATTATCTTAAAACTTGATTTTGTGGGTTAGCTCTCTTCACCACCAAAGCGACGATTTGAGGCATTAGGATTCAGATGTACATTACATTTATGGAACATGGTAAGAACATTTTAATAGTCAAACAAAATAATATATAGGTTGAAATTGCCTAAAAAAGGGAGGTTACCTAGTTAAATTTACTAATGATAATGGAATGTGATAAAAAAGTTGCGGCGGCAACAAAATTTCGCCACTGAAATGACTAAAATGAATACTTACTGTGGGTTGCGTGGGGTGTTGCTGGGGCGCATGTTGGGGCGTGGAGTGTTGCTGCGGAGGTGGCGGCTGAGGCGGCGGCTGCTGCGCAGGATGTATCACAGTTGGTTGCGACAGCACGTGCCCCGGACTCACCAATTGCTACATAAACATTTTACATCAATTCCAGAAGCTTAGAGATTAAACATAAGTACGCCGAATCAAATAACTTAGCGCCTGTTATCTGCAGCTTGTAGCTAACATCACAGCCGCCAAATTGTGTGATTCGGCATATACCAAACGATACAACAGGTCGGCTAACCGGTGTGTACTTTAGGGGCCTTACTGACAATGCGCTCGAATGGATGTGGTCAATGCTGCTAATTTAGTTTGGAGTTTTAGATTCATATTTTACAAAGTAAAGGCCGAAACACACACACGGCGGGCGCGGGTCGGGTCGTGTTCTTCGCGTGACACGCGCTGTTCCATTATCAACACACATCGCGCGGGCACGGCGCGGGTCGATGGCGTGGCGGGACGGGTCGACCTACCTTGTTAGCAGCATCGATTGCTGTGAAAACTCAGTGTGATTGAAAATGTCGGAGAATTCGAACACGGAAGAAGAACTACTTTTTCGTTACTTCAAACACTTACTACTCTCATTTAATTGATCTGCAATTTGCTGCAATATCCTTGCCTTCAGAACAGCATTTTTGTACTTGTTGTCCCTTGATTCGTACAAACAAGCATTTTTTTTCATTGAGATCCATAGCAAAATTGTAAAAATATACAAAATCTCATTGACGTATTCACAACACGCGCTGAGCACGACCCGCGCACGCTCTCTGTGTGAACACTTGTTGGTGAATACTTGTATTATGACGAAATCCAACGAATGCAACGGCGCCCGACCCGCGCGTCCCGCGCTCTGTCTGTAGTGGCGGGCGACGGGCGCGGCTGGCGCGCGGCTCCCGCGCTCGGCCCGCCCCGCGCACGCGATCTGTGTGTTGTCGTGCATTGAAACAGGTACTAATAGACACGCCGTACTCCCGCCCTGCGCCGCGCCCGACCCGCGCCCGCCGTCTGTGTGTTTTGGCCTTTATTGTTTGGAGATATAGGTAAGAAATACACGGAGCTTATAAATAAATCCACCGATTTTTTAGTTTCAAGTTAATCAGATTACTTGCTAAACTATTTTGATCCACGAATTGTTTATTTGTTTGCTAAAACTAGAAAATGTTAGCGTTCTTATTTTTAGCGACAGTCACTAAATTGGCAACATGGAATGGACGTCGTCCGTTCGTTACACAGAGATACAGCTCTGTGGTTCGTAAGCATTGTCAGTGTGTACCCTTTTACAAAAGATGAACGCGTATAATAATGTCAGCGCAGCAAGAACCGAACGCGACGCGGTCAATCTATTATACCAACACGTGTGGGCCAAATTTAACTTATTTTTTGTATTAACTAATTCACGTTACACCGAAGCGTTTTGAGTCTGTCACAATGTAAGGAGAAATTAATTATATTCGAATACAATATTTGAACGAGTACTGTTCAGTGGCCTTATAGTGCACGTTTTTGTCTCCGTTCCACTGTAAGGTTAATAATCCTCAAATCTTTAGACTAGAAATATAATATAATATAATAGCTGATTTTATTTGAATAAGTTATCATTTCGTCTTATGGTCCTACAAATAGGTAACGAATAATTTTGTCAGTAAATTGAAATTGTATTTTCGAAATCGAATGTACCTAATCATAAAATTGATGGATGGAATGATGTTTTTAGTAAATTTTTCATTCAGAAAAGCATAAATGCCTCTCGATAAATAATACAAGCTAAATTGATCATGCTTTCTATATAATTATGTTGAATTGTGATTGTTTAGACAAAATAGAAAATCCGAGGAATCTAATCGAATTAATAACTAAAACTTGTAGAGGCCTATTCTGAACCCACTCGAAAAGATTTAGGATTGAGATATACTCGAGGAACCCGAAATGAAAGAGACAACGAAAGCAGATCTCTCAATTTAAAACCTTTTCGATTGGGGGCACGATATGAGGCTTACACAGGGTATTAAAAGCAAAACCTTTTAAGGGCGGGTCTAGTACATCTAGACGAACAACTTTTGTACTACGACTTAAAAATTCGCAAAAAAAAAATCGCTTCTTTTTTTGTTCGTGATTTTCCAAAAGTCCTAGAACAAAAGTTGTTTGTCTTGTGTACTAGACCCGCCCTTAAAAGGTTTTGCGTTTAATATCTATGACCCTGTTTAACATTCTAACTGTAAACAATATTCGTAATTATATGTTAACACTAGTGGAGCTTTAGGACATAAGCCAAGCAAAATTGCGAGTATGATGTAAATTATACAACAAGAAATAAAATTATTTACAGGCTCTACCTCTACGAACTACTGAATCTAAAAACATGTATTAAAAATTAACAAGCTTTCAAATAAAAGTAGAAAAGAAACAAAATTTCTTTGAGTTTTATAGCTTTCTTTAATCAATACAGCAGCTGGCCTGTAAGTAGTTTCATCAATAGGTTAATAATGCCTAAGTATTACTTATTACCCGGTTAAAAGTGCAATACCTACGTAATGTAGACGACTTAACTTAGGTAAGCACCTACACCATTGGAAGATACATCTAAAGATAAACGATACTTTCGAAGAAAGATTTTAGTGAATAAAAAAAACCATCATTTTAGAGCCAATTATTGTTATAATGGTTACAGTTTTAGATAAACTATGAATTTTGTTTTTAAAATTATTTTATCCAATTTTCGCGCCTACTTTTTGCTTAGCTATTATAATAAAGGAGAGTTTTGTTTGACACACCTTGTTTTGTGTCTCTTAGATATGACACTACAATTTGCTTAAAATCAGGCAAGATGTAGTCAAACACGAATCTATCAAAAATAAGAGACTTACAGAGTCCTAAGTATTACTACTCATTCCATGTTAAAAAGGAAAGAAGTATTAAAACCCAAATGAAACATATAACCAAATGAGAAATGGTAACATGCCAAGCGGATTATTAACGATAGGTAATCTACAACCATATACAGGGTTACTTGTAATCAATTAACATATTTTTAAGGGCATTTACTGTACAACAAAACAAACATCTTTTGTACTACGACTTCTACATATTCGTAATTTGTTACTTCCATACTTAAAATTTAAAAAAATTTGACTACCCTACTCCTAAAATTAACTCTATGTAAATATCGCGCGCGCGCCACCACCCGCGGGACTTGGACCTCATAAGAGATACTGTGTAAATATGTAAAAAAGTATAAATATTAGTTAAGCATGTAAAAAACAATTATTTGCACATACGCTGATTCCACTTTTAAAAATTTTTTCGGGAAATCTGTTCATATTTGGGAAAAGTTGTAGAATAAAAGTTGTTTGTTTTGATGTACGGAATAAGCCTTAAAAGGATGCTAATTGATTACAAATAACCCTGTATAATCAGTGTTGTGATAGACATCTAACATACATGTTGGGGTCGTTGAGGGGACGACTGTTGCATCAGAGATGCGTCAATGATCTGCTGAGCTTGCTGTAACACAACCTGAGCATCCACGGGTAAATCGGAAGTGTAGTAAACCTACAAATAAATATCACATCAGCAGAATAGTCAAACACTGAACTAACTTAATTTAACTAGCATGTTATTCTATCAACATAGTTTATTTCAAAGAGGGACGAAAAATATACGAAAACCCTATCAACAAGATCAAAAAGTAATATTATATATTTGGGATAAAAAGGCTGCCCAAAACAAGCTTGTGGAAGATAATTTTGAATTGAATTGATATTTCACTAAATTTAAGAGCGTAGTTATTTTTTTATCCATGCAATTATCAAGATGTATAGCTCATTAAAACTTGTAGTGTTATAAACTTTACATCAATAATAACGTTTTCCAGATGTTTTGTTTTAATAATATCAGATTTAATAACGTATGTGTATTTCATAAAAAATGTATAACATAAGTCTGTTATTTTTGAAATTATCCAAAAGGCTAGGTGATATAATCATCAGAGTTTAGACATGAGTTTACTAAACAAGATACTGCCTTAGCGTTTTTTCGCAAAAACTACAATACTTATAATTTTGAAGAAAACAGCCTAGATATTAGAATATTATAATAGCTGCATCCATTTTGATTTGGAATTTTTAGTAAAATAAATTAATTTTACCCTCGCAATTTGCTTTGATGACAGCTATTATCAACTATTATGGGGGTGTGTTTTGTAGTTTTCTTTCCGTTTCTTTAATAGTGAGATTGATTTTCCTAAAATTTCACTAAAAACTATACTAACCAAACAGGACTAAAATTGTTGCCACCATTTTTTTCACATTACTATGGACATAGGCGCACATCATTTTAGTCTTGCAATATTAGTATAATTTTACTAGAAAATAACTGAATTTAACTATATCCAACAACACTATGCAATTAAGTTAGTGAAACTGACTTGTCTATGTAAGGGCTGTTGCTGTTGTTGCTGTTGCGGTTGTTGCTGTTGTTGTTGATGCTGTTGCTGTTGAGGTTGTTGCTGTTGAAATTCCTGTCTTGGTTGCGGAGTCTCATGGCGAATGACGTATTGCTGAGGGTACTGTAGCCCGTCATTTACTACCAACTGAGGTTGGACTCCTTCACTCACTATAATGTCATTTGGCTGTTCTGCTTGTTGCACAACAACCTTGTAACGAAAGAATTAACAATTAAATAAATAATAGGTACTATTAAACAAACTACCTACAGAAACAAAAAGAAATTGGTTAGGTTACTACTGATGATATTTCTTCAAATAATCTTCATAAAATAACCATGCACAAATATTTTATACTTTTTAAAAATGAGTCGAATTGTTTGAACTCTTGAATAACATATTTCTTTTTACCTCTAGAATAAGATATTTTTTTTCAATAAATTAGCATACCAAAAATTTTGTGCATAAACTTAGATAGGGTCAATTATTTAATCAATACTAGTTGGAATAAATTTGATAATAGTCTGTGGCCTTGGCGCTTGGGGAGCACAAAGTGGGATGTTTCATGCTATGTTATGCAAAGATATTATTTGATAGTTATATTTGTTGTATGTGACACTCTGGCATATATCTGGTGACTTTGATGGAGTAAGAGGGGGCAAATGTAGCAAGCATGAAAATGTTTTTTGTAAAATGTCAGCATAATTGCAAAATAGCACAATATATATGTATTAAAAATATTTACCTGTTGTTGTCCATATTGGGGTTCATCTTGGTTTAAGATAATACCGTCCAAACATAATGTGGGACAGTATCTTTGCAATTCTTCTAAAGTCAACGAATGGCCTTGAGCTTGGACTATTTGGTAAAACTGAGACATCGCTGATGCTTACCCTGTTGAATATACAATTTAACTGTTAGATGTTTTTACCACATTATACTCCCATGTGCTTACACAACAAAAAAACACACTACATGTGGTTTTTGTTTAACAATAGAAAAGAAAAAATGATGTAACATCTGATTTTGATGAGGCTCAATTTTAAAGGTGCCATTGTAATTTAAATAGCAATTTACAATATTGTTCCCTCTTTCAAATGCATACAGTGAAAAAGAGGCAGGAACATTTTAAATTGCTATTAAAGCTATGATAGCGGTACTTTCAAATTGGGCCTTTTATAACATCATCTACGATAAATAAGAAAACTTAAAGTAGTTGGATGTAGAAGGTTGATCAAGATGACCACTAGGGTCAAAGTGAAAAAGTAATATTTTCAAAAACACAATCAGTATAGATCAATATATTGCAAAGAATGAAACCATTTCATTCTCATAAAATAGTTATTGAACACATACAAATAAAATAAAACCAAAGAATTATAACCTAACTAGGCTGGTAGTAGATACCATTATCATACCATATTAACAATCATCATCTCACATACTAAAAAATAACTTTTTGATTAATATCTTTATTTCCTTGTATTTCAAAGAAAAAAAGGTCAAGCTTTTAAATCCAAACTTGTTTGTGTGCACTACCATGCATCTAGATATATTAGGTACAATAAATATAATGGAATATAAAAGGTATCACAATTATTTAAAATGGAATATATGAGGTATCATATTTGTTAAAAGGCACCTAGTAGAAAATAGGTATAAGTTTAATGCTAAAAATATTATTAACAACACAGTCATTCAAAATTAGTTATGTTTCCAAGTACTTTTATAATGAGGTAATTTATTTTTCCATCACAATTACATTAGAACCACTATTCAGAAAAAACCACACTAAATACTCTGACACCAGGGCTAGCCACCCAGCCTATACAAACTTACTTACTATTCAGAAACACTCAGGGTCCTATTTATTTTCAATATAAAATTGGCTATCTATAGTATATCAGTAGTTTCTATTACCTATGACCTTTTGTACACAAATTAAGTACTTAATTATCATTTAACATAATTATGCCTATTATGTATGACTGTAGTCATAACAACTGCCATAAATAATCTAGCAACACGAATATATAGGGGCTTTCAAGTCACTTACAGGTGAGTAGCTAAATTAGAAATAGATTTATTAATTTAGATTTTGCAATTAAGTTTTAGCAATATTCAGTAATAACATTAATTAGGTTTATAAAGAAAAACTTCTTGGTGACTGACTACAAACTACAATAAAACTACAAGCTGTGGATAGCTAAATCGTCGTGAGGTACTTCAGCAGTGAACTTCAGTCAAGAATGGGTTATCCCCAGCTTGTAGCCAACATCACAGCCTCCAAGAAGTTTGGTTTGGCCTATACAGAATAAATTCGTCATAGGGTACAGTACTGGTGGGTGATTCTGTATGAAAACAAGCATGTAACGCGCTCTAACATGCTATTTGTTTTTAAGATATTCACATGAAAAATATTTATTTTCAAATAACATAACTTAAACTCGGTTTTTAATTTATTTTAACGTAATTTTACATTTATCAAACATTTCTCCATATTAAATTCACTGAAATAAAATAATTACTTACAGCATTATGTTACGTTTTGTCGATAGAGAATCAGGCCCCTGTAGCTCCAGGGCTCAAATATTTTTCATCAATAGAGAGTTTTTAATATGAAGAGTGATCACACAGATCACTAAAAGCAAATTAAATATTCTTGTTTGGCATGGGGGTGATAGGTCTTATAGGTGATAGCTGCTTAACATCAGGCAGTGTGTAGTCAAACGCAAACCTATTCGAAATAAAAAAAAAAAAAAAAAAAAGGTCTTGCATTGACATCTTGCATAGGACGATGTTTGGTTTACTTCTCTTCTAGCACGGGAAGCATGGCATAGGGACAAATAGTCTTTCCACCATTATATCCCCTCGAGAGGAATTAAAGTATGGATTGACAATGACAACTGACATTTTAAAGTGGATAAAATGATTTTCTCCCTTTGCTGTGCTACCTGTACAGCATCTATAGGCTGAATCATACAAGTCAGTGGATGTGAAGTTAGCTACAGGCTGCTCAATATCCAATCAACCCTCAGCTTTGTCTGAGCTTTAGCCAGGATCGGATATTGTGCTTGTTGTAAACTTCACATTAGCCGACTTGTATAATTTGGCCTATATCAGAGCCAGCCTAACTCCTTAAACTAACGGAGTGTGGTCTTTGAGCCACAAGCACAATGGTATGCGAGTTGTAATATCGAGTTATGTGATAGAGTTACCACAGTAATTTCAATTGATATTTAAGTATTATTTTACTACTTTGGCATATCTCAGAGTCAATAAGTACCATGTTAAACCAAAAAAGGTGCACTATGGAGTTTGTAAGATGAATCTACATATTTTTAATTTTGGAACACAATTTAACAGCACTAACAATGGTGCTAGTGAAATGATTTTGTATAGTTTAAGTTTACAACTTTATCTCTTGTCTGAGTTACAAAAAGAAACAAGTAAGCCCAGGAACAGCAATATGAATTGTCCTTGTGTAACATGACAGCTTACTTTTTATTTGATTCTAATGGAAACAGGCAGTTCTCATACTAGCCACTACTAGTTGATAGAGCCATTATCTCAGAAAAATCTAAATTATAAACATGGGTTGCAATAATCCATGTTTACAGAACATTATGTTTATTAATTTGATGAGTGTAAACAAACAAATTTTGTCTATCCCATGAGACTAATACAATGATTTTAACAGCAAACACAATAGCATGATCATCTTTACTAAGGTCATTTTGCCTGTTAAAATGTAGATGGGGAACATTTTTTACAGGAAACATTTGGCATGATTATCAGAATATGGATGGAATATATGTTTTTTCATAGATTCGAACACTTTTGTTAGTTTTTAATTGAAGTTGATGGTCTTCTCAGCAAGTTGTTTACAATGCAAAAAAAACTTACCCAATAACTTGTAACTGCTGTGAACACAGTATTATCAACATCTACTTGGCCTAATCGGATGTTTTGGTAAGAACACTGCTTTAGAAAGACGAGGCACACAATCCAGATATTGATGACAGCTAAGTACAGCTACACCTGAATGGTACGTACGGTTCAACAATATGAAGAAATGACTTCTGAGATCGAACGAACACTTCAACTATGGCGACGACAGAACCAACGCCTTTCAATTGTAATTGCTATAATTTCAATTTCTTTAACACTGCAAGAGAACTAAGATCAAAGGACAGTAAAACATCTTCAATAGAGTTTACATCAAGAGAACGAAATGGCTTCGATTCTTTTGATCCAACCTAAATACATTATGATGATGATGTTCCGTTGTGTTATAGTTTATTTTACGTATTGATATCTTACCAATAGTTACTAGAGACATTTTAAATGCCATTAATATACATTTTAAACGAATTATTAACATGTAAATCTTAATTTTTTCAACTCAAACGCCAAATCTAGAAGCAATTTACATTATGGCGTGTGTGTCACTTTTTTAATTTTTTCTGTGAAGTTGCCAGGTTGGTATTAAAAAGGTTTTTTTTTTTAGAATTTACTTTTGTCTATTTTATTGAAAATAAAGCTCTCCATACACGGAGTTTTCTACAACTTTTGGGGCGGTACCCGCGGTACATACCAAGTTTGCTTGGCGTTTGCTATCAATGTGCTATATATTCTGTGGACAATCGACATCATTTAAAAAAATATTTTCTAGCGCATCCCTAATTTAATTTTTTGTGCCTGAAACAAGTCTTTCGAGTGTTTTAGTGAATTTTCATTTTAATTTCCTCTGATTTTGTTAATAGTTCTCATTAATTACTGGATCTAATTGAGAGGCACTTACTAAAATCCTCTAGAACAACGTTAGCGAACTTATAAAGTTTTATGACATTTTGTTGCCGTCCTCTCTCATGCAAATGGATGATACTGTGATTTCGCCAGGTAAACTGCAGCTGCAAGTTGAATTTTCACGCATTAATTAAAAAATCAGTTCCACAAGTAAATGCTTGTTTTATTCCAGGAAATAAAATGGGCGATTCGGCTTCCGAAAGTGACTCTAGTTCTCTAGACGGCGGTGCTATGTTGCCTCCCAGCACCGTATCTCGTGATCAACTTCAGAAAAGAATTGAATCTCTGCAGCAACAAAATAGGTAATCCCGTTTTTTGGATTCAAATATATGGTGCATGATTCCAGATATTCGTCACTACCTACTCACCACATGTCATAATTTTTACAAAGTTTTTAAGAGATCTAAAAGTTATTGTTTTTCGTTACAGGGTTCTAAAAGTCGAGGTAGACACATATAAACTTCGTGTTAAAGCCCTTCAGGAAGAGAATCGTGCCTTGAGACAAGCATCTGTTTCCATTGTGAGTAATTACAAAGTCTATTGTTTGAAGATTATTTAGTGACCTGTTCCAATTTTGTTAAACCTTATCAATGGTTTTGAATGGTAATATTATTTTTGTAAAACATTTTTATAGCAAGCAAAAGCAGAGCAAGAAGAAGAGTATATATCTAACACACTGTTGAAGAAAATCCAAGCATTGAAAAAGGAAAAAGAGACACTAGCACATCACTATGAGCGAGAAGAAGAGTGTCTCACTAATGATTTATCCAGAAAATTGAATCAGGTAATGAAACATTAAGTTTTACAGTTTTGACTAAGTTTTTTTGAACTAGGTGTTAAAGTAACTTTGTATAGGCCTGTTGTCAAAGTTTTTAAGCCGCCTGAATGCCTCTGACATGGGTAAACAGTTAAAACATAACATAATTTACAACACTCAAATGTGAGGAGCTGGTGAACAAAAGCGGGGATATCCCATTAATCTTTTTTTACAGGAAAGGTAAAAAACTAAATGAGAATGAAAGCTACAGTTCAATTTATTTACATACAATAATTAGCTAGAGTTCTAATTTTTACTTATGCATTCCGCATCAATTTATAATCATATTCCATTTTCAGTTGATGTATATTGAGGTATTTCTGCTTGAACATGCAGTTTTTGATGTTTAATTTGTATGTTTTAGAACCAATTTGTTCAGGAATTTATAGACAAGTACACTGAGAACCTGCAAAAAAATACCCTCTTTGGACATGACCGCCTTTGTTTGCCAGCTCCTCATGTCTCAATAACTGATAATCTTATAAAATGTTATAAAGAGTTATCTTTGCGATAAGCATTTCAAAAATCTGAAGGGAACGCAGGATTTGAACCTGCCCCTTTGGATCACTAGCCCGACGCTCTAACCAACAGCCAGTCTGCCTCCTATGCAAGTGACAAATTTTTGAAGTGCTTATTTTACCACTAACTTATAGCGTTGAAGATGTTAAAAACAGCTGCTTTGGTTACCTGTCCAGTAACTAAACCCTCTTACCAAAAGGGCCGCTATTTATTTAGTACATGGAGTATGAATATACCTATTATGTATTATTCTGCTAAGTTTCAGATAACATGAATATATAGGCATAAATTATCTCTTGGTTAATAGTAAATTCTTGAGATTGAAATTTAGACCATAAAATAAAATGATTAATCATCATTATCATTACAGCTATAGGACAGCCAAGGCTGGGCACTGGTCTCTTCTATAGATTTCTAGTAAGACTGACTGGAAGAGGCTTGAATCTTGCAAGCATGAAGTGTCTCAATCTCAAATATAGCAATGCAAAGATGTGTGTTCTTGATCAAATTGTAGGTTGGTCACTTTTATGTTGGACATCCTATGTTACTGTAGTCCCTAGTGGCTATCTCTTCTGTGGGTCTATCTGCCACTCATTCCACTTGAACTTTGTCATCATCATTCAGCTGTAGGGTGTCCACTATTAAACAATAATAAGCCTTCCCAATTTATTTCCAATAAGACTGTTTGAAAGTGGCTTGCATCTGGCACGTCCCTGAGGGGTTATATCAAATCATCTGACTACCTTGTTAGTGGACATCTACAAAAAAAAATCAAATCAAAATCCAAATTTTCTTTATTCTTTAGACTTACAAATGTGCTTAGAATCATTGATTCACAAAGGTTTTGATAACATAATATTTACTGGGTATAAATTTACATATTGCATGTTCTCCATTCAAAACTATGCCACCAGCTATAACTTCTGAGTGCTATGTGGCCTGCTCACTGCGATTCCAATTTGCTATGCTATGTTGGTAACATTATCTGTACACTACAGATTTTTCCAATTGGATCATGCAAAAAGACTGACCATGACGAAAATGGTATACTATTTATTTATTTGTTTATAGGCGAGCAGTGTATACTGATGTGCCTATATCAAGCAGAATCAAATAAAATTAGTATTTATGTGTTAAAGAAATTTTTTCCTTCTTTATCCTACTGGACCTTTGGCCAGTCTATTCTTAAATGTGTTTATAGTTCTTGCTGAGATTACATTCTCAGGCAACCTATTCCAGTTGTAGACAACTCTATTGCATAGGATGTGGTGTGCAGTGTTGGTTTGTGATGGTGTAGGCTGCAAGATAAATTTATGGCGTCTGCTATCCCGCATATTTTCGTTTAAGGTGTACATGTCGTGAATATGCGGAAGATTACAAAAGCCATTGAGAATCTTGAATGTCTCAATTAGGTCTCCACGCATTCGTCGTTCTTCGAGGGTCGTGAGACGAAGAGCTTTTAACCTATCTTCATAGGTTTTGCGGCGCAGAGCATATGGAATCCTGGTGGCTTTTCTTTGTGCACTTTCAAGCAAATCAATATCCTTAAAGTAAGGACTCCACACCTGGAACCCATACTCTAGCAGAGGCCTTATATAGGTTTTGTAAATCTTAATAATAATATCCATTGTTACTGTCTGAAAGGACTTGCGTGTGATATAAATAAATGAGTTAGCCCGTTTGACTATCATAGATATATGCGCTTCCCATTTCAAATCTTCAGTAATGATGACTCCCAAATCCCTCTGTTGGCCTACCGATGCTAAAGCAACTCCATCAAGTGTGTATGTCGCGCTAGGGTTGGTTCTACCAAGATGTAACACACTACATTTGGTAGTATTCAACTTTATAATACAGTCCCTGGTCCAGTTCTGAATGCGGTCTAGATCTTTTTGAAGTTCTCCAGACTTTATCAATGCATTAGCAAAAAACTTACCATCATCTGCAAAAAAAGCTGACTGGCATTCTATGAGCTCTATCAGATCCGTTATGAAGATTCCAAATAGCTGAGGAGCGGACACAGAACCCTGGGGGACACCGCTGGAAACCATTTTCAGTTCCGATAGTGAGTTTCCCACTCGAACCTGAAATGTTCTACACGATAAGAAGCTCCGGTACCACTGAAGCAACTTACCACGCAACCCATGATGTTCTAGCTTAAACAACAAGCGCTGATGAGGTACTTTGTCAAATGCACGTTCAAAATCGAGGTATGCTACATCAACAGGTTCTTTCTTGTCAACTTGTACACTCCAGGCATGAACACATGTCAATAAGTTAGTGACAGTTGACCTTTTTTCAATAAAACCATGTTGCTTTGCTGAGATTACACAATTTCTATTTAAAAATTGTGCTACTCTCTCACTTATGATTCTTTCCATAATCTTCACCACAATGCTAGTAAGACTAATGGGTCGGAAGTTTTCCGGTTTAGTTTTGTCACCTTTCTTAAAAATTGGAGAAATTACTAGCTAAAAATAGGCCAATGGAACTCTCAATTGGGCTATTTTGAGCTTTATTAATAAGGCCCTCATTGAGAGATCAATTTCTAGTACGTAAGTCATCAATGGTGTAGGCCGAATCAAACTTCTTGGCTGCTGTGATGGTAGCTACAAGCTGCGGGACCATATAAAACGGGCTCAGTTTTGGAAAGACCCGCATCAACAAGTAACAAGATGCTACAAGCTGCAGCAATCTGCTGCAAATAACCCAATAATAATTGTTAATCGGGTAATATGCAGCTTGTAGCTAACATCACAACCGCCAACAAGTTTGATTCTACCTATAACAGACATTGATTCAATACCCCCAATTTAAAGCACTGAAAATATCCACCTAAACTTACCAATTTAAGTGGATATTTTGACTGCCTCAGTGGCTCAGTGGTTAGTGACTACGGGATTAAAGAGGCGTGGGTTCAATTCACACCCCGGGCAAGTATTTATCTGATGAACATTTGTGTTAGATGTCAACAAAAAATTGTCATAAACTTACTTTTAAAATTAAGCATTAAGTTACATAAATATGGTGACACATTGCAGCCAGTTATCTCTAAAGATAAGAATGATAGATCAATGAATGTAAATGTCACTGTTTGTGTAAATAATCTTGTGTAAAAGATGCAGGCCTGCACAATATGATGTGTCTGAAACGAGGTATTGGAAATAAATAATAATGGTTTATTAATTGGAAATTACTGTAGTTTCCATGTGATCCACATTTTTAGCCCTAGGCGGAAACAAGAAAGAACTAACAAAAATCATGTAAAAGTCATTCTATAACATTACAACAGCACTTGAACAGTTGCTAATGTTATTAAAATGAAATATTCTTTCATAGTAGAATTCCATCAGAATTGAGGAGATCCGTAGAAGAACCAAAGCTACCGTCATAGCCCAGCGGATTGACAAGTTGAAATGGCAGTGGACAGGGCACATAGGACTGATCACTGATGGGGTCAAAAAATTCTCCAATGGAACCGACGCAAGCGCAGCGCAGGACGTCCACCCTCAAGGTGGACGGATGACCTCGTTAAAACCGCAGGATCGCGCTGGATGCTAGCCGCTTACCATCCGGTCTTATTAGAGATCTTTAGGAGAGGCCTATGTTCAGCAGTGGACGTCCTGTGGCAGAAACAACAATGAGTAGAATTCCAACTTGTAAATACCGTGTCTCACGGTCTTCAAAAACTGCAATTGTTCAATATACATAGTCTCAATATTATGGTGTTGTAAGACTGGATTATTTGATAACAATGTTGTGATAAATGAGAGCTAGGCTGATAAAATAATTATAATCTGCTAGGTGTTAGTGCCAATCTCAATATGTAATAACAACATTTACACCTTATATTTGGACTTATCAATGATATTTTAAATTTAATAAGATTTAGGTACTTAAACCCATGAGTTCTTTAGAATGTATGTACGGAATTTCACACCACTGGCTTTTCGGTGAAGGAAAACATCGTGAGGCAACCTGCATATTGGCCCAATCACCCTTCGTGGGTAGGCCTACGTCCAGCAGTGGACTATTAAAAAGGCTGATACAGTATACAGATACAGGTACTTAATACATATAATAAAAATGATGTGTAAAAAAATATTCCGCTGATTCCTATTGTAATATTTAAATCTGCGTATTTTTTCCGTAAATAATAAGCAAATGTTATTGTTGCATTGTCTCAAAAGTAAATCTTGCTTTTAACATTTGTTGTTCAGCTGCGTCAAGAGAAATGTCGACTGGAACAGACCCTGGAGCAGGAGCAGGAATGCCTGGTCAACAAGCTGATGCGGAAGATAGAGAAGCTAGAGGCTGAGACACTTGCAAAGCAAACCAATCTGGAGAGGCTTCGCAGGGAAAAGGTATGCTATTTAAGCAGACTGATTGACTTCTGTTTGATAATTAAATCATGAAGTTCACCTGATGATTAGTTAACATACCCATGCTATATCCCTTAATTTTACCCCCTCTCGGTGATCACCTACAGTATACAAACGACTTTTGGAAAATGACGAAGAAAAAATAAGCTTTTTCATACAAAAAGTTCGTCAATGCGCGGCAAAATGTATGGAGAAGCGAATTTTTTTTCGCCAATTTTCAAATGTCGTAGTACATAAGTTAGCTAGATGTACTAGACCCGCCCTCAAAAGGTTTTGCGTTTAATACCTATGACCCCGTCACTATGCCTATGCCTATGCCATATAATCTCTCCAATTCTGAAATGTTACATCTATCTTCCATTCCCTGTGAAGCTTAATAATAATAAAAACTGTCTTTTCTTACATCAAGATTGAAGTAGAGCTGTGAAGATACACACCTCAACTAAACTAAGCCTAATCAAAGTTGCCTTGGCGTCTGTGAAATCAGCTACAAGCTACGCGCATCCCCTCTCCTCGCACAACTGACATAACGAATTGACTCATTGCCCAATAGCAAATTCGTAATGATATGATGTGTAGATAGATCTTGGCGGCTGTAAAAGTAGAAGTAAGCTGTGGGAAATCTAAACCTCGTGCAGCTGTTAAGTGAGCTTCAGTCAGGATTGGGCTCTTCATTGGATCCGCAGGGGTGCGTTTACGCACTCCAGATAATTTTTATGCTGGATAAAAATTATTCTGAGAGGCGTCCGTAAACGGCGTCATAGCTCTAGACCAATCTTAGCGCTCAAATCTACAAACTAATCACATCTGTCAAACTCTTGAACAATACGTGAAATTCGATTCGATGACAACTAGCTGACCAATCAGAGACAAGATAAAAGGATATGGAAAAGATGCGGGTTTTGAAATCTTGCAGAAACAAAAGTTATACCAATAGAAAGCTTACATAATTATCTTTTCAAACACATATTTTTTAGAATTTTTTTCATCGCCATTTAATTTTCAAATGGGTTCTAAAAACATTAGAAAAATGAACTATGTGCTACACCAAATAACTGCATTAAGCCTAAATTGAAAAAAAAACCTGACAGTGACATTAAGAAACAGCAAAAGGAAATGACATTGTCAATATTGAACAACCAATAGAGGGATGTTTTAAAAAATAAATAAATGTCAAACTCTAAAATACCAGCCCGCTATTGGTTGTTTGAAGATTCCTGTCTGATACGTAGACTACGTAGACCTCCTCTTAGTATTACCAGTTCAGTCTAAATATTTTCTACTTAGTGAAATAAAAAAGAGATATTATAATAAAACGGCGATACACAAAAATATGTTTTTGCGTGAAATAATATTCTTAAATATGGCACTAAACATTAATATAGCTCGCATCGCTGCCGGTTTTCAAGGACCGCCTCCCATATAAAAATTTTACCAACTCCTTTATCTACCTAAAAACCTCGATAAAACTTAGCCTTGTTAGGAGAAAAAATATACCAGCGGGAGTGCGTGTACGGGGCTGATTAATTTTTAGTCAAGACAATTTTTCGCCTGACGGATGCCCTAAACGGGTGACATACACTTCATTCATATTCATTCATATTTATTTATTGCCACTAAGTATTACATTTGAGGTCTTAAGTAGGATATTATGTGCTTACAACTTAAACTTACTTACAACTTTAAGTCTAAGTATGATTCTAACTGCAGTACAATATCTAAAAGTGCTTGTGTTAAGATTGAACATATTAATTTTCAGGTGGAACTAGAAAACACCCTGGAACAAGAGCAGGAAGCTCTAGTGAACCGACTGTGGAAGCGGATGGACAAGCTGGAGGCCGAGAAGCGATCGCTGCAGATCCGGCTCGACCAGCCCGTGTCCGACCCGGCCAGTCCTAGGTGACCATTTTATCATCTGGATTCTTTCACTTGACGACTTGCGTCGACTTTGCGGACTTACCGGGCCACGAGCTCGCCGCTGTGGTCGGTCGCGGTAGCGGGGCGGCGAGCGGTAAAGACCTAATGTATTAAAATGTTCAAATAACGTCACGTCACTAAGTTCCGCTCCGAGCGCCCGGAGACCTCACCGCCGCCGCCGCCGCCGCTGCTGCTGCTGAAATCCCCGAGCCCAATATACATGATGACTAAAATATTTTTTTTTTGCAAAAAATAGCATCACTTCACCCGTGTACAGAATTCGCGAATATTTCGCACGGATCGATGTAGCATTTTTCACATTATTGTTGATTTATCAAAAATGGCTCAGCCGATTTCGATAAAATTTAAATGGGACCAATTTTGAAGTATAATACTCTTTCCAATAAAAAAAGAATTATTAAAATGGGACTACTATGAAAAAAGTAATGCGTGGTTACCTTAGAGGATTTAGCTACTGGAGAAGAATTCAGTACGCGTACCCCTCTGCCACGGTATAAGAAAAATTGTGCCTACACGTAAAAGAGACACCGGACATTTTATTACACAATTTTAGACTTAAGCGTTCAAGCAATTAATGCGAAAATGGATTATCAGCATCTGGGTGCATTGTTCTCGCTCGCTCCGCTCCATAAACCCGTCACCCGTTAACGTTTCGACTTTACCCTGATATGTTTAAGGTCGAAATTTCAGTGAACACCTCCTCCCCCGCGCCTCACGTAAAGCTGACAGAATGTAGTGAGTGCGAATGGTAGAGCGTTACTAGTCCGGAGATAAAACGTCCCTGGTGGTTACACATTTAAAAAGACACGTATTTTTTTTGGCAAATTATACAAAAATTTACGAAGATAATATAGTATAGTCCCGTCATAGTTCCGCTTGACTTTACAAGTGCCATACAAATGTACTTCTGTAAGAGAGGTGACTCCCATTCCCAAACTTTGACAATGTTTTGTTTATCTTTGTCATTTGTTGTTTGATGGACAAAGAAAAAATACGTGTCCGATATTTTTTTATAAACTAACTCGCGGACTAATTATGTTAATGTTTATTTTTGCACTGACACCATGCCTATTCTCACCACGCCTAAAGAGGTGGTGGAAGGACCAAATGCTGATGCTGCCACTAAAGCCTGCCAGCGAACTCCTGCCCCCCTACCGCCTAAGCAATAGCAATCGTAATAGCAATCGTTTATGACTTCATTTTAGTCATTTGGCACCGCCTATGTGACGTTAGCCATCAATTGCTTTGCGCGGATTGCGAAAGCAATCGTTGAATGAACAACTTTGATGGCTAACGTCACATAGGCGATGCCAAATTACTAAAATGAAGTCATAAACGATTGCTATTACGATTGCTATTGCTTAGGCGGTCGAGGGGCTGGTTGATCAATTGAAGTGTCTGTCCACTATAATGTTAAGTCAAATAGTGACATCTATTGAGCAGTGGTTTGGTCTACGATAAAGCATGCGAACATAGAAATATCATCAATATCATATTAGACAATGCAGTTTCGTTTGATGTCAATGGCGATAGTTGTTTTTGTTGATGGAGAAATCCATACATCATTATTTGGGGATATAATATAAAAGCTTTCAGATACAGTTGTGTTATATTAGACTAAACTGACCAGTGATCTTGTTATATTCCTCTATCTGCTTCTCTCTCTCTCTAAAGCTTTTACTTCTAAAGCCAACTGTCCACTATTATTCGTCAAATGAGCCAATCTCGCCACGGTCATTAATCTTTAATGAAACCGTGTGAAATGAAATGAAAAAAGTTTATTCGACATTACAGATAAAATATAACTAAGAAAAGTAAAAAACATTTCGAAAAAGGCTCACCTCAGCATTGTTGCTGAATGCTGGTAGATACCAAGCACACAGCGCTGGTTTTCAGGTGAACCCTTTTGTTGGAGGGATTGATCTTACAATGACCGCGTTCATTGTAAGATCTATAGTTGGAGCAGCACCCCGAGTATGGCAAAGGGATAATAGTTATTTGGTATTCAAGAGTGCAAAGTTGCTTTTTAACCACATGCTCAATTTTGATGACCGAGCAAGCGAAGGATTCTAAAATTAAATAAATTCGGCACCATGGAGGTAGAGTAAATAGATAAATAGGTTTAATGATGTTTTGAATTCACAAACTTACTGCACACAATGTTTTAAATCTAATTTTACTTTATCCTCTAGGGATTATCCTCTTCGGCTTTTGCACTCAGAAAACGAAGAGCAAAAATACTTTTTCCGAGATGGGGGGATGAAAAATCATTTTATCCACCTTTCATTCAGTTGTCAAAGCATGGAATGAAACTGACAAACTTCGGGGGGATAAATTGATGGAAAGACAATTTATCTCTTTGCCGTGCTAGGGGTGCAGGACGTCAACAGCCTATTGATCATTTGCATTATATAAGTTGCATGAGCTTTTTCCAAATTGATGAGTGTCTATTGTTGCTAGGGACATTAGTAATGGCGACACGGCGTCCAATCTCAGCACTCATATTCAGACCCTGCGCTCGGAAGTCGTCAAATTAAGGTAAATAATATATTTAATCATTAGGCCTAATTATGAAGGCGCCATCGTAAATTTAGCAGCAACGTAGAAAGTGTTATCTCTATCAAATGCCTAAAGTGAAAAAGAAACAGAAACATGTTAATTAGCTATTATAATTACGATGGTGCTTTCATAATTGGGCCTATTATGTATCTATCTATACATATAACATTTGAAAGACCGTTTCTTCTTGCTCACACTAACTCAGTTATGCAAGCGAGACGACACATATAGGCCGAATGAAACAACTTGGAAGCTCACTTAACACCTGTGTGTTAAGTGAGGATTAAGTTATTTGCAGCTTGTAACCAACATCACAGCAGTCAAGTTGTATAATTCGGCCTATACGCCTTTGCAGCAGCTTGGATACATGTAAAAACATCCTATTGTACTTTTATCATATGATAAAACATGTTAGTATTATAAAGTAATTACACAAACATGACCTTGAAAAGGTATGATTCCGAACTCCGCTGCAGGCAGCAGCAACACCGCAGCAGTGCTGCTGCGACACTACTGGTCCCTATATAATCTCTATGAGTTTATATGAGATTACATTCCGAGCTAAGCAACATTGTCGCAGTTGTGGCAGCAATATGAGGAAAAGTAGAGCTGAGGCAGCAATGCTGCCTGCTGCTGCTGCCTGCAGCGAAGTTCGGAATCATAGCTTTACTTGCACTACTAAAATTACTTTTAAAAATAGAAACCAGCTGGCAGTGTCTCAAAACGAGAACAAAGAGAAGATGCACCGGTTCGCTCTAGAAGAGAAGCACATTCGCGAGGAAAACATGCGCTTGCAGAGGAAGCTGCAGCAAGAAGTAGAGAGACGCGAGGCCTTGTGCCGGCACCTGTCCGAGAGCGAGTCTTCTTTGGAGATGGAGGAGGAGAGGCAGTTCAATGAGGCGCTCAGTGTAAGTATCTTTGAACCTTGAACCTTGACGCGCGGGTCTTTCCCGCACTCAGACTGCACAAGAGGGCAGCTCTTTGTGCGTAAGTCGGGTGCCTAGTTGAGCCACCCGATATCCTCGAGGAAGGCCAGTAGCGCGCTGACGCCGGCGCAGGCCTCCCGGAGCGTCCTCGGTGATCCAACGATGCTTGTTCGTTGTTCCGCCACGCGCCTGCATTCTAAATAAATAAATATTAGGGGACATCTTACACACGGTCTCTGACCCCAAACTAAGCAAAGCTTGTGATATGGCTGCCAGAGACTGATATACTACATATACATATTTTTAAATACATACTTATATAGATAGTACCTAAATAACACCCAGACACGGAGCAAATACCTACGTTCATCACATAAATGTTAGCCCTGGGTGGGAATCGAACCCACGCCTCTTTGACCCAGAAGTCAGGGTCACTAACCACTGAGCCACCGAGGCAGTCAGAAGCAAATGCGCGGCCGTTTCGTATACCTCCATGCATCCTCTGCATAGAGGGCTGCCTGTAACGTAATAGATGCTGTGTAGTGAATAGATGCTTGCTAAGAGAGCAGTGTCCGATGACTATTCCGACGACTCGCCGGAGTTTGTCAAAAAGAAAGAAAAAAAATGGCGCGGCAAGGTCTAAATTTTCAAGAAATTAAAAAAGGTTGTAGCTCGACACCATGGAGATAAAAGTAAATAGGTTTAAATAAGTTTTAAATTCACAAACTACTACATAATACCTTGTTCAATTTTTTTTTGTGCTTTTGTCAAACTATGAAGTGATCACCAGGGTATGTTTCCCAATGTGTGCATACCATGACAGTGTGGTGGCTATCTATACGTTATGGGTATTGTGGTTTCGGTGCAGGCGCGCTCCCGCAGCGTGTCGTCGCCGGGCGGGTCGCGGCCGCTGTCGCCGTACGCGGCGCCGCTGCTGCCGGCCGGAGCGCCGCCCGCGCGCAGCCCCGCGCTGCACCTCAACTCTCAGGTACCACGACACTATACAGGGGTCACGGTGCAGGCGCGCTCCCGCAGCGTGTCGTCGCCGGGCGGGTCGCGGCCGCTGTCGCCGTACGCGGCGCCGCTGCTGCCGGCCGGAGCGCCGCCCGCGCGCAGCCCCGCGCTGCACCTCAACTCTCAGGTACCACGACACTATACAGGGGTCACGGTGCAGGCGCGCTCCCGCAGCGTGTCGTCGCCGGGCGGGTCGCGGCCGCTGTCGCCGTACGCGGCGCCGCTGCTGCCGGCCGGAGCGCCGCCCGCGCGCAGCCCCGCGCTGCACCTCAACTCTCAGGTACCACGACACTATACAGGGGTCACGGTGCAGGCGCGCTCCCGCAGCGTGTCGTCGCCGGGCGGGTCGCGGCCGCTGTCGCTGTACTGTATATAGTGAAAATTTCTTTAGTAGCGTTGTGCACTTTTTGGGATGGGTAAAAAATGTTAAACTCTCGTCAGGATACGTGACCTGATCGAAAATTCGTAAGACGGAGGCAGCAAGTTTTCACTTCTGCCGGCACTCCCGGAGTGCAACTCGTTGTTTTGTTTACTACTTAACCTGTACTGTCCCCCTGCTGGGCAAGGGTCACCACTAAGGGCGGGACTCCACCGAAGCGGAGAGGTGTGCGGTGTGCTGTGCGAGAAGAGATAATTTTCAGCTCGGGTGCGACGCGCGCACGGGTCTGTGCGGGTTGCTGGCGGGCGAGGCATGGCTCACTGTACGCCGCTCACATCTCTCGTCTCCGCTGCGCGTCGTCCGCGCTCAGCTCACATCTCCGCTTCCATCGCGCCATATAAATACTACACATCTCCGCACAGCGATCTCCACTGAAGCTGAGCGGAGAGGAGATGTGTCAATTCTATTGGTTGTATAAAAAACATCTCTCCGCTCGTCTCCGCTTCGGTGGAGTCCCGCCCTAATTCCTTCCGAATAAAATAAAATTTTAAATTAAATATTTGGTCCAGGAACAATAGTATAGGATCCCGCTATACAACGACCTTCACCGAGATGCTTATTTAATGAGACGTATTTTTTATGTTATTAAATATGCCAATAAATATATCCTATATGGGTTGCCTAACAAATTTCAGTCCAGAGTATTTTTAATTAATAATTAAAAAAAAATTTTTTTTAAACATTGCACCGGTGTGATTATTAAATTAATTTGATACCAATCGAAAGTTTAAAGCCCATAGAATATGCAAACGTTAGGTTGCCTATTTTTTTCCGGTCACAACCACGGGTTGCCAGGTGTAAACAGGTAAATCTATACTAGCATTTTGCAACGGTCTGATTATTGAATCAAACTTAGATAAAATGAAAGATTATTTCATAAGGAACACGGTGGTATAGGGTTGCCTGCGAAAAATCGGTCCCGAATTACGGTTGTCGAATTTTAAATAATAAAATATCGCTGCGAGTGAATGTGTGTGAGAGAGAGGTCCCAGACCAACCATCCCATGCGGTAGAAAAGGACGCAGCGTAGCAGCTAGGGCATGCAACCCGGTTAACCGAAAACCGAAAAAACCGGATAACCGACCGCATTAGAAACTCGGTTTTCACACAAAAAACACTTTTTGGCCATTTTTTCCAACAATAAATAGCAGCACGTTTTTTCACTTCTATCTATAGCGACAATCTACTCCAAAATAATTCACAGCATATACGAGTCTATCGCTATCCTTTTCATTTCCAAGCACAAATAGCATGCGCACTCTCCTTCTTTAAATGGGCGGACTTTAAACAGCTGCTACTAGGGCATGCAAAAACCGGATGGTTTTGGAAAACCGGTTTTTTCGGTTTGATATTACAATAGTAGAATAAGCCGTGGTAGTCAAGAGGTAGTGATACCCGCCTTACTTATCGTGAGGTCGTGGTTTCAAATCCCCGATCCCGTACCAATGAGTTCTTTGGAATTTATGTACGGAATTTCACACCACAGGCTTTTCGGTGAAGGAAAACATCGTGAGGCAACCTGCATACGTCCGTAGAAGAAATTCGATGGCGTATGTTCCACCGTGTTCCTTATGAAATAATCTTTCATTTTATCTAAGTTTGATTCAATAATCAGACCGTTGCAAAATGCTAGTATAGATTTACCTGTTTACACCTGGCAACCCGTGGTTGTGACCGGAAAAAAATAGGCAACCTAACGTTTGCATATTCTATGGGCTTCAAACTTTCGATTGGTATCAAATTAATTAAATAATCACACCGGTGCAATGTTTAAAAAAAAATTTTTTTAAATTATTAATTAAAAATACTCTGGACTGAAATTTGTTAGGCAACCCATATAGGATATATTTATTGGCATATTTAATAACATAAAAAATACGTCTCATTAAATAAGCATCTCGGTGAAGGTCGTTGTATAGCGGGATCTTAGACTACAAGACAATATAATTGTATCTTGAAAGGGTTGTTAGTTTTGATGTACATAATAAGCCCCAAAAAGGATGCTAATTGATTAATAATAACCCTGTATATACTTTTCAGTCAACGCTTTGCGTATAAATATGGATTCTAAGAGGCTTATAACTGAAAAAAAATTAAGACGTACAAACCTAGCTATTGAAGTGCTGATTTCATGAAATAAGAACACTCAGATCGGATAATATTTAGCTGTAGATAAACAGTTTACTGTTTTTGTATGGCCAAGTTGGCACTTCACACTAGGCTCGATGACCAAAAAAATATTATTAGTCTGTCAGATAGATCACTACATAGTATAAAACAAAATTGCTTCCCGCTGTCTGTCTGTCCCTATGTATGCTTATATCTTTAAAAGTATATAAGGGATTGTGATGCGGCTTTTTTAATAGATAGAGTAATTTAAGAGGAAGGTTTATATGTGTATGACGGCGCCAGAGCACTGTAAACAGCACGTGCAATGGGCGAGCGGAACTCCTTGCAAATATTTATTATAAAGAGGTTTGTCTCGGCGGCCGACGGAACTCTTTGCCCGCCCACCGCACGTCACTGTAAAAAGGCGCCATAGCAATATTGATGGTCGGTTGACAGTTGAGATGGAATATGATTGTCATTTGTTTAATATTGAGAAAAAAACGTAGAAAACGGCGGGAATAGATTAGAGGTTGAAATAATTGAGAAATAAAACGTGTGACTGTAATTACTTAAGTTATCCAAGGAGAATACAATTAATTCTGATAACTCGCTGCCTATTTATTTATAACGATACCTCGATGGATGAAGAAGATTGTCGGGCCAGTCTGGCGGACGCGCCGATATGTACATAATACACCTGTGCGAAACCGGGGCGGGTCGCTACATTAAAATAAATATTAGACATATTTTTTCTTTTGTCGGTTAAGCAAAAATTGACGAAGATAAAGCCCGGTAAAGTTCCGCGTGACGTCACGAGTGCACTACAAATGAACAGACTACATCGCACTAGTGACGTCACGAGCACCCACTCCCAAACTTTGACAAGGGTTGTCTTTGTTATTTATTGTTTGATTAACAAAAAAAAAAATACGTATCCCATATTTTTTAGTAATCTTTTTTTTTTTTAATTTCGAATAGGTTTGCGTTTGACTACACACTGCCTAACTAACGGACTAATTTAAATAATGATTTTTTTACCCAGTCATTATGCCTATTGCCCTATTAACCATTGAGTATTTGTTACAGACGCGGCGCGCCAGCGACCGGTTCGTGAAGCCGGCTATCCCCGGGGGCGCGGCGCTGCCCCCACGGCCGCCCTCCGAAGCGCTGGCGGCGCCCCTCGCGCCTCCACTGGCGCCCCACATCGCCCCCCTGGCCCCCGCCCCCGCGCCCGCCATACTGCAGCCAGCCAGCCCCATGGACACCTCCACCAAGGATTAGACCCTACTCAAACACCTATTCAGCTCTGGTATAGCTTTGCTTCGAGAAAAGAAGATCTCATTTTATACTAATGCCCGAATAGGATTGTCAAGGTTTTTTGAGATGCACAAGAGGAAATCGGAAAGAAAAAAAATCTTATTTTCTTCAACTTCTTTAGCGGTTGTTCGTGCGTGCTAAATCCGAGCGTTTCTTAACACCTTTGTTTTAGAAGTTAATGTATGTGAGTTGTAATACTTTCACGGTAACTCTTGAACACCTGGACTGTAGATAGATCTCTTTTCTCTTATGTAGCAGTGCAGTGGTGTAAGTACCCACTCTTATTTATTTCGATATGCGTAATTTTCACGATTCTATTCGCGCTTTGAAGCTATTAAAAAAGTGGTTTAAATTATAGCATACTTTCCCGATTACCTAAGGCCTGCTCGAGAAAAATAAAACGGAAGATGCATTTTGTTTCATTCATTGAAAAAAACCGAGAGAAGCATTTTTGCATCATTCATTGAAGAAATCTAGAGAAAAGCATCTTTTTCATTCGTTGAAAAAAATCAAGAGCATTTTTGTATCATTCATTGAAAAAATCGAGAGAATTTGTTTCATTAATTGAAAAAAAAAACGAGAGAAGCATATTATGTTTCATTTCTTGAAAAAAATAAAGAGAAGCATTTGTTCCTTCGTTTAAAAAAATCTAGAGAAGCATTTGTTTCATTCATTGAAAACAATCGAGAGAAGCATTTGTTTTATTCATCGAAAAGAATGAGAGAAGCATTTTTGTTTCATTCATTGAATAAAAATCGGGAAAGGCATTTTTGTATTATTCGTTGAAAAAATCGAGAGATGCATTTTTACATTCACTATTTCAGGAAAGATTCATTCATATTTATACTTAACAAAACAAAATGTGTCAGTCTCGGGGTATTTCATTTTAACGTGTTTTGCAAGTTCAACAGTACCTAGAAAGCATTTATATTTCTAAACTAGCATTTAAATAAAAGCAATCAAAAATCTCAAAAAAAAAAACTGAAAACCGCTAATAAAATATACTGGAGACTTATTACTGTTAAGTGTAAAATACTTCATAAAGCACACTTAACTGCGTAGACATATAAAACAAATTATTGCGTTATTTTTTGAGACGTAATAAAGACATAATTATTAGTTTTTAAATGTCTACCATATCAGTTCTTTGAATCCAGGGCATTTCTACAAAATGAATATAAATCGCTGAAGTTTTATCAGCACTTAGGTTTCTAGTTTCAAATCATTGCAGCTAAACCAATCGTAGAGAATGCGCAATCATTGCACTATTTAAAGTCAATTATATAATTGTACCAAACTATCGAATAGAGCTGAATAAGTGTGTTGCAAACGTAAAGTCCTCGAGACGGGAAAAGCCACAAGATTCGTTGGTTTGATGAATTAGCTCAAAAAGTGGTCGGATGACACGGTACGAAATGTTGATATGAGATATTATCTTGTTCTTAAGAAAGCAACTGAAGCAGCGCAACTGCGATTTGCATCTGTCAGAAACACTTTTCAAACAAACCGTGACTTATTAAGCTGCTTAATAAGCTAGCGAATAGCTGCTAGTACTACTACAAATAATAATATACCTACCTATTAGTCCGAGATCCCACCGCAAGAACATCCCGCTCATAGCGTACACGGTTCAAACCAATTTTTTATGTAGGTAATTATATTAATAGGACAATATATATAAATAGGGTTGCCTTGAGAAATTTGGCCGCAAGCGAATTGTAGATTTTAATTTTCGTCATTTTCTAACATTTTGATTTTTACATTTTGTGAGGCAACCTGGTGTACATATATATATTCTAAGCTCCATAATGTATCTAAAAAACAAGTGAATGATCACACTGTTTTGTCAAAAAATAATTCAACTTTTTTCAATCAAAAATACTGGCGGCCTCATTTCGCAAGGCAACCTGGTTTATATATATATAAATATATTCCTAGTCAATACATTTCTATAAAAAAAAAATAATGATATGTTTTCCTATAAATTAATAAAACATTATTAAATTTTAAATATTTGCGGCCATATTTCGCAAGGCAACCTTGTTTAAATTAATTCTCCTATTCATATAATTACGTAAAAATGGTTTAAACCGTGTTCGCTATGAGCGGGATGTTCTTGCGGTGGGATCTTGGGCTATATTGAAACTAACCTTCCAGCATTGAACATGGAATACCAATAGTGGCATCAGTGATACGCTGGTATGTTTTCATATCATAAAGATGAAAGTGATAATTAATACGGTTTATTTTAATCTCAATGTGTAAAATTGTGTTCATTTCATCATTGCTAGCTTAATATGCACATGAGACTTCATAGCCATGAAGAGATATAATCCTTTAATATTATTATCCTTAAGGTAGCTAGCACATAAACGGCTTTATCGATTTTAAATTCCAAGTTTCATCTTTGTATTTGGTGTTCAGCTAGATAGTTTTCTATTAGCATTTAAAAAAAAAGTATTCATGCTAAAAGACGTAATAATTTTAATGATGAGTAATTTTTTTATAATAGTGTTGTGTACAGCATATTGTAGTCACAGTTCCGTTGCTCCTTGCATTTTGCTTCTATGGGAACGTCGAAATTGAGTATTTCAATAAGATTTGATTCTTTGTGATTCATAATGGGAGCTACTTAGCAAGCTTAAATAACCGCGCTAAATAAATAATTGACATAATGCCCGTCCAATTGCTCTTATAAAGAATAGCTAGTCCGCTTTTTGTCGCTTGAATACCTAAGTATATTAATAATTTTGAGTTTTATCTATAGGCTATAGCAACGTTATTTAAGCTCGCATGCCGACAGTACACTCTCGCTAAAACACTCGAAAACCATCTTATCCAGACAGCTTACCTAAACACGCATCATATAGTCACACTCATACGCTCAATATTATATTCTTGACCATGAAAACTGAAATCCTTCACTCGGAGTCTTTATTAATTATATTAGTCAAAGATAAAATCGCGTTCAAATCCAAGGCATGCCTTAATAGAGCAGTGGAGACTTTAATTTTTGGTAGCAACATTGAAATACACATGATACTACTTGTTCATACTCGTGGTCGTGATTCTGTTCTAAATAGATGTCATTCCACTGCATTTTATGAGTCATCACCGATAGGAAAAAAAATCTCAAAACAACGAGAATAATACGTGGTTCGCACCAAAACTCCTTGACTGGCCACATCGTGCATTGCCACATCGTGCATAATGTACGATGTGGCCAGTCTTCGTAAATTGATCAGAATAGACGATGCCGTAGTGCCTAGGCGAGAGTGTGCAGTTGGCATCACATTGCTCACTGCCCGATACCATGCACTGTTTAGTACATTTGATTCTGTACTCTTGGGCTTGTAACTAAGATTTAGATATTCGCAGAGAGTTTAAAATTGTAATTTGTAACTGATAGATTCTTTAAAAACGCCCGGTGGACGTGGTCAGTAATACTCTCGTTTGTAGGCCGAATCATACTAGACGGCGGATTTGAAGTTAGATACAAGCTGCGCAATATCCAATCCTGAGTGAAGCTCACATAAAGCTGCGCGTTGATTGGGTTTCCTGCAGGTTGTAGCCAACTTCACATCCGCCGATTTGTTTGATTCGGTCTTTAAAACTATTATAACGATTTTTTTGTAATTTTACGCAAAGCGTCAGCTCGTTGTGGACCTTAGTTGTGTTCGTGATTGTCTTACTCCCATTTTTTTACTTTTACCGAGAGTGAATCTTCAGAAAGCACGTCTAGTGAAGTTGTAGACTTACAACAGGCAGTTTTTAGATCGTAATCGTCGTTTCAGCGTGAAGTCGTCTACAGCTGGGACATACGCTGTAAATAAAGGCAGAACTCGAAAACGGTTTCGAACAGATACTTGTTGCAGTTTTTAGAACTAGTTTGTATATTCACACTTGCGACTGTCGAATGAGATCGCTCATAGCTGTAGCGCGATTATGTTTTTAGATAAGTACCTATAGCGGCAACGTTTAAATTGATTAACAAAATCTGGATGCATATAGCCTGAGTATATTTTACGAAAAGGCGACGAAGTGTGCCTCACCTGCTGGCCATGTATATAGGAAGCGTTCAGGTCTTCGAGAAAACATCTATAGAGTCACAATCGTGCAAAAAAAGTGTCCGAGCCAAAACCCTGCCTAAGCTACGTAGTGGGCAGGCTTTGTTGTTACTCGTAAGGCGATTGCAAGGCGATTACAACTCCGCGCGATGCCAAAGTGCTCGGTTACAAGCACTAATTAGGTGACATAAAGTCGAGATTCGAGAAAACTGCTCATTGTGAATTATTTAATGTAAATATCTAAGTCTGTATGTATGACAGCGCTCGGACATTTTTTTAGGGACTGTGGCTCTGTAGATATTTGCTCAGGTTTGTTAAGATGAAACGTTTTGTTTTTGGTATGGCGTTAAAAATTGTGCAACGCGTATCGACTCCGTAAACGAGCCCTAACTAATTTCGAGCTCAGTGACGCATTTTCAAATGAAGCTGATTAGCTGAATCGGGCTAAATAAATGACTTTCAAAACTCTGCGCCGCAATCATAAAACACACTTCAATACTGTGAATAAGATGCGTAAAGACCTGTGTAGGATGGGGCAGGCGACCTTGACAGTTTTAATTAAGATAGTCATAGCTAGAGTACTGTGTGCTAGTTTACATTGATTCACAGAAATCACAACGAAATTACAATTTCCATATCCAAACACTATTTATCATGTATATTATTTATCCGTATAGATCAATGTAAACCAGCTTAATCAGATAATTAATCCAGGCTTGCAATACTGGCAGGGGGTTTTATTTTTATCATAAGGCTGTGTAAAAATCACTTGTGAGTAATATTAGCGGGCGGGAGGAAGAATAATTGTGTAAGCTATTTGTTTGATTATGAATAGATATCGCTGGAGCTGTGGCGCGCTACTTTTATACTTGTTGTTAGGTGTGTATGATATTTAGGCATGTTTGGTTGCCCCCAGGGCGTTGTTTGTGTGCACTTATGGAAGTAGGGCGCGGCGGCTCCAGGACTCAATTATGCAAATTTTCACATAAACGTTTTTTTTTCATGTTATAGTTAAAACAGAAATATACGCATTCATATTATTACTTTTGTGTTTCACTTATATTTATTAGTATACTAAGCGCCACAGAAATCGGCGGATGAGAAGTTAGCCGCAGATGACACTTCGCCGCGATTCGCTAACTATTGCCCATATAATTTGTTCATAAAATACAGAAAATTTTATTCGGGACAAAACAATTAGGTACACAGAAACAAAACACGAAAAACAACTAAAAATAGAACAATTCATACCCAATGCTTTGCCACGAAACTGATCCCAACTCAGCATATTGCTGGTTATAAACAACCAGCACTGATATTATGTTGGGACCAGCGGTGACCATGTGTGCACGGGCGTAGGGAGTGCGTGGGAGACGTGAGGTTGGCGTGTGGGTGTGCCCTGCGTCTCGTTTCTCTGGCTCCCGCGCATACCTATATTTCGGCTTTTGCGCAGCGCTCTGCGCATAACTTCCCATCCGCCGATTTGTGTGGTGCTTAGTATATAGGCCGAATCATAAAAGTCGGCGGATGTGAAGTTAGCTAAGCTGCTCAATATCCAATCCTGACTGAAGCTCACATAAAGCTGCGCATTGATATTGCGCAGCTTGGAGCTAACTTCACATCCGCCGACTTATGCAATTCGGCCTGTAGGCAAAATACGAATTTACTTACGTATATACAAATCTAGAGCACTTTAGTAGATTGTATCATATGGGAGCAAAATAATATTTTTACGGCGAGGGCGCTTTATTGAATCCAGAGCGAAGTGAGGTTCTAGAGTAGAATCCTGAACGTAGCGAGGGATTTAAAGTACGTCGCCCGAGCCAAAAATATATTTTGCGCCCGAGTGGTACACTCTACTTTTCATCACCTCTATGAGAAAACAAAAGGCGCCTCGTATTTTATTGTAATATAATTATTTAATAAAACACTACGTTTTACTAAATAATAATACCTATTATAATAAAATAACTCGATTGAAATTAAATGGTATGTAATAATAAAAACAAATGAAACTTATAATTACATTCTTTTCATTCATTTTCTTGGCGCTGAACACTAACATTACAAATACTTCCAAATTCAAAAAGTGCGCGGCAACAATAATTCGTCGCACTTATAAAATTCCTTATAGAAAACACCTCCTTTGGGCGCACTTAAAGGCGAACTAAGTAGTCCTTTTCGAATAGATGTGATGAAAACATACTTTAAAAACTGTTGATAAGGCAGGAAGTATTAATGACAGTCTAAATTGTATATAAAAAGTCTAATTTCGGAATTATTTCGTAAGTAATCGTACTTTGACCCATCTAGTCTATTCATACCAGAGCTCGGACGAATGGTTCCTTCTACCATTTTATTTTTATTCACGGAAGCAACAATGTCTATTGATGCAATAAACGGTACAAGGTGTTAAAATCGAGAATCAAATAAATACTTTAAACCAACTGTTGCATCAACTTGATTGTGCTGTATTGGGGTTCCGTAGAATATTTGAGCATTTTTTTGTTATTTTACAAAGAAGTAGGTAGCTCAACTATCATCGTGAGTGATTTATTTTGTAAACAATGAGATTTGCATTTGTCATGTAAGTTTAGGGTACTCCTTCGATTCCAATGTCAAAAAAGTCTAATAAAATACAATATACCACAGATATGAGCCGTGGTTGTCAAGTGGTAGTGACACCCGCCTTACAATCGTGAGGTCGTGGGTTCGAATCCCCGGTCCCGTACCAATGAGTTCTTTGGAATTTATGTACGGAATTTCACACCACTGGCTTTTCGGTGAAGGGAAACATCGTGAGGCAACCTGCGTACGTCCTTAGAAGAAATTCGATGGCGTATGTGAGTCCACCAACCCGCACTGGGCCAGCGTGGTGGATATGGCCCAATCACCCTTCGTCACGTAGTTCACATCCTGCAGTGGACTATTAAAAAGGCTGGTACAGTACAGTACCACAGATATCTGTAAAATACCTACAATATACTTATTATTATACTAGACTTTTTTGACAGGTCTGAACTCGTCTATCTATTCATTCTGATATGATATATTTACAACAATTCCAGTGTAAAATATAGATTAGTGAGTAGTATAGGCCTATTACTACCTAGTAAAGGTCGAATCAAACTGCATGGCGGCTGTGAAGTCACCTATAAGCTCCGCGAAACCCAATCCCCGCGCAGCTGTTAAGAGAGCTTCAGTCAGGATTGGGTTTTGAGCAGCTTTTAGTTGACGTAGGGATGATTTATATTAGGACACGTTCCATATATTTTTGCCGTGGCCCGTACGACGCCCCGCCGCCCCCCGACCGCCTAAGCAATAGCAATCGTTTATGACTTCATTTTAGTCATTTGGCACCGCCTATGTGACGTTAGCCATCAAAGTTGTTCATTCAACGATTGCTTTCGCAATCCGCACAAAGCAATTGATGGCTAACGTCACAAAGCGGTGCCAAATGACTAAAATGAAGTCATAAACGATTGCTATTACGATTGCTATGGCTTAGGCGGTCGGGGGGAGGTGGGGCCCGTCCGGCCTTTTTCACAAAATGTATGGAACGTGTGTCGTACGTGCGTCGTACGGCAGCCTCCAAGAAGTTTGATTCGGCTTATACAGGGTAACTTATACAAAAACTCACTTTATCTCTTCATATTGATACAAATCTAAATGAACAACTTTTGCTATATGACCAAACCAGAAATCGTGAAATGAATCAGCTTATTGTCAGTTGTCCAGAAAAGCTGATTGTTCGCCATTTATAAATTGGTCCTTATTAAAAAATGTTCACCTTGATGTAATAAAGGTCTTAAAACGTGTGTAACTTACCTACCAGTAAGGGACCGTTCAATCATTACGTACTTCTGGCCAATCGCACTAAAAAATTACAGCTGAACTACAATTGAACTTTAACTGAACTTCGACTTTTTGTCTATTTTCGTATCGCACTAATGATTTTGACTAAAGTTGAAACGCAACTCGATCAGAGTTGGAACGTAACCGGTGTCAAATGAACGGTTGGTGTATGATGTTTAGCGCAATACCTAATTCCTTGAAGCTGAATCGAAACTTAACTACAATTGCAACCGAACTTTAACTGAATTACAGATGGAACGCAGCTGTTTAAAATTAACGCGATTGGCCTGCTTAACGCAATTTTTGAAGATTTCTGACCTGATGTTACGTAACACCTAGTCCTAAATGTAACGCATCGTAACGTTTAACGACACTCCGCCTCACGTAACCCGTTACGTAATACTGAACGGTCCCTAACCCGGTAGGTATATCAGGATCGCGCGTTGTTTTTTTATTTTGGTTTTATTCCTGTTTATCTACCTCGCGGTTTTACCCGTGGTCCTATAGAATATATTTTTTTATCCCTTAATATATGAGCATTGTCCAAGGGGTACGATGATAATGTAACTACCCTGTGTGTGCTACCATACCTACTTTATCTGATCGTTAAATCGTCTCTAAAAATTAGAGTTCTACCTAAGTATTTAATTTTGAATATAACTTAACACTGCTAGACTTGAATTGGGTGTGTACACGCAAGCTCGCACAAAATTGTACATTATTACATAAATATTGATTTATTATCGTGTTACCTTATCCACCTCGTTTATTGAAAAGATGAAGAAGTCGTACAGACAGGTAATCGATGTTTTAGTAGGGTGTATTTCTAGACGACGAACATAGTTAGTTATCTTTACTTGTCATGATCAATTTTACTATGGAATCAACCCTGAACTCGCAAATAAAAATTAGCTGGTTCTGTCTGCAAAAAGTTCATTCGACGTTCAATAGAATGTAGGTATGCATAAAATCCTTACTAATGTTATTCATTCGAAAGTGTGTTTATTGGTTTGTTGCTCTTTCACGCAGCAACGGAGTAACGGATTGACTTGATTTTTAGCATAGACATAGTTTGAAAGACGGAAAGTCCCATAGGCTACTTAATATCCCGCAAAAATAGAAGGTTCCTGTGGGATAGCACAAAAATCAAAATATCATGCAGGCGAAGCCGCGGGCAAAACCTATCTTATATATCTTATATACCTAATAAACTAAATAGCTTTAATAAGCTATATTTTCTTCACAATTTCTCCATTAGTCCCAGTAAAAGTTAATAATAATGACTAAAAATATATTCTACGATAATAATTATGTTCTTCATCTAGAGATACTCCCAATATTTATTATACTATTTTAACATTAAAAAAATGTAATAAGCTTTTTTTCAGGTGCTTCCCGTTGTGTGCACTTACTCCGTCGGTAAAACAGCAATAGGCGAAAGTATCTGAGAGTTTGATTTGACCCAGTTCCTGGCTATTGGACGACCAAACTTGGTAAGTACTTACCTAACAATTGGACATCTAAAACACACATCATCGTATCTATTAGTTACCTATTTTTCTCAACTTATCGCATTCATTATACCGCAACTGAGAAACCACACTCATTTGCATAATATATCTATTTTGTGAGAAAAAAGACTACAATAGAAATGTCGACAAAGGAGTGTCGCCATTCGGCATCCTCAATGGGCCAAAAAAATGGCGGAATAATCTAATTTTAGAGACGCATCGTAAACCTAAGTAAACGTCAGCTAGCGCAGGATAAGGTGGCTATTTGGCTTCACTGGATACAGGTAAAGTGATTTGCATATTACCTCCCACGGTGAATATTAGATTTTATTAAACTATTTTTATGATGGCAAATAAAAGGCGGCTGATCTATAGAAAAATATAAATATTTTGTAGATTTTATTGTATAAAGTTATTCGTCTCGTTTCTGTTTGCATATTTTGACCATTCTCGATTACGTACTTAGGATAAATGAATTCGACCTTTACTGGCCATTGTTATTTTTTACTATGATTTATATAGCCGTGGTGGTCTAGTGGTAGTCACATCCGCCTTATAATCGTGAGGTTCAAATCCCGTACCAATGAGTTCTTTGGAATTTATGTACGGAGTTTAACACCACTGTCTTTTCGGTGAAGGAAAACAACGTGAGGCAACCTGCATCGGTCCGTAGAAGAAATTCGATGGCGTATGTGAATCCACCAACCCGTACTGGGCCAGTTAGGTGGCTATGGCCCAATCACCCTTCATGGGTAGGCCTACTTTCTGCATTGAACTATTAAAAGGCTGATAGAGTGCAGTAAATAAATAAATATTTTGGGACATCTTACACACAGCGTCTGACCCCAAACTAAGCAAAGCTTGTGATATGGCTGCCAAAGACTGATATACTCGTACTACACTTATTTTTAAATACATACTTATATAGATAGTAACTAAATAACACCCAGACACAGAGCAAACACTTTTGTTCATCACATAAATATTTGCCCTGGGTGGGGATCGAACCCACGCCTCTTTGATCCAGAAGTTAGGGTCACTAACCACTGAGCCACCGAGGCAGTCAATACTAACTACTACAGTACTATAATTGTTGAAGTATTTATTCGGTATCGAAGTTTAGACAAATGGAGACACAGCCAAGCGATTAAACAATCAAACGTGGAGATTTTCAAACCGCTCAAGTCACAGAAATATTAACTATGTTTGTCGAAATGAACTAAGTTTGAAATTAACATTCAAATAGAAACGCGCGGCGCATCGTTCTCCTCCGCTCATAAAACTTGTTGACAGAGAGACGAATACTTGTCGCAGCTTATTGATCCTTCCAATAATTATCGAACACGTTTCATGTTGTTTAAGCGCATGTTTAAACACAAAAGTGGACGAGTATGGCGGATACGGCGAGACGTTTGTTTGTCAGTTTACGCACGGAATCGAGAGGCAGGCAGTAGGTAGAGCTAACAGAAACCCAGAGACAGTGAGAGCAACGGTCGCTAGTTTCGAACGGAGATTGGGCTTTCAGATTTGGGTTCAGTATGTTTCATTTTACAACCTTTTTTTCGATTGTTGCCCGTGGCCCTACCATATTATGCTAGTAGTATCACGGGCAGGAGATTTCTTCCCGTAGTACTACTCTTAACTCGTTTCAATTAGGTGACGTTGAATTTTTTTTTAATTTCTATTTATTTTTGACGGGTGAGGGTTTGCTTGATTTTGATAAATGGTCGAATCCGTCGAATATACATATAAGGCTGTAGAGGCAGGTAGTAGGTAGAGCTAACAGAAAACCAGAGATAGTGAGAACAACGGTGGCTAGTTTCGAACGGAGATTGGGCTCTCAGTTTTGGGTTCAGTACCTATGTTTAATTTTTCAATCGGATAACTATGAAAATTTCAAATTTAATTTATTTTCAACGGGTGACAGTTGGCTTGATTTTGATAAGCGATTAAAATTATAAGGTTGTAGAGGCAGGCAGTAGGTAGAGCTTACGGAAAACCAGAGACAGTGAGATCAATGGTCGCCAGTTTCGAACGGACATTAGGCTGACAGTTTTGGGTTCAGTATGTTTCATTTTACAACCTTTTATTTCGATTGTTGCCCGTGGTCCTACCAGATGTACTACTAGTAGTACCACGGGCAGGAGGATTCTCCCTGTAGTACTAATCTTGTTTGAATCGGATTACGTTGAAAATCTAAAATTTTCACTTATTTTCGATGGGTGCATGATTTTGATAAGCGGTTGAATTTGTAAAGTTGTAGAGGCAGGCAGTCAGTAGAGCTAACAGAAAACCATAGACACTGAGAGCAACGGTCGCAAGTTTCGAACGGAGCTTGTGCTTTCAGTTTTGGGTTCAGTATGTTTCATTTTTCAATAGGATGACGTTGAAACTTTCAAATTTGATTTAAGTAGGTACATAATTTCAATCACAGAACAGCAGACTCTCTCTTCTGTGATTTCAATTTATTTTCGACGGGTGAGAGTTTGTTTGATTTTGATAAGCGGTTGAAATAGCTTATAATATAAATAAGCTTGTAGAGCTAGGCAGTAGGTAGAGCTAACATAAAACCAGACACAGTGAGCTAAGTACTAGTTTATAACGGAGCTTGTGCTTTCAGTTTTAGGTGCAACATGTTACTTTTTAATCAGATGATCTTAAAAATTCAAATTTAATTCATATTTATTTTCTGTGGATGAGGGTTTGATTGTTTTCTATAGGCCGTTGAGTGTATAACATTGTATGATTGCTTGGAAAAACTTGGAAACTCCAGAGCTGTTCTCCGATGAGATGATCCAGATTCTGCGTAGAAAGCAAATAATACATAGATAAGCATGCTTAAATGCCTAATCGAAATATGTATCTAATTAGCCAGACGTATATGACATGAATTCCAAGACACTGAAAAGATTAATATTAGAAAATGGACATATATTGGAACTTTTATATATATCTATTAACTATTGTTTAGGAAAAGGAGTGTTCCCAGACTGTTTAAAGCCCGGCAGAGTAATTCCTTTGTACAAAAAAGGTGAAAATACAGAACTTGGTAACTATCGTCCAGTCTGTATACTACCGACTATTTCAAAAATACTCGAAACAGTTATTAAGAAAAGGATTATTGCGCATTTCGAAGAAAACAATCTTTTCACTGGGTCGCAATTTGGCTTTCGTTCAGGGAGATCAACTGAGATGGCAATAAGGAAAGTTATCTATTATATCCTGGAAGCATTGGACAAATCGCAAAAATGCGCTAGCATATATTGCGATTTGTCGAAAGCGTTCGATTGTTTAAGACACGATGTATTAGGCTTAAAACTACAACATTATGGGTTCGAAGGTCCGGAGCTTAGCATGATGAACACTTATCTGCATAAAAGACCTCAAATAGTGTCAGTAAATGAAGTCAGTTCATCGACGACTTTAATGGATATAGGAGTGCCTCAAGGCTCCATATTAGGGCCAGTACTTTTCCTGATTTACATAAATGACCTTGTAAATATTATGCCAGATTGGAGTTATATTAGTTTATTTGCAGACGACACGCATGTGGGAATCAGGGATAAAGATAGAGATAGACTAGAAGTTAAAATCGAAAAAGCTATTCATACTCTTAAGGAATGGTTCAATGCAAATGGTATTATCCTCAATACTGACAAAACTACTATAATGCATTACCAATCTCGGAGAAACACTAAAGAAGCCAGTGTAAAAGAAAATGTATTTCTTGGCTACACAATAGATAGCACCATTAATCATTCAGCCCACATAGCAAAATTATGCAAAAGATTGGCAAGTGCAAACTACGCGCTGCTGAAGTTAAAACCGCTACTAGACAAAGAAGCAATTTTAGCAATATATTTTGCACATATTCAATCGAGAATAAGGTATGCGATTACTGTCTGGGGCAACGGAATAGACATGGTCAAGGTACTGAGAGCACAAAAGAGAGCACTGAGAATAATGCTAGGCCTAAAAAAGCGAACATCGGTTCGGCAACATTTTAAAAACCTCAAAATAATGACTGCGATATCCCTGTATATCTATAATTGTTTACTAGAAATTTTTGACGAAAAATCTCAATTACCGAAAAATGAAAATAAAAAGCCACGTAAATGCCGGAAGTATGAGGAGTTGCGCAGGCCAATTAACAGATTGACCAAGGTACAAAAACAGGGCATATACAATAAAATTTGTATCTTTAATAAGCTACCACAAAATGTTACCAACCTACATGCAAAAGAATTCAAAAGAAAAATAAAACTTTTCTTCGAAACTAATCCTTTTTACTCATTGAATGAATTTATGACACTGCACCTGACTGAATCTTCATTCTCGCATTGATAATAAATGACATTTAATCGAATTAACAATGTTCACAATCATGACATTCTTTAAAAATATGTTCCACTTTTGTTGAAGTTCAAGGATTTGTATGGATCTCCTCATCAACTCCTTCAAAATTGTTTTATAAATTAATTTGTAAAAATATGTAATGACTTACTTATATTGTTTTCTTATTTTATTAATATCATGCAAATTCATTCTACATTTCATATTAAATTTATTTTTATGTATATTAGATTATAAGTATGCCATTTAAAATGTAATATGACTTGCCCAGTATAACAAACTGTTATAAGGCCAATAAATTATTCTTATTCTTATTCTTATTCTTATTCTAATTCAAATAATTAATTATAATAAAATCATTTCCAAACCATGTTATTCAGATCAGATTCACATTGTTTTTTTTTTTACTCTGACTGAGTTTACATGGTTTAAACCTGTAACTATCGGTGAACCCCAATTTTCCTCTGCCGCTACAAACATGACTACATCTGGGCTGTAAAGAATTCAAAATGGAGGTAGGCAAATGTTGATTTTCTATAGAGTCAATTTCAAACTGCCATCTTTAGCGTTTTGTTAACGCTTCAAATGCCATTAAAATATTTAGTGCAACGTGTTTTGAGCTAATACTCGTAAGTAAATACTTGTTAGAATGTTCGCAAATTGTGCCCATGTGTTTACTTACTTATATAGGCAGGCACGTATAACATACATAGATACTTTACCTACCCATTAAATGACAAGTTGATATTCACAAGTTTCAATATTGATATTTCGGTTATTTGATTTGATCGTCTGTTGATCAGCTCGGTCACGGTCTAATTCAAATAGCATTGACAAGTAGGTAGGTACCTAAGTCCTACTGATTTGTGACTGGCTTTAAACTTTAAATAACGTTTGTTGCCCTTGGTCTTACCAGCCATCCGGACCCAAGGCACAACTACTAAGCTCAACTGAGATGTACTACTAGTAGGACCACGGGCAAGTTTTTCCCGTGGTCCTACCAAGCACTCTAGTAGGACTACGGGAAACAATTTCGTGCCTGTGGTCCTAACCACCATAATATTGTTTCTCAAATATTAAAAAAGGAGCTACATATAATTATGTATATTTCTTTCGGGTTCGGATTAGTTAAGGTTTACTAAATGGTACGACAGAATCATCATCATCATCCGCAGCCTTCTCTATCCTACTGCTGGGTATAGGCCTCTCTCTTAAGGTGCCATTTGTCTCGGTCCTGTGCTAATCGTGTCCAAGTTGGACCCGCCATTTTCATGATAACGTCGAGCCATCTTGTAGCCGAATATAGAAAGAATATAGAAAACGACAGAATATAGAATTGTTTAATAACCTAGCTCTACAACTAGTTTTCGTCCAACAATAACACATATAACATTTATATTGTATTCTTTCTACTCAAGGCAATTTTACCAAAAATATTTCTTTTAATTTTTATTAGGTATATCTCTCGCTGGCTTAGCCAAGGAGAGGGTTTATGAGGCTCACTCGACACTATTTCGTATTTCCTTTTCAATTTTAATGTCATTCTTATGTATAAGAAAAAGAAATGATCAAAAGCTGCATGCCTTTAAAAATAAAGAAAGATGTCGCTAAGAGCGCAACTAACACTGTATAGATAATCTTGCTCTACCGACCGAGAGAATCGAGTCGATAAATTAGTGCAAATTATGAGATCGTGTGAACATGGTGAAAAAAAAATACCGTAACTGTGACGGCGGCACCGTCGGCACCGTTAATCTCGAATTTGACGTATAGGTGTCTAATTGCCGATTGTAGATATGTATTATACCTACGCATCACCAATTAAAGATCAAGAATGTCAGGTCATAAACGCGTTCAGCGTCCACGGAAGACATACGGCACGAGTTGACGGGACTAAGTAGTGGGTAAGTATTTACGCCAAGGTGTTAATTTCAGGAGGTTAGAGTAGCGTGAATTTTATTTATATGAAAAGTTAATTCGTGGGCTTGGTGGCTGGTGTTTAAACTCCGGAGTTAGCACGGAGCTCCGAACAAATAAGCGGGGCGCTGCGACGCGTCGTCGGTTAGACGCGCGATCATGCGCGACCGTCGTACTTTGGTACTTGTGTACTTATCTTCTCAAGTAACTTCCAAAATGAAGGGGCTACTGATTTGGCTCTACCTATTTTTTGTTTAAAACTTGACGGACAAAGGGGGGTCTTGGGTATAAGTTGGACGTGTGTGTTGGTATGTGTCATTATATCTATACCTCGACTGTAAATAGATGAAGTCTGATTTGAAAGCTTTTTTATTTTGGAAGCCGACGTAAGATCTCGTAAAGTTGATAGTTCATAATTCATATATCTTTATTAAAACTATAGTCGGGTGTTTTCAATTTTATTATTTCGTACCTGGAAGTTTTGCGATGACTTTGCTAATGGTCAATCGGAAAACATAGATTTATATTTATATTCTATTTAAAAATAACTAGCTGTAAGTTGCCCGTCTCGGTTTCACCCGAATACGAATACAATATATGTAGCTATAAACCTTCTGGCAGTATTATTCTACAAGATAGTGAAAACCTCATTGCAAACTGTTGTATGGGTAGATTAGAGCAGTGTTTTTCAATCTTTTTGTTTACGCGACCCCTTTACAGGATGAAAAATTCTCACGACCCCCTTAACACATAAGTATACAGACACAATTTTATTAATTTAATTGAGTATATTTACGATTTTCTCTATTTTGATACCTATCTACAAGTGGAAAGAAGTAGTCTACTAAGTCAATGGAATTGACAGTTCTCACTATAAATCTGAAGAAAAAACTTATAGATGCAGCTTCTGACGGCGCGCGGCGTGCTGAAAATGGCATATCATTCGCAAAGTATTGACGTGTTTTGGATAAAAAGAAAACAAGAATATCCAGAGCTAGCAAGGGAAGCTCTAAAATCATTAGTGCCATTTGCCACCTCATACTAACATTCTCCTCAATGGTGGACATTAAAATTAAAAAGAGAAACAGACAACTACCTTCTAGAAAATGATTTAATCATAAATGTTTCTAAAGTAGCACCACGCTTGGAGAATTTTTTGAAAAATAAACAAGCATATCCAGAGCTAGCAAGGGAAGCTCTAAAATCATTAGTGCCATTTGCCACCTCATACTAACATTCTCCTCAATGGTGGACATTAAAACTAAAAAGAGAAACAGACAACTACCTTCTAGAAAATGATTTGGTCATAAACGTTTCTAAAATAGCACCACGCATTTTTTTGAAAAATAAACAAGCACATTATTATCCTTCTCACTGATATTGTAATTTTACTGTAGTGTAGAACCTTGTCATTTCTCTTTTGCCGTCGATCACCCGAATAAGGCTTCGCGACCCCCTTAGGAAGGTTTCGCGACCCACAGATTGAAAAACACTGGTTTAGAGAATCTAAGCGGATACACAGACACACAAAAGGCGACTTTGCTGTATAATAATTATGTAACGTTATACGGGGTTATTTCTAATCAATTAGGGCTTTCAGGGGCTTATTATGTACATCAAAACTAACAACTTTTGTTCAACGACTTATGTCAAATCTCAAAAAAAAAGTTGTTGTTCCATAGAAAAATATCGTTCAACCTCGACAAAATGTATGGAACAGCTGATTTTTTTTTATAGATTTGACATAAGTCGTTGAACAAAAGTTGTTAGTTTTGATGTACATAATAAGCTCCTAAGAGGATGCTAATTGATTAGAAATAACCCTGTATACCTGCTCACGAAATGGTTCATCATTCTCTTCTCTTCTTCGAAGTTATAAGTTTGATATACATACGAGTATGTTTTGTGTTATCATAGCTCCCAAAGGAATAAATGAATTTTCATTTGGCTTTTTTGTGATGTACCTAGTGATGTTATAGTTCTTAGTTATATTTCCCTGATCCTTGTGGTCGGAGGTTTTGAAGATTATTTTACTCTTGTCTGTAAAGTATGTATACCTAAGTGCTTTCGGCTGCGTACGCAACCAATGTTCGCAACTGGTTGCTTATGAGGAGTTTTTCACATTTTTTGGCAACTAGTTGCAATGTTAGAGTATTTTTTTCTGTATAGGTACGCAACCAACGACTTTTTTACGTATACATACGCATATTCCTAAGTTACCGTTTCAATTTTAACTCGGCTACTGCTGGCTCTATAATAAAAGATAATTCGTTGTTAAATCTTGTCCACTTCGTATCTCTGTGCAAACAAAACGGATAAAAACAATTTCGGTTCAGTAGTTTCTGAGAAGGGACCGTGAGTTTAACCACACAGGCAGAGAAACTTTTCGAAAAAGCTTAAAATTCTTCATCCATTTTTCGTTCTATTTTCAGAGAGACCGTGCGTTCTATACTTTGAACAATGAATTGTTATTTATTGTTATATAGGTAGTTATTTATTAAACAATTGTTGTTGCAAGAAAATTTGCCTAATTAATATATTGCTCATAATGGTTTCCTCGTGATAGTTTCAGTTTAGAAATTAATCCGTTTAACCGAGATATCGGTAATTTCTATTGCAATCGAGTTCTTCAGTTCAGTTCCACGAGCTTACCCATGATCTAGGTACAGACAGCTTTCCGCAGCAAAACAATCTAATTGGCATTGAAAGAAATGAATCATTTTCCCAGAAAACAAACAACTTCTATGAAATCATGCCTCCAAAACGAGCGTGCCCAATGAGCCAGTCATTACAGGTGAACATTGATATCTCTTTGTCTAAATAACCCAGATCCAGAAACGCTTCACATTGGAAGAGCAGACGATCGGTCATAACGGTCGGTGAGAGATGTTTAAAAATGAAACATTTCTGTGGGGAGCATTGAGCTCGTTCGTTGTTTGAGGTTTCCTTTATCAATTAGCACTTGGTCGGCGGAGCGCAGCGCCGTAACTGGGTGAGACGGAGGAATGCTGACTAGGTGTCTACAGAGGTTCCTTCTTGCGGGAGGTATCGGACAAATAAGTAGAGAGAAACGGCGCTTCTTCGACTTTATCACAACGTGTTGTGGCTCGAAATGAATCGCTAGTTTCGCTTTAACCATGGTGGCACATGACGTGCAACTTCGATCCAAGAAAACTTTTTCTTTTTCTGTTAATAATGTAAGAGGATGGTAAAAGATTTATGAAAAATTGAAATTATTAGTAGGTATATCCATTTAGGGTTTCAGTCATCATCATCTGCCTTCCCTTATTCCACTTAAGTGGGTTCGGTACCGTATGTACATATTTTCCATTTAGAGTTTCAGTCATCATCATCTGCCTACCCTTATTCCACTTAAGTGGGTTCGGTACCGTATGTACACATTTTCCATTGATCTCTATCACTGGTCGTAATATCTTAGTTTACACTCAGTTTTAGACAATATTTTTCAGTATTCAACTAATTTCATTTGATAGATCTGCCCTGGGCTGAAGTCAGGTTCCTTGTAACAATACCCACTAAATTATTTTTGCCGCGACGTTTATAAAAGTCCAAACTACTTTCTTCTCTTTTTTGTTCACGGGTGCAACGCAAGAAAGATCTAAGTATACAATTTATTTGTGTTTTCTACTTACATGACACAAACAAAGTATCAACTCTACCTACCTAGAAATGTATTCAGTAGTGGTAGAGCGTAATAGAAATTGGCCCTTTCTAGTCACATAAAACCCAATTTGAGTTAACGTCTATGGAAATACAGGTGTTACTCGAGCAGTCGCTTCAAAGCTGCGCAGGATTGTCCCATCCGAGTCCGAAGTCCGCCACCAATCGGTTTATTTGTCAAAACTCGGTAGGCGTGGTCTCGGCCCAATGCCTGACGACGGGCCTTCATCGATATTCAAATCAAACTGGCTCTTTGATGTATGCAATAAGACGCAATATCGTTTGTAAACAAATCGAAAAAGCCTCCAATTGAATGAGATGTAATGTACTCTATTTTATAGGCCTTAAAGTCGAGAGTGTAGATACCTGAGTAGAAGGCAGTGGGTATGTTATTATGTGTACATGCTAATGAAGAGTAGTGTGGTCGAGTTCGCGGTAGTTGCTCATGCGGTTGGCACGCCACTACTGATTTGTGACAACTGAGGAACTAATTCTAATCACTTTTAGCGCTAATTGCTTATTTATTTTTTGGACACTGAATTGTTTCATCTGTTAAAAATTATTCCATAGTGATCAATGATTCGGACTCAAGTGCGAGTGCAGTGAAGAACAGTGCAGTTTTAGGAGTTAATTTGTAGATGTGATTTGTTAAAAATATCAAAATTGTGGACAAAATAGCGGGAGACGACAGGTAAGGTTTCTTCTATTTTTATAAGTAGGTATAAATGATATGTTGTTTCGTAACATAGTGCCACAAAAGATAATAAATATTTTAAAATGTTAGCACTGTGATTGATATGCGCAAACGCACATTTGACGTCACGGAAAATTTCAAAATTAGTCGTTTTAAGTACATACGTTTTTAAAATTTTGGTTAGGTAATATGTAGAAAACGTAATGCTTCGGGAGAATAATATAATTATACCTAATCTATGAAACAACCCGTTAGTGTTTGCATAGGGCGATCGGCGCGACGCACGACGTTTCTATTTTAGGGAGAAGTTTTATCAATACAAAACAATAATTAGGTACAAATAATACCTACAATAGATATTGTGAGTTACTTGAGAAAGTTTTCAAGTTTTAGGGTGGCTTCTTTAGATAAACTAATAAGAGAACCGTAATACATACTACAAATTAATTATTATTCAGTGGATGGCAATTCACCCGCAATGATATCTTGAAATGAGACATATATACCTAGCGTGTGTAGTACCTCATTTAAAGTTTCAACACAATAGCCTAATTTAGATACTTTTTACATGCCATAGTTTGTCTACAACGCTTTTCTTTTTATAGGTACTTACTGCTCTTGTTATATTTTAACATTGTAAAACGGCCTCTCTTTGTTGGTTTAGGCTCCATTGACACCTAATAAAAGACCAGGACTAGCCTGCCAATTCGTTTGAATAAAAATGATAAGATAAATATCTACATATTGCATAATATCTAGCACATGCTCCAGCACTGAGATACCTAGCTGCAGAGCATACCTACCTATCTTTAACTAAATAAAACGAAAGTCGCTTGGATAGATATAGTTAAATGCCTGATTGGCTTTCTTATCAGTTGTCACCAAATCCTTCAGGAGCGCGCAGCAAAGTTGCCCCAGATTGACCTCTCCAGTCTCCCACATCACTGCGTATGCTGTTATACCGAGATCTCAGGTCCGCTGGACCTTTATTATTTTCTCACTAATAAAATATTTCGGATTATGTGAGTAACGTTCTGGGTATTTTTACTGTACCTACTAGGTATGTGCTGAATAGCTGTTTGTGCCGACGGCAAATTTACAGACATCAAGTTGATCAAGTGCAATAGGTGATTTTGATATGTACAAAAGTAGGATAAGTATTGCTTATGGATTTCCAATAAGACCGGTTGGAAGCGGCCTGCATCCAGCGCGTTCCTGCGATCTTTATTATATCGTCATTCTTTATTATGTATTTAGTTTATTATTATAATTTAGGTAAGTTAACATATATTTACCCAGCGACCTATGCTGACATGGTTTATCAGTCCTTTATAAGATTAGCTCGGTCCTGCCGCCTTAGCAAGGGTCTTCATTTTATTAGGAATACGCTTTGACCATAGTTTAGCCTATCACGCTGGCCAAATCCCATGGTTTCTGAATTAGGAACTAGAGAGTTAACTTCCCGCCGACATAACTTGGCGAATTAGCAAGTTGAAGCGGAAGTTTGCAGGGCAACTTGCGCACAGAACTCGTGGCTGACGGGGCCCAATGGTTATGGAAAATGTCTAAACATCTGCAAAAGCACATGGAGTTAATATTTGCTGTTACTCTTGGTTTTATTTGGCGTAAACATTAATTACTGGGAAAATGGGGCTAAAAACCCCTGATAATTGTCACTGCAATATTTGTAGTAGGTACCTACTTACCAAGCCCTCAAGTAAGTAGTAGGTACTACGGGAAGATTTTTTTTGCGCGTTGTGCTACAAGAAGTAGGTATATATATCTGATATACAACAAACGGGATTGGCGCCCTGATCTTTATCTACACTGATACTTAACTGGAAGCTGCTTAATCTAGTCTTCGTTGAAGACAAGAGCCGCGATACTGATCACGATGAGTTTACACCAGTGACTGTATTATTCTCTGTACGCAATGATACCTTTATATTAGGTATCTTAAAATTTGGGGGCGCAGTGACCTATTCTGCAGAAAAGTGTAAAAGACTGCTAACAGTTATTGAGTAACATTGAAAACGTTTCTTGTTGTTTTTGACTTTAACTTGTTTTAGTTTTTAGGGTTCCGTACTCAAAAGGACCTTATTACTAAGACTCCGTTGACTGTTTGTCTGTCACCAGGCTGTATCTCATGAACGTTGAAATTTTCACAGATATCGTATTCTGTTGCCGCCATAACAACAAGTACTACCTACTAAAAACATAAAAAATAAATTTTTAAGGGGGGCTCCCATACAACAAACCTGATTTTTTACCGTGTTTCACTCGATATTAATAACGGCAAAAGGAATAAGTATGCTTGAAATATTCACAGAATACCTATTTAGTGGTATAATTGTATATTCCCTTCAAAGAGACATAATTAATTTAAATTTAAATATATTACGGGGGCATCCATACAGTACGGAACCCTTCTTGCACGAGTCCGACTCGCACTTGGCTGATTATTTATTATTTGTCGGGGATTCCACCACCACCATAGCTACACATACCTACAACGCACTTTGACGAGGACTGCAAGTGCAAGCACTCTAAGGCTGTTTTCCCCGATCTAAATAGAAACAACAAACGACCCATTGAAGTTGCAGCGGCAAGACCTTCGACTTATGGTAGGACTCAAAACTGGTCACGCGCATATGAAAACTGATTAATTTTTCCCGCCATTTCGAAACATTTTTCATAACTCGTTTTCACTGTTGAAAATATTTTTTTGTATCATTTTATTCACAAGTTGAAAAACGTCGTACCTATGCTACACGTGTGTATTGATGATTACCGTCCTCGGCTCTTATAAGACCTTAATGGCGCCTCAGCGGTAATCACCAACATTACACACTTGTATAATAATGTACTATTATTGACATAGGCTTATTAATGAAGCCCTGTATTTTTTTTTCATTTCGTATAGGTTTGCGTTTGACTACATACTATTCAATTTCAATTTATTTATTTACAGTAAAATATTGCTCTACAGATTACAAGAAATCCAATACGCTACATTTTATACAAATTTATGTTATAAATACTATATTACATGATAGGTACATAATGCCTGATGGTAAACAGATATATATGCGATCTAGCGTGTAGCACGCTTACCTAGAAGATACCTATTTACTCGGGATTTGAAGACATCCACGTTATACTTTTTTGTTAGTTTGTTATTTGGGCACGGAACTCTTATAAATGACGTATGCAGGTGCTCAGGCCCTCAGGGTTTGAAGATTGAGTTGCTCTCGCTCGCTCGCTCTCGTTACTTCAGAGCAGGAGCGAGCATTGCAAACGGCATAGCATAGTAGGCAAGCAATATGGTAGTTGACTAGTATTGAATTCATTAAAAGTATTAAGATCACTGAATTCTGCAATCAATTATAATTCGTAAACTGAATAAATAACTAAAATTGGCTAATTCAGTTCAGAGATATAAGCTTGTAAAGTTTTTGGTAGGGATTAAGAGCGGATGCTTTGTCTCTTTCCCACAAAGCATAAGATTGTATATGCGAGTGTATGACACTAACGGGCCGTGACTTTAAATTCGGCCATAGTGCGCTCTCTATCTAGCAAGAAAATAAAATGCTTGCCACTTCTTTATTTCTAAGTTGATTTTATTTTTGTTTTCGTTTATCGGCTCCGTTTATGGTTAGCTGTTACAAAAGGACATCAAAAAAAAAATTGTCAACTAGCCTAGGCTACAGTAAAAGTCATTACTATTGTTTCATTTTTTTAGAAAATAGTAAATAATAATAGATGTATTACCTATATTAGTCAAATCAGAAACACATAACATAAATTTCATATTTTCAAGACTGTCGCTCTCCGTCTGTCTGTCCGTATGTCACCAGGCTGTATCTCAGGAACCGCTTTTAGCTATCAGCTAAAACGTTAAAAAAAATTCAGATGACGTATTTCTGTTGCCGCTATAATAACAAACGCTAAAAACAGAAACAAAAATTAAGGAGGGTTCCCATACAAGAAACGTGATTTTTTTGCTCGATATAAATAACGGCGATAGGTAGATTCTTAAAATATTTACAGAATATTAAGTTGTATATTCACTTCAAAAATAAATAATTAAATTAAAATTAAAATATTAAGGAGGGCTTCCATACGGTCTACGTGCGCGAGTCCGGCTCGTACTTGGCCTATTATTAAAAGTTTGAAATAATAGTAAGGACTTCCCGGGACAACCATTGATAAATAATCCATTTATACATAATGACTGGCCGTTTATAAAATTTGAGCACAATTGGATATTTTTAATTCGAATTCAATTTCAGTAATCCACTGAACTATTCGTAGAAAATTGTATTCCGCTAATTTTAACGGTTATTACTTTGTACTATATCGCGAGGGGACCAACATTTTGCGGGATGATTAAAGCTTATTACGTTAAATCATGTTGTTGCCCAGTTTTATACCAATTTCAAATATTAATTTTATTTTAATTAATATTATTTTCCTTAATAACATGCACAGATTTCCCATAGTAACAGACTAATATCATTAAAGTAAGGAAGTCATTGAAATCTGCATACTCTATCTGTCAATGTTTTTATGTGATATTTTTTTACTATTTCCTGAAAGAACCGTGCATATTTTTAGGAATGATAAAAAGCGACATGCTAATCTTTGTTGTTGCCTACTTTCATACCTAAATCTATTCATTACCTACTCTATGTAATTTACCGAATCCATTTCAAAGTATTATTTTTTGTCTGAAGAAATCATGCATGGTCTCCGGGACGTCAGAAGTCTGTGTCCGAATTAATACTGTAGAATATTTTCAATCAAGATTTCATTAAATTCTGTTCATTCTATTCATATTTTATTCTGGAAATTTAAATTCCCGAAGGAATCGTTTAATTGTTTAGCCAAAACGTTATATATAATTAATTAATTTGCCTATCCCAAAAGAACCGTATAGTCCACAATCGATGCAACTCGGCCGAAACGTCGGGATGATGAGGTATTTATTTATCTCGTAATTTTAGTGCGCGATTAGTCCCGTAGTATATAATAATAATAAATGATTGAAATTGAAATTGCACGCACGAGAAAACATGACTCATTGTCACGTTCCGCTGGAGCCGAGCGTGTAAGCGAGACCAGCGTTCGGTTTGTGAAGCATATGAGGTCACGTAAAATCATCGCCTGTAAACCGACTTTACAGACTGACAACCAATTTATTACAAAAATGTCTTGGTGCGACAATTAATAATATAGGTGTATGTCTCTACCTATATTATAATTATTCACAAGATGCCAATTATAAAGTCTCGCATGTTGAGGCAGGTCGTAAAGATGTGAACTATGTGTGCGGAGCAGATGGTGGCTTGGGCAGGAGCGCACGCGCTCGGGTGCCGGCGGCGGCGGGCGGGCTTCGCCAGCGGCACAAAGGCGCTGCTGCCTCCAAGGCTCCGTCGCCTCGAAGGCCTATCGGCGCGTCCGGCTCGCCACAAAGCCCTACAATAAACTTTTACAGCACACATAAAACCCTGACTTTTTAACCCGAGTTATTTGAATTAATATCAATTCGGAGTTTCTCAATGGGCTTTACTCGTCCGACTTTAAAGCTTTACGACGACCACAGAATTGAGGAATAAAATTTAATTGAAATGTAGGCCCAAAAAAGTTTGATTGCGGTTATCAGCTTCCGAATTTGAATATTTACACTGAATGTGTATTAAATAAAATAAAAACAACCCTGACTCTACGGCCGGCGGATGGGGAGCCTAATTTTGTATCACCTTCGTACTAGATATTATATTACTCGGCAATTACAGCTGGCTTCCAACTCTATTCCAATTAATGCGTAAGTCAGTACGGGGTCTATTAAACTAACTAATTAGTATTAAATACTACTCGAAGAAGCGGTAACATTCAGCTGTTGTTGTATCACTATTCCTACCATTTTATTGATACGAAAATTAGTTACGCCTTTAATACGCCAAAAAGCGAGTTGTTTAAAACTATTAAGTCCAATTTAACGCATCGGTATTTAAATTTTATTACGTTTACATAAGGAGGTATAGGTATCTACCGGTTACATCTTTATAATTGAATATTTTCAATTAAGGTAAACTGTATGCTAGTTGCTAGCTTACCAATAAAATTTATACTTTGTTATTTGCTTCAGACTCGCGCCGACAGAATTTTGAAGACTAAAAGCTTACAAATACGCTGGAAAATACCAAGGTTATACGATAACATTTAGGTAGGTACGTAGGTAGCCTTTTAATCAAGAAGACAATCAAACATTGTGTCAACAGTTGGCCAATAGTAGAAGAATATATTTTATTTTAAGGTCGCATATTGATCGTGTGTTGCGGTTATTTGATTTAAGACTATTGTTTGATTAACATATCAAGGCTGGTGGTTGTATACATGCCAAGTGATAATGAAAATTCAAGTTTGAAATGGCGATGACGCAAGACCATTAAAAATACTCACTTGAGTTTTCGGCATCGTTCCATTTGCGCATCGTTCTCGGCCTTCATTACGCAGCCATTCCGCAAACTTTGGAATTGGAAAAGAAAACACGGGCCGTATTGTTTCAATGGTTTCAATATCGGTTTGGTCGGTCTTGCATTTGATAATTAGCACCTCTCGGCTCGCATCGTGCGCGCCGCGCCGGGACAATTGCTCGATACCACGTAGGTACATAATGCTTACATTTATCGAAGAGAGTGCGCCATAAACGTCCAATCACCGCGCGGTTCCATTCGGAGAGCTCACAGAGCCACTCGTCGTTATCTTTGATATTTTATAGGGATCTGTAAAACGCCGGCACTGCAAAGCGATTAAGCGACATTCCTCGTCGCTGGACGCATCACTCGGAGCTGTCCGGAGTTACCGCCACGCGGCGGCTGATAAAGGACGTTATGGCACGTAATTAAAACGCGATAAACACGCACATAGTCTGGCACGCTTTGGACCCCGCGAGCGACCCTTGGCGGCGCGGACTCAGCCCGAAACCGGGGCCGATACTCGCACATCATATTTAACCTCGCCATTAAAAAGAAAATGTTCGCAATTCATCTATACGACTTAAGTTTAATATTTATACCTCATGGAGTCGTAAAACGATGAATAATGACGCTGCGGACGAGTGGGCTAGCGCTGTAATTACCTCGTCTTTATACATACACGTTGCTTTCTTGCTGTTAATACTTTAAATGTTGGAATACGATAGGAACCTTCATAGTCGTTGTGCGCCGAAGACGTAAAACCAAATTACGAGTAAGGTATTGCACTCAGGTTTCCAAAGTAAAATAAAATAACAGTATTCAATAAAGGCCGGCATTCCGCCTGTGTTTATAGCTACGAACCCGTCATTGCCGCTCGTTCCAATTTAAGGACAACTTTTGCAAATTAGCTTAATGATTTTGCTTTATGTTTGCGTCACTAATAAGTCAAAGTCTAATTAACTGTAGTTTTTGTACTAGTCGCTCGGAAAGAGAACTCGCGATGGTAACCCTATGACCGCGATATTATGGTAATTTTACTACCCTAGGACGAAATTTGATGATGATTAGATTAGATAAGTTTTCTTTGAGATTCGTCTAAAAATACATAAAGACGCGTCACGCCTCCTTTTTATCTAGTACCTAGACTCTGAAACCTTACTTCGCTCAGTCGATAAGACTTTCCTTTACCTAACTAGGAACTAGGACTCCAACTCTGTAACTAGGAACTTGTAATAGATACTTGCTATCTTGTTCTTTTGTATTCATTTTCTATCAGTCATCAAATTATTCATATTATATACCTACTCAGCAATTTATAATTTTATACATAGTGAAAGATACAGTCATTACACGATTTACACGTGTTTCACATTAACATGCATTCGGGGCGAAAATCAGGAGCGCACGCGTTGAAGTCTTTTATAGGGATGCTGTTACTATCAGATAATACTTGATTTAAATGTAGTACTGAAGGTTTATATTTTACTGAATCTTGAGTTTTTAAATGCCAAAGACAAATAAGTACCTAGGTATCTCCTAAGTATGTGTTTTGCATATTCGACCGTATCTTCATTTAGCATCTAACAAGACGGCGCATTAAAAAAAACCGGACAAGTGGGAGTCAGGCTCGCGCATCAAGGGTTCCGTACAAACACATTGTTAAAATAATTAAAAACTTGTTTTAGCATGTACTAATGAAGTTCTCTTATATGACATGACACCTTACATGATACGATTTACTCACTTTGAATTATGAACCCATATTTTGTGAATTTTGAGGCCCTATTTTTTGTGATGTAAATAAAAATGTACAGTTTTTAGATTTATTCCTATATGTGTACTTTAAGACAATGTTTCTCGCCAAATTTCATAGTTCTATGTCAACGGGAAGTACCCTGTAGGTTTTGATTTTTGTGAGTGTCGAAATATGCGGTTTTTTACGACATAAACGACTCTAACTTTTTTATACGATAACTGAGAAGTTCTTCTTTTACACAACTGCAAGAAACTATAGATATACGTATACAATTTAAATTTCAACTCGATATTTTTACGCGTCCCCGAGATAATGAGTCTTGACATACACACATACGGACAGACGGACAACAAAGTGATCCTATAAGGGTTCCGTTTTTTCCGTTTGAGGTACGGAACCCTAAAAATAGTAAAAATAGTCTCGAATTAAAGTTTCTTTCACATAGACAAATTTAATTACACTAACTTAGTAAATATTATATTTTTATTTATTTATCTTTTGTCTTAATACTTAAGGATTTTTGTAATATTTGAGCTTGTCATGAAATTTGCCATGAAAACATCACTTAGTTATCATGTTTACCGGGTTACTTTTAACTTACGCATAACGTTTTAAGGGTGAATTCAGCATATCAAGATAAACTACTTGCAGTATGGGACCAACCCCAAAATCACGACCTTGGGGTCGTGATTTTGGGGTTGGTCTTAACTTTAACCTTAACTTTTTTAAATATCACATTTTTTTATAGTTAAAAAAAAAATAGCAATTTGTTAACAAAACAATGATGGAAGTTATAGGCAGCTTAAGTCCATGAAAATTATTAGGTATTTGAATATAAATAAGTATAGCAGCTTGCATAACAGCTTCTTCAACATAATATTTTATTCATGAAAATCATACGCAGTGTCGTCGCACATTTAACAAATCGAAGTCACGACATGTGTGATATTTTCATTAAGATTAAAAGAAAAATACCCGAGTTTCAGCATTCATTCTTTAAGTACAAAAATAAAGATTTTATAACTTGCAGCAAAAATGTTCAGAACATTATAGATTCATTATCTATCGTATTTGTTAATGCTTCAAAATAAAGTGAAATTAGAAATATGAAACATTTTCAGAAAAAAAAATCCGACTTAACCGACTGCATGAATAAAAGAAATTGTTACTCTGTCAGTCTTGAAATATAAATGTGCAAGCTATGTAGTAAGATACTCACCGTCTTACCACCACAGTTTTACGCACGCTTTAGACAAAGTTTGACAATACAAATTGCACGGTTAAACAGTGTTTAAATCTTTTGTAGTAAGACGGTCAGTGACTACAATGGCTCAGAAATGAGTAGGTAGATCTGGTAAATGAACTAATATTACGACTCGATCTCGTAAAATGACTCCGAGCGTAGCATTCTCCATAGCGTGTTGGATAAAGCTCCATAGCTCCATACATACTCGTAGCTACTAATAAAGCCTATGGACCTATGCTTACCGATAAGGTATACTACTCATATGATTTAAAATGAAAGACCGTGCACCCAGTGATATTTTAATAATAAGATAGGTCTATAAGAGATATAGGTATGTACCTATTAAAGTACAGGTCCTACTGTTGTGAAGATGAAAATGACTCATCGGTACAAAAGATATAAAATCGAACAAGTGAGTTTAGAAACGTTTTCCTGTTCTTGATGGTTAAGAATTTACCTATCGTTACAAAAACCGTAGGATTGACAAATTGAGTATACGGGAGGCGAGCCGGGACGTTGAACCGACGTAGCTGGCGATAATAGGCTCTATAAACATCGTCGAGAGTCGTGGCCGAGCCAAACTCACAATATAATATCCGGCTTATTTGCCATCGCCGACGGATTCGTGATGGCCCACGTTTGTACAGCGTTTGTACTCGCTCGTAGGCTAGCTACCTTCAATAAAGCAGTGAGTCAATGTAAAGATTCAGTGATATGAGTATTTTGTATCTATTGAGATAAGAAAGAAGTTTTTCAAATTTTTAAAATTAAACTGAAAAAAAGAGTATTTACTTTTTAGAGTAGTAAAATATACTAGTAGTTCTCCGAACAGTAGACCTCGCATGTGTTTAACTGAATCCTCATAAGACCATACCTCGACTCGCTCTGGACCAATTTGATGGCGATCTTGACATCTTACCAAAATCGGCTGTTAAATAGCGCTACGTCGATTTTTTCTCTTTTATGAAGAAAATATCCCCCAATCAAAATCGCCGTAACAAAAGAAAAAAAATAACAAAAATGCATAATTATATAGAACCCAAGTTTCGTCAAGACCCATTGAAAAATGCGGCCAGTAAACGAGAACTAGCATCCAAACTAACAAACATCCGGACAGATGAAAGAAAATATTGCTAGTCTCAGCATAGACGCTTCGCTTGCTCGGTGAATTAAGGAAAGTTTTTGCTTCCAGGATGGCCGCATCGCACATCCTGAGTGCGGTGGAGCCGACTGTCGGAGGCAACTCTACTCGAAACGGGCGCGAGCGCGAAGTCAACGTCGCGCTTGACGACAGGGAACTGTGGGTGCGCTTCCAGACCCTCACCAACGAAATGATTGTTACTAAGAATGGAAGGTAAGAATTCTTAAGGTAAGGTCCCCACTAACTTTACTTCCGAATGGATTTCGTGCGCTTAATGTTGCTGATTTAGCGAAGTCATCAAGTTTTGATGTCCGCATCGCACATCCTGATTGCGGTAGAATCGACTGTCGGGGGCAACTCTGAATAGGCACGAGCGCGAAGTTAACGTCGTGCTCAATGACAGGGAATAGTGGGTACCTACGCTTCCAGACCCTCGCCAACGAAATTATTGTTACTTAAGAATGGAAGGATTCGGACTGACGACGATGCTTTGAATGAAATGCGTCCGTTCAATGTTGCTAATTTAGCGAAATCATCAAGTTTTGAAGTCCGCGTACATCCTGAGTGCGGTAAACCCAACTGTTGGGGACAACTCTACTAATTTGGTTAATTTTAGATAGGTACATGTACTTTTTTTTTACTAAATCTGTAATAAATATTTCTTACACAGATCAGGGAACAAGGTTGTTCCCTGATCTGTGATTTCTTACATGATTCCAATAATATACCCTATATAATTGAAGTCTAGGCTAGTAACTATGAAATAAATATTAAGTTGAGCTAATAATAGAACAATAAAATACATAAATCCTCTTAGAACTTCGGATTTCTATGCTCTGTATTTTGGATTTAGACATAAAAAGTAAAGAGTACAATGATACAACAATTTTATACATGGCCAACATAATATCTCCAATCGGAACTATCTCATAAAAATGCTATAGTTCATTGATTCAAACTATATTCTCATGTCAACGTCGTTATTCAGTGAAATCAGACGAATTTTATGTAAATTGTACCTAGGTAGGTACTTATCAAAAATCTTTTATTTTGTTACAAAGATTTGTAAATTTTTTTTTTTCAAATAATGTTTTATGTACTAATTTATACGCGAATACAAAGTCTACACCAACAATATAATGTAGTAAATACAAACAAATAAAACGTACTACGAAGCGAACGAGCGAAGTTAACTACTCAGGCACTTTGGGGTTAATAGTTGATGAGCCTTTTGTTGTAATGAACCTAAAAAATATCTATGAGCAAACTGTGGGCATTAAACGGAACAATACATCTTACAATATTGTTTTACGGCTTCGTATAGATAGGTGTCCTCGTAAGAGAACCCATAAATGGGCTTATTAAATCACGCTAATCCTCTTGCCATTTATAAAGCCTTAGCTTACATAGTATTTTAATAGGACAGCCTACGGGTCAGTAAAACATGAGCACAGTCTGAACAACTCACTCATTAGCAGTATAATGTATACCTAGTTAGTGTTCAAGTTGAGATTGCTTCTCTATGACCTTAATATATTATATCATCTTATGATGGCGTAGCCGTGTAGAGCTATTTTTGCGTATGAGGTAGAAGTATTTATCAAAATGAAAAATCTTTGAGGGAAAATTACAGAAAAGAGCAGTGAAATTTTCTATTTAACTTACCTACGATTGCGAATTTATTTCTTAATTACATGATTTTATTTCTTACTTGAAAAGTAGGAACAAGTCATAAACATTTTTGACCGACGAACCACCGGAGGTATACAATTTGACGCGTATATATATTTTTTATGTATAACCACCCATCACTTTTTTCATAGTAGTCCGATTTCAATAATTCTTTTATTATTGGAAAGAGTATACTTCGAAATTGGTCTCATTTAAATTTTATCGAAATCGGCCGAGCCATTTTTGATTAATCAGCAATCATGTGAAACATCGTACATATGTGTATATCCGTGCGAAATGTTCGCGAATTCTGTACACGGGTGAAGTCGGTCATGCAATTTTTTGCAAATAATATATTTTGGAATCTGCACATCGTGATTTTGCTGAGTAATTTGCGGTAATTGGAATTCTGAAGTTTGGTTTTTGGTTCACAATTTTTTTCAACGGGTTTTTTTCATGAACTTGTTTCGGAAGCAATGAAGGTCTATTTTAAGAAATCCAACCTGAATAATATATACGTTATGTAAACTTTAATGGATATTAGAGTTGTAAAATTTGTAGCGGATTTACCATCAGGCTGGAGCATAGAGCGGCAGATTTTGGGGGGCGGCAAATTTTTGACCATTTATTTTATTATTGATAGAAATAAAAGATTAATTTGTGTACCTAAATATATTATAATCAAATATAAACAACTCTCCACCTAAGTACATGCGGGACTATCGTAACGCTGAGTAATCAAAAAGTTAAAAGAAAACATGTGTGCATTATAATGATGTGTGTGTATGATATTTTCTATACTTTTGTTAGTTTATTCACTATTTTTTAATACTTTATAGTTTTGCAATGAAGTGTCTAAGTCGGTAAGTAAGTTTGTACCTATAGGTCGGGTAGCTAGCCCTGGTGTCAGTTATTAAGCCGCCTTAAGGCCTCTGACATGACTAAACGGCTAAAACAAACGGGGGCCTACAATTTGTGTCATCCGAGCCACTGTAGCGCTCAGTTGTAAATGCCACCCGTGGTCACCCATCCGAAGACTGGCCGTGAACGTTGCTTAACTTCGATGATCGTTAACGAACACCTAATCAAATGACGCTATGAGTTTTGCACTTAGTTATAACATCATTTTATTTGCACAAAATTGGCTTGCGTATAATCGCTAACTCATCTAGTAGTTAGTAAAACTTTGTCAAATGATTACAAACTTTATTATATCCTTGTCGAATATACAACATAATAATAGTACGCTCTACTATTATAGACAATAATTACTTAGACACAAGACAAGTTAGCTTAGCGTACACTATTGTTGTACAAGTAACAAATGTGTAAGTATATTTTAATTATAATATTAATTTGAATTACTAATTGAAATTGATTGTAAGTTCTGAAAGAATACTCGATTTATAGTATTTATTTATACGGTAAATGCGTAAGTATCAATACATGTCTACTTGAAAAAGAATTAAATAGTTATTTCTATATGTATTTGGTTAAGTTCTATTTTGCACTTTATTCAATCTATACCAATAGTGAGGAAAGATTTGATTGTTTGTTTGCATCGAATAGGCTCCGAAACTACTGAACCGATTTGAAAAAATATTTCACTGTTGAAAAGCTACGCTATCCCCGGTGAACACAGGCTGTTTTAAAAAAAAATAGGGATCCTTACTATTTGTCTTCTTTAGCCAATCGTACCCGGGCGAAGCCGGGACGGGCAGCTAGTAAGTAATATAATTTAGCCAATCTCATAAGCGCAATATCCCATACGCCGCCGCCCAGGTCGATATTTGTTTTATTGGTCGGCGAATGAGCTTTTGAGGGGGCTAAATAACATAAAGCATTTAGTTCTTCGAGCAAATATCTATAGAGTCACAATCGCGCAAAAAAGTGTCCGAACCGAAGCCCTGCCCAAGCTACGTAGTGGGCAGGCTTTTTACTTAGTCGCAAGCCGACTACAACGCCGCGCGATGCCAAAGTGTGATCGGTTACAAGCACTAATCAGGTGACATAACGTCGAGATTCGAGAAAACGGGTCATTGTGAATTATTTTTGACTGCCTCGGTGGCTCAGTGGTTAGTGACCCTAACTTTTGGATCAAAAAGGCGTGGGTTCTATCCCCACCATACAACTGAGCGCTACTGTCGCTTGGGTGATTAAATTGTAGGTCTCGGTTGTTTAAACCGTTTAGCCATGTCAGAGGACTTCAGGCGTCTTAAAAACTCTTACTCGGGCTGTACGAACTAACTACTCTATCCGAAGATGTAACTGTCCACAGTCCTGAATCGAGCTCCGTCGGGACAAGTAATTACTTCCATTTAACACGCGGGGCTGTGATCAGTGTCTGTACACGCCACGCAGTCATCGTGCTAACCTGCCGTCGGCTAGTTTTTAGCTATTAGCGTGGTAGGTCTTACTCATTAACGCAGGGCGGCTAAACGCTGCCCGGTGCATGACGGTACTCTACCCTTGCTCGCGTCCTTGTTTTGTACTCTATAATACTCCATATGTAACAAGGACTTTGCTTTACCTTTGGAGCGTTGGTATTTCATTGAGAACTTTTCATAGGAATATTACGAAGCACTTAATTGCTCGTAAAATGGATAAGTTGCCGTCCCTATTTGTATTCCAAAATTAAGATTCAGTGAAAGTCTATGTTCGCTTTTCGTACTTCTAGGAGTTCTAGGATACAATTATTTGTAATTTATGTACATATATGATATGATTAATAAAAAAAAAAAAAAAAAATTGCCATTAATAATCATTTTTCGCAAAAAATCGCAACCCCGACTTCCACCGTGTACAGAATTCGAATAGTTTGCACGATTCGATTTGACATCCATGAACATTATTGTTGATTTATCAAAAACGGCTCAGCCGATTTCGATAAAATTTAAATGGGACTAGCTCGGGAGTAGGTATACCCTTTTGAATTAAAAAAATATTTATAAATCTGTTCTCAATTGGTGAAAATATGGGTGTTTCCTCATGGTCATACATCGATGAATATACACAAAAAAAATATACATAAACGAACATAGTACCTACATCCTTCCTTTTTGGAAGTCGGTAAATATGATTTTAGGTTCGCGAATGATTGATTGTTCATCACAAACATTTTTTTTTTGTTAGTGATAGTTGTTTTTGACCACACCTTAGGCTTAACTGGTGTAAGAGATGTAGAGTAAGATGGAGCAATGTCCAATAACTTTTTCGTGGTTTTAAGATAGATACACTTTAAAACCAAAAAAATTATCTCTCCGGTAGGTGTCGTTCCGGTTTCAGTTTGTCCGTGTCCGCTTGTCTCTTTCTATTAAGCTCACTTTTGTTTTTTTGACCGACGAACCACCGGAGGAGGTTATTATGTATAACCACGCATAACTTTTTTCGTAGTGGTCCGATTTTGATAACTCTTTTTTTATTGAAAAGAATATATTTCGAAATTGGTTTCATTTAAATTTTATCGTAATCGGTTGAGCCATTTTTGATAAATCAACAATAATGTGAAAAATGCTACATCGATCCATACGAAATATTCGCGAATTCTGTACACGAGTGAAGTCGGTCATGCTAATTTTTGCAAAAAATAATCTTGTTTCGTCAATATATTTTTGACAAACTAATACTATTGTCTTGATATAATGTACAAGAAGTCTATTACCGCGCAAAACAGCTCATAGCAAATGTTTGCAAAGGGCTGCCATGAGACCGGCCTAACCTAGAGTCTCAGCCTAGAGAAGAGTAGGTATGTGAGTCTAGAGTATCCTAAAGTTAGGAATCGCTGTTACTTCAGTTTAAAACAAAAAAATAGTTACTCTGTTTAAAACTCTTTATGATATCATGCTTAGTGGTGCGATTTGAGGAAACAAAAAATTGAGATTCACTTAAAATAATAGAACGTGTGACACGGATGACTTCATGAATACCTATTCACGAAAATGTTTGGCGATTGTATAAAGACGTGAATTGGGAATTACGATCTTGGATTTTACTTTGTATATTTTGCTATACTAGACGTAAGTACCTACTAACATGTTAAGTTCCGGTTTTAGAGCTTTAATTTTAAACTAAAATTATTAATCTAAAACTAAAAATTCGGTACCTAACTAAAATTAATTTTTGTTTCGCCTATTAAATTAAGTCTATATTAATTTATTTGGCGTTGTTTGTAGTGTTTGTAGATACACGCGTTGAAAAGCCCAAAATTAACGTTTTTGTATTTTGGTTACAATCATCATCATCATTTCAGCCATAGGACGTCCACTGCTGGACATAGGCCTCCCCTAATGGTTACAATAAAATTTAATAATATTTGAATAAATTGAGAAAACAATTTTAACCGTTGCGTCAGCAAGCATAGTATTATCAATATCGAATATTTTCTGTGGTCGTATGAAGATTTCACTCCTTTTCCTCACGTTTTTCTTTACCGATAATCTGAAAACTCGAAAATTCTGATCTAATTCACGGTGTTGCTAGTGCAAGTGCATCGGTTTGGAGATGTAGGTATAATATATTAATTTATCATTAATTAATTCAGGATTTAAGAGCGCGGCTCTTGTCGGTGAGGCAGCTTCCATGTCTCGCGGTCTTCCGCCAGTGTCTTCACCTCCCTGTACGACATGATATTTACCTTTTCTTTTATTTACATTTCTACATTTATCATTATGAATAATAATGAAACCAAACTCGAAATAGCCAAAAAATATCAGTTATTCCTTATACTCTCAACAAAATGTATGGAAAAGTTCATTAATTTCGCGTCCCATAGTAAAAGTTGTTACATTATATGAGTAGATATATTCATTTAATCAAGACATAAGTAAGTGGATGGTTCTTATTGGTGGTGCAACTTCCACGCCTCACGGTCCTCTGCCAGTGATTTCACCTCACTGAACGACTATAGGGCAGGTGTCCCGGTTGTGGCCATCTTAGTATCATTTGTGGCCACTTTGAATTTTAACGATTAATTAGACAATTTAATGTTCTAATAATATTAAAAAAAAATGTAATTTGAGATTCACACAAACAATGTGTATGTCGTTACATTGCTTACAATTACCATTTAAGCAATAATTTTGACATCACAATGGCCACATCCGAATCATTGGCCATAACCGGGGCACCTGCTATACATCCACGTTCCCTTTCTTTGGATCTTTGAATGCTATTCGTGAGTAAGCTCTGATGAATATGATATACAATTATATACCTCTTTAAATCCTTGTAATTTGTAAAAATACTCTAATTGTTATAGGTCGAATCAAACGACTTGACGGCTGTGATGTTAGCCAGTCAAAGTCAAAGTCAAAATATTTATTTTGCAGAGACATGGGTAAAATGTAGGTGTTAAATTAGTTACATAATTATGAGCACCATGCTCTAGCATCATGGCATGCAAAATCATCATTATTGAATTTATGAGTACATTAAACATTATATTTGCACAAAGATTTGTCATTTAAAAACTCCTGTATAGAATAATATGTCTTGGCTTTTAGTAGTTTCTTAAGTCTAAATTTAAAAATGTCAACATTATTAGTATCTTTTACAATATTCGGCAGTTTATTGTAAATAGCCAACCTCATCATAAACGTGCTGTTATTATAAAGCGCTGTCCTACGGTATGGCTCACGCAGTCTATCTTTGTGCCGTTTGCTTGTTAATTTTTCGTACTTATCTAGATTATTCTTGACTAGTACGGCTGATTCGTAGATGTATATCGAAGGTAGTGTCAGTAGTTTTAATTTACGAAAATAGGGCTTACAGGAATCTCTTTGCTTCAACCCATTTATTGCTCTAATGCATTTCTTTTGAGCTATTAGGGCTGATAGCTTTTCCCCGGAGTTAGCCCAGGCTAAAACACCATACTTTAGTGTTGATCCTACATAAGCGTGATAGGCGCTTAGTAAAGTGTTTTCGTTGGCCACTTTACGTAACATATATAGCGCGTATGAAAATTGGTTGAGCTTAGAGCACACGTGAGCTACATGTGTTCTCCAAGATAGATTTGAGTCAATGTGAACTCCTAAAAATTTAGTAGTTTGGACTTCATTGATATGTTTGTCGTGATAATGTATATTTAAAATGTCAAAATTAGTATTATTATTTTTAGTGTTAAGGTCTGTTAAGATTTGGCATCGACTTCTTTTTGACCGACATACCGGAGGAGGTACCCAATTATTCGACGCGGATATATCTTTTTTTTATGTGTATCTACGCATAACTTATTTCATAGCAGTCCGATTTCATTAATTGTTTTTTTATTGGAAAGAGTATACTTCAAAATTGGTCCCATTTAAATTTTAACGAAATCGGCTGAGTTATTTTTGATAAATCAACAAGAATGTGCAAAATGTTACATCGATCCGTGCGAAATATTTGCGAATTCTGTACACGGGTGAAGTCGATCATGCTATTTTTTGCAAAAAATAATTATTCTGTTAGATTGTATTACGCGCAGCTTGTAGCTAACATCACAGCCGCCAAGAAGTTTGATTCGACCTATACAGTTGTCACAGAACATTAATGAATATTTATATCGCAGGCGCATGTTTCCGGTGGTCAAAGTGACTGCGAGCGGCCTGGACCCGACGGCGATGTACACCGTGCTCTTAGAATTCGTACAAGTCGACTCGCATCGATGGAAATACGTCAATGGGGAATGGGTATGTATATTTTATGACTAACTAGAGAAACGTGATTCTGCCTGATAAAAAATCTGGATAAGGTCACCCTTCTCTTAGCCTAGGGGTACAAAATAGTCTAAGAACTACACAAAATATTTCTTAAAAAATCGTCAAACCGTCTCGGAGCAGTTCGATACCAAATTCTGTGACATTAGTAACACTTTGAAATTTTCATATATTATATATACTCCATAAAATTTAACTTGATCTCTGCGACAGCTGTCAGAAAAATCACGCCTATGAAGTCCTGAATTTCTTGATAGTACAGACAGTACCTGTCAATGTCATACTTTATGGGCATGTCAATTAGTAATGGGCGACGAATGATCGTGACCACAGAGTTTTAGATAGAGTTTTATTTAAAATATCGATAGTTTATACTAACGATATTTTAAATAAAACTTAATTTATCATTAATTTTATTGTATATTTTAATATCATAACATTTTTTACATGTGTAATTAAATTAAACCCAATTATATGTTACATTAGCATCGATAATAGTGAAAAACGTCGATAAATACTACCGTTACATTATTATGAGTATTTAATTAATATCATAACATTATTTACATGTGTACATACTTGATCTTAAATAATAGTAAGTAAATAAAATCCAATTTCTCACCTTCAACTACTCATTTGATTTCATTACAACATGGTTTGAAAATTTTTCCACCATAATCACAACTCTAAAAATGTCAATCTTCTATGTCAATGTCACTGTCGCAGAGATCAAGTTAAATTTTATAGAGTATAGTGTGATTCTCTAAAAAGTTGACGTTTTTAGTCGATTGAATTAGCCACTATTTTGCGACAGCTTATCGTAAAAGCTATCAGTTTGTATTTTGAACCAGTGTCAAGTAAGTAAGGATGTTTGCTCTTCCCGAATATTTAAAGTAGAATAAGTATATAAGGGATTTAATTCAACCTGACCTGAAATAAAATTAGTATGTACAATTAAAGATCAAAATCAATTTCAGGATAAAATAACAAATGGTAAGATAATAATTTATTTATCGAAATTCGAATTTTTATTCGGGATAAAAAGAAGCCTATGTCCTTTCTCATGTTCTAGAAGTCTAGACTATGCTTATCTGTGTACCAAATTTCATTGAAATCGGTTCAGTAGTTTTGTCGTGAAAGCGCGACAGACAGACAGACAGAGTTACTTTCGCATTTATAATATTAGTAAGGATAAGGACTAAAATGTTTCGTCTGGTAAAAAAGTCTCAATTAATACGACTTTGTTTTATAAATATCTATATTTTTCTAAAGGTGCCTGGAGGGAAAGCGGAGGTGCCTCCTTCAAATGCAATCTACATACACCCGGAGAGTCCAAACTTCGGGGCCCATTGGATGAAAGAACCTATTTCGTTCGCCAAAGTGAAGTTAACAAACAAAACTAATGGAAATGGACAGGTAACTTTTTCATAATACCTCTGTATAGGTACTCATCAATATAGAAGGAAAGAAAAAATGCCAAGCCGATAAGTAATGTAAGCCAACATGAATATGTTGGCTTACATTCTCATTTCAGCAAAGTTGTGAAACAAAGTCTGATTTTTTTAGTAAAGTTTAAACCAAAGACCTTGTGTAAGTACAAAGTATTTGGTTTTAACAGACAGCAGGCAACAAAAGAGTTTTTAAATCTAACATTACAAAACCCAATGAGTGACAGCCTTGTTTTTATTCTTTACTAGCTAACCACCCCGGCTGCAGGCAAACATTTAACCTTCCCCTTTAATCACTCTATCTATTAAAAAAAACCGCATCAAAATCCGTTGCGTAGTTTTAAAGATATAAGCATACATGGGGACAGTCAGTGGGAAGCGACTTTGTTGTATACTATGTAGTGATAGTGATTGGTCAGTCAATAAAATTATAAACATATTTGTTTTAAGTTTATTATTGTATTTTTTTGAAACATTGTCTTTCAATTTAAAATATGTGAATTTCAATTTAAAATTTCATTCAAACATTGTGAAAATCATACAACTCTAAATGAATCAATTTTTTATGACAGCTACGAATTTCGTAGCAATAGCAGTTTTGGAAAAAAATGTTATGTCATATCGGGGCATAATACGATTATGTAGGAGCACGTAGTATTATTATATCTTCTTTGGTAGGAGTATAAAAAGTATTTTGTGTCATTCGTAAATAATTAACTTAAATTCACAAAAACATGCCCACAATTTTGTTAGTGAGCACCTCAGACCAAATAAAGAAAACTTTATTTTTTTAAACATAAGTGAGTTGAGTACCTACCACCAATTATTCTACTTACACCGACTTTATTATATGTGTAAAAAGGGCGTATCGGCATTCAAATACGTACTTATCTTACTTTACCTAACAAAGCGTCTAGCATGCTTATATTATTTTAACCTTCTGAAGAAACTTCCGCCTTTTTTCGGTAGGTATGTAATTCATTTATTGCCGACCCACGCGCTCAGTAGAAATCAATATGAAGAAAGATCTGCGTCCATTCATCGTATCATTTATGAGGATACAATCCCGGAACTTCGTCATTACTACTGTTAATTTCACCCGCTTATGATACAAGACCATAATCAGATTACCAAACGTATTTACAGCCGCATCAGATTAAGTTCCTGACCGAGCATATTAATTAGTTCACAGTATTGACAACGTTAATTTATAACAGAAAGCTTTCGTTACCGAGGTGCTATAGTGCTACAGTTCGGAGCTACCGCTACTTCTGAGAAGGCTGTTCTCACGCTCGATGTGGTGCGAATGATATACGAAAGCAAACATCAGATACATCCAGATCCATATGTTGACATCTCGGTGTGAAATCTGTAGCTTTACCAACTGTTTAGCGGGTGCCAGTACGCACTATCATTTGTAATAATTATTGTCTCTGCGCTATGTTTGCATTACACATATTTTAGTCTATAAGTCAGATGCCCCCTAGACAGCGTGCTAATATTGACTGTATTATAATAATTAACTGCTTTTGTTGCTAGTTTATACCCTGCAGACGCTATAATTCGCAGCACGTTGGTGTTATTCTGAGCTCGCGCGCGCGTGGCAGCGATAAGGACTTTATACGGTCGTGGAATGTAGAGCCTTCCGAAACCGCAAGGAAACTCTTTCCGTGATTATCTTAAAATTAGTTAGTCGTTAATAATTAAAGGAAGTAGTGGTGGCTAGGAAGCTGTGGTGGCTTAGAGGTAGTGACACCCGCCTTACAATCGTGCGGTCGTGGGTTCAAATCCCGGTCCCGTACCAATGAGTTCTTTGGAATTAATGTACGGAATTTCACACCACTCGCTTTTCGGTGAAGGAAAACATCGTGAGGCAACCTGCATATTATGTCCGTAGAAGAAATTCGATGGCGTATGTAAATCCACCAACCCGCACCGAGCCAGCGTGGTGGATATGGCCCCAATCACCCTTCGTGGGTAGACCTACGTCTTGCAGTGGACTATTAAAAAGGCCGATACAGTACAGTACAGTTAAAGTTATAGAACTCGTTTACTATAACAACTTGTTTTGTTAATGTGAATTTTTGTTTATGTACTTAAAATATATTAAATATTCATGATACGGTTGGGTTATACAGGTGAAAACGGGCATAATGCCCGTTTTCACCAACGAATCCTTAAACACCCCTTTACTAAGTGACCCATAGTCTAAGGAGCTCCCTAAATCCGTCCCTTACCTAAGTCCAGTTTCACCAAGTTATGGGATACATATGTAAGGGACACTTACTTAAGTGACAGTCTTTTTTATAACGTAGGGATTCCTAAGCCGTAACGTACCGATAAATTTATCGGTTTTGTATTTTACGGCAAAAAATGTTATAAAAATGTACAATAATATGAAATATTAGAACAAAAACGTAAATTACTATCAATTTCATTAAAAATATAAAAAAAACCACGCAAATTACGTATTTTTGTACCGAAAAATACAGAATGCCGGTGCCATTTTACTAAAAAAATACAAAATCTTGATTGATGACATCTGTCAGTTGACACTGTTGTGTACTTTGGTTGTTTGAAAGTTTGAACGAATGTTGCGTTGTGTGATCGTGTGGTGTTTAATTAATTAATTTCTTAATAATGGCTGAAAAAAGGAAAAGAAGTCAAAACGTCACGATCGATGAAAAAGACAGACTTGTGAAATTGCTCATGGATCATAAGGACACAATTTTAAACAAAAAAACGGATGGGACAACAAACGAAGCGAAAGTAATTGCTTGGAAAGCGGTTACTGACTCTTTTAACACAACTGGGTCAATTTACAGGTTTGTTATTTATTTCACAACATATTTTAATGACATAAATAAGTACCTATATCCATCATCCACATCAAAAACTCTTATGTTAATGAACCACATTAACATGGGATTTTTTTGTTTTTTGGTTAGATTTTTATACTAAGTGATCACTTATTGATAGTAATTCTGTGTTAGTTATTATCAATAAAAAATAATATCTGCGTATTGACAATAATTTATTTTTTTCAGATCAAAAGAATCACTGATGAAGATTTGGGAGAAGTTAAAAAGTGAAAGTAAGGTTTACTATACAGCTTCCAGAAGGGATTCAACGCAAACAGGAGGAGGACCTTCAGTTATAAAAATTGATCCCATTTTAGAGCAAGTGTGCGCCATACTTGGCCGGGGCTGTACGGGTATCATAGGTGTGCCAGACAGTGACTTTGTGGAGGAGGTTGTGGTCTCTGAAGATAGCCAATCTAAAGTTGTTGTGGTATTAAACTCTGAAGAGGTGTTGCCCAGTGATTCAACTGTTGTGCAATCTAAACAAGAACCCTCTGATCAAGTAAGTACCTGAGTGTTAAGAAGCATTTTAAAACATATAAATACCTCAATCTTCCAAGCTGTGTGCTTATTATCTGAGACAATATCATCACCATAATATTTAATTAAACACCTGACTAAACTATTTATTTTCATATCTTTTATTGAGTATTTTTAGGGTTCTGTACCTAAAGGGTAATAACGGGACCCTATTACCAAGACTCCGCTGTTTGTCTGTCTGTCTGTCACCTGGTTTTATCTCAGGAACGGTGATAGCTATTCATACTCCCAAACAACATACCTAAATTTAACCCGTTTTTTGCTCGCTATTAATAATGGTGGCAGATCGATACTTTAAATTTTTACAGAATATTTAGTTAAACATTAACTTTAATAATTAACAATTAAATTTAAATAAAATGATTTTTTAAGGGGGAACATACAATAAACATGATTTTTTGCTCAATATTAATGTCGACAACAGGAAGATGCTTGATATTCACAAAATATATTAAGTTATAAATTCCCTTCAAAGTAAATAGCTAAAATAAAATACATAAGGGAGACTACCATATGGTACGGAACCCTTTGTGCGCGATTATAGAGGTTTCAAGAAAACAAATTTTTATTTCTTTTCCAGGATGAGTTTGCAAGTGAAGACATCATTAGAAAGACACCTTTGTGGTCTAGAAGACGACCTGTACCTTCGCTAACTAATGAGAGAACCGAGGTTGTATCTTCTCTCTGCAATAGCTTCAAAGAAGTCAACAGAAAAAAAGAAGACATTGAGGACTTGAAGAGGCAGTTGCTCCAAGATGAGATAGATTTTAAGAGAAAATTATATAACCTACAACTGCTATCTGCCGAGAAAGAACTTGAAATTAAAAAAGAAGTACTCCAGCAAATAAGAGGTAATATATTTTATTATTAAAAAACTTATCATTTAGCTAGAATACATATCTTCAAAATATTGAGCTACACTATCTCTTACAGAACCATAAGTCAGGTTCAAGTCACTGTTCTGCTGCAGTCTGGATATTTGCCCGTTGGCAATTAACTCTTCCAAATTGGGTAGAGCTGTGTCTATTATTGGTTCCCTTTCCTTTCTAAGTATGCAAATATTGTGCAATACACAACATGCTACAATGACATTCACTGCAGTCTCAAGTTTCAGACGTATTCCCACAGCCAAGACAGGAAACCTTCTTTTCAGTACTCCATACTGGCGCTCCACTACGTTCCTTGTTTTTATATGTGCCTCATTGTATTTTCGCTGTCCAAGAGTTACCGGGTTTAAATATGGTGTCAGAAGGTGGCTCTGAAATAATAAAATTTTCTTATTTCCAGGTGGTGTTTTACAGTTAGGACCACTGTTTGGTGTTCAACAGAAGACTTTAGAACAATGATATAAAATATTATATATGATCCTTGTATGTTTTGTAAAAATAAATAATAAAATTGCAGTACAATAGCATAATTTTGTTTTATTTTCTCTCTTACCTTCAAAGGGTAACCGCTATCACCTAATAAGTATGCACTTGAATAGGTACCTCTCTCAAACTGAGCATATTTTCTACTATTTTGATAAATAACAGAGTCATGTGTTGATCCTGGCCAACGTGCAACAACATCAGTTATTAACAAATTTGCTGAGCTTATTGTTTGAACATTGACTGACATGTATGATTTGCGGTTCCTGAATATTTCAGCATCTTCCCCACCTGAAATGTTTAGTTAAGGTTATTTAAAGTGTACTTAAGAATACATCCATAGTGCACAAAAACATTTAAATCTATTTTGTATAGCTACCTGGTGATTGTATTTTTATGTGTGTACAATCTATGCATCCCAAGACATTAGGGAAGCGAGCTATTTTATAAAATTCTTCTTTGACTTTTGTCTTTTGTTCTTCGGTGTCTGGGAACATTATAAAATCACCTCGAAGGGTTACTATTGCTTTTGACACTCTTTTTACTATTCTGCTACAAGTAGCCACACTTATTCCTCCCATGTCACCCACTGCAAGTAGATGATTACCAGTTGCAAAGAACCTTAGCGTACATAGCAACTGATTTATTGGCGGCACTGATTTGTTTCTGCAAATTTAATATTATCAAGTCAAGCAGGTATTTTAATACTTATTGTATTTTATAGGAATAATATATTTAGCTATCACTTTAAACGATTTTGTGCTGGATAAACCAACGATGACATCAAGTTGTCTTGGTAACTAGATAGATACCTACATAGATGTTATTTTATATTATAGGTAGGTAACTAGATTACTTTTATAAAGGTAGGTTCGATAAGAAAAAACATCACAAGTCATCTCGACCTACCTGTCATCTCGATATTCCAAGAGATGTTCTATTCTTTCCAACAAAAATAACACACTGGCTTTGGATAACCTAAACCTAATGTAAAAGTCCTGTTCGTCATATTTAGCAAAATAATTTGGTCTTTCGCGATATATGTGCGGCCGTCTAAACAAACTTTGATTTGTAACTAAATCTATAGTATCGATAGCTTCTAAACTTTCAAGAAAATCTTCCATTTTGCGGGAAATAAACACAAACTACAACACATCTACAATAGAATGAACTGTCACTTAGCGTTATGGAGCCGAATATTCGGCCCATAAAGTTAAGGGCCACCTTAGAATCTTAGGTGTCACTTAAGCGATGGTGAAAATGAAACTGTCACCTAAAATGGTTTAGGGTTGGTTTAAGGGCTCCCTTAAACTAAGGGACCGTTGGTGAAAACGGGCATTAGTCTTACTGTCTGATGATATAGGGTGTAATAAACGTGTGATACCGGGCCGGTTCGGGGGTTATTTTTGAAGCGTTCGTGCACACGAGAAAACAAAGTGCTCACTGTCAGGCGCGAATCTAGACTTTAAATTAACAACCACCAACCATCTGAAATCCGACTACGAGTAGGTATATCGAGCTGAGCCATACCATACTTAGTAAAAAAAAGTTACCTAAGTTAAAACGCTTTAAGTATGACATCGTCTTCTGGTGTCATGACCGCCTTTGCACTGAATATACGTTTGAATTTTACTAAACTAGAGATAAAAACGTTTTTGATACCTAATTTTAGTTTTGGTAGTTAGTTAGTTTTTGCAGCGTGCCCATTGCCCATATTACTTATAATGGTGGATCCGCTCCATGCCTCGCAATGATAAAGATCACGCTCACCTAAATGAACCATGGCAACCAACCGACCCCATCGTCAGATCAGCTCCATGGTACCATATCATTGCATTGTTATTTATGCGTGCAAAATTTCAGTTTAATTCGAAAACCGGGAAGTTGGTCAAATTTAACTTGCAATATTCCACCCGAACTTACATACATACATAGGTATGCATACATCTATTGCAAGTTAAATAAAAGTTTGTAAAAAAATGTTTGTTGCAGATAATGCTAAACAGTTTACACAAGTACGAGCCGCGGGTGCACCTCGTGAAGGTGGGCACGGACCTGCGCCGGATAATGACGTATCCTTTCCCGGAGACGCAGTTCATCGCCGTCACGGCCTACCAGAACGAAGAGGTCACATCCTTGAAGATCAAGTACAATCCTTTCGCGAAAGCCTTCTTGGACGCCAAGGAGCGGCCGGAGGGGTATTATCAAAGAGATTTTGTTGGGACGCACTATCCTCAACAGAGTTCGTCGCCACACCAGTATCCACAATGTAAGTAACCACTGTAGATCTTTTACTGGTCGTATAGGTACGTGTAACTTGGATATAGCTTATATTAATCGAAAAGGCATCTGTGAACAGGGTCTAGTAAAAAGGTGAAGTGTTGCAATTATGTCGAAAATTCAACTTTTTCCAGGTCATCTTAGAATAAGTAACTTTCCCATTAAGTACTAAAATCTCACTAAAACTCGAGAACGGCTGAACCGATTAGGCTAATTTTTATCTTGAAACGTCTGTGGAAGTTAAGGGAAAGTTTAAATTGCCGTATTTGATCGCCGGTGGCGCTAAATGCCAAGATGATATGAAATTCACCTGGTCAGCTAGTTTACTTATTATAATATATGCGTACCTATATCTGATGTCAAACAAATACACTAAACTTCTTTCAATGGCTATCCATGAGAGGTAGGAGCTAAAGTAGTACTTTAGATCGATAACGATTAGTACCTTCGTCCACACCTGTGAAATACAGTTATATGCAAAAGTGATTAAAGCAAAAAAAAAATCTAACTAATATCCGTGGCTTCAATAAATTTATTTATTTCTTATTATTTGTATATAAAACATGTTAACTAAGAACCGCATGTAAATTTCATATGTTGCAATAAATGATTTGAGTTTGAGTTTGCTTCTCCAACGTTTGCCTCGCGTTCGCTTGAGTTAATGATGGTTGCATTACGTTCCAGTCGGCGGCTGGTTCGTGACGTCGCAGCCGCTGTACGGCGGCAGTAACACGGCGTCGCGGAGGCCGGCGCCCTACCCGCCGCGGCCGCCCTCGCGACCGCGCACCTTATCACCTCCCTGTGAGTATCATCTGTTTTTAAGGTAGAAATTGCGTTTTGCCGGGCCGTCTCGTGTGGTTTTATATAAAAGAGACCCGTCAGGAGCACTATTCTATGAAACCGCGCGGAATCATGCAAGGACTCTACATGTCAAAGCCGCCAGGCCGATGGCACAAGTCGGCACAACTCTTCTGGCTAGTGTCAGTAAGCTAGCCCGACGGTGGCTTCAGAATGTTGCAAAGCCGACATCATTATCGGCGACATTATTGACGGCATGTGACGTTCACAAGTTTATACCACGTTGTATGTAACGCTATGAAAGGCGACAAACAACTGAATTAACAAACTTCGCGAAGGAACGTGTCCCAAGGAAGTGGTATTAATATTATCTCGCGTTGGTTGGATGTCCATTGTTTGATACAATCTACACTGATTTATGTCTCCTAATATTACTAAATAAAATCAGACCAATGCCCACGGTAGGTGCCAGTAGGTAGATGAAAATAGTTGCAGGCTGCTGGCTGCATTTGCTAAGTTGGAATGCTGTCCTATGCTGTCCTAATTTTTTTTTTTTATTTTATCAAAAGTTTGTATAAAGGAGCAAACCTTGGTAGGTAACTTTTTTTGTCTAGGGAAAATCCTTTATAAATACCACCGCGCCTCGGGGGCAGACATGGGTGGTTATGTGGGAGTTCCGCCGACTGGTTGGTAACCCTGGAGTGTTTCACCACAGCGCTTGGTGCTGGGGCTACGGGCACGCTTTCGCACTCTTCCGCGGTCCCAACAGCGTCAGCCCCAGTCCACCTCGGAGCTTGCGCTCCACTCCGCACCAACGACGATTTATCGGAACACCAGACACATAGTCACACTCGGGACTGAACCAGCAAGTGGGTCTCAGATAGCACCCGTTACCGCACGCCCTGGTCCCAGTGCAACGGATCAGTTAAAGTGGTCCGGCGCCCGGCACTTCGGCTACAGAGGATTAGGAAGAGCGGCGCCATGCAATACCGACACTCCTCTTCCCCTGCAGCCCCACCGCGTCCGCTATCGAACGGTGGTGACCCCGTCGAGGCCGCGGAAGGTAAGGAAGTGGCAATACAAGTGGCAATACCTGCAGTCCTCTCCCGCCGCGGCCTCCTTCAGCTGCGGTGCCTCCCATACGACACTGTAGCCCGCCTCAGTTGTGGTGCCCCACATAAAGACACCCAACCTACCGGCCGGCTTCTACACGGGCTCGATGGCAAAGCCCGGAGAAGCGGCCACATCCCGGATCCCTCTTAGCTTCACTCTAGTCTAGGTTACTGAGCCCCCTGCCACGACAAGACAGGAACTCGAGGGGAGCAAATTGGCACCTACGTCAAGTAATGTAGCAAAATATAACGTAGAAAATTTAACACTGAACACCGTATGATTCCAGCAACATACAGCAACTCGGAACGGACTACCACAACAGCAAACGGTACGAGCTACACATGGGCCGGCAGCAGCGGGTACTGGAGCGCGCAGGGGGGCAGCTCGCCCCAGCCGAACACGTCTCCCGCGCCGTACCGCACGCCGCCGCACGTGTACCCCGCCCCCCTCGAGTACGCCACCGCGCCGCCAACCAGCACCGCGCCAACCTCCGCCCCCGCGCCCCTCTACCCCCTCCAATACGAAACCTCCTCACAACATCACTCCTACTACCAACACGCGTACCCGTACGCACACCACGCTATAGAGGACATTTCCTACTGGCCTAATAGGTTAGTTATTCAATTTTATTATGGTTAACCTTTAGTCTCGTTTTATTTGTTTAACCTTGTTGACATTTACAACGTCAGACTTTGTAATAAAAGCTATGACATAATATTGTTTGGCGGTAAATGCTATTTGGTTTCTGTTTTTTTAATGATGTCTGCTGAGGTAGGTATCATGAATCTACCTTCAACATAAATTAAATAATTTTTCATAGCGCACCTAGACAAAATGTCTGTGGATCTTATTATAATAAATAACTTTTATTGTGGGGCCAACCCTTCAAAATTCAAAATATGCTATAAGTTCAGTTTCATGTTAATAATTCTAGGAATTTATTTCACGATTGGTTGTTCTTATCGATAACTATACTAGTATAATACGATAGTAATATCATATATTATGCTAATTTTACCATAGTAGCCCTGTATTTTTAATGCGCTTGTTTTATTCTGACTTATAAATTGGTCAAAAGGAAGACATTCTACGTTAGTCTTTTATAATTATAATATCGCGGTGTTACCCGCGTTAGCCCGAAATAAAAAGTAGCCTATGTGTTAATTCAAGATCTAAGCTACCTTCATACTGAATTTTATCCAAATTGGTTCATCCGTTTGTGCGTGAAAGAGTAACAAACATCCAAACATACTCACAAACTTTCGCGTTTATAACATTAGAAGAATTTTTGAAAAACGACCAAGTAACTGTTTTTTATTTTAATTTTATGGAATCATCTTTGAAGTATGGCCTAACTAAGAAAAAAAACATTGGTTTATTATTTGCGGAGTAATCGCGTAATACAAAAAAAAAACACAGGTATACTATGCGCCACACAAGTCGGTGGATGGGAAGTTATGCGCAGAACGCTGCGTAAAAGCCGAAATATGGACGGGAGCCAGAGAGACGAAACGCCGTGACACACCCGCCCGCCAACTTCATGCCTCCCGCGCGCTCCCTACGCTCGTTCTCAACACTACGCCACGCGGCGTCGGCATTGTGCACACATGCGCAATAATTAGCGAATCACGGCGAAGTGTCATCTGCAGCTAACTTCTCATCCGCCGATTTGTGTGGCGCTTAGTATACCTACATTCGAATTGAAAACTCCTTTTTTGAAGTCTGTTAAATATAAAAGCTACTTTTCTTCATGTTTCAGTTTAAACACATACGGTTACCAGCCATCTGAATACGTGGGCAGCGGCGAGGTTCCGTATTCCGAAGGCATGTCGTTTGCCCCCGGCGGCCCCGCCCTGGAAGCCGCGCCCGAGGGCCGCTCGCCGCCGCCCGCGCCCGAACACCCCCCAGAAAGAGAGTACAAGTTCAGCACGGAAGAGGAAAGGCACTCGCCCTGCGAAGAAACGGGACAATCTCGTTCGCCAACTCAATGATATTGTAATTAGCTTACTGATAGATTTTGTATAGATTTCCGCTTAGTATCGATCTACTTCAAATGCAGTGAAAGGTTTCTTGGTATACATGTGACTGTCGCCAGTAGCGAACACTCCGAGAACTTGATCCAATAGGCATGATAACTGGGTAAAAATCAATAATATAATTAGTCCTTGAGATAGATTATCAAAAAATATTGGACTCGCATTTTTCTTTTGTCAATCAAACAACAAATGACAAAGATAAATGTTGTCAAAGTTTGGGAGTGGGGGTCGTGACGTCACCTCTCTTACAGAAGTCTATAAATCTATATGACACTTAATAAATAATAATAATAAATATTAGGGGACATCTTACACACGGTCTCTGAACCCAAACTAAGCACCGCTTGTGATATGGCTGCCAGAGACTGATATACTACATACCTACACATATTTTAAATATTTATACTTGTATAGATAATACCTAAATAACATCCAGACACGGAGCAAACACCTATGTTCATCACATAAATATTTACCTTGGGTGGGGATCGAACCCACGCCTCTTTGATCCAGAAGTCAGGGTCACTAACCACTGAGCCACCGAGGTAGTCATGCACTTGTGACGTCACGCGGAACTTTGACGGGCTGTATATTCATTTTTTATTTAATTGACCAAAGAAAAAATACATGTCTAATATTGTTTGATAGTATATTATTAGATCAAACGAACTTGCCTGAAGTGAAGTTCGATCTTGATTATCTTATCTTCGTCGAAGAGATTTATAATAACCATTTTTTGGTCATCATGCTTATTGTCCACCCAAGCACGGTAATGATATTTAAGTATTACGTCTTCATACAAACGGTCGGAACGCGAATTATACCTACGCGCCTCGTAGATCGGTATGATCTCGGTATGCCGGGGGACAGACTGGACACTGGAATAATTCTGCTAGTCAGTCGCAGCGCGCCGTACTGACGAACGAACGTGTACCTAGATTTGTAACTAGTAAGCAGGTAATTAACGTTGTTAGGGTTCCTTATTTTACTACGGAACCCTTGGCTAAAAACATCAAAAACTTCCTTTTTTCATTCACAACGAATTTCTTTTTTGTAATAAATAAAATAATTTTATTTTACATCACAATAAATTGGAACCTTTGATTATTTAAAGTAAATAAAATCTAAGATTGGAACTAGAAAGAAACTCAAGAAGGTAAAGAGTAAGTAGATGAAATTAAAGGGTGTTTCCCACTGGTCAGATTGCTGGTCAGACTAATCTAGCCAACGGGAATATTTTTCCCGTTGTTCAGATCAGCTCGTAATTTAGTAAAGTACAATAAGTAAGACATCATATACCTAATTTTTAATAGTACAATTATGGTACGAGTGTGTAATGTTGGTGCTTACCGCTGAGGCGCCATTGAGACCGGAGCCGTAGGCGTGGGTCTTAAGAGAGCCGAGGACGATAATCATCAATACAGACGTGCAGCATACGATGTTTTTTAACACTTTTGTGAATAAAATAATACTAGAAAAATATTTTCAACAGTGAAAACAAGTTGTGAAAAATGTTTCGAAATGGCGGGAAAAACTAATCAGTTTTCCTATGCGCGCGCAATGGCAATCGGCCATAGACTAAAATAATGAGGTTTCTTTTTTGGCTTTTCGCGGATAGCGTTTTAGCCACGAACAAAATGGGGAATTTTAAGGTTTCTTTATTGATTACAGAGAAAACAAATGTTATATTTGAGTGAAAGTTTTATTTATTAAACACTTACAAGTTGATATTATCTATTCAAATACGAAGTTGCATAAAATGAGCAAGCAATAGATACATTAATTTATTTGTACCTGCTATTGAACACGGTCTTTTTTATCGGAACTTTTTTTTAAGAACAAAGCAAGTTAATGCAGTAAAATAAATAAAAAACTATAACTTACTTGTTAATAATAGCAATGAAAAAGTCACTGTTTCATTACAGGTGTCATTATGCGCCTAAATGTGGTGAAATTAGAGCTTTTATTTGTGACTCTATGGAGTTTGTGAAATTTAAATTGACTAAATCAAAAACCACGAAACGCATTAGTTGCACTTTCCGGAATTTTGCCATTACTACCGCCACATTTAATAGACGAAGGTTGGCAATATATAATTACAGATGCTCCTGATTCGGTCAATATACAAAAAAATATTTTCAAAAGCAATGGCTGGAGAAGTTCGATTTTAAGCAAATATAGTATGTTTTTGGTCAGAAGCACATAACTACCAACTGTTTGAAAAGTTGGCATAAAGAGATGAATAAAAAAAATAGGATCCTTGATAATCAACTAGTTGAGAATTTCCTTTACCATTTTTACTTTCATTGTACTTTTTTCTATGTCTTTTGTACCTGTCAAATAAATCTGAACATCGGGAAAAAATATTCCCGTTGGCTAGACTAGTCTGACCATTGAGGAAGGAATCAGAAGGAGTTGCCCTAACGACGAGAAAAACGTGCATACCCACCGCACATAATACGGCGGATTAGTGTTGTTACTACCACACTACACTTATCGATTTCCCCGTACTTATCGATAAAACTATCGACACAAATTAATTTTAGCCGAATCAAACATAATGGTAAACTTTTATTTAAAAAACCGGACAAGTGCGAGTCAGACTCGCACATCGAGGGTTCCGTACAAACACATTGTTAAAGTAATTAAAAACCTGTTTTAGCATGTGCTAATGAAGTTCTTTTATATGACACCTTTCATGATACGATTTACTCACTTTGAATTTTAAGCCCATATTTTGTGAATTTTGAGGCCCTAGTTTTTGTGATGTAAATAAAAATGTGCAGTTTTCAGATTTAATCCTATATGTGTATTCTGAGACAATGCTTTTCGCCAAATTTCATAGTTCTATGTCAACGGGAAGTACCCGGTAGGTTTTGATTTTTGTGAGTGTCGAAATATGCTGTTTTTTACGATATAAACGACTTTAACTTTTTTAAACGACAACTGAGAAGTTTTTCTTTTACACAACAGCAAGAGTTCATTAATATACGTATACAGTTTAAATTTCAGATATCTTTACGCGTTCTCTAGATAAGGAGTCTTGACAGACACACAGACGGACAGACGGACAACAAAGTGATCCTATAAGGGTTCCGTTTTTTCCTTTTGAGGTACAGAACCCTAAAAATTACAGATGTCAAGGTTGCAGCTGTCATATTCAAGAATCCACACTAGAATGGTAGGACGAGTTTTTTGGCGGGAACGCGGAAAAGACATGTCGCCTCATTGTATTATTTTGTTAAAGTTGTGTTTTTATCAGTGATAATTAGTGAAAAATTGTGGTATTTCATTGATTTTGAGCTGAATTACGTGCATAAGTGTGGGCAAGTGATATAATGTGACGTATCATGTCGTTCCGTGTTGTTACCAAAACTCCATAGACACCTCTAGAAAAGTCTCCACTGCTTTACTGAGTTATGACTTAGAATTAAAGTGATAGGACTTAATAAGAGCTACATATCGGATGACAGCTGTCAAGCTTAAATGTGGAATATCTCCATAACTATGTATTATAGACCATTGCTTTCTTCACTAAACTGATATGAGATCTACATTTCGGATGACAGCTGTCAAACTTAAAAGTGGATTATCTCCGTCACTGTCGATGCTAGACCATTGCTGTCTTCACAAAAGTGATAAAGCTCAAGGAGAGATATGATATCTTTCAGATGACAGCTATCAATATTACGGAAATAATCAACTTTTAAGTTTGAGCTGTCACATCAAATGTAGATCTTTTTAAGCTCTATCACTTTTGTAAACACAGCAATGGTCTAGGGTCAATAGTTACACAGATTTTTCACTTTAAAGCTGTCGTTTGAAATGTAGGTCTCGTTGAGTTCTATCACTTGTGTCACGTCAGCAATAGTCTAACTTTATTAGTTACGGAGATATTCCACTTTTAAGTTTGACAGCTGTCATCCGTAATGTAGGTCTCGTTGAGCTCTATCACTTGTATCAAGACAGCAATAGTCTAGCTTTAATAGTTATGGAGATATTCCACTTTTAAGTTTGACAGCTGTCATCCGAAATGTAGGTCTCGTTGAGCTCTATCACTTTTGTGAAGACAGCAATAGTCGAACTTCGATGGTTACGGAGATAATCCACTTTTAAGTTTGACAGGTGTCATTTAAAATATAGATCTAATTGCGCTCTGTCACTTTTGTGAAGTCAGCAGTAGTCTAACTTCGATAGTTACGGAGATAATTCACTTTTAAGCTTTGACAGCAGTCATTAGGACAATCTAATAGATCTCATTGATCGTTATTACTACTATTAAGACAGTAATGGTCTTGCTTCGATAGTTACGGAGATAATAATACTTCTTAGTTTGACAGCTGTTACTTTCACACCTGTCATGCCATTTTACTTGTATTAATTCTGGAATGACAGTTGTCAAATTTGACATGAAAAGTGAAATGAAATAAAAATTCAAAATTTCAGCTAATCAATAACACAAATAAAAACTAACCAAAATATCGATAGTTTTTTTTTTGATATAATAAGAACATCGCTATTGTTTTTCGACTCAATATGGCGGACCAGGCACGCGCGACACGTCACGAAAAATATAGACACTATAGCGAAACTGTGCTGTATAATGTTGGTCTATTCTTATTACGTACATTTGAAAGAGACGCCTATATGATTGTTATTTCGGTTTTTAAACTATTACATGTCAAAGTATCTAAATGTCATTACACCATCTCCTTCTGATTCCTTCCTCAATGAGTCTGACCAATTAAGTACCTACCTAAACAAAAGGAGTCGACACGCCTAAGCACCGAAGTCTGCCAAGTCAGTGGGGGTTGAAGAAACGCACACAAAAGCAAGTTTACACGCACACAAATGTAATTAACTAACACTAGCTGAGAATTAACGCAACACAAGCGCAACCAGACCGATATATTTATATGAAGAGCATGACCGCTGGTCGCGTACTTTTGGCAGAGGGGTACGCTTTGCAGTGTCGACTCCTTTTGGTTAGGTACTTAATGATCTGACCAGTGGGAAACACCCAAATTAAAATACTTAAGGCGGGCAGCCCTAGCAAAGAAGATATAATAATACTACGTATAGAACGGCCACTCGTTACCCCCCACCCGTTTGAGTCTTCCTCACTTCCACCCCGCGTCAGGACTCGTCAAATTCACTCGGCGCGCGGGTTGCACAGGCCGGTGATTTCGACTACAAAAAAATACAGACTTACAATACAATGGGGAAGACGTGTGCTGTTTATGGCTGTTCTACAACAATTCGCGACAAGATATCATTTCATTATTTCCCTAAAGATAAAATAAGGTACCTTATTTACTTTTAATAGGTAGATAATATTGTTATAAAAATTATGTCATTCAAATTTAGATAGTTCCTCTTGATATTTTGTTTCAAATAAAATAAATCGTTTACTTTTAGTTACAGTGCTGTCAAATTATTATGAATTCATTATACTTTAAAATGATATTCATTTTTGTAAATTTATTTCGCATCTAGCTCACTTCCGCATGAAAGTATTGCGGATCGGTCGTAAAGTACGCCAAGATAATTCTGCGCGCGGCCAAAATTGGGAACTAATTCAATGCTGGTAGAGAATTCGTAATGCTACCAACATAACGTACGTAGCGCCGCTACTCGCGCGCATAATCTCTCGTTCGCTCGTCGTGCTGATCACAGATAGAGTTGCCATGGGCGTGAAAATACTAGTTATCATCGTAACGCAACTGTTACAGAATATCGATATCGATATGCAATGTTTGTTTCGCGTTAACACATACATAACTAGTAGATAAGTGCTAATTTGTATTTGTATATTTTCTGTAAATAAACGAACATGTATATACTCGTAACATTGAGTTAATGTACAGTCCTATAATTTGTAGTTATTTTTTCTACATAAATACTAATACTAAATATTTTTTCATACATAAAGAATTAGATTTTGTCAATCTCACAATAAATGACAAAGATAAACCTTGTCAAAGTTCGGGAGTAGGGAGTTATACTTTTCTTTTATATTTTTGCTTTTCGCGGAGATGATTTACATAAGACAAAATGTTTGGAACGTGCGTTGTACGGGCCACGTCCGCGCCCGTCCTGAGCCCGCCCTGTCCTTAATCATACCTCAACGAGTTATATCATTAACAATTTTTAAATCATTGTTTTGAATAAATATTTAGTGCTACTTAATTGACATCAGAAAAAAATCGTGTCAAATATTATTTAATAATTATCTATCTAACGGACTAATTATATTTTTTTCAAGCCAATTAGGTATACTTTTTACAAAAAAAATCTCCGAGACATTCTCAAAAAAATCTTTTTACTAAGATTTTTCCCAAAATATTAATATTTATTCAAAAGAACGACCTCTGCAAATATACCTAAAATTCTGATATTATATTCTAAAAATTCGACAGAGACACCGAAAACAATACCGTTTAAAATTTTGGATTCTCATCACACTGGCACAAGACATCTACTGTACGTAGTATTATTATATCTTCTTTGATACATGTTAAGCTACTAAGAACATTGTTATAAACTTTTAGAACCTCCTTTTTTGCGTCAAGGGTTAAAAATATTTTTTTACAATTATTCGGAAACATTGCCAGAAACAGTTATAAAAACCAGCAACGATCCCGCAATCGCTTTTTAACCAGTGAAGGGCCTCACTAGCGTAGGTGTATGAAATTAGGGACTTCCCTCAGTTGGCCATCGGTCGGTGCGTTTCGCGCGTGATTTACTTAATCGTTAATTACTAGGTATATCTTTTGTTTAAATTATGGGATGATTTTACAAATATACATAATCGTGTGTGTGTGCGTGTTCATATTACTGGATACTTCAACAATGTGTGAGAAAATTACGGAAATTTCGTAACAGTGCCGTGTTTTGGTTATGTTCTACGTAGGTAAATGAGTGATTTCGTCGAAATAAGTGTATGTACGATTGTATGTGAAACCTGCAGCGGCTAGTACATCGTATTAGTATTCCCAAAACTTCTTGGTAAGTCAGAATTACAATTCATACGGTCGACATGGGTCGTTGACAACCATAGGCGTTCTACACACAAATACCCGTGTAGCGTTCGTGCGTATGTGTAGTGTCTGTGAGTAAAATGTACTGTTGTGTGCGTAAGACAGCAGATTTTGTATGAAGAATCGCGGAGTGTCCGGGCTGTGGCCCTAGCGCGTGATACTTTCTGCGTGGCCACGTGGCGCTGTAGCTATACAGGGTTATTTTTAATCAATTAGCATCCTTCTAGGGGCTTATTGTGTACATCAAAACTAAGAAATTTAGATCTACGACTTTCGTCAAAACTAAAAAAAAAAGCTGTTCCATACATTTTGTAGCGGGTGAACGATATTTTTGTATGGAACAATATTTTTTTTTTTAGTTTTGACGAAAGTTGTAGAACAAAAGTTGTCAGGGTTGATGTACAGAATAAGCCCCTAAAAGGATGCTAATTGATTAGAAATAACCCTGTATATTTAAAGGACATGGTCGAGTCACAATACTGATAGCTATATCATTACCGTGACCCAAGGGTATTAATTTTGTGCGGGCACAGCGATACCTTTCTCCCTTCAGTTATGAAATCAACCCCAGTTATAGGACGAATCAAACTACTTGGCGGCTGTAATGTTACCTACAAGCTGCGGATAACTGTGCAGCTGTTAAGCTCGAAACATACTATCGGACGCGGCTGACGGACACGACTGACAGCCGCGAGTGATAGGTATCTAGACTATGAAAGTACACTGAGCCGTGCACACTATCGGACACAAGCCGCGGACGTCACCTTCGGACGACCTTGAGCGTTCGGACGTCCGAGAGCGATCTGGCACACCGGATGTTATACTGTGGACATTGATAAGTCGCGGCTGTCAGTCGCATCCGTCAGCCGCATCCGATAGTATGTTTTCAGCTTTAAGTGAGCTTCAGTAAAGATTGGATTATCCGCAGCTATTAACACAGTCGCCACGAAGTTTAGTTCGGCTTATAATTAAAAAAGTCATAAACCGTCTTACCACAAAAGATTTACACACACCTTAAACACGGTTTATCCGTGCAATTTGTACTGTTAAACATTGCCTAAAGCGTGCGTATAACTTCTGTGGTACTTATGATGGAAAATGTTCGCACTGCGCTCAGCTTCCCCCCCTCAATTAAAATCTGACTAGCCACACAGTAATATAATTATTTAAATCTGAAGGGCCTAACAAACAGCTACTACACAGCGCAAAAATGCTATGATTAAGATATTATTACCCACTTACTAAAAATTGTACATTCTTTCGTCGTAAGAATAAAAAATATGATTGAATAAATAACTTAAGATATTCTAGAAGAAATACCTATAAGTACCTACTATACGTAAAGAAAAATAAATTATTGTTCTATCTATTGAATAAGTATCAAATAAGCAACAGTTTTTGTTTTATTTCATTATAGCTCCCAAATTATAGAAAACGAGTAGGTACCTAAATAGGTAGGTACTGTCGTTTCACTCCATCGTCAACTCAGCATTTATTGGCTAACATTCCATATTACATATTGATGTTATTACGTCCACTGCTGGACAAAAGCTATCTCAATCTTCGAGTTATTATCTATAGAGTCACAATCGTACAAAAAAGTGTCCGAGCCAAAACTCTGCCCAAGCTACGTACCTAGTGGGTAGGCTTTTTATTTAGTCGTAAAGGGATTGCAAGACTAGGTACAACGCCGCGCGATGTCAAAGTGCTTGGTTACATTACAAGCACTAATTAGGTGACATAACGTCGAGATTCGAGAAAACGGGTCATTGCAAATTATTTAATGTAAGTACCTATTTAAGTCGGTATACTCTTACATGTTCACTGTTGTTCTATACTTACTTTTATACTAAACTTATATTATTATTATTAACTAACGCATGCTTATAAATATTAATATTTTTATAATACGTTTATTTATTACATTTTCACAAAGCTATTATTTCTTTATCCCTTGGAAGAGACTAGGTAGTCATCGCAACACAGTGTATCCTACAGCGATGACTAGAGTATTAAGTAGTATTCGAAATTTCGAAGATCATGTAAATCAAGTTCAATAATTTCAATAGGTAGGTTTTTTTTTTTTTTTTTTTTTATTTCGAATAGGTTTGCGTTTGACTACACACTGCCTGATGTTAAGCAGATGTGCGGTCTAGGGTGTAGCACGCTTACCTAGAAGATACCTATTTACTCGGGATTTGAAGACACTCACGTTGTACTTTAACGGGAAGACAGACCCAGGCAAAGCATTCCACATTCCGGCTGTTCGTATGAGGAATGAGGATTCGAAACGCTTGGTTCTAACGCGCGGAATGTCCACCATAAAAGGGTGACGCTTTGGTCGCGTCCGTCTAGCCGTACGATAGAAGAAAGGGGCAGGGGGGACCAGATTGTGCAACTCCTGGGCGCACTCTCCGAAGTGTATCCGGTAAAAGACCGACAAACACGCTACCTTGCGACGATGCTCAAGACTTTGCAGCTGCGTCTTAGTCAAGGTGTCGTTGTCAATCAGCCTCCTGGCTCGTCTCTCAATCGACTCCAGAGCCTCCAGTTGATATTTGGCAGAGCCATCCCAAAGGTGAGAGCAGTATTCCATGCAAGACCTGACTTGTGCTTTATAAAGACTAAGCAGTTGCTCAGGTGTGAAATACCGTCTCACCTTAGAGAGAACACCAAGTTTTTTGGAGGCTAATTGGGCTTTGGACTCTATGTAAGAGCCAAAGTTAAGAGAAGATGAGAGTGAAACGCCTAATAGTTCCAAGCTGTCAGTTACCGGAACGGAGACACCACGGAAAGCGGGAGACAATTGAAAGAGTCTCTTTTTGGCCGAAAACAGACAGCCCTGAGTCTTTGTGGCATTAAACTTGACCAGGTTAGCATCACCCCAGTCGGATACCGCCTGCAGACTCAAGTTGAGCCGTTCAACCATAGCCTCTCTGTATAACTCGATCTGTGGCCCGCTGGTTCTTGCATCGGACGTGTAGCTCTCCACGACTGTACTGTCATCTGCGTACCCAAAGATCCCGGGCTTAAGCAGATCGTTGATATGCAGTAGGAAGAGTGTCGCAGAGAGCACAGACCCCTGAGGAACACCGGCATTGATAGCCATTTGGTCTGACGAGCAGCCATCAACGACAACTCGTATCGACCGATTCCTCAAGAAATCTGATATCCATGTGCAGAAATCAGCAGGCAGGCCGTAAGATGGAAGCTTGCCAATAAGGCTCTCGTGCCAGACCCTATCAAAAGCTTTGGAAATGTCCAAGGAGACAGCCAACGCCTCCCCGTGTTTCTCCATGACCTCACTCCAGATGTGTGTGGCGTACGCTAGAAGGTCCCCAGTAGACCGGTTTCGGCGAAAGCCGTACTGGCGGTCACTGAGTAAGTCATTCGCTTCCAGGTAGGCCAGGAGCCTGTTATTTAGAACACGTTCCATACTCTTACAGAGTATAGACGTGATCGAAATTGGCCTGTAGTTGGCAGGGTCGGCACGGCTGCCCTTCTTGGGTACAGGTTGCACGTTAGCAAGCTTCCAAGATTTGGGCACTTGACCTGTCTTCAGAGATAGGCGAAAGAGGCGAGTCAGCACAGGCGACAGCTCAGGCGCACAAGTCCTCAATACAATGGCCGGAATACCATCAGGGCCACTGGCTTTGTTCACATCTAGACTGCGGAGAACTTTCAGGACCTCCTTTTGCCGGATGTGTATTTCACTCATTACAGTGTCACAGTTTGGCAAAGTTGGAGGTCTCGCACTACCGGGGTCTAGACGCGAAGACTCAGCAAATTGAGATGCAAATAAATTTGCTTTCTCCACCGCGGTATGGGCCAGTGAACCATTGGGTTTCAGCAACGGAGGCAGTGAGGGGCGGCAGAAGTTCGCTTCAACCGATTTAGCTAGGGACCAGAATGCCTTACTACCCGCAGGGTAAGAAGCAAGCTTGTTTCCTATTCGACTAATGTGGTCAAAGCGAGCCCTCCGCATAACCTTTTTGCAGGACTTAGCAGCCCTATTGTATGCCTTCTTCCTCAGACTAACGTCCCTCAACTTACGGTTTCGAGCATCGACCCAAGCCAGATATGCCTGATGCTTTTGCGCTTCGGCGCGTCCACATTCAGGCCCAAACCAGGGCCGAGCTTTGCTAGACAGAGGCACGTCCGAAAATGGGATGAAGTATTCCATGGCGGTACGAAGCACATCTGTCACGGCATCCGCGCACGCAGAAGGATCATCGGAAGAAAAACAAACAGGCTGCCAAGGATAAGAAGCAAAGAAACACCGCATCTCATCCCAATCTGCTGACTTGTACCGCCACACGCGCCGTGACCCTTTGGGACTGGGGTCTGATGGGGAGTAGACGGATACAGATTTCACCAGACAGTGGTCAGATGTACCTAACAGTGGGGAGATCGCCACTGAGTATCGGTCTGGATCGGTAGTCAGCAGAAGGTCCAAGCAGTAGGCCGTGTGCGAGTCAACATCAGGTACCCGTGTGGCGCCTTGAACCAGCTGGGTGAGATCAAGTGTCAAGGCAAGCTTGCGCGTCTCAAGCCCAGCATGGTTTGTGTCCAGGTATGGGTGAAGCCACTCTTTATGGTGGCCATTAAAATCCCCCAGGATCACTAATTGGGCCGAAGGGTAGCTGAGCTGAGCAGCATCCGCCGCCTTACTAAGGTATTCGGTGAGTCTGGTCGTCTCCTGGTCTCCGCTATGCTATAAATTGCTAGGTACTTATAAATTGGTATTTTATGTCACTTTTGTTACTGAATACTATGTTAAGCATAACTTTATCGGCTACCAATAAATTATTATTTATTTATTATTATGGTATGTATAACGGGCTCGGACATTTTGTTACTACCTTCACTTAGGGACTGTGGCTCTGTAGATATTTGCTCCAAGATATCAATAGAAATTAAAGAGAGGTCAAACTCAAGCGGCCCCGCTCGTTATTGGATGTTCGGAGATTCCTGTCTGATAGGTACATAGTCACGTAGTAAAGTCATCACGTAGTAAAGTCATTGTAGGAAATGGACAGCAACACACACATGACCTTGAAGCAGTAGAAAGAACGAGAAAAATCCACACTTGTTTTTTCAAAACTGAAACCACATCTGATGCTATTAGTGATCATGTAGAAAAAATTGCCCCTGGTATCAAATCTGACGTGGCTAAATTGAACCTTAAACATGATCTATATGCTTCATTCGTTGTGACCGTCCCAGAAAGCTCTTTTCAACGCTTGATGACACCTGACTCCTGGCCAGTCGGAATCGAAATAAGGGAATGGTTTCCAAGAGTCGCCGGACGTGGAGCAAAACTCAGCCATCCCCACACTCTCCGGTGGAATACAGCCAGCAAGGGAGATGGCACCAATAACATCCAACCAAATGTCACAGAACAACCATAAATCGATACTAAACATCATCTACCAAAACGTTAGAGGGCTAAGAACAAAGCTGCCGTACTGGCGTCAGATAACAACAACACTTCATACGGATATAATTGCAGTCACCGAAACAAATCTAAACAAGTCTGTAACCGACGCAGAGGTGGCTCTGCATGGCTGGGATATCCTACGCCGTGATCGTGGCTCAGCAGGTGGAGGTGTACTTTTAACTGCAAGACCAGGCCTAGAGCTACGACGCCGACAAGATCTCGAAACTCGAAACTAACGATGGAGAAGATATGTGGGCGTCAATCAACTACCACGGACTTGTTTATTATATATGTGTAGTCTATATAAATCCCAGGGCCAAAGATCAAGAGTACATGTTATTTTTCTGTAAAGTAGAAGAATTTATATCAACTGTATTGCAAAAAGGAACAATCATCTTGCTAGGAGATTTAAATTTAAAAAGCGCAAATTTGTATATCAATAATTACTTAAACTACTTCGTCCATTACTGTGATATTAGCGAACGTAACAATATTGTTAACGAATTTGGTGGAAAATTAGATGTTGCTTTAATTAGTCAAAATTTAACTGATGTGAAAGTCTGTGCTGCTGAAGAAGGGCTAGTGAAAAATGTAGATAAATATCACCCCCCTCTAGATATAACTTTGAAACTTCCACGAGGCACTAGAGATATCTGTTTAGAGTCCAGCAATATTGACACCAGTACTGACTGGAATTTTCGTAAAGCTAACTTTCCTTTACTTTATGAATATTTAATTAACACTGATTGGAGAGCCGTCTTAGAAGAGACAGACGTAAACAAAGCTACTGAACTATTATATTCCCTTCTGTACAAAACCTTTGACCTCTCTGTTCCAAAGAAAATCCGCCACTCCAGACCGTCCCGAAGATACCCAACCTGGTATTCGAGAGACATAATTAGTGATATTCAATTAAAATTCAAATTACATAAGATATTTAAATCTACTCAAGATTATCATGCTTATAGCTTTTATACTGCCATCAGATCTAGTATCAAACGTAGAATTTCAAAATCATACAAAACATATATATCAGATATCCAAGAAAAATTATTAATAAATCCAAAGGCATTCTGGAATCACATTTCGAGCTTAAAAACAAAAGGAGGCTTTAATCCTAGTATTCAGTATGAAGGGCAGGAACACACTGGTCAGGCTGCCGCTACTGCTTTTGCTAATTATTTTAGTAGCGTTTTTCTTCCCAACACACCTACGCTAGATCCATCTCAAGTGACATCTTCTACAAGTGACCAAAAACTTATTAACATCACTGAATTTCCCTCCTACAAAATCAATCATTTCATCCAAAAACTAAAGAGCAGAAGTGCACCCGGCCCGGATAATGTTCCTGCATACATCATCAAAGCTTTTCAGGTAGAACTAGTTACTCCACTGACTTATATATTCAACCTATCAATAAGCACTGGAGTTTACCCCGAACAATGGAAAAAATCACGAGTAATGCCGATTCCCAAAACAGGTGACAAGTCATCTGCTGAAAACTATAGACCTATTGCAATTTTATCAAGCTTTGCTAAAATTTTCGAAAGTGCGCTGCATGATGAAATTTACAAACAGTTTGAACCGTATCTCAATGACGCACAGCACGCCTTTCGTAAACGTAGATCAGTAAATACAAAACTTCTTTCCTTAGTCGATTTTGTTTCAAAAAACTTAGATGAAGGCACACAAGTTGATGTAATTTATCTGGACTTTAAAAAAGCGTTCGACCACGTTGATAATGATATCCTTCTCTCTAAAATGGCAGATATAGGATTTGCTCCGAAGTTAATTAAACTATTTGCTAGCAGTCATCAAAATCGTACTCAGTTTGTACGACTGGGATGTTATGATTCTGACCCATATCACACACGGTCCGGAGTCAGTCAGGGTTCATCTATAGGTCCAATAGAATTCGCAATAATGATTAACGATTTACCTGAATGCTTGCTGGAAGCTAAATGTTTGCTCTATGCCGATGACCTGAAAATCTTTATGCCAGTAAAGTCATCTCAAGACTGCAATATCCTCCAAACTAACTTAAATAAAGTATTGGCATGGTGCAAGCGTAACAAACTATCCATGAACATATCTAAATGTCAAGTTATGAGTTTTACCCGTTCCTCCAATCCTATAATTTCTCAATACCAATTGGGTGGTGAATTCATCTCGAGACGCCTTGCGGTGAAAGATCTAGGAATCCTTTTTGACCATAAGCTTACCTTCCGTGATCATATGATGGCACTCGCTACCGACTGTTTCCAAAAATTAGGGTTTGTTACCAGAAACTGCAAGGACTTCCAAAATACCAAAGCTATTAAACTTTTGTACACAGCCCTGGTACGATCTAAGTTAGAGGCAAGTGCCTGCGTGTGGAGCCCGCATGAGGCGACTTACATATTAATTTTGGAAAAGGTACAGAAGCGGTTTTTACGTTACTTATACAAAGTGATATATGGCTATTACCCGTTTCTGTACCCCACCAAATTTCTCCTTGGCATGCTTGGATTTAATTCACTAGAGTCCCGAAGAACATGTGAACAGATCTCAATGGTGTTGAAAATTTTGCGGGGATACATTGACTGCCCTGACATTATATGTGAGGCAAGTCGCCTATGTGTGCCTGAGCAGCGTTCTAGATTTCGAGATGGAAGTGTGCCGCTATTCGCGCCCATCCCGGCGCGAACAGCTGCGCGACAACAATCTCCAATTTTCCGGGTCCAAAAACACCTGAACCAGATTATGACAGCGTATCCTCAATTGGACTTATTCGCGGATAATTGGACCGTCATAGAAAGATGCTGCTCTGCTTACGGCCAAAAAATTAATAAGTAATAACTAATATAATAAGGTTAAGGTTTATTCATAAGACTTATTATGCAATTGTTTAGACTGATTAATTAGAAATATGTTTTGAATTGTTGATTATCTTGTGTTCCTATATTTTTTAGAATATTTTTTTTAAGTAGGTACCTGTTATGTTTAGGTAAAGTATAAAATGTAGCGTATTGGATTTTGTGTAATCTGTAAAGCTATATTTTACTGTAAATAATAAATAATAAATAAATAAATAAATAAATAATAGTACCTAAGTATATCTAATTTTTATCCAGCATAAAAATTATCTGGAGTGCGTAAACGCAGCCTATAATATAGTTTGATTGTGCAAGAATCATAGTCAATACCAATAGTCAAAGGATTAATCATAATTTATAATGTCCTTTATGGGATTAATCAATCAAGCCATAATATCCTCCCTCCACGGCGAGAATTTATTTTGTTAACTGAAAAAGACTGCTAATTTGCTTCGTGTTAGGCTCAGGTAGGTACCTAGTAATTAATATTACTAACAAGTGGATAAAAAATGTGGTTTGTTTATTTGGCGCTCGTTGAGTTGCCCTTGCAACGCGTCCGTCAGCCGCGTCCGATAGTATGTTTGAGCTTAATTAAGCCGTAAACATACTATCGGACGCGGCTGACGGACGCGACTGACAGCCGCGACTTAGCAATGTGCACAGTCTTAAAACATCCGGTGTGCCAGATCGCTCTCGGACGTCCGAACGCTCAAGGTCGTCCGAAGGTGACGTCCGCGACTTATGTTCGATAGTACGGCTCAGTGTACTTTCATAGTCTAGGTCGCGGCTGAAGTCGCGTCCAGCTCAGTCTCAGCGTCAGTGTTTCCAGCTTAAGTTTAATTTCTCTTGTCAGAAAAGTTCTCTTCCAAAGAGGTAATTCCTTTGATGATCTTCTTACCTACACAATGTATTCTCTTTGGATGATCCTCCTTCCAGTGAATTCTCTTGGAGGGAGCCAATAATGTATGACCCAGTAGTTCACGACATGATAATGTACAGCCTGATATTGTACGGCACAGAGTTCAATTATAGCTCTGTGTGGCTCTGTGTTGTACGGCATGATAATTTGTGTCCCTTGCCATGGAATATCAGGCTGTGAAATACAGGCCGTGCATTATCGGCCTGTGTCGATAACGTCCGGCACAGTATTGCACAGCCCGATATTGTACGGCCTGATATTTTGTGTCCATGGACCTTGGTTATTATATGACAAGGTATGAGTTCTCTAAGGTAATTCGACTATGTTGGTTAGGTTAGGTTTGAACAGTGACAACAATGCGCGAGCCAAGTGAGCGTGCCACGGCAGCGGCCGGCGAAGCGCCAGAAACAACCTGTCCTTATTGCGAGTTAAGGATACTTTAAATGGATGGTATTGTCATATGGGGAAATAGTACAGACGCAAAAGAACTCTTTATAATGCAAAAAAAATGTATCCGAATTACTGAAGAATATCCGACAAAAAGATAGCTGTAGACCCCACTTCATTCAACAAAACATACTAACACTCCCAAGCCTTTATATACTAGAAGCGGCAATATTTGTTAAGAAAAATCCAGAACTATTTACATATAACACAAACTCTCACAGAAAAAACCAACTAATAGCCCCGGAGCCAATATTAGAAATAGTTAGACGAGAACCGGAGTATATGATAATAAGAACATACAACCACCTACCTAAAGACCTACAAGAAGAAACTAACCCCAAAAAATTCCATAATAAACTCAAAAAACTTTTAACAAAAAAATGGTATTATACCATTGAAGAATACCTGAACGAAAAAGTTTCAAGCTCACAAATCATCATTAAATAACGCTAAATTTTGACATGTACGTTATACCTACTTTGTTTATACCATTTGCGACACCCTAACGACAGGGTATAATGTGTACTGTGTTACTATTATATAAGTGTAATTGTAACTAGACATATTATAAGGCAATTGTATACCGAAATAAATAAATAAAAAAGGTATAATCACGACAAAGTGTCATCTGCGGCTAACTTCTCATCCGCCGACTTGTGTGGCGCTTAGTACATCCCTGTGGAACTGACAAAAGTCATAGACAAACCAACCAATAGGAGCAAAAATTCTTCGTACAAATAATGTACAGCCCGTATTTTGCGACACAATAATGTACAGCATGATATTTCGTGTCATTTTCTTCGGGACACGTTTTATCTGTACATTATTGGGTCGCAAAATACGGGCTGTACATTATTTGCATGAGGTGATGTCTGGCCAGTATTGTACGACACGTATTGTACAGCCTGATAATTGGTGGCATGGGACATGAAATACGGGACGTGCTTTACTGCCCGTACAATTTGGTGTCATCAAATACGTGCCGTACAATATAGGGACATTTTAGGGACTCGTAATTTGCAGTGTTGCCACCTTAGCCCTTTTGGGGCTAGATATAGCACTTTTTACTGTAGATGAACTCGTTGTTTAATGATTTAGCCCGGTAAGGGCTATCTAGCACTTTTCTGCCCTATTTTTAATTTTGCGATAACATCATACTTTCGCAATTTGTGTCATAGACTATTATTTATTTCTATTTATGTCATTAATGTTCTTCATATGAATCGAGTAAGTGTATCAAAACTCTGTTATTTTATTAGTTGATATGCCAATTCATAACATTCGGTTTAATTTTTTTTGCCTTTTTTACCGCACGTAATTTCTTGGTAATGGGTCCGACAAACGTTTTTTACTTTACATAACAAAAAAAACAAAAAATTACGAGAAAACCTGTGCTTTTAATTTAATTCAATTCAACTGTTAAAACACCCGATAAACTATGTTTTCAAGTTTTTTTGAGGACCCGAAAATGAGGAAAAAGTGGATGACAGCCAGGATGCAATAGGCCCTAAAACTAAAGCGCACTGCTGTAAAGACCATTTCGATGTAAATCTTTGTATATAATAAGTTTACTATTCTTCATTTTCATCACATTTGACCTACTTAACCTACCTACTTGGCTACTTCTCATTGCTTAAATAGGTATGTTGCCTACTACCTTGAACCTACCTATGTAAATAGTACTGACATAATAGTAATTCTGTATCAGCCTTATAATAGTCCACTACAGGACGTAGGCCTACTCACAAAAAGTGATTGGGCCATATTCCACCACGCTGGTGTGGGTTGGTGGATTCACATACATCATCGAATTTCTTCTACGGACGTATGCAGGTTGCCTCACGAATACTCACGATGTTTTTCCTCCACCAAAACGCCAATGAATACGTCCGATCGCCAACGAATAATCCGTACATAAATTCCAAGGAATTCATGGTACGGGAACGGGATTTGAACCCATGACCTTGATATCCCGTGCCCGGCCCAGTCTAATATTAATCATCCCAAAGTTATCATTTACAGTAACAACATATGCTAAAATCTTGCAAAAGTGCCTACTCTATCAATCTTGCAATAATAATTGGCGCTAAAAATCTTGGTAAAAGAAATTCGCGACGATACTGGCAACAAAATACTTGCAATAACCATTTGTCACAAAAACTTGAGACAACAACTTCTAAGTTACAAAGTTTTTATACTAATTTGTTTAAAATGTAAAGTGGCCACAACCGGCACACCGGTGCGGCCACAACCGGTGTTTTTGCCCACTTTTCATATATTAGATATTTTTTTCTCGTAGTATATATATTATTTTACTATGGAAATTAACGTGGTTTTCACACATTTTATACTATATATAACGGGAATGAACTCACGTGTGGGGATAGTCGTAACGACTATAGTTTCGGTCGCATTCGGCTCCGCGTGCTAGCACTCGCCAACTTGAGAAAGGTCGCCGAATGCGACCGAAACTATAGTCGTTACGACTATCCCCACACGTGAGTTCATTCCCGTTATATATAGTATAAAAAATATATATATTATTATGTAAAAATGAATTAATAAATGTTTGCTCTATCATAAGAAACTTTAAAATCCTATGTCACTATTTTTTGAAGTGGCCACAATCGTGGCGTCTCTACATGTGATAATTTTGTAAAAATATCTTCTTGTTTTCACTTATTTATCATTTATCTAATATTTTTATTGCCTCTGCACTAAATACGTTGTTAAGTTTTAATAAAAAAATCAATCTTATAGATCATGGTATGTAACTGGAGCGTGACGCGTGTGTGACGTCACCTGTCGGCGCCATCGGAAGATCAGCGCCGGTTGTTCGCAGCCGGCATTATGCTTAGATGGAGCTGACTTGTCGCAGAAATAAAATAATGTTAGTTAGTGTAGTGTTAAGTTTTTTTTATTGTTTTTAAACTTTTTTTTTATTTTAGTTTTATAAATAAATTACTTTACTTACTTACTTTAATTACTTTAGGTATATCGTAAGGCGGGTGTCATTACCACTAGACTACTATGGCTTAATAACTTATTAGAAGATATATAAAGTGATCGTATACTGAAAGGCTCCATAATTTAGATTATGAATCATTAGGTATGTTCTATGTTCTCACTGAATGGTCAAAATATAGGTGGGTATATATTTTAACCTAAAACAGCTCAAGTTATACTGGTCAACCTGTAAAACCAACACTGACCAACGAAACTTGACCCACCTTTTTAATGCTTGATAGGTTACCCATTGACAGACATACAGACACAGCAGACACACAGACAGATATATAGACAGACACACAGACAGACATACACACATAGCGGTCAAATTTGTAACACACCTCTTTTTGCGTCGGGTGTTAATAAATAACCAATAAATACGTAAAAATTTGCGGCTGGCAAGTTGAACAGCACTGATTTCTTACCTATTATTCACAGCCCAATTTTGCACAGCCTGATATTCCATGGCCAGTGACACAAATTATCATGCCGTACAATATCAGGCTGTACATTATCATGTCGTGAATTACTGGGTCCTACATTATTATCTCAGCCAGCAGTTAGCACATACATAGCATAAAAACAAGCATAAAATACGTTCACGAAATAAGGAGATAAATACGTTTTAATTTATAGTTCAGTGTATGTAACCGAAAAAGTGAATAGTACCTGTTGCTATTAATACAATTCTCCAGTCTGAATAGCTACTATTGCAGTAATGGAAAATACAGTTTCAGTTTCAAAGGCAAGTAATAAGTAATGTGGTAGGTGAAATATTTATTTGTATTTCATAGCTTGCTAACAAGGTTATAATTGAGGTTTATTTACAGGGTGTCTTTTTATTTGCCAATGGATATAATAAAACGAAAAGCAATAAGAAGAAATTTGGACAAGCATTGTTTGAAAAGTTATACAGAAAAGATGTTTGGTATACAACCTACAAAAGGAACTGGGATCTGATTGAAAATCAATTGAAGGTATGAGTGATGTGGGAAGTTTTTGTTGTTCATAAGAAATGGCAATTATTATAATTAGTAATAGTAACATCTTTATTCATCTAAGCAGAGCCTAGTTACATACATTATAAACAATATATTCACACTAAAACTATTCACCATCTTCATGATCATCAACACAAACAACTCACTGCAAATAATCTATGGCAATGCGCTGTGCAATAAAAATAATATGCTCAAATATTTTATCTTGGATTCAGTAATTCTAATAATACTTTTAACATTTAAAAGTTTTGTGTTGGGTATATACATCAATTAAAGTTACATTTCAGTGGGTTTATCGTTGTTTTTGCTTGCTTAATTGCTGATCATGAAATATATCTTTTGACTGCCTCGGTGGCTCAGTGGTTAGTGACCCTAACTTCTGGATCAAAGAGGTGTGGGTTCGATCCCCACACAGGGCAAATATTTATGTGATGAACATAAATGTTTGCTCTGTGTCTAGGTGTTATTTAGTTACTATCTAATATCTATATAAGTATGTATTTAAAAATAAATAAATTTATGTAGTATTTCAGTCTCTGGCAGCTATATTACAAGTTTTGCTTAGTTTGGGGTCAGAGGCCGTGTGTAAGATGTCCCAAAATATTTACAATGACCAAACCCCATGTATCACTGAAACTAGCCTTTTTTGTGCTCAGTGAGTAACTAAACCATCGATGCGGTGCAACACAATGAGATAATATCAAAGGTAGCTCTGCATCTGCAAGTGAGTGCACAAATAGGGATGTTTACTAGGTATAAAAATCATTATTATAATTAGTCCGTCAGTTACATTTTTAAAAATATTGGATCCATATTTTTTCTTTTGTCAATAAAACAATTAGTGACAAAGATACACCTTGTCAAAGTTTGAGAGTGGGGGCTCGTGATGGTACTAGCGGTACATTTGATACCAGTTAGTGACGTCACGCGGAACTTTAACGGGCTATTTAGACTAGAGGCAACCGACCCATTTCATAATTTTTCATAGCCATCTCTTCTATTTACCTACAATTAGTATCATGTGTAATTTTTAATTTTTAATGTATTTTGTTGGACATTCACAAGTATACAAAATTGTATCTATGTTGAGAAATAAATGAATGAATTAATGAATGTTCGTTATTACTTCTAGACCAAGGATCCAGCGGTCGTCAAGCAATAACTGGTAGACTTTAGAAGTTATAACGTCACAAAGGTGGTCGCCGACCGTTGTAGGTATTTGTCTATATTTCGAGTTCTATTTGATCAAATAGATCGTGATTGGTTTCATTTGATAGGTATTTTTAATGATCCATTATTGTTTCTTTGACACCTATCACATACTCGTAAGTGTAGTCACAAAAAATATTTTCAAAACATTGATTTTTTTATCTTCACACTTTTGTCTATTTTCCAACATAACTTAAAAATTTAATGGTTTATCGAATTAAACATCGAAATAAAAAACATAGAATGACTTTCTAGCTTTCGATTAAGCCCAGTAACGTGGTCCTAAAATAATAAATAAACGAGAAGTGACCACTTCTGTAAAGTATGCACTGCGTGGCGCTGGCCTTCCGTGCCCACAGAAGCCATACTTCATACATTTTTTTTTAGAATTGTTGCTGATTATAAGGCACGAGAACTCTTCACAGGTGATAATTAATTACATTTTAGGTATTATCGCCAACTTAATAATCATCATGTCAGCCATAGCGCTTACCATCAATTAGCACTTCATGGTCACTCACACTTCAAAGTCTCTTACTTAGGGACATGTCAGGGGTTTGCTTTACCCCGCCTTATATGCGTCACTAGCGTCTAGGAAACCACCAAAAAGGATACGCAGAAATTCCCGTAAAAAATAAAGTTTTGGACGAAAAACCGTTTGGACGACGTACCACATACGTACTTAAGTGGTTAAGGGTTAAGAGGCTGATACAGTACAGTAGGAAGTAATTGATGATCAGCATTAAGTGCATTACCTACTACAAAAAAAACTGGGATTCAAACTACATACCTTCAAGTTTGAGTATCAAATAATATATGTCCTGGTATTTAATGTAAATTTAACAATGCCTGTTTTTATTCCAGGATCTGCATCAGAAGACTCACAGCTTGTTATTAAATGACATAGTAGCTCACATAAAACAGTCATACAACGATGAGGAAGATTTATCGTTGGAAGGTGTAATACCGAGTGCTACATTACTCACTGGTATCAGTCAGCCAGACCATGTGTCACAGTTTTCGGCTCTTATTGATATGATCAGGTTAGAAAAAAACAGATTTTATTCAGATTTACTCAATTTATTTTGTCACCCCGACCCAGTCTCAAAATTCCAATTAAACATATAAGGTGCAGGTATAAGCCGATTCAAACTTGACAAATCCTGCGAACACGTCAATTTTTGAAATGTTTATCACAAAAAGAAAGTTTCTATACACCTAGTGTGTGAAGCACGATAAAAATAATTTCATTGATTAAGCAATGCGCCATTTCTCGTTAATTAATAATTTCACATTAAGTGACTAACTGGTTTTAAGCAGTTCTCACAGATGGCGCTTCCAACAATGTAGTAGTTGGTTAAAATTATAAAACACTTACACTAATTCGACGTTTTCGCAGACTGCGTTTTAGCTTAATTTGGACAAAGCATTTGGGCCGGAATCCCAGAGAGATGCAGGTTCAAATCCTGCGAACGTGTCAATTTTTGAAATGTTTATCACAAAAATAAAGTTTCGATTCAAACTTCTTGGCAGGTAGAAAGTTAGCTAGAAGCTGCGCGAAATCCATTCCTCATGCAGCTGTTAAGTGAGCTTCAGTCAGGAATTAGTTTTGCACAGCTTGTAGCTAACATCACAGCCGCCAAGAAGTTTAATTCAACCTGTACCTGTGTGGAAAATTCTTTTAATCTATTTGGCTCAGAGACTTGATTTTAGAGGTGTACAATTGTACATGTCACCTCTGTCTCCTCCCTGGATAATGCAATGCTAATGAAAAAGGTTCTAACCGGTCTTATTGGAAATCATTAGGGGAGGCCTATGTCCAGCAGTGGACGTCCCATAGGACGTCAGCCATAGCTGAAATGATGATGATAATGAATGAAAAAGGGATGATTTGATTTGCTGATGAAACATTGAGATATTTTGAATGAGATCTATCCATTAGCCAAAGGACGTCCACTGCTGGACATAGGCCTCCCCTATGGATCTCCAATAAGACCGGTTGGGGGTTGGCTATAGCCGTCCGGTACCTGATTTTGATGAAGGTGTGAGTGTATGGGTAGGTATCATTGGGGTCCACCTGAAGCCCATTCAGCATTTTTTTTGCCGGAGACATAGTTTAAAATAATTATGATTAAATTAAATTTTTGAAAGAAATGTGAAATGGAACTCAATGTTGAGAAAATGGTACAATATTATGGATTAAGTTGTCAAACTGAGTGAAACGAAACGTATCACAACCAAAAAAAAGCCTAAAAAAAGGTTGTATTGGGGCGCTTAACCCCCCCACCCCGCGGGTACCGGGCGACTATGGTTAACTATTTTTAGTACCTATTTATTTTTAGAAACATTGATATAGTCCGAATCATGTAACTTGGCGGCTGTGCACGGAAGTGTGTCTCCTAGTGTGATGTTACTAATCTGTCCATGATCACTAGCGTTTTAGTTAGAAGGTCTAGCAGCACGTGACGTCACGCGCTCGTTGCCTGGCAACGCTTCTTGTAACGTGCGCCGCGGACGATCGCCCGCGCGGCTGCGACGCTCCTGCAGCGCACATTCCTTGGGCTGTGCCTTCATTGAACTTGGTGGCTGAGATGTTAGATACAGGCTTCGGATAACTCAATCCAGGCTGAAGCTCACTTAACAGCTGCACGAGGCTTGGGTTATTCGCTGCTTGTAGTTAACATCGCAGCCGCCAAGTTGTGTAATTCAGCCTATAGATATGAAGTCAACCTTATGATTTTGTTTAATTTACAGTGAGGAAGTGACTCCCCATGTGACCCTAGTGAACTCACAAGACGGATCCAATGTCAAGCATCTAGTAGAACATGCAGTTTGGCAGCTAATCAAGGGTCATGATGCGCTGGTAAATTTATTTATTTCAAACCTTCAAATTTATAAACATGTAAAAAATTGCTCACTTAGCACTAGTTACTTATTCAACCCTGTAAGGGGCAAGTATAATTATCATACATCAATGAGTTTTAATCTTATAGAAACTTTAAAGTGAATAAAAAACTTATGAGACTCATAACTATAACACTTATGATCTGATTACTTCCGCGAGTCAGAAACATTTTTGTCTTGCAAGTAATCTTCTATACTGTAAATTGATTTTTATTATACTTTTCTTTCATCATAAAGTAATCATTGCTGGGCAAAGGCCAGCAAGTTCCCTTCTCTCCTTCCAGACTGCGCATTCTATTGCTTTGTTGGCCCAGTGCTTGCTTTTGCTCAGCAGTGAGACAATGCAGGCTGAAAATAATAATAATGTTAAATTAAGTTCATAAAGGCCTGATAGCTAGCCCTGGGTATCAGAGTTTTTAACTAAAACTCAGACACTCAACTCACTCAGAGTGCCAGCCAAGACAAATAAAACGAGCTCAAACACGACGGATCTATCCTGTTTAGTACAGGAGTTTCTATGGTCACGTTCCGACTTCATCATCAGATCAGCTCCATGGTACCATATTATTGCGATACATGTACATAATATATGCGTGCGAAATTTCAGCTCAATCGGAAATCAGGAAGTTGGTCAAATTTAACTTGCAAGATTCCACCCGAACTTACATACATACAAAGGTACATCCATTGCAAGTTAAATAAAAGCTTGTAAAAACATAAATCTTCAATGATGAATGACACTTATTACTTTCGACAGGATACTTCAGATATGGAAGTTGATAAACCAAAGCTGAAGAAAAACCAGTGCACAATGATAACACTGAAGAACTGGTATCGTGCCAAGTATTCTCGACCGTCGCCAAGGAAGAAGAAGCGCCCTATAGCGAACCGATCCTTAGTCATCATTGTACCTGATTTCGAGAGCTTCAACTGTAATGTTCTGCAGGACTTTGTGATGATAGTCAGGTATAATCAGCGCCTCACAAGTCGGCGGATGGGAAGTTGATAATGCGCAGAACGCTGCGCAAAAGGCATAATAACAAGATTTTTTCTGCAAAAATTAGCATGACCGACTTCACCCGTGTACAGAATATTTCTCACGGATCGATGTAGCATTTTTCACATTATTGTTGATTTATCAAAAATGGCTCAGCCGATTTAGATGAAATTTAAATGGGACCAATTTCGAAGTATACTCTTTCCAATAAAAAAAGAATTATTGAAATCGGACTACTCCGAAAAAAGTTGTGCGTTATTATACATAATAAATATACGCGTCGAATTGTACCTCCTCCGGTGGTTCGTAGGTCAATAAATAAATAAATATTGGGGGACATCTTACTCTCGGTCTCTGACCCCAAACTAAGCAAAGCTTATAATATGGCTGCCAGAGACACCCTACATATACATATACTACCTACATACTACATATACATATTTTGAAATACATACTACATAGACATACTACATATACATATTTTGAAATACATACTTATATAGATAGTATCTAAATACATCCAGACACAGAGCGAACACCTATGTTCACCATATAAATGCTTTCTCTGGGTGGGGATCGAACCCACGCCTCTTTGATTCAGAAGTCAGGTTCACTAACCACTGAGCCACCGAGGCAGTCAAATATAAGTATAATATAAGTATGCGCGGGAGCCAGAGAGACGAGACGACGGGGCACACCCGCCCGCTAACCTCATGCCTCCCCCGCGCTCCCTACACCCGTGCTCAACACTACACCACGCGGCGTCGGCATTGTGCACACATGCGCAATAATTAGCGAATCACGGCGAACTGTCATCTGCGGCTAACTTCTCATCCGCCGACTTGTGTGGCGCTTAGTATACACTACAGACGCCTAAAAGTTTGATTCGGTCTATATCAAGACTTTATGCAACACTAGTTTTTACCCGCGGCTTCGCCCGCATACGCAATATATCATATAATTTATAACCTATGTGTTATTCTGATATATCAGCTATATTATTGCAAAGTTTCATCTCAATCCGTTCAGTAGTTTTTGCGTGAAAGAGTAACAAACATCCACACATCCATCCATCCACCCATCCATCCATCCATCCATCCATCCATCCATCCTAACAAACTTTCGCGTTTATAATATTAGTAGGAAGTAGGATGTATTTTTATTTCTTTTTTTCAGTTCCTACGTGCCTTCCTTGCCAATAGTGCTGGTGTTTGGAGTGGCCACTTCAGTGTCGGCTCTGCACAAGTCTTTCCCATACCACGTGTCTTCCAAACTGCTGATCCAAGTATTCCACACGCATTCATCACCAGTTTATATGAACCAAGTAAGTTATTTTGTCCTTTCTTATTTCCACTGCTGGGTATAGGCCTCTCTTTTATTATACCATCTGCCTCGGTCCTGTGCCAATCGTGCCCAGTCGGGTTAGGATACGCACCTATAGGCTAGTTGACAATATTTTTTGATGTCTTCTTGTAACAGTTAACCATAAACAGAGCCGATTACGAAAACAAAAATGTAATCAACTTAGAAATAAAGAAGCTACAAGTGTATTTATTTTCTTGCTAGACAAAGAGCGCAGTATAGCAGACCATGGCATCACTGCCCGTCAAAAAACTGTTAACAAAAAAATACTATTATACCATTGAAGAATACCTGAACGAAAAAGTTTCAAGCTCACAAAACATTACAAAATAACGCTAAATTTTGACATATACGTTATACCTACTTTGTTTATTATACCATTTGCGACACCCTAACGACAGGGTATAATGTGTACTGTGTTACTATTATATAAGTGTAATTGTAACTAGACATATTATAAGGCAAGTGTATACCGAAATAAATAAAGTGTCATACATTCGCCATATTGGGTATGTTATGCTTTGTGGGAAAGAAACGAGGCTTCCCCTCTTTATCCCTACCAAAATCTTTACAATCTTATATCTCTGAACTTGACCAGTCAATTTTAATTATTTTTTCAGTTTACGAATCATAATTAATTGCCGAATTCACTAATTCTAATACTTTTAATTAATTCAATACCAGTCAACTACCCTATTCTATCGACGTGTCAGAACGAGACAGAGTTATGGTGTAGCATGGTGAAGTATAATATCTGTCGCTTTCACACGTCGACAAACCTCTTTTCGTAGCAGGTTCGACCCGTGATTTTGCCAATATCTTTGAGCTTGAGCTTTGATTTTGCTTATCCGAGGACTTTGGCTCTGCACTTAATTTGCGCTGTGCGAACTACGAGTATGTTACTTCACTAGGCAACATGCCGTATGAATATCTTCTGAGTACGCAACAGAAGAAAACAAAACATATAATTCATCTATGGTGTTCGTGGGAATGCTTCTGCCGGGCTGGATTATATTGCAAAAGATATCCAAATGCACATGTTCTTCAGTCCAAATGCATCTAAATCACAAATCAAGTCCAGAGAAACAAAGCCAAAATCATAAAATAAGAAAAATCAAAACAAGCAAACATCGTAACACGATTCGTGCGAGAGTAACACGATTACGAGGAGATGCGCAAGAAATTCAACACGGATTCACAGTTCAACATTTTTGGTTTGGCAACGCGTTAAAAACAAAATGTTTTTGCTCTCTTCAGGTCTTGGAAGACATATTCCTGAGTCACACGAGCCCGTTCCATTTGTCGGGGAAGTCGTTCGAGCTGCTCACTGACGTATTCCTGTTTTATGACTTCTCTGTCACGGGCCTCATACAAAGCATCAAGGTATACCAAGCGCCACACAGGTCGGCGGATGAGAAGAAGCTGCGCAAAAGGCAAAATTTAGGTATGCGCGGGAGCCAGAGAGACGAGACGCCGGGGCACAACCGCCCGCCCACCTCATGCCTCCCGCGCGCTTCCTATGCCCGTGCTCAACACTACGCCACGCGGCGTCGGCATTGTACACACATGCGCAATAATTAGCGAATTACGACGAAATGTCATCTGCGGCTAACTTCTCAACCGCCGACTTGTGTCACAACTATACAATACTTTCTATATAAACAATGTGTTGCTTTGGAAAGGACAGGCATTTAAATAGGTTTATAAAGGTTTAAGACCATTACTATGAACAACTTTTACTATGGGGCCGACCCGGACTTTGAGAAAAAAAATCAGCTGTACCGTACATAACTGCAACTCGGAATCTATAAAACGTATGAAAGCGCTGTTTTTTTTTCTTGAATTCCGTCTTCACCCCGTAGTATAAGTTGTTCTATTTACGATGGTTTCCATCGCCTAAAAGCCAGTAGAGTGTAAATCTGTACTTACTTGAAGTTCCAAACAACGTATTGGTAAAGGGACACGTTTTTTTAAATTACTGTTCTAGACTCCAGGGTCTGTGCCCTTTGTTAAGTTGGTTTACATTTATTTGAATGCGACTGTACAATAGAGATAAGTTTAGTTCAAATCTTAGCCTAAGTTAGTAGTTGCGGTGCATTGCGTGCATGCCACGAGCAAACCGGCGACCCGCATGCAGCACCAGATCACGAGTGTGACGCATGTGCCAGCCATCGCTCTCCACCATATTTGAGAGAAGGGAAAGACTCGACACACGACGCCGCCGTAAAAAGGAGCCGTCGATGGCAAGCATGAATGCTCAGGGCATGCAGGAGAAGCTAAATTACCTTCGAGCAAATATCTATAGTCACAATCTTGCAAAGTGTCCGAGGCAAAACTCTGCCCATGCTACGTAGTGGGCATGCTTTTTAGTTAGTCGTAAGGCGATTGCAAGCCGACTACAACGCCGCACGATGCCAAAGTGCTCGATTACAATCACTAATTAGGCGACATAACGTAGAGATTCGAAAAAACGGTACTTTGTAAATTCTATCTATCTATCTATCAGCCGTAGGGTGTCCACTGCTGGACATAGGCCTCCCCCATGGATTTACAATAAGGGCGGTTGGAAGCGGCCTGCATCCAGCGCGTTCCTGCGATTTTTATTATATCGTCAGTCCACCTAGTCGGTGGAAGTCCTACGCTGCGCTTGCTGGTTCGTGGTCTCCATTCGAGAACTTTCCGGCCCCATCGGCCATCCGTTCTTCGAACAATGTGTCCTGCCCATTGCCCCTTTAATTTGCTAATCCGCTGGGCTATGTCGGTAACTTTGGTTCGTCTGCGGATCTCCTCATTTCTGATTCGATCCCGCAGAGAGACACCGAGCATAGCCCTCTCCATAGCACTCCATTTGTAAATTATTTAATGTAAATAACTAAATCGGTATGTATGACGACGCTCGGACATTTTTTTACTACTTTCACTTAGGGACTGTGGCTCTCTAGATATGTGCTCGAAGTAAATTACGCACTTATCACGATTGATTTTGGACCAGCCGACCCGGTGAATTTCATCTCACCATCTGTCAACCGTCAATGACAACTTTTATATGCAGGAACATTTTGTATGGGAAAATTAAATCAATACGAGTATTTCTATTATTTTCCTCGCAAATTTTATAAATTTTCTCACAGTTTAAACCTTCCCTTAGCGTCCACTAATATTTCAAGATCAAAATTAGCCAAATCGGTTCAGCCATTCTCGACTTTTAGCGAGACGAACAACCACGATTCATTTTTAGGGTTCCGTACCTCAAAAGGAAAAAACGGAACCCTTATAGGATCACTTTGTTGTCCGTCTGTGTGTAGGTCAAGACTCTTTATTTCGAGAAAGCGTAAAGATATCGAATTGAAATTTAAACTGTATACGTATTTCGATGAACTCTTGCTGTTGTGTAAAAGAAAAAAATCTCTGTTGTCGTTTAAAAAAGTTAGAGCCGTTTATGTCGTAAAAAACCGCATATTTCGACACTCATAAAAATCAAAACCTACATGGTACTTCCCGTTGACATAGAACTATGAAATTTGGCAAGAAGCATTGTCTTAAAGTACACATATAGGAATAAATCTGAATACTGTACATTTTTATTTACATCATAAAAAATAGGGCCTCAAAATTCACAAAATATTTCACATGAAAGGTGTCATATAAAAGAATTTCATTTGCACATGCTAAAAACGGTTTTAAATTATTTTAACAATGTGTTTGTACGGAACCCCCGATGTGTGAGCCTGACTCGCACTTGTCCGGTTTTTATAATGTATATAGATTTATAAGGGAACGAGTTTATACCCATGTCTTCCACATGTAAAGCTTAGGTCGAATCACACAACTCGGCGGCTGTGAAGTTCAAGCTATGGATATCTCTGACTGAAGCTCACTTAACAGCTGCGCGAAGATTGGGTTATTCGCAGCGTGTTATAACATGAAATCCAAGCTGTCTGTTTCGACCTATTAGCCCGTTCTTTGACTAGTCCATTGCGTTTTCAAGTTTATATATTTATGGGTCAATCAACTATTCCTTGTAAAAACCATGTCCCACAAATATGCAGAACACAAAATATAATAAATTTCTTATGTTTTATATCCTAAATAGTAATTGAGAATATACCTTTAATATTAAACAGATTATTACATTGTAAATTCTCAAGCATATTTAGTAAAAGTATGGGAACTTAGGTGACTTCTTCTATTTCCCATACAAATATTTCGTGTCCCTATGGCTAACTCAGTTGCTTTTTGGCGAGTTAATTTCAAAATTTTGTAACTAAACGTAAAAATCTTTGAAGCAAAGTGCTTTTAATGTTAATATATATCATACAAAGAACTAGAAAAAAAAATTCGATAAAGTAACTTAGGGGACCAAATTTACTACATCAAAAGACAAAAACCTCAAAATAGGCTGAAAAAAAAAATTAACTGTACTACCGATAACTCGATAGTATAGACTAGTATATATTTTAGTAAAATAAATAGGAAAAGTGAAAGAAATAGAAGATTTTTGTTTCCTAATTATTAGAAATATTTTTTTTTGACTTACAAAGAATAGTTGATTGACCCTTATACCCATATATAATGTTTGTTATTTACAGTATTGCATGATGGAGCATTACTACGGCGACAATCTCAAGTCCCTTTGCTGCGATAGAGATCAAATCGAAGGAGCAGTACTGAATTTGAACACCGAAGATTTAGAAAGCGTCAGACATCTTTTATCATTCAGACCTTACCTGGAGAAGCAAGATTGTAGAACAAAGATCAAGCTTTTTGAAGACGATAACTTCTTCAGAGAGGCTTTGCTCAAAGAATTGAGCGGGCTCCACGACTATTTGTACAGCTTTTACCTGTGTGTGAGGTTGCTCTGCGCTTTTGTAAAGGACATGCCGAAAAATGTGATGGGGAAGTCTGTAAGTTAAATATTTAGTTTTTTTGCAAAAACTAGCATGACCGACTTCACTCGTGTACAGAATCATTACATAGTATAAAACAAAGTCGCTTTCCGCTGTCTGTCCCCATGTATGCTTATATCTTTAAAACTACGCAACGGATTTTGATGCAGTTTGTTTTAATAGATAGAGTAATTCAAGAGAAATGTTTATATGTATAATACACCTGTGCGAAGCCGGGGCCCATCGCTAGAACGCAAATATTATGCACGGATCGATGTAACATTTTTTCATTATTGTAGATTTATAAAAAATTTAAATGGGACCAATTTCGAAGTATACTCTTTCCAATAAAAGAAAAAATTATTGAAATCGGACTACTGTTTATTTATTACTATGAAAAAAGTAATGCGTGGTTATACATAAAAAAAATATATATATATATATATACGCGTCGAATTGTACACCTCCTCCGGTGGTTCGTCGGTCAAAAATATAATTTTCAGTGGTTCATAAGCAAGCTGGCGGGCGTAAAGGAGATAATGCAATAATTGTAATCATATTTGAAAGAATTATCTTTTTCACGCAAAACTTTAGTATTGGACTCGGCTATTTTAAAAGATTATTATTTTTCGCAAAAAAAAGCAAAACCGCCTTCCATCGTGTACAAAATTCGAATATTTCGCTCGAATTGTTTACATTATTGCTGATGTTGTTTTTAAAGTTTCGCGATTTGAACACATTATTATTATATACTACGGGACTAATGGCGCACTAAAATTACGAGATAAAAAAATATGATGAGGTATTTATTTATCTCGTAATTTTAGTGCGCGATTAGTCCCGTAGTATATAATAATAATTATTGCTGATTTTACAAAAAACGGCTCGGGAGTGTACTCTTTCGAACTAATAATTTTACGATTCGGTTCACATTTGGCGGAACTATCGATGAACAGACACAAAAAATACGTACAGACGAACATAAAACCTCCTCCTTTTTTGGAAGCCGGTTAAAAATATATCGAGCTTAGAACATTGCCCTGTACAGTATTCAATTATTTGCTTTATTTGTTTTGGATAATGATTTTCCTATTATTTTCTTTCATTCCGTAATCGGATCGTATTTTTCTTGGTATCTGTTTCGTAACGTAGAGTTTTTTTACATGAGCGGGGTGTTAACCCACCGCACAACCCCCAAAATGCCGGAGGACCACATCCTACTTTGGTCAGCGGGTCCATCGGACCTAGCCGGTAGCTAGCTAGGCTGTACTACCGACCGTTCCCCCATCCGCCACCCGGGGGACGCTGCCCTACGCCGTGAGGCCCAGCGCGGGCATAGTATCGGTGTAATATGTCCAATCCACAAAAAAAGGTTCACGAAAAAAGTGTGCTAACTATAGAGGCATAGCTCTTCTGCCTACTGCATACAAAATCTTATCCTACGTGCTGCTTAAAAGACTAGAACCTTACGCTGAGGCTGTGATTGGCGATTACCAGTGTGGCTTCCGTCGCAACCGTAGTACGATTGACCAAATCTTTCTAGTTGTTTGTTGTACTGCTCAGTTGGAAAATCGCGGTCACCCATCCAAATACTGACCGTGCGGAACGTTGCTTAATTTCGGTGATCGCGCTGACATATTAGTTTTACCTGTATGTTTGAGCGATTTTCTTTAAACTTTGCACACCTATCAAAGGTCGATGACAATGCATTTATAAAAATAAAAAAAATAAGAAATTGATGATACCTAAGCGTGTTTTATAGTTATTTTTAAAACTATATTTATATTATTTGGTCTTTGTTGTAAGTTTAGGTATAGGAAAGATGTTTTCATATAACATATATACGTCTGCATTCGTTTGTATCTCCTTGTTTAGCCATATTGATGAAACTGGAGTTTACCTACGATCTCGTACTTGAACTTGTACTTTAATCTTATAAGACAGAGAATTCATTACAAATTGGTAGCCCTGAGAAATACGCCGATCGTTGACAGCTGACATTGACACTGCCATTCTATAGTTTCCAAGTTATACATAGCTTAGATTATAGTGATACATAGCATCGTGACGTCATAACATAGCTGCGCCTATTTTATGTACAGATTTAAAATACGGAATATTTTGTATTGATTTTTAAAATTTATTTCGATATTTTATGGTCTAAAACTAACATTTTCCGATTGCTATTTGCCTAAGCTATCTAAAAAATACATCTACAGATTTTTTCTCGTTCATAGTAAAATACCCTATTATACCGTCATTGGCTTGATACCATTAGCGTGGTATTAGAAGATTTATTACAATTTTGTATGTTTTCAGGTTAGAGAAATCTACACGAAATGTGCTGTAGAGAACATTACAAACACACCAGCTTTTAAAGAAAGCATGCAGTTGCTCGGATTCCAATCGCAAGTGAAATTGGTTGAGAGCATCAAAAACGCTTTGAAAGTTTTAAACACATATTTACAAATTGATTCGCCAATTAGGGCTCTTCGATCCACGCCAACAAAAAATAATATGACCAACATGCAACTGAGTAGCAATTTAGGAGAGAACTTTGCGAAAACTACACGAGTGCATTTGTTGACCTTTTTGAGGCAAATTGAAAATGCAAACACCGAGGCAACCGTTTTGATAAGACATACTGAGCTTGAAGATGAAGAAAATGTTCCTGAGAACAGATATAAGCTGAAAGAGGTTTGAATTTTATATTGTATGATTACAATAGTAGGTATGTAATTATAATAAGCTAATTTTTATTCTGTTACAATTTTTCTTATCCTCTACGTACAAAGAGTGTGTTTGATGCAGTCATAATTAGAACTAAACTTACATACATAATATAATATACCTCTTTCAAATTCATGTTCCACTACCGTCACCTTACACGTCTTCTCGTAGTAATTCAGACAATACCTTCCATTCATCCGCAAACAGATCACAGTCGGGTGTCATAGTCGAGAGATTGTTGAAGGCATTCAGAACATGTGGAATGGGACATGCTTTGGTTCGGCAATAATGAACGCATTTGTTCCAGAAATTACTGAAAGCGACGAAAGCGGACAAGGTTCAGTCCGAATTCGAGATGGTGCGCGACCGGCTCGTCAGCTACGTGAAACAGATGTTCAGTACGGGGCTGCGGCCGCCGCACTCGCAGCCCTTCCACGAAGTGCTGTTCTTTACCGACGTGGCGAGCGTGCGGAAACAGATCGTGGGCGCCCCGCGCGGGGCCTTACACACGGCGCTCAGTAACCCCGCGCACTACCTGCAGGTAATGTTGGGTACAGACTGGGATAGTTGGATAGTTCGTGAGATAGATGTTTAGTACGGGGCTGCGGCCGCCGCACAATGTGACGCGGACTTGATTTTCTAGGTGCATAATCATGCCTATTGATGTAATATTTTGTTTGCGCAGTGTTCTTGTTGCGCACTGCCGTCACCGGAGAGCGTAGTGAGCACGCTACCCGACGTGAGCCTCGCGTACAAGCTACACCGTGAGTGTGGCACACACATCAACCTGTACGACTGGCTGCAAGCCTTCGCGGCCGTGTGCAGCCCCGACCAGGACGAGGCGGCCGCCCACGACCCGGCTATACAGTGAGTCCAACAACAAACATACATACATACATACCGCACCGCGAGTGTGGCACACACATCAACCTGTACGACTGGCTGCAAGCCTTCGCGGCCGTGTGCAGCCCCGACCAGGACGAGGCGGCCGCCCACGACCCGGCTATACAGTGAGTCCAACAACAAACATACATACATACATACCGCACCGCGAGTGTGGCACACACATCAACCTGTACGACTGGCTGCAAGCCTTCGCGGCCGTGTGCAGCTACGACCAGGACGAGGCGGCCGCCCACGACCCGGCTATACAGTGAGTCCAACAACAAACATACATACATACATACCGCACCGCGAGTGTGGCACACACATCAACCTGTACGACTGGCTGCAAGCCTTCGCGGCCGTGTGCAGCCCCGACCAGGACGAGGCGGCCGCCCACGACCCGGCTATACAGTGAGTCCAACAACAAACATACATACATACATACCGCACCGCGAGTGTGGCACACACATCAACCTGTACGACTGGCTGCAAGCCTTCGCGGCCGTGTGCAGCCCCGACCAGGACGAGGCGGCCGCCCACGACCCGGCTATACAGTGAGTCCAACAACAAACATACATACATACCGCACCGCGAGTGTGGCACACACATCAACCTGTACGACTGGCTGCAAGCCTTCGCGGCCGTGTGCAGCCCCGACCAGGACGAGGCGGCCGCCCACGACCCGGCTATACAGTGAGTCCAACAACAAACATACATACATACATACCGCACCGCGAGTGTGGCACACACATCAATCTGTACGACTGGCTGCAAGCCTTCGCGGCCGTGTGCAGCCCCGACCAGGACGAGGCGGCCGCCCACGACCCGGCTATACAGTGAGTCCAACAACAAACATACATACATACATACCGCACCGCGAGTGTGGCACACACATCAACCTGTACGACTGGCTGCAAGCCTTTGCGGCCGTGTGCAGCCCCGACCAGGACGAGGCGGCCGCCCACGACCCGGCTATACAGTGAGTCCAACAACAAACATACATACATACCGCACCGCGAGTGTGGCACACACATCAACCTGTACGACTGGCTGCAAGCCTTCGCGGCCGTGTGCAGCCCCGACCAGGACGAGGCGGCCGCCCACGACCCGGCTATACAGTGAGTCCAACAACAAACATACATACATACATACCGCACCGCGAGTGTGGCACACACATCAACCTGTACGACTGGCTGCAAGCCTTTGCGGCCGTGTGCAGCCCCGACCAGGACGAGGCGGCCGCCCACGACCCGGCTATACAGTGAGTCCAACAACAAACATACATACATACCGCACCGCGAGTGTGGCACACACATCAACCTGTACGACTGGCTGCAAGCCTTCGCGGCCGTGTGCAGCCCCGACCAGGACGAGGTGGCCGCCCACGACCCGGCTATACAGTGACTCCAACAACAAACATACATACATACATACCGCACCGCGAGTGTGGCACACACATCAACCTGTACGACTGGCTGCAAGCCTTCGCGGCCGTGTGCAGCCCCGACCAGGACGAGGCGGCCGCCCACGACCCGGCTATACAGTGAGTCCAACAACAAACATACATACATACATACCGCACCGCGAGTGTGGCACACACATCAACCTGTACGACTGGCTGCAAGCCTTCGCGGCCGTGTGCAGCCCCGACCAGGACGAGGCGGCCGCCCACGACCCAGCTATACAGTGAGTCCAACAACAAACATACATACATACGAGTACATACCGCACCGCGAGTGTGGCACACACATCAACCGATGGTCTGAATCACCTCCTTGCGGCTTCGTTCTGAATAACTTTGCAAAGAGGACACACACCGACAAAGTGAATCGTTGATCTGATTAAGACTGCAGAGACACGCTTTATGCAAGCTGCTTCAAAGCTGTCTTGTTGGATATTCATAAAAGAGGCTTATACGATGATGATATGTTTATCATACAAGTTTCAGCATTGATTAAGATGAAATGGTCTAATATTTACATCCATTGTCACAATTTGTGTCTCTAAAAAGTGAGTGTTTGGTGCGGGCTTGTTGTGGGTTTACGTGACGCTTAACATCAGCCAAGTGAATTGCTCGTTTCACTCAGTTATATCTCGACTTTACCTAGAAATGACTTGTCTATGACTATTATAACCATGTTTTATTTTGATGACAGCATTTTAAAAATTAGAGAAAAATAAATACATGACGAAATTGTACAAGAATGCGACCTCAATAACCTCATAAATGGAGAAAAGAAAGAAAACAAGCCCTAGGAGGTGATTTAGCGTATCTAAATAAAAATACCCAACCAATGCAATAAAAATGCACTATTGTACACAGAGGTCAGAGCCGAAGCGGGACATTTAAAATAAGTTTTTGGTCGTTATTTATTTAATCATCAAAATCTGAGATAAGAAATACCGACGATGAGAGGTGACAACATTGACCTCTATACACACATGTTTTTGTGTTGGTATTTAATATTAAAACTTTAAACAACCTTCTCAGTTGCTTCAAGTAACCAGTCGATTTGAATAATTATACAGGGTTATCTGCTTACCCTGTACTAAGCCGATAGGGGGTGATTCAGACCATGATTATGAACAACTTTTTCTAAGGACCAACCCAAAATTCGAGAAAAATAATCAGCTCATACACCTTTGAGCGACGAAACGGAGGAGGTACTCAATTTGACGCGAATTTTTTTTTTGTTTGTAAATAATTAACAATAATGTGAAATTGCTGCATCGATCCGTGCGTACTATTCGCGAATTCTGTACACGGTTGAAGTCGGTCATGACATTTTTTGCGAAAAATAATTATGTCGATTCCGAGTTGCAATTTTGTATGGAACAGCTGATTTTCTGATCTCGAGTTTTGAGTTGGCCCGATAGTACAAGTTGTTCATAATGATGGTCTGAATCACCCCCTTTCGGCTTAGTATAGGGTAAGCAGGTAATCCTGTATAAGATTTGCAGGGTGATTCTGTATATCGTTACGTGCCCTAAGTTAAGGTTTGTTTTCAAGAATTTTGCGTAAAATATATTTTTATATACTGTCGAACGAAACAGCACTGTTCATCCTTTTGAAAGGTAATTTCTCTAATACCAAATAATATCAGCAGGGGTAAAAATATGTGATTAATGTACGACCCGCCCCCCTACCGCCTAAGCAATAGCAATCGTAATAGCAATCGTTTATGACTTCATTGTAGTCATTTGGCACCGCCTATGTGACGTTAGCCATCAACTGCTTTGTGCGGATTGCGAAAGCAATCGTTGAATGAACAACTTTGATGGCTAACGTCACATAGGCGGTGCCAAATGACTACAATGAAGTCATAAACGATTGCTATTACGATTGCTATTGCTTAGGCGGTAGGGGGCCCGGTGTAGTTGTGCAAAGTACAGGGACTTTCTAACTGCAAAAAAACGCTGTTCAAAGCTGCTGCACAGCAATCGCTGTGAAAAGAGTTTTCTCTCGGAACGTAAATTTTCAACCGACTACCAAAAAGGAGGAGGTTTATGTTCGTCAGTATGTATTTTTTTTTTGTTTATGTTCATCGATATTTTCGCCAATTGTGAACGGAATCAAAAATATTTTTTAGTTCGAAAGGGTATTCCCGTGGTCCTATTTAAATTTTATCGAAATCGGCTGAGCCGTTTTTGAAAAATCAACAATAATGTAAACATTGTACACATCAATTCGAGCCAACTATTCGAATTTTGTACACGATGGGAGTCGTTTTGTCATTTGTAGCGAAAAATAATTATATAAAAAATGTACCGTGAATTTTCTCGATGTTCTACAGAAAACGCGAAAACAGTGGTTGATTCAGAATCCTCTTAAGTGTTTTCTCTTGTTCCAGATTGAGATTCACGAGAGCCGTGGCTGAGCTACAGTTTCTCGGCTTCATCAAATCATCTAAACGAAAGACTGATCACGTAATGCGTTTAACTTGGTAAATAAACTTCTATGATAATGTCATTTTTACGCTTTGAAATGACATTACATTTCATGTGTTATTTTTCATTTGATTAAATGCGTAATTTGTATAATAATGCATTTTTTATTTCTCAATTGTAGTGCTATTTGATACTATATGGGGTTTATCTCTAGACGTTGGACATAATCTACTTCAAAAGTCTTTCTGAGCGTCTGGTGGACGCGACGCGTGACCAAAATGCTGGTGTTTATTTGGCTCAACGTATAAGCATTGCCATTCAGCGTGGCAATGCTGCCAGCATGCTGGGCACGCTGCCAACTGGCAGTGGGCTTGAGCACTTGGATTATCTTTAGACCTTCAAGGGTCTGTGGATGATCCAATTGCTTTCTTTGTAGTAGTAGTGTAGTATTGTCATTAAATTAATACCATTTATTAAAAAAAAAAATCTATTTCACCATTGTAGAGTATGTACAAAAAGAGAACCGTTGTGGCGTTACGGTGAACTAACAATAAGATTGTAATCATCAGCCAAGGTAACGACTATACTTGGTAGAAGCGAGTATTGACGAAAACTTGATTGGGGTCTACCAAGTATGAAACACTTAGTTGTCAAAGGAACTAGCCACCGCGACACGGAATCCTACAGCGGCGGTGATGGAAAATAAAGTCAAAATTAACTCATAAAAAAAAAAACTCATACTATACTCTATAAAATTTAACTTGATCTCTGCGACAGCTGTCAGAAAAATCACGCCTATGAAGTCCTGAATTTCTTAATAGTACAGACAGTACCTGTCAATGTCATAATTTATGGGCATGCCGATTAGTGATGGGCGACGAATGATCGTGACCACAGAGTTTTAGATAGAGTTTTAATTAAAATATCGATAGTTTATACTGACGATATTTTGAATAAAACTTAATTAATTAACTTAGCATTAATTTTATTGTTTTTTTTAATATCATAACATTTTTTACATGTGTAAATAAAATAAACCCAATTATATAATACATTAGCATCGATAATAGTGAAAAAAGGCGATAAATACTATCGTTACATTATTATGAGTAATTCATTAATATCATAACATTATTTACATGTGTACATACTTGATCTTAAATAATAGTAAATAAATAAAATCCAATTTCTCACCTTCAACTACTCATTCGATTTCATTACAACATTGTTTGAAAATCGATTTTTTCCACCACTATCTCAACTCTAAAAATGTCAATCTTCTATGTCAATGTCACTGTCGCAGAGATCAAGTTAAATTTTATAGAGAGAACATTTAAATGCAACTACATATACTAGTATCTTGAAAAAAATCTTATAATTGTAATTGTATAAAATCAAGTATATTCAATATCATTAAATTGTTATTTTTAAGACTAAAATACTATGATCAGCATATTATTATTAGTTTCAAATAATATTATTATTTATTAAATATTTATTTACTAACAATGACAGAGCAGTGTTGTCAACGTAACAATATTAGTAAAAAGGCACACGGGCGACCTCACCTACGACGCTTCTCTTGTTGCACAAACTCTACTCATCACTCTAAAGTAAGTTCGTATAGACCAGGTGGCTAGCCCTGGTGTCAGTTTTTAAAGCGCCTGAAGGCTTCTGACATTGCTAAACGGTTAATATAATCTGGCATACAATTTGACGTGTCATCCGAGCCATGCGCTTGTGGTGTGTCGCAAACACACCTTTAATTTAACTATTTTATAGTCTGTGGAACGTGGGCACAACACTATTTTAGTCGTACAAAAACTGATCCACGTCCCATCACTACACAGAGAGTGCCTTTTTAAGTCATCTTCTCTAATCTCTTCACCAACTGACTCTGCTATAATTAGGCTATTTACCGCCGCTAATTATAAGAGTAAACATAATACTATATCGGTTATCCGTCTTAGTGACAAAATACAAACGTGATTCTGCAACAACGTTGTTTTCTTCGGACCGCCTCCTCGAGAGTTCAAACATTCAAGAAAAGGGACCTGCGACTGACCTCAGCCGCATTCTAGCCCCAAACGCTTACCTATTGTAAATGCCACCCGCGGTCACCTATTCGAAGACTGACCGTGCCGAACGTCGCTTAACTTTGGTGATTGCTGACAGACACCTAGTCAAACTACGCTATAAACGCTCATGGTTCTGATAAACTTTATAACTATTGGAGCAACCACTAGCGAATAAATAATTATATTTACTTATACTGTTCTATGAATAAAGGAATATGAATATAATTCATAAAAAATGTTCAAACAATGACCTTTAATAAAATGTGTGGAGAAGACAATTTTTAGCGATTTCAAGTTAGGTTCTGTAGTAAAAGTAGGTAACTCATGATGATGTGTGTATTGTGGACCGACGATATTATTAAGACCGCAGGAACGCTCTGGATGCATCCAGGCTTATTGGAAATCTATGGATCTCTTATGACAGAGGCTTATATCCAGCAGTGGACGTCCTACGGCTGATAATAATGATGATGATGAATGATGTGTACAATGACATCCTAGACTAGAATATGTCTTGTCTAAAATACACTCTGTATTAATCTATGATAGAATAGAGGTTAGTAGATACAAATAATATATTTTGAATATGACTAGTAATTAATTAGTTTTCTTTTTGTATGAGTCGTAAAAAACCCAAGCTCGTCTTACAATAAAAAATGTATGTAGGTACCTATAATGATTTGTTTAAAAAAATCGGTCAGGCAGTCAATGTTGTCTTGCTTATTATTAAATGCGGCGCTAAATACAGTTGAACTATTTAAAGTACCTAGATGTGTGTTTTCTGTGGGATTGAGAAAGTATAATACTTTTCTTTCATCAGACTTGAATTAATTAACGGTCCAGAATATGATATTCCGGATTAATCTCGAATTTTTTAGGCTTCTGTACCTTCCTCAAAAGTAAAAAACGGTACTTAGACTTACCCATATTATATCACAGTATGTCCGTCACTCTGTCAAGACCTTCGAAACTAAAAACCTCCGAACACAGATATTTTTAATTTAGTTTAAAAATAGGGTCTTTATGCAAGGAATGAGGGTCTTTTCGAAATGCGCTAATCGTATCACGTGGGGTATCATATATTATGAACGAGCTTTAAAAGCTCAAGCTAGGACATATTTTAAATTTATTATTTACAATGTGTAATTTCTGATTCAGGACGAAAAATGTAAAAAACACCCCTTCTTTTATTTTAGGTTTTGACAACTTAGTTCCCGGTTTCTTTAAATTTCTGGGATCTGTACGCAACCCTTAGTGGGCGAGTCTGATTCGCGCTTATCAATTTTTTTCCGGCTAATTACCTACTAGGTATTCAGATATTCAACGTTCTACAGCTCAAGGTGATGAGCACAGGGAATGAATACCTACTCTGAACTTCTTTTGAATAGGCACGATGACTGAATAGTACATTGTTCACCGAGAGGAGAAAGTGACCGATTACCGTCGAGGGTGTCGTTTGAAGCCCGAGCCGTAGGCGAGGGCTTTAAAACACCCGAGATCGGGAATCGCACTTTCTCTCGAGTGATACATAGTGCTTTATACTACACCTACGAGGAAAATAAATTCACCGAAATAAGCTAGCAAAACAGTTTCAGAAACAGTTGCCGCATTTTTTTCACTTTTCCATTGCAAAAAATCGTCATAAATTTTATTATATTTTTTAATTGATTTCTGTGGTAAAAGGTTATCAATCAGTATTTTTGCTGTTTCCTTCAACTGCGGCGGAGTTAAAAAATCTTCATCATCACTATCATTACTTATCATTTTGATAGTTATTTTACTTTTCTACGAAAACTGAATCCTCAAACAACACACAAATTGAAAATGGCGCCAATGGCGTCTGCAATTTTCACATGTTCTTTTTTCAAATTGTTTGACACCATCCAACACACAGCTAGTGGCCAGTGTCATTTTGAGAACTTGGAGATAAAAACTCACTGTAAAAACTTTTTGGCTTTTGATATTTAGGTTACCAGCGCATAGTCATACCCAAAATTAAAAAAGAAAAACCACGTAAGAAATGGATTTTCATACACTTTTCTCTCCCGCTCAGATGCGTTTTCTCGCCGCATATTTGTTCGATATGCAATGACGTACTTTCTACCGTAAATTTGATAAAGTATCAAGGTACTTTCCGAGAGGTGTAGTATAATAGTAGATTGTATCATATGGGAGCAAAATAATATTTTTACGGCGAGGCCGCTTTTTTGAATCCAGGGCGAAGTGAGGGATTCTTTAGTAGAATCCTGAACGTAGCGAGGGATTCAAAGTACGTGGCCCAAGCCTAAAATACATTTTGCGCCCGTTACACTCTACTTTTCATCACCTCTATGAGAAAATAAAAGGCGCCTCATATTTTATTGTAATATTATTATTTAATAAAACGTAAACGTAAGTAGGTACAACTAAATTGAAATTAAATGGTATCTATGTAATAATAAAACAAATAAAAACTTATATTTACATTCTTTTCATTCATTTTCTTGGCGCTGAACACTAACATTACAAATACTTCCAAATTCAAAAAGTGCGCGGCAGAGATCATTCCGTCGTACTTGTTCCAAATTCAAAAATTGTTCGGCAAAGATAATTCCGGCGCACTTATAAAGTTTCTTATAGAAAACACTACCTTTGGGCAAAGAAGATATAATAATACTACGTATAGAACGGCCACTCGTTACCCCCCACCCGTTTGAGTCTTCCTCACTTCCACCCCGCGTCAGGACTCGTCAAATTCACTCTGCGCGCGGGTTGCACAGGCCGGTGATTTCGACTACAAAAAATACAGACTTACAATGGGGAAGACGTGTGCTGTTTATGGCTTTTCTACAACAATTCGCGACAAGATATCATTTCATTATTTCCCTAAAGATAAAATGAGGTACCTTATTTACTTTTAGTAGGTAGATAATATTGTTATAAAAATTATGTCATTCAAATTTAGTTCCTTTCTCTTGATAATTTGTTTCAAATAAAATAAATCGCTTACTTTTAGTTACAGTGCTGTCAAATTATCATGAATTCATTATACTTTATAAGCACTAGAATGATATTCATTTTTGTAAATTTATTTCGCATCTAGCTCACTTCCGCATGAAAGTATGGCGGATCGGTCGTAAAGTACGCCAAGATAATTCTGCGCGCGGCCAAAATTGGGAACTAATTCAATGCTGATAGAGAATTCGTAATGCTACCAACATAACGTACGTAGCGCCGCTACTCGCGCGCATAATCTCTCGTTCGCTCGTCGTGCTGATCACAGATAGAGTTGCCATGGGCGTGAAAATACTAGTTATCATCGTAACGCAATTGTTACAGAATATTGGTATCGATATGCAATGTATTGTTTCGCGTTAACACATACATACCTAGTAGATAAGTGCTAATTTGTATTTGTATATTTTCTGTAAATAAACGAACATGTTTATAACATTGAGTTAATATGTACAGTCCTATAATTTGTAGTTATTTTTTCTACATAAATACTAATACTAAATATTTTTTCATACATAAAGAATTAGATTTTGTTAATCTCACAATAAATGACAAAGATAAACCTTGTCAAAGTTCGGGAGTAGGGAGTTATACTTTTCTTTTTTATTTTTGCTTTTCGCGGAGATGATTTACATAAGACAAAATGTTTGGAACGTGCGTTGTACGGGCCCACGTCCGCGCCCGTCCTGAGCCCGCCCTGTCCTTAATCATACCTCAACGAGCTATATCATTAACAATTTTTAAATCATTGTTTTGAATAAATATTTAGTGCTACTTAATTGACATCAGAAAAAAATCGTGTCAAATATTATTTAATAATTATCTATCTAACGGACTAATTATATTTTTTGTCATCAAGCCAATTATACCTTTTACAAAAAAATCCTCTAGACATTCTCAAAAAATCTTTTTACTAAGATTTTTCCCAAAATATCAATATTTATTGAAAAAAACGACCTCTGCAAATATGCCTAAAATTCTGATATTATATTCTAAAAAGTCGACAGAGACACCGAAAAAATACCGTTTAAAATTCTGGATTCTCATCACACTGGCACAAGACATGTACTGTACGTAGTATTATTATATCTTCTTTGATACATGTTAAGCTACTAAGAATATTGTGATAAACTTTTAGAACCTCCTTTTTTGCGTCAAGGGTTAAAAATATTTTTTTGCAATTATTCGGAAACATTGCCAGAAACAGTTATAAAAACCAGTAACGATCCCGCAACCGCTATTTAACCAGTGAGGGGCCTCACTAGCGTATATGAAATATGAAATTAGGGACTTCCCTCAGTTGGCCATCGGTCGGTGCGTTTAGCGCGTGATTTACTTAATCGTTAATTACTAGGTTTATCTTTTGTTTAAATTATGGGATGATTTTACAAATATACATAATCGTGTGTGTGCGTGTTCATATTACTGGATACTTCAACAATATGTGAGAAAATTAAGGGAATTTCGTAACAGTGCCTTATGTTGTTATGTTCTACGTAGGTAAATGAGTGATTTCATCGAAATAAGTGTATGTACGATTGTATGTGAAACCTGCAGCGGCTAGTACATCGTATCAGTACTCACAAAACTTCTTGGTAAGTCAGAATTACAATTCATACGGTCGACATGGGTCGTTGACAACCATAGGCGTTCTACACACAAATACCCGTGTAGCGTTCGTGCGTATGTGTAGTGTCTGTGAGTAAAATGTACTGTTGTGTGCGTAAGACAGCAGATTTTGTATGAAGAATCGCGGAGTGTCCGGGCTGTGCTTTGGGCGCACTTAAAGGCGAACCAAGTAGTCCTTTTCGAATACATGTGATGAAAACACCTATGTTCATCACAAAAATGCTTGCCCTGGGTAGGAAAATAACCTACGCCTCTTGCCTCTGGCCCAGAAGTCACTCATTAACCACTGGGCCACCGAGGTAGGCAAATAATAAGATTATTACGTAGTATATAATTATATACGCAATAGTTATGTTATGTTATACGCTATGCATTATGTACTTATTTGTATGCATGGCACACATTCTTTATTCAACAAACGTGGCGTCCACCGACTTGGCTTTTTTTTGTCAGAATCTATCTTAGTCTAACTTAAAGTAGGAATATTCGGCATTACAAGTACCTAAATGTAAATCAAAACGATTATTTCGTTTATTAGTTTCGGCGTTGTCATTAGAGAATAATGTCATAGATGTTCCTCAGTATCTGAGGCCTCGATGTTTAATTAGTAGTTAATAAACCATTACACATCCACCTACCTGCAGGTGATGTAAAAACTAGACGGCCTTGAATTGTAATTTCACAAAGTATGGATCTGACCTCTGGAAAGGTTAAGAGCACATCACTTTTATTTGTGTCTTGCATACGGAGACTGGACAAGTTCCATAGCCCATCGCGTTTTTTTTGCCATAGCACGAATTAATGATATGCTAAGATGAGTCTATTTTTATTGGGTGACCTTTTGTACGCTCGGTAATTGCTGGTCATTTGTGCGGTTTTCTTGTTATCTTAGCGCTGAAATCAAGCTTTAGGTATCTCTTGTTCAAATATTTGCTTATAAGGCTTTACACAGCCAATATCACAACTGTTCTAAGATTTAGTTGGAATTTTTATTATTTGTGAATCCTACGTTTTAAAATTAAAGTTGGTAATTTCAATTACATCAAAATCGTTAGAGCAGATTTCGCGATCCGAATTTTGTAGGTACTTACTTACAAGCAAATAGGTATATATAAGACTAGAATTTTTCCCGCGGCTTCGCCCGCATGATATTTTGATGTTTGACGCAATATCATTATAATTTATAGCCTATGTGTTATTCTGATATATATGCTAATAATTGCAATTATTGCAAAGTTTCATCTCAATCCGTTCAGTAGTTTTTGCGTGAAAGACTAACAAACTTCCATCCATCCATCCATCCTCACAAACTTTCACGTATATAATATTAGTAGGATTTGTTCGTTTTCTAAAATTGTATCGTGAAAAATTGTAAGCATTGCTTATGTACTTATTATCTACTTATTTCCGAGAAAATGCGTATCACGACAAATAAAGAGCTATTAATCGTTTAGGTACCACTTATGCTAAATGCGCACAAAACTTAAGTTGTGTATTTGTTGGTTTGTTCCTCTTTCACGCAGCAACGGAGCAACAGATTGACTTGATTTTTGGCATGGATATAGTTCAAAGGTTGGAAAGTGACATAAGCTACTTTTTATCCCGAGAAAAAGTTTAAAAATTGCATCAATACACTAAAATCAAAATCAATTCGGGTGAAGTCGCGGGCAAAAGCTAGTAAAACATAATAATTATATCATATTATGTACCTAAAACCAAAGGTTTTTCCATATTAATTCACAAAGACAGACAAATAAATGATAGTTATTATTCGAATAATATTTAAATGAGAATATTTGTAGGCATAATCTGACGTAGGTATTAGGTACAGTAATAGCGAATAAATAATAGACATCGGCCTTTGGAAAGAAATAATCGATTATAATAATAATTAATTATTTCTGTCGAAAGGCCGATGGCCGAGGTTTTTACAAAAATAGGTTGTAACTTTTGGCGCAGGTATATCCAATAGTGGTTCATAAAACAGATAGAGCTTTAAAAATCCAAATTAACGGTTATCTCAAAGAGTTATTTTTGTGATAAACAATTCAAAATTATTCGCGGGACTCGAACCTTGCGTCTTCGGAACACTAGCCCGACGCTCTGCCGGTTATCTCTTTCCAAATGGCGATTTCTGTTATTTATTCGCGCACACTGTATTTTGATTTTGAATGAAACCGGTTAGGTGAGAGTAAAACTTGCCCATTTACGTTAGTTCTGAAAGATGGTCATCAGCCTGGTGACCCGCTGCTGGATATAGGCCTCATAACACTCATATTATGATAAAATTCATATTGTAGTCATTTTAAGTAACTATGTTCATGACATACTTATCTACCTCTATAAATATTCGAAAAAGTGCGAGTCGGACTCGCGCACACAGGGTTCCGTTCCATATGGAAGCCCTCCTTAATTATTTATTTTATTTTAGTTATTCATTTGTTAAAGTGAACATTTACTAAATATTCTGTGAATATTTCAAGCCACCGTTATCAATATCGAGCGAAAAAAGGCTAAAATTTCAGGTTTATTGTATGGGAATTAAAATATTTTTATTTTATTTTAGTATGTGTTGTTATAGCGGCAACAACAATACGTCATCTGTGAAAATTTCAACGTTCTAGCTATCACCGTTCATAAGGTACAGCCTGGTGACAGACAGACGGACATCGGAGTCTTAGTAATACGGTCGCGTTTTACTCTTTAGGTACGGAACCGGACGAAAAAACGTATACAAACCCGTCGCCACATACGAATAGCCGTCTGTCAAAAATAAATAAACTAATTAATAAACAACTCATACTTAACAATCGTTAAGTACCTATTCATTTATGATACGTATAGTTAATGTAATACGTCTTTATCAATTCGAACAAAAATATAAATAAATAAATTAAAATAAGCCTTTATTACTGTAAACATTACAACAAAAAATATATCTCATTATAATTTGCTTTATATTATTGATTGTACTTAGGTACTTTGGTTACCTACATCAATCCTACACGTTGAAAAACTCGACTGAGACTTAACATAATGTTGTGGTCAAACGCAAGCCTATAAGAATATAGGAGTCAACTAGTGTGCGGTATTTTCTCAAAAATGACGACTTCCACTTTGCCCCGATAAGCCGCTCCACCGGTATAGGGTATAGTCCACGGCTTCATCTTTTGGAGTGGTGTCTGCCCCACTCGTTTCAACTTGGTAGGTAGGGCAGATTCCACGCATGTTTTAGATCGGTGGAATCGGCCCCACCACTGTCGCGCGATTTTAAATTTGTAGTTTCTGTATTTTTATTATATTGTATTATAATGCCGTGGTGGCAGAGGTCAGAGGTAGTGACATCCGCCTTACAATCGTGAGATCGTGTGTTCAAATCCCGGTCCTGTACCAATGAGTTCTTTGGAATTTATGAACGGAATTTCACACGACTGGCTTATTCGGTGAAGGAAAACATCGTGAGGCAACCTGCATACCTACGTTCGTTAGAAGAAATTCGTATGTGAATCCACCAACCCGCACTGTGCCAGCGTGGTGGATATGACCCAATCACCCATCGTGGGTAGGCCTACTTCCTGCAGTGGATTATTAATAAGGCTGATACAGTACAGTATTTGTATTAAAAACTAGGTAGGTATTTTACTGCGAATCTAAGGTGTTGTTTTGCAAAGTGCATATACTTTCAGAGGTATACATATTGTCAATATTGTATACTCCTCGCTATGAACTTGTATTGACAATATACTAATCGCTATGAACAACTTATACTATGGGACTAAATTGATATCGCGAAAAAATCAGCTGTTCCATACAAACATTTCATCGACTCTCCACAAAAAGTACGGAACGGCTGTTTTTTTCCCGTTTTCGGGGTTGGCTCCATAGTAAACGTTGTTATGGTAGTAGCCCACGATGCTAAATTGGATTTATTTGAGCATTATAGAGAACGATTGGGTTGCGTAGCTTAGATGATAAAAAGAAATATAACGTATACATACTTACCTTTCCGTAGGTAAAAATTGTAAAAAAATACTGTTTCATGGACATACTCCAACGCGTCAGATATTGATCGCGTGCATGTCCTGTAATTTTAAATAATATATAAATAAATAAATATTTTGGGACATCTTACACACGGCCTCTGACCCCAAACTAAGCAAAGCTGACTGATATACTACATATACTTATTTTTAAATACATACTTATATAGATAGTAACTAAATAACACCCAGACACAGAGCAAACACTTATGTTCATCACATAAATATTTGCCATAGGTAGGGATCGAACCCACGCTTCTTTGATCCAGAAGTTAGGGTCATTAACCACTGAGCCACCGAGGCAGTAGTTTATTACTTTACGTATGTTGTCGTAAAAAATAGTTATACTCAAGAATGTCGAGATACAAGTTTGTAGCCCTCCCCCTTTTTTACGTTACTTTCAAATTGTCAGATGAGTTGAATACCTTACCCTAAGTACCTTATACCTACTGACGTGTTCTGATGATCATTTTTTTAGTAATATGATCCTTTATCCTTGACGGGTGGTCATATATTGGTATGGGCTCATATTTGGTCTAGGTAGGTACTTAATCAGGTACAAGGTATCCTCCTGAATGGTAATCTACCGTGCTTTAGTATGCCCCGAAATCGCCTCTTCGGCTTCCCTACTATAAGGTAATAATGATGTGCAATCATATACCTATATCTCTTTAAATCCAGTACTTTGCAAAATAATACCGTGTGTTTTATTAGTGTCCAATAAGGAACTAAACTGAACGTAGAACAGCTTAGTCACATTTAAAATAACCAAAATGACGTAATTATTCAACTTCATTTCACAGGTCTTTACCAAGTCTTTACCTACACAGTATACCTAATACTAATACATAGCTATTATAGTACCTATACCTACCACACAACGATTTTCCTAACCACACACTAGACATGGGTTTTTTTTTGTTAAGACGTGACGTGAATTGTTAATAAAGGGTAATATTGATACACCATAAAGCTGCCAGCGCCGGTTGTCTGCGTTTCATATTTCGACAATGAAATTCAATAGAATTTGAAGTTTCTAAATTAATTGCTACAAGTGATTTCTTTTTCTTTTAACAATAAAATGAAACTATGCATTTTATTCAAACGATGTAACTTCAACGTTGAGTTTTTTAATATTTTTTTTAATTTTTGTAATTATGTTTCTTTTTACTTTTTTATAATGACAATTGGTAAATGGAACAACGTAATTAGAATGAATGAACCTAATTAGGTACATTGTTCTTTTAGAATGAAAATGTAATGAGAAATAAAACCATATTTTGTTTTTTAACTTTATTTATTTTAATTTCTAGCATGGTAAAGAGAAGCTGCTTTGATTTATCGGGTAAATATTACTAATAACCCTGTACTATATAAAAATCCCATAAAAAATGTTATGGCTTATTGTTTGAGGCCAAGAAATGTGCAAAAGTTTATAAATGTGTAGGTAATGCTAATTCATAAACAAAAATATTATAACAGGTACTCTAAAAAGTTCCTTGAATAAGTCTTTAAATATAGGCGTGTGTCAAAAGTTTAAAGTTCAGTTTAATTTATTATGCATATCTAATATTACAATATTATGATAGACGGACTCTTGTGATCGTGTTGATCACGATTCTAAGAAAGATGGCGTATTATTTCGAATCGATCCACCCCTTGGATCAATTAAGTGGATATGGCCAAATCATCCTTCGGGCAAAGAAGATATAATAATATGCTTCGGGTGAGCCTATATTCAGTCAGGAGTACTTTGTTTATTGTGATACTTTTATCAAATGATTTACATATCTTTATGTTATCTAAATTTAAAGGCAGTTGTGAAGTTAGCTGCAAGGTGTGCAAATTACCGCCGCTGATATACCTATGAATGTTCTATTGCGCAACGACTCTCCTCGTGTCCACATACGTTTTCGGCTTATACCTGCTGGTACGTTCACACTAGATATATCCTTGACGAACTCTTCGGTACGCCATGCGCCATGGTCCTAGGATCAAATCCGAATACAGTTTAATATGATTAATGACGTAATTTTAAAGTTCTTTACCGGAATCTCTAATAGTTGAAACCGGAATCTTTAAGGCCACGTAGGTATAGGCCGAATCAAACAACTTGACGGCTGTGATGTTGGCTACAAGCTGCGGATAACCCAATTCAGACTGAATCTCTCTTAACAGCTGCGCGAGGATTGGAATATCCACAGCTTGTATCACGTATCCTATACGCACTACGTGGATGCAGTTGCGGTCCGCCTGCCAGACAGAAAAATGTATGAAACCGCAGTTTTCATAACAGGACGATTATACTAAAGAAAGCACCGGTTTTTACTCACGTATAATATCGCGGCCGGGCCGCTGGGAACCCGACCGGTTTCAGAGTAATTAGCACGCCTTCGTCAGGGAATACGCGCGCTCCCGTCGACTGGCGCACGCGCACTCAACTACACGCGCGTGCGCCAGTCGACGGGAGCGCGGTAGTTACATACATAAATAAATACACACCTAGTATTTTTTTTTATAAAAAATACGTTGGAAAGTATTTTACTATTTTTAACTATTCGTCCACGAAAGCACTATGCAATTGAGTTAAAAAGCCTTGCGCGCCACAACACTCGTCATTGCGTGGATGGAGTAATTTTTTAAAATTGTTTGTTGTCCGTCTGTCCGTCTGTCCGTCTGTCCGTCTGTCCGTCTGTCCGTCTGTCCGTATGTCCGTCTGTCCGTCTGTCCGTCTGTCCGTCTGTCCGTCTGTCCGTCTGTCCGTCTGTCCGTCTGTCCGTCTGTCCGTCTGTCCGTCTGTCCGTCTGTCCGTCTGTCCGTCTGTCCGTCTGTCCGTCTGTCCGTCTGTCCGTCTGTCCGTCTGTCCGTCTGTCCGTCTGTCCGTCTGTCCGTCTGTCCGTCTGTCCGTCTGTCCGTCTGTCCGTCTGTCCGTCTGTCCGTCTGTCCGTCTGTCCGTCTGTCCGTCTGTCCGTCTGTCCGTCTGTCCGTCTGTCCGTCTGTCCGTCTGTCCGTCTGTCCGTCTGTCCGTCTGTCCGTCTGTCCGTCTGTCCGTCTGTCCGTCTGTCCGTATGTCCGTCTGTCCGTCTGTCCGTCTGTCCGTCTGTCCGTCTGTCCGTCTGTCCGTCTGTCCGTCTGTCCGTCTGTCAGTCTGTCCATCTGTCCGTCTGTCCGTCTGTCCGTCTGTCCGTCTGTCCGTCTGTCCGTCTGTCCGTCTGTCCGTCTGTCCGTCTGTCCGTCTGTCCGTCTGTCCGTCTGTCCGTCTGTCCGTCTGTCCGTCTGTCCGTCTGTCCGTCTGTCTGTCTGTCCGTCTGTCCGTCTGTCCATCTGTCTGTCTGTCCGTCTGTCCGTCTGTGTGTATGTCAAGACTCTTTATCTCGGGAACGCGTATAGATGTCGAGTTGAAATTTAAACTGTATACGTATATCTATGATATCTTACAGTTGTGTAAAGGAAAAACTTCTCAGTTCTCATATAAAGAAGTTAGAGCCGTTTATGTCGTAAAAAAACCGCATATTTCGACACTCACAAAGATCGAAACCTACAGGGTACTTCCCGTTGACACAGAACTATGAAATTTGGCGAAAAGCGAGAGTAAGTCAGAGTACAATATAGGAATAAATCTGAAAACTGAACATTTTTATTTAAATTACAAAAAAATAGGGCTTCAAATTTCACAAAATATGGGTTTAAAATTCAAAGTGTGTAAATCGTATCATGTAAGGTATCATATAAAAGAGCTTCATTAGCACATGCTAAAACAGGTTTTTAATTATTTTAACAATTTTCGATGAATGACGACAAAAGTTAAAAAATAAAAAACTTTTGTCGATGATGATGATGAGTATAAAGATTTTAACAACGTACTTCCCAATTTTGTGAAATTTTCTGGATTTTTACGGAACCCTCGGTGTGCGAGCCTGACTTGCACTTGTCCGGTTTTTTCTGATATACCTACATTGGTAGGTACATTGTATATGAGATATAACTATATCTCACTAAATTGAATAAAGAGTGTATTTGTGTTGTAATTAAATATTAATTTCTAATCTACGAGTAAATAATCTTCTAAATTCTTGAGTACTTACATAATAAAATAACATTTAATCATTTAAACTCGCACTCAGCTTGGAAGTCATTTAACCTTAATATTTCTTAGTCAATTATGTTTTTCTGGTAGTCAACCATCTGATGACATAATAAAAATTTGTTTTTATCCTCATAATCATCGTCACCATTTACGGAAGCCTGATACGCGTGTGTCGACACGCACTTGACAACATATTGTTGTTATCATAGATTCTTCGTCTGTCTTTGATTTGTGCTATAACCAATATTTAAACAATACATTTACCTGACTAAATATTAAGGATTTTTTTCAGGAATCAAAACAGGTATGCCGTAGTTAAGGGGTCTGAGCTTTTGCCCAGGGCCATACTCAAGAACAACAAAACAAGAGGGGACATTGAGGGGCAGTACCTAAAATACATACTTAAAATAATATAAAGACTCGCCTTAATTAAGTCTTGTGCCCCGGCTAAACCTGATTTAAAAAAAACCCATGGGGCTTAATCTATAATAACATATGCCTTATCTTAAATGTAACTCTAGCTATCACCCACCACATGGTTTGACCTAGACATTCCATACCTATAGACTAGAATGTAGCAGAAAGGATCGGTTTACTATACAGGGTTATTTTTAATCAATTAGCATCCTCTTAGTGGCTTATTCTGTACATCAAAACTAACAACTTTTGCTCTGCGACTTTTGTCAAAACTCAAAAAATAGTTTCTTTTTCCATAGTAATGTCGTTCACCCGCGACAAAATGTATGGAACAGCTGATTTTTTTTTGAGTTTTGACGAAAGTTGTAGAACAAAAGTTGTTAATTTTGATGTACAGAATAAGTCCCTAAAATGATGCTAATTGATTAGAAATAACCCAGTCTATTTGTAAGAAACTTTTACATTGTACTTCAAATTAATGAAGTAAAAATCAATTTCAGTTTATACCAATATCCTAAAGATATAGAAGCTACTTTTTTCGGAACGAATACATAATTTTTGCATTCATACATATTTTATTCGTGTGATGTAGCTCATATACATAAATGACATATCTATACGCCTAGACTATAATTTATCGATGTTATTATTATAGAATAGATAGTTGTGATTCAATGTAATTTTTGTTGAGGTAGGTCAATTTTTTAACTAATATTGGTGTCTACTTATCAACCGACTTCAAAAAGGAGAGGGTTTTCAATTTGACTGTACTTTTTTAACAGATTTATTGTTTTAATCCTATGTTATTGCTATTGTGGGTCAAAATCACGTTCTTTTTCGCTTCAATTTAGAAGAATTTCGCAAAGTAATTCTGAAAAATAGTTTACTTTAGTTCTGTAGCTTCAAACAGATCCAAAAACTGTATCAAGAGTTTGATAAAAAAGAAACTAAACTAGGAATATTTACGCGAGTTTCGGGAGTCACAAAAAATACAAATATTTTTTCTTATTGGAATTGAAAACACAGCCATTTCTTCTTTTGGAGGCAGTTAACATTTTGAGCCGGCAACTTTTGGTTGTGCATGGTGTTCTTTAAAAAATCAAATCTAACCGTCTATTGCTTGATTTCAAAGATCATTTCCCTAAGTCACTGAACCACTATTTGGAAGCTCACCCAAGCGCCCGTCATCGGATCCGTACTGCAGCAAAAAAACGCGATTCACTATTAGGCTCATATTAGTTTAGCAATGATTTTGCAATAAATAAGTGATATAACATTTTGTTACTCAAAGAATATCGGTACACGAGTCCCGCAATCTCTAAGACCTTGGCCCATAACCGAGAACTGTCGTAGTGTGGTACTAATTGGAGGTTTTGTGACAACCGATTATTAAGCAAATATTTGTATTGGTGAATAAAACCTTGTAAGCCGAGCGCAGCGTCGTGAACACGCATCGCTCGGTACATACAAAACGAATGATCAAATACACTTGTACACGATGACCGAATCCGGAATATCGACATCGTATATTTGACATTACGTTAGATCACGGGTGAAATGTATATAAGATTTTGTCAGGGAGTCAAAGTCATCAGTCGCTCATCTGGTAGCAGCCGAATCAAACCAAAACATCCAAAATGAAAATGGTACGTTGCAGTTTGTTTATTAGTGAAGTTCAATTTGAATAGACGGCTTGTGCAGTGAGGTGAGTTGTGTGGTTTTTAAAGTACCTATGTGTTTATTCGACAGATCATCGTAGTCGCCCTCGCCGTCGCGGCCGTCGCAGTCGCCGCGCCCGCGGAGTCCCCGGAGCCTCCCAAGATCCTGCGCTCGGAGTTCGACCAGGATCCTTCCGGTGCTTTCAAGTACAGGTAAGGTCTCCGACGTTTTTGGGCGTGCGTTTGTTTAAAATACCAGAAAGTTTTGGAAGTTTTTATACATACCTAGCTGTTAAATTTTGTACTTAGATTTTTTGTAGATTGTAGTTTTTATCCTCTAAAAATTATATGTGCATGGTTTTTATAATATTGCCACGTACTTACAAGTATCTGGTCCTGAACTCTTAGATAAATTAATAAACAGAATCATTGTAGTATATTATTGCAGAGTTTTGAGTCTAAATGTCTTTATTATTCAAGAATTAATACTATATAGAATATAGAAAATTTAGAATAATATCCCGACAAACTTTAATCTATATGTGGGCTAAATTTAAGTATATCTAAGGCTCTGATGAAGGTATCTAGCAACCTAAGTAAATGAAATTATTTAGGTGGTAAAGGCAAACTTGGGATAAAATTTACAACTTTAAAATTATCACATTGTAGGTGACACGTTTTTTGTTGTAGGTATAGAATAACCCTGTGAAATGGTTAGTGGTAGTTAAACTTAAAACATTGTGCGAAACATTGCCGTTGTTTTTAGGCAAAAATATTAATTTTGAAGAACTACGTAAACTTGTCTTTAGAGTTGCAAACAGCGCAAATAGACATCGACTTTGTTATTTTACGTTCATTCCTTTTGCAGTTTCGAGACTGAGGACGGCATCCAGCAGCAGGCCACCGGCGAGGTAAAGGAGGCCGTCGACGAGGAGAACAAGCCGCACCAGGTGGTGGTGATCCGCGGCTCCTACTCCTACACCGACCCCGAGGGCAAGCCCGTCTCCATCACGTACATTGCTGATGAGACCGGTTTCCACGCCGAGGGAGAGTCCATCCCCAAGGTCCCCGCCAGGAGATAAGCGCCCGCACTGGCCGCTGGCGAAGCATCGATCACTTCGAGCGACTGATCGCTCCTTCACCAGCTCCCTCCCCCCTTTAAGAGGATATCACGACTTCCCCAAACTGAGCGCGACGCAGCATCGGCCGCGCTCTATTGTAGTTCGTTAAACTGATGCGCACTGCCATATTTTTTTACGTTTTTATTTCGTTTGTAATGTGACTTGATAGTGAAATAAAGTTCATGAAAGTGATTGTATTTTCTGGTTATTTTGAACTACAGCGACCTCAAACAAAGAAGATAGAAGCTTTTAGATTAAATCTGTAGATAACCTAAAAATGACAGCCACAGTACCTATAGTCGAATATATTTTTCACACATTTACAACAAGACGATACATAAAATGATTTTAGGATATTTTTTTCTCATTTAAATTATGATAAAATCAAACCATAAAATGATGAAAATAGGTATGTTCATTTGATATTGCTGCCTCTCAGATTATAGTTCAGGAAAGTAAAAAATCTCCGAACAGCTAGTTCAAAACAAAAGTACTAGTACTAGTAATACTAGTAGGTTCTAGTAGTAGTGTGGCCCTCATGATTCAAAGCTTGGATATTACAGATAAAATAATCTACTCATATGACGGCACACAGTGCATGCTTTCCAAGTCATGACAATCCTACTTCCTACTAATAATTATTATAAACGCAAAAGTTTGTATGTATGGCTGTTTGTTACTCTTTCACGCAAAAACTACTGAACGGATTGAGGTGAATCTTTGCAATAGTAATGCTTATACATCAGCATAACACATCCTACTAATATTATAAACGCGAAAGTTTGTGAGGATGGATGGATGGATGGATGTATGGATGTTTGTTACTCTTTCACGCAAAACTACTGAACGGATTGAGATGAAACTTTGCAATAATATAGCTTATATCTCAGAATAACACATCTTAATATATATAAATCTCGTGTCACAATGTTTGTCCTCAATGGACTCCTAAACCACTTAATCGATTATAATAAAATTCGCACACCATGTGCAGTTCGATCCAACTTGAGAGATAGGATAGTTTAAATCTCAAATTATAGTCGAAATTTTAATTTATTTAGCCACAGCAACGCGTGGCCGGGTCAGCTAGTACGATATAAATTATAATGATATATTGCGTATGCGGGCGAAGCCGCGGGTAAAAACTAGTAGGCTATAATTTATAAAAATATTGCGTGAAACGAAGTTCGCCGGGTCAGCTAGTAAGTATATATATTTTTCAATGTATTAAAAAAAGAGGCGTTTATATTGTAATGTTTTATCCTTCACGAAACTTCCTTAGCCGATCAAAAGCATGTATTTATGCGAACTATCTATATTCTGTCCGTGTAAAACGAGCGAAACTATGAATTTTAAGTGTATAGGTATCTATCCGGTACTTTGGTCCTATGAGACAAGATTTCTACGATGCCGAAGTAGGTATAGAGCGAACCAAACAACTTGGCGGCTGTGATGTTAACTTCAAGCTTCGGATAGCTTGGAGTTAACATCACATACGCCAAGTTGTTTGATTTCGCTGAAAACTATTCCTACCTACTGAGAAAACAGAATGCATTCATGAACATAAATATGCCATAAGCGCAAACTTTAAAGACTATTTGGTATCAAATATCGCTATATCTAAATTCATGATGCAATTTTTTACATTATACAAAATTCAGTAGGTATAAATTTAGTGCACGCCAAAAAGCATTTACAATTGACTTAAAATTAAGTGGTACAAGGTTCTGCCAGTTGTAAACATTATTGTTAAATATTCAAAAATGGCTGGATTAAATTTGATTAACCATCTCGAAAGTATACTCTTTCCAACTAAAAACGATTTTTTAAATCGGTTCACAACTGGCGAATATATTGATGAACATACACAAATAATACAAACAGACGAACATCAAACCTCCTCCTTTATGGAAGTCGGTTAAAAAGTGGGATTTATCGTTTGAAAAGTGATTTGTTGAGTAGGCTGGATTGTTGTCAAGTTACGTTTCCTGTAAAGTTAAGGGATCTATACGAAACTGCCATGAAATGTATTGCACACATGGAAACAGTGATCAGTTATAAGTAGATATCTTTTAGTCTAGAACTGCACGCTCTTCCACTACACGTGATAGCAAATGAGATGACATAAACATTGAGCAGTCTACTTATGTATCTGTAATCGAACACAATATTGTAAATGGATTACTGCAATGCAAACAGAGGTTTTTTGTCTTTGGCACACAGGTAAATTTCAATATCATTCCTTTTACATGCGAGCTAAAGCAATCATAGTAGATAGATAGATAGATAAACACTTCATTGTTAACACTAAAATACAATTCAGAAAACAAAAACACACAGAGAGGAAAAAAAAAATAGTAGTGGAGGGGCGTGCAGTTTTAGATTAAAAGGTCTCTACGTAGAGACGTCGATGACGTCTTAGACTAAAAGGGAAACAACTCAATTTATAAGAAGACATGATTAATGGCCTATTTACCAGCTGATCCTTGCCTCTAAATGTCAAGTACCTGTACTAAGGGCCACACAAATCGGCGGATGGGAAGTTATGCGCAGAACGCTGTGCAAATGCCGAAATATAGGTATGCGCGAGAGCCAGAGAGACGAGACGCCGGGGCTCACCCGCCCGCCAACCTCATCCTCTCGCTCCCTGCCTCGGCGTCGGAATTGTGCACACATGCGCAATAATTAGCGAATCAAGACGGCTAACTTCTCATCCACCGATTTGTGTAGCGCTTAGTATACCTACATACCTAAGTGTGTTGTTCTGGACAGTAAAGAGTAAGCTTATGCTCATGGAACACTTAATGCCCTTAAATATTTTTAGAACCTGGCTCAAAAGGCTTCAACTTTGATAGAGAGCTAATTATTCGTTTTTAGGAAACAATTAATTCAGGAAACCTCCTTTTACATGGATTTCCTAAATTAATTCTTACGATAGGTACATTTTTTGATTACGGCGATAATTTTCTAGAAACATAAATGTCCGGGTGCATGGCGGTGCATTTAGGTTGTGTGGGGTTGGACCCACTAAAGCGGTGATGGCCTAGTAGTAATACCCTCCTTACCATCGAGAGATCGTGGGTTCGAATCTCGGTCTCATACCAATGAGTTCTTTGAAAGTTATGTACGGAATTTTACGCTGGCTTTTTGGTAAAGAAAACATAGTGAAAACAATCTGCATAGGTACGTTCGTAGAAGAAATTCGCACCGCACTGGACCACAAACAAACAACGACAAACAAAGTAAAGACCACCGTAGTGGATGTGACCTTGGTAATCACCCTTCGTGGGTAGGCTTATGTTCAGCCGTGAATTATTAGCAGTTTAAAGCTTTTATTTTTCTACTGCTTCTTCTCTTTACTCTTCTCTCCAAGTTCTATGTAAAAAGCTCCTAAATCGGCCTACAAACAACGGAGATATGACGTAATATCGAAAAAAAAAACATTCCGAAGAATTGAGAACCTCCTTCCTTTTGGAAATCGCTTGTAAAGGGTATCTGAGAAACGCCACCAGAAGTCAGTAGGTATCTAGTGTAAAAATAATCCTTGACAAACAGTACAAAACACGATATCATTTAATTATTATTATTAATCTTCAAACACCATCTAAGTACCAGAAAGAATGCACATATGTTGTAGATATATAATGACGCCGAAATATCGACATCGTATGTTTGACATTACGTTAGATCACGGGTGAAATGTATAAAAGATTTTGTCAGGGAGTCAAAGTCATCAGTCGCTCGTGTGGTAGCAGCCGAATCAAACCAAAACATCCAAAATGAAAATGGTACGTTGCAGTTTGTTTATTGGGCAAGTTCGATTTGAATAGATGGGTTGTGTGGTGAGGCTAGATATGTGATTTGCGATTGTTTTATTCGACAGATCATTGTAGTCGCCCTCGCCGTCGCGGCCGTCACAGTCGCCGCGCCCGCGGAGTCCCCGGAGCCTCCCAAGATCCTGCGCTCGGAGTTCGACCAGGAACCCTCCGGTGCATTCCAGTACAGGTAAAATCAACAAAATTTTAAAGACATTGGTCTTTAAAATTTTGTTTAAAAACCAGAAACCCCAACCGTCATACCACAAAAGATTAAGCACGGTTTAGGCATTGTTTAACAGTACAAATTGCTTTGCTAAACAGTGTTTAAAGCGATTGTTCATAAATCCTAATATAATATAAATCTAACCTTTATGTAGGTATGATATTTTTAAATTTGCTTTGTTTTTAGGAACTTTTTAAGTACTTAGCAGTAAATTGCTGTGTTAAAAATGCAGCTCGAACTATTCTGTTGGTCGTATTACCTATAATGAATTACCAATGTTTTAAAGATAAGAGCATGCATTCGTGTACGGTGCCTACTAATAAAACTTTTTCCTAAAATGTGATAAATACCTATCATGACTTTTAAATTTTGTTTACGTCGTTTAGCATAATTATTAAGGTGCTAACGCAATTTTATACATCAAAATGAATCAAGTTGTTCAGATGTTTTTGGAGGTTCGGTACATAAGAAATATTAATGAAAGTTACCTAAATAGAAACGTATTTCGAACCACCCATAAATAAACTCTCATACTTCAACGGAAATCTCTTTTGAGTTTGTTATTTTACTTCCTTGATTTCATTGTTATTGGCCTAAAACATTTCAATTTTGAATGCTAAGTATTACAGGCAGCTCTACGCAAGCTTGTTTTAAACTTGCAAACGATTCAGTGCAAATATCTATAGGTCTCAACTTTATTTTACGTTTATTCCTCTTGCAGCTACGAGACTGAGAACGGCATCAAGCAGCAGGCCACCGGCGAGTTGAAGGAGGCCGTCGATGAGGAGAACAAGCCGCAACAGGTGGTGGTGATCCGCGGCACCTACTCCTACACCGACCCCGAGGGCAAGCTCGTAACTATCTCCTACGTCGCCGATGAGACCGGTTTCCATGCCGAGGGAGACTCCATCCCCAAGGTCCCCGCCAGGAGATAAGCGCCCGCACTGGCCGCTGGCGAAGCATCGATCACTTCGAGCGACTGATCGCTCCTTCACCAGCCTCCACTAGCTTACTCTAAGATAAAGGACATGACGATTTCCACAAACTGAGTGCGACGCAGCATCGGCCGCGCTCTGTTGTTATTCGTTAAACTGATGCGCACTGCCATATTTTTTACGTTTTTATTTTGTTGTAATGTGACTTGTTAGTGAAATAAAGTTCATTCAAGTGATTGTAATAACTGGTAATTATTATTATTATAAATTTCAGGGACAATAACAACAAACTGTAGCATGAAGAATTGTAGGTAAGTGTAGGAAAGTAATCGTTTTAGTGCTCCTTAAAATACCTACATGCCAAAAGTATCTAGGCCTATACCTAGGAGAATTGAGTATGTGGAGATCTCGTTGTCAAGGATGTATTTTTTTTTCATAGACATAATAGGCATGGTGACTGGGTAAAAAAAATCATTAATATGATTTTTTCTATTAGTCTGTGAGTTAGGTTTGTGATTAGGTAAATTGAAACCAAGTAATTTACGAAATGATAAGTAATTTTCCGTAAACCTACGAGTATTTCTGCATATCGTTTCAATTTAAGAATCATAACGTAAGCGCCCCAATACCTATGCAAAATTTGTGTATCTATCGTAGCCTCTTGTCATGATTAACAGTTTAAGGAGTAGGTATAAATTAATCATTGTGAACAATTTTTTCTACGGTACCTACTCCAAAATCGCTCAGCTCTACTTAAGAATGGAATTAAATACTTCCATGGCATGCAATGAAATACTTCCATGGCATGCAATGAAATACTTCCATGGAATGCAATGCTTCCATGGAATAATAATTATTTTTTGCAAAAAATGGCATGACCGACTTCAACCGTGTACAAAATTCGCGAATATTTCGCACGGATCGATGTAACACTTTTCACATTATTGTTGATTTATTAAAAATGGCTGAGCCAATTTCGATAAAATTTAATTGGGACCAATTCCGAAGTATACTCTTTCAAATAAAAAAAAATAATATTAGCGAAATCGGACCATTACGTAAAAAGTTATGCGTGGTTATACATATATATATACCTATATATATATACCTATATATATATATATATATATATAGGTATATATATATACGGGTCAAATTGAGTACCTCCTCCGTTTCGTCGGTCAAAAAGTTCATCGACGCTTGACAAAATGTGTGGAACATTAAGCAGTTTTTTTCGCGTTTTCGGTTCCGGGCTGGACCTTTATAATGATAAAGGTTAGTCATTATAATTAGTAGAGTTACTTAACTTACACTTAAAATATTTCAAGGTTGTTCTTGTGAATTTCAATTTGGCATGAACTACAAAGTGTAGCTTAGCTTAGGTCATTGGTAAAGTACCTAGGTACTGAGACGGAAACCTGAACTGCGAGACTGCTGCTTATTATTTTTCTATGGTTATGCGGTTGAAATCCTGCGGTCATAACATATCTTGCGAAACCTATACTTGATACAAATTTCGTGGGGAAACGCCATAAAATATTTTTACTTATACTCTATAAAATTTAACTTGATCTCTGCGACAGCTGTCAGAAAAATCACGCCTATAAGTCTTGAATGTCTTAATAGTACAGACAGTACCTGTCAATGTCATACTTTATGGGCATGCCGATTAGTGATGGGCGACGAAAGATCGTGACCACAGAGTTTTAGATAGAGTTTTATTTAAAATATCGATAGTTTATACTAACGATATTTTATATTAAACTTAATTTATCGTTAATTTTATTGTATATTTTAATATCATAACATTTTTTACACGTGTAATTAAATTAAACCCAATTATATGTTACATTAGCATCGATAATAGTGAAAAACGTTGATAAATACTATCGTTACATTATTATGAGTATTTAATTAATATCATAATATTATTTACATGTGTACATACTTGATCTTAAATAATAGTAAGTAAATAAAATCCAATTTCTCACCTTCAACTACTCATTCGATTTCATTACAACATTGTTTGAAAATCAATTTTTTCCACCACTATCTCAAATCTAAAAATGTCAATCTTCTATGTCAATGTCACTGTCGCAGAGATCAAGTTATATTTTATAAAGTATAGGTATATTCTGAAATATGTCCGTCGTCTAGAGACACTACGCATTTATTATGTAATTTTAAACATATAGCCACTCGTAAAACACTTGAACGGAAGGCATAATATAGGCACCTAAAGTCAATTTGCTCATCTCTATTCTGAATTCGTACCTTACCGTCCAGCTTTTAGTAAAACAGATCACGTTTAAATTAAATATATCGTTTCTATTTAAGTACATATACAAAATTCTTTAGCTAAGTTATTTCAAGTAGGTATTTTATTCACCGAGTGAACACAGTAAAAGAGGTCTCCATTTTAAAATGGAGACCTCTTTCACTGTGTCGACGATTTTTCTTTCGTCCGTCCGAATGTTGATTTTTCTCTACAGATCGCATTTTTCAACGAATCTCGACGAAACTTGGGTCACAAGTTCGGCAAAAATTCATTAAGGGGGAACCTAATGCCAAAATCAAGCGAAAGGTGTATTTGCGCGGGTTAAATCTGTTTTTTTCATAGCTCTTAATGTATTTTTTTTCTCAGCGATTTTTGATTCAGGTATTGTACTGTACCAGCCTTTTTAATAGTCCACTGCAGGAAGTAGGCCTATCCACGAAGGGTGTTTGGGCCATATCCACCACGCTGGCCCAGTGCGGGTTGGTGAATTCACATACGCCATCGAATTTCTTCTACGGACGTATGCAGGTTGCCTCACGATGTTTACCTTCACCGAAAAGCCAGTGGTGTGAAATTCCGTACATAAATTCCTAAGAACTCATTGGTACGGGACCGGGGACTTGAACCCACGACCTCACGATTGTAAGGCGGGTGTCTACTACCTCTAGACCATCACGGCTATTTGATTCAGGTATTTCCCTCAAAAAGGGGGAAAAATTGCTAATCAGCCGATTTTGAAAATATTTGGCAAGGTCGATTAGAACTAAATCCTAACAAAATTTGCGGGTGTTCAAGCGATTTGTATAGCGAACCAATTTTAGTTTTAACGAACGATAAGAGATGGCGCCACTATACAAATTAAAACGCGCAAACGTTTGTGTTCGACAAATGGAAGGGTTTATGTTAACGGTCGAATAAATTAAGCTTGTACCACTGGGTTGAGACTTTTATTACTACTCCCCTGAGGACGCCTTCTAAAAAGTAGCGAACTTGTACATGGTCCTTCGTTGCCGGAAGCGGCTTGAGGTTGAGCCTGGGTTCGACGCGGATTTTCGGGATTCTGAAGTCAAGGAGGATGCCCCGGAGTGGGACCAGAGCGGCAGGCACCACAGAGACCGAAAAGGAGAGGATCACCGCGAAACGGACTCAAGGAGGATACAAAGTTTGTGAACATAGACTGTGAGTACTGTTTATTAACTACGTAGATCAGGGACTTAGCTAAATTCAGTGAAGTGTTAATCAGTTTGAACTTGTAAAATTTAGTGAAGTGAGATTAGGGACTTAGAATAGTTTCAAGAAATCGTGACAGACGGGGAACCTATGCCCGATTTTCGAAATTGTGAAGAAATTCCCAAACACTTAGAATCATTTTTATAACGTTTCATCGACTTAGAAAATTTTGAAGGAGTTTGCATTGAACTTGTCTTTAACTTGAATTGATTGTCGATTGGTTTAGAAAACACTTACCAACCGATAAGATACAAAATGGACCTCATCAAAATTCAAGAAAACATACATGCTCAAATTCAAAGGTCCAAAGTGAACCTGAAGAAAAGCCCAAAAGATCGGTTAACTAAGTATGCTATAAAAACAAGAATGCAAACTATAAAGAGTAAATGGGAAGAATTCACAAAGAATCATTATGCGATTGTTCGAGGAAATGATACAGAAGGAAGCGATTACATTGAAAACGATGTTTATGGAGAAGCGGAAGAGTTTTACATGGAGTTCAAGGCTGAATTATTAGAAATGTTAAATAAATTCGGGTCTAGTGCCAGCACTGCCAGCAGAACCCAACAATGTTCATTTGTAAAACTACCGAAAATTAGTATTCCAATCTTTTCTGGACAGTATACAGAGTGGATAACCTTTAGAGACCTCTTTGTTTCGCTTATTCATAACAATAACCAAATCGATAATGTTCAAAAGCATCAATATCTCAAAAGTCATTTAACAGGGGAAGCGGCTCACTTGATAGAACATATAACAATTACTAATGACAATTATGAGCAATGTTGGTTTTTGTTAAACAATAGGTATAACAATAAGCAGTATCTTGCTAATTGTATTTTAAAACAGTTTTTCAGTCAACGTAATATTCAATCAGAGTCTGCTTCAGTAATCAAACAATTGCTCGATAATACCACAAACATGTTGCATGGTCTTTCAAATTTAGGGATTGATACAAAATCTTGGGATTTAATTGTTATATACATTGTAAGCCTTAAGTTGGATAATGAGTCTAGAAAAATCTGGGAAGCGAAAGTTAGTGAACTTATGATCAATTCGGACCAATTACCCAACTTAGAGCAATTTACGGAATTTTTGGAAAAGATGTTTTTCATTGGAATTTCTAGATCCTAAGTTGCAAAGTGTTAGAGGAAAACCTCAATCAAACAATGATAAATCGGTTGGCGGGCTTCATGCATTACATGTATCTCAAATATCTTGTGCTTTTTGTAAACGTGATCATAGAATAAGCAGCTGTAAAGAGTTCACAAACTTAACGGGTGATGACAGGCGTAACTTTGTTCAAGACTATGAGGAAGGAATCAGAATGGAGTTGCCCTAACGACGAGAAAAACCTGCATACCCACCGCACATAATACGGCGGATTAGTGTTGTTACTACCACACTACACTTATCGATTTCCCCGTACTTATCGATAAAACTATCGACACAAATTAATTTTAGCCGAATCAAACATAATGGCAAACTTTTATTTAAAAAACCGGACAAGTGCGAGTCAGACTCGCACATCGAGGATTCCGTACAAACACATTGTTAAAGTAATTAAAAACCTGTTTTAGCATGTGCTAATGAAGTTCTTTTATATTTATTTAATCCTATATGTGTATTCTGAGACAATGCTTTTCGCCAAATTTCATAGTTCTATGTCAACGGGAAGTACCCGGTAGGTTTTGATTTTTGTGAGTGTCGAAATATGCTGTTTTTTACGATATAAACGACTCTAACTTTTTTAAACGACAACTGAGAAGTTTTTCTTTTACACAACAGCAAGAGTTCATATAATACGTATACAGTTTAAATTTCAACTCGATATCTTTACGCGTTCTCTAGATAAGGAGTCTTGACAGACACACAGACGGACAGACGGACAACAAAGTGATCCTATAAGGGTTCCGTTTTTTCCTTTTGAGGTACAGAACCCTAAAAATTACAGATGTCAAGGTTGCAGCTGTCATATTCAAGAATCCACACTAGAATGGTAGGACGAGTTTTTTGGCGGGAACGCAGAAAAGACATGTCGCCTCATTGTGTTATTTTGTTAAAGTTGTGTTTTTATCAGTGATAATTAGTGAAAAATTGTGGTATTTCATTGATTATGAGCTGAATTACGTGCATGAGTGTGGGCAAGTGATATAATGTGACGTATATCATGTCGTTCCGTGTTGTTACCAAAACTCCATAGACACCTCTAGAAAAGTCTCCACTGCTTTACTGAGGTATGACTTAGAATTAAAGTGATAGGACTTAATAAGAACTACATATCGGATGACAGCTGTCAAGCTTAAATGTGGAATATCTCCATAACTATCTATTATAGACCATTGCTTTCTTCACTAAACTGATATGAGATCTACATTTCGGATGACAGCTGTCAAACTTAAAAGTGGATTATCTCCGTCACTGTCGATGCTAGACCATTGCTGTCTTCACAAAAGTGATAAAGCTCAAAGAGAGATATTATATCTTTCAGATGACAGCTATCAATATTACGGAGATAATCCACTTTTAAGTTTGACAGGTGTCATTTAAAATATAGATCTAATTGCGCTCTGTCACTTTTGTGAAGTCAGCAGTAGTCTAACTTCGATAGTTACGGAGATAATTCACTTTTAAGCTTTGACAGCAGTCATTAGAACAATCTAATAGATCTCATTGAGTGTTTTTACTGCTATTAAGACAGTAATGGTCTAGCTTCGATAGTTACGGAGATAATAATACTTCTTAGTTTGACAGCTGTTACTTTCACACCTGTCATGCCATTTTACTTGTATTAATTCTGGAATGACAGTTGTCAAATTTGACATGAAAAGTGAAATGAAATAAAAATTCAAAATTTCAGCTAATCAATAACACAAATAAAAACTAACCAAAATATCGATAGTTTTTTTTTGATATAATAAGAACATCGCTATTGTTTTTCGACTCAATATGGCGGACCAGGCACGCGCGACACGTCACGAAAAATATAGACACTATAGCGAAACTGTGCTGTATAATGTTGGTCTATTCTTATTACGTACATTTGAAAGAGACGCCTATATGATTATTATTTCGGTTTTTAAACTATTACATGTCAAAGTATCTAAATGTCATTACACCATCTCCTTCTGATTCCTTCCTCCGGAACGACATGATATACGTCACATTATATCACTTGCCCACACTCATGCACGTAATTCAGCTCATAATCAATGAAATACCACAATTTTTCACTAATTATCACTGATAAAAACACAACTTTAACAAAATAACACAATGAGGCGACATGTCTTTTCTGCGTTCCCGCCAAAAAACTCGTCCTACCATTCTAGTGTGGATTCTTGAATATGACAGCTGCAACCTTGACATCTGTAATTTTTAGGGTTCTGTACCTCAAAAGGAAAAAACGGAACCCTTATAGGATCACTTTGTTGTCCGTCTGTCCGTCTGTGTGTCTGTCAAGACTCCTTATCTAGAGAACGCGTAAAGATATCTGAAATTTAAACTGTATACGTATATTAATGAACTCTTGCTGTTGTGTAAAAGAAAAACTTCTCAGTTGTCGTTTAAAAAAGTTAGAGTCGTTTATATCGTAAAAAACAGCATATTTCGACACTCACAAAAATCAAAACCTACCGGGTACTTCCCGTTGACATAGAACTATGAAATTTGGCGAAAAGCATTGTCTCAGAATACACATATAGGATTAAATCTGAAAACTGCACATTTTTATTTACATCACAAAAAATAGGGCCTCAAAATTCACAAAATATGGGCTTAAAATTCAAAGTGAGTAAATCGTATCATGAAAGGTGTCATATAAAAGAACTTCATTAGCACATGCTAAAACAGGTTTTTAATTACTTTAACAATGTGTTTGTACGGAACCCTCGATGTGCGAGTCTGACTCGCACTTGTCCGGTTTTTTAAATAAAAGTTTGCCATTATGTTTGATTCGGCTAAAATTAATTTGTGTCGATAGTTTTATCGATAAGTACGGGGAAATCGATAAGTGTAGTGTGGTAGTAACAACACTAATCCGCCGTATTATGTGCGGTGGGTATGCACGTTTTTCTCGTCGTTAGGGCAACTCCTTCTGATTCCTTCCTCAATGACTTTTACATTCGAGCCAAGGTCCTCAGGCATCAGGCGACAGGAAATCAGTAGTAAAACTGCCACCAGATGGCGCTGGAATGGCACATGTAGCGCAAGTTTCAATACCATCAGAAGAGGAAACACCACCAAAGAGTACTTTTTTATCACAGGGCTTACATCAATACTCTTTGTTGGCAACAGCATTAGTAGATGCAGAATCAACAGTTGGATCAACATCACAGTTACGAGCTCTCATTGATCCAGCTTCTCATCTATCTTTTGTAACTGAAGCAAGTGTTCAGTTATTGGGATTAAAAAGAACACACATTAAGGAGCATTTATCGGGATTAGGGGAAGAACCGTCAGTGACAGCGCGAGCTAAGACAGAGGTTATACTTCACTCCTCCCAGAATCCTCAATGTGTAATTCGAGTGGAAGCATACATTCTGGAAAAGCTAACAGGGCTATTACCACCGCGTAAAGTTGAAATCGAGTCATGGCCAAAATTGGACAATATCAAATTAGCTGATCCAGAATTTAACGTACCGAACAAGATTGACTTGTTACTTGGATCGGACGTTTACGGGTTGATAATAAAAGAAGGGTTGATAAAGGGTCCTTCGGGTTCCTTGTTAGCTCAAGAAACAATATTTGGATGGATTCTGTCAGGACGGAATAAGTCAGAAAATATCATCTCAGAAAATATGGTTAGCATGCACGTCTGCTCAGATGATCGTCTGAACTCATTTTGGGAGCTAGAAGAGCCACCAAAATCTACAAAAAAGGTTTTATCGGATGAAGAGGAGCACTGTGAGGGTATATTTACATCGACTACGAAGCGGGATGAAATTGATCGATACATAGTGAAACTGCCTTTTAAAGATGAAAATCCAAGTTGTATTAACGGACATTCTAGTGAAACTGCACTGAAGAAATTCTTGTCGCTGGAACGGAGGTTGGAGAAAGACTCACACCTGAAATCAGAATACAAGAAAACTTTTGAAGAATATTTAATAATGAATCATACAGAAGCAATAGAATTCTACAAGCAAATGAACGGATTCCTAAAAGAAAGAAGATAGATTACGTGAATCCAAAGAAATGTTTTACTAACCTGGAAGAAAAACCGGCGTCAGTACACGTGGCAACTGCAAATCATAGCGATGATAAGCTGTGGACGAAGTTTTCATCATTAACCAAACTGTTGAGGGTAGCAGTCTTCTGTCGACGTATTCTGAAACATAAAAAGGTTAGACATACTTACCTCCTAAAAGAAAAAAATAAATAAAGCATTAGATATTTTGATTATAAAATGTCAACAGCAATACTTTAATCAAGAAATAGAAAGTTTAAAGAAGGAAAAAGAAGTTAAAAAGAAATCAATACTTACCTCATTTGTGCCAAGACTTTGGAGACGTTGGTCCGAAGTGTACCTAACGCAACTCATGCATCGATACAAGTGGAAATTTAATACACCAGAGCCAGAGTTGGGAGATATCATGTTTGTGAAGGAAGACGGTTGGCCACCTGCTAGATGGCTTATGGGAAAAATCGTCGAAAAACACCCTGGCTTGGATCAGGTTACGCGTGTCGTCATCCATAAATGTAAGGATTCGTTGTTTAAACGCCCTGTATCGAAACATTGTGTCTTACCCACCACAGTATGATAAAAGAGTTTTTTTAGAATAGATTTTGTAATTTAGAGTTTTTAGACTTGTTTAATGTTAGCATTCTTACAATATTGTGGTATACTTCATTTGTTGTGTACTTTAAGGACAGTCGTCCTTGGTGGGCGGTTATGTTCAAGCGATTTGTATAGCGAATCAATTTTAGTTTTAACGAACGATAAGAGATGGCGCCACTATACAAATTAAAACGCGCAAACGTTTGTGTTTGACAAATGGAAGGGTTTATGTTAACGGTCGAATAAATTAAGCTTGTACCACTGGGTTGAGACTTTTATTACTACTCCCCTGAGGACGCCTTCTAACAAGTAGCGAACTTGTACAGCGGGTATGAACCAAATCGATCAAGAGCGAATCGAGATAATATAAGATATAAGAAAGCCAGTTGATTAAATATAATTATTATTTGCAAAAAATAGCATGACCGATTTCACCAGTGTACAGAATTCGCGAATATTTCGCACGGATCGATGTAGCATTTTTCACATTATTGTTGATTTATCAAAATGGGTCAGCCGATTTCAATAAAATTTAAATGGGACCAATTTCGAAGTATACATTTCCAATAAAAAAGAATTATTAAAATCAGACTACTATGAAAAAAGTTATGCGTGGTTATACATAAAAAATATAATTATACGCGTCGAATTGAGTACCTCCTCCGATGGTTCGTCGGTCAAAAATGAATTTATTCTAAGAGATGCGCCGCGAGGTCTACTGTTCGGAGAACTACTAGTAATAATCATATATTGTTATATTTTACTTCCTCAACCTATGCTGTCCCACTTCTGGGCAAAGGTCTCCCCCACTTCCTTCCATTCATCGCGTTCTGTGGCCAAATCCCGCCAACCTTCCCGGGAAGAGTCAAGATCGTCACACCAACGTTTTCTAGGCCTTCCCTGCCTTAGTCTGCCTTAAGTACCCATTACGGTACCCATTGTGTGACGATCCTGGCCCATCTCTCGGGGTGCATAAGAACCACATGACCCTATTATAATAATAGTAATAATATATATTATAATAATAGTAATAATTAAGGCTACTTCTAGATCGCTTGTTGATACAAAATATTTTTTCATATCTAATGCTGAAATTCAGTTCAACTGCAGCGCAGCCAAAACCCGCATGGTTGCCGAATGGAAACTTCATAAACTATTATAGCTACTGGAAAGTTCAACGTTGAATGGAGGTTTTAAAAATCTATATTGAAAATTAATTTGAAAATAGAACGAGTCCTGAATCTATAATAGGCTTGTGTCCACTAATAACTATAGTAATACAAGTTTACATACTCAGGGCCCATCTCTAAGAAAGAACACGTCCACAACATGACTGTAGGTATGGAGGCTGGTGTAATAATAATCAAAAAAAATCTAACCACAGCACGCGTTACATCTCGAGAAAGTAGGTAGATATATAAGTTTTACATACATCAGTTAACATTAAAAAAAAGACTTCTGATTAAAAAAAAAAACTTAGGATAAATATACATATTTGACTTCTGATTAAGTAACCTTCAAATAGTTAAAATAACAGCATTTTTATCAATGGGACACAATTTTTAATGATATTCTTGAAATATTGTTTTAACTGGGCACAATAGTTTATAATGCATTTATCACGTTCCGTATCATCTCGTCGCGAGTTTCACACCGACTGATAATATCGTACTTCGTAAGCCAACTCACACGTAAGTTAGTACACGCATAAGTCGTTTAGCGCCACGTACACGCATAAGTTGCGCGCCTAACAACAGATATCTCTAGTCTCTAGTGTATGACGGTGCCTCTTGTATGAATCTACCCCACTTCTCACTACCCCCCACCCTATCTAAGGTCCGTTGGGCACATACCTTTTCTATGTATTTTCTATGGTCATAAAAAGATCGCCTCTCTATATTTTCAGTGGGTATCCTACTACGCTTGCCGGCACGTGGTTTCCACTCGAGAACTTTTTGCTCTATGGGTCATCAGTGTTATCCGTACTATGTGCCCTGTTCACTGTCATTTCAATTTTCAAATTACTGCACAACTTACGTTAATTGCAAAATTACCTACTCTATCAATCTTGCAATAAAAATTGGCGATAAAAATCTAAGCAAAACGAACTCGTAACAACCGTTTGTCACATAAACTACAACAACTTCGGACTTATTCATTTTTAAAATAATTTGCTTAAAATGTAAAGTGGTCCCAACCGGCTCACGGGCGTGGCCACAGCCGGTTAAAAGTGGCCACAACCGGCGTTTTTACCCACTTTTCATTAAAATATTTGTAGAAAATTCTATACTTTATTCTCGTAGTGTTCATTATCTAAATATGAATAGGAAAATGTCTATTCTATCATAAGAAACTTTAAAATCTCAATATTTTTATAAATGTCTTAATATTACTCTTTGTATTTTTAACTAATTTTGAAAACTGAAATTCCTTAAAGTAGTCACAACCGGGGCATCTGCCCACTTAGGGCATACTAGAGGATTTTATGAACAATTAGCGAAAAAATAATTGGACGTTACACACGATCCGATTTCGCGGTAAAATAAATAAATAAATATTGGGGGACATCTTACACACGGTCTCTGACCCCAAACTAAGCAAAGCTTGTGATATGGTTGCCAGAGACTGATATACTACATAATAATATACATATTTTAAATATATACTTATATAGATAGTATCTAAATACACCCAGACACAGAGCAAACATCTATGTGCACCACATAAATGCTAAAACCTTGGGTGGGGATCGAACTCACGCTTCTTTAATCCAGAAGTCAGGTTCACTAACCACTGAGCCACCAAGGCAGTCAAACAAAACAACAAAATCAGAATGTGTATACATGAGGGATTTTACTCATCTTCATTAAACGGTTGTCGCTAAAACTTTTTTTTTTCCGCTAACTATTCATAGAATCCTCTAGATCTAGTATCTAAGTCGCTTGAACGGCAACACTGGCCGCTGCGTCGGCGGAGCGGCGACGTGACGCACCGCAGCCATAACGCTCGTGTAGCCTTTATCAGGGTTGCTATTACACAGTGCACACATATTCGATTCGACACGATCGGCACTCCCATACCGGGCGGCAAAGCTTTTTGGCAAATGCCGAAAGTGCTGAAGAAGGGCTTTCGCTAGGCCGGGCGGCCGCGAGTCAGCTCGGCCAGAGCCACAGTCCCTAAGTGAAAGTAGTAAAAAAATGTCCGAGCGCCGTCATACATACCCACTTAGATATTTACATTAAATAATTCACAATGACCCGTTTTTTCGAATCTCGACATTATGTCACCTAGTTAGTGCTTGTAACCGAGCATTTTGGCATCGCGCGACGTTGTAATCAGCTTACCACTAAGTAAAAAGCCTGCCCATTTCGTAGCTTGGGCAGAGTTCTGCCTCGGACACTTTTTGCACGATTGTTACTCTATAGATATTCGCTCGAAGCCGGACCCGCGTAGAGCACCCGCTGTTCGGGTCAGGGGCCTTATTTTGTAAGCGCTCTGGCGTTCAGCTTCGCTTTTCCTCCCTCTCGCTCTCGCGGCGTGAGTAACTGGCGCGAGCAGGAGAAAAAGCGAAGCCGAACGTCAGAGCGCTTACAAAATAAGGCCGCAGGTTTGCCGTTCGAATCCTGCAGAACCGAATGATCCGAATCGAAAATGAGTGTAGCAACCCTACTATATGCTGTATCAAACTCGTACAAATCTATGGAATAATACAATAATACAAATGCAAATATCATTGGGTTTTTATTCCAATTTAGTTTTTCGGTTACAATCGGCGTTTCGACGAATATGAAAAAAAAAACTAGCAGGATAAGCTGTAGGAACCATTTCTAATGAAAAGCGTCGTCTAAAAATTACATTGTCAGCACGCTTCCCTCCGCTATGGTGGACAGAGAGCTAATCGAGCTCGATTGAAACTACACTTGACTTCAATTGAGTTACTTCACTATAGGTATTAGAGTAGTTTTAATCGCGGACAATTAGTATCTCTCTTTCTGTCACAACGGAATCTGCGGAAATTTTGAGTACTAGCTTCCTTCTGGTTTTTTCCATCTTCGAGGGTTAAGGGTCAGAAGACTTAGTTTGTAGGGATGGAGGGTCCTGATGCGCGGTAGCCCTTCTCGTCGGCAGCGTAGTCGATCCTCACGGTGTTGCCATCTTTGTCCTCGTAGGAGTACCATCCATCCACGACCACAACAGTTAGAGGCTCGTTCTTTTCGTTCAGGATTACTTTATATTTACCATGCTCAACGCGACGAATGCCGTCTTCGCTTTTGTATCTGTCAAAATATATTAAGTAAAATATTAGGTAGATACTAGTACTTCTTCGAACAGTAGACCTCGTATCTCTTTAACTTAATCTTCATACACGCATATCTCGACTTGGTCTTGATTCCTTTTTGAGGGAAATACCCTCCCAATCAATAATCGCCTACGACAAAAATCCATCAATATGTAGAATCTGTACACCCAGTATCGTTAAGATTCGTTCAAAAATGTAGAAAGAAAACCTGTAGAATTGAATCAACATCCAGACAGATGACAGCAAATTTATCAAATCAAAACTGAGACGCTTCACTTTATTTGCTCGGTCAAACACTCTATCTAAAACACTTATACTCTATAAAATTTAACTTGATCTCTGCGACAGCTGTCAGAAAAATCACGCCTATGAAGTCCTGAATTTCTTAATAGTACAAACAGTACCTGTCAATGTCATAATTTATGGGCATGCCGATTAGTGATGGGCGACGAATGATCGTGACCACAGAGTTTTAGATAGAGTTTTAATTAAAATATCGATAGTTTATACTGACGATATTTTGAATAAAACTTAATTTAGCATTAATTTTATTGTTTTTTTTTTAATATCATAACATTTTTTACATGTGTAAATAAAATAAACCCAATTATATAATACATTAGCATCGATAATAGTGAAAAAAGGCGATAAATACTATCGTTACATTATTATGAGTAATTCATTAATATCATAACATTATTTACATGTACTCGTATGTGTACATACTTGATCTTAAATAATAGTAAATAAATAAAATCTAATTTCTCACCTTCAACTACTAATTCGATTTCATTACAACATTGTTTGAAAATCGATTTTTTCCACCACTATCTCAACTCTAAAAATGTCAATCTTCTATGTCAATGTCACTGTCGCAGAGATCAAGTTAAATTTTATAGAGTATAAAATACACATGATTTACAGTCAGGTCCAAATAATGCCACCATATGAAAAGGTTGATTAATTTTGACAGACTTTTCAAACTGGTTGTGATATTTTATGCGCACGCAGGATATATATAATTAATGTTTTTTTTTTAAAGGCTCCTTTACACACAGGCGGTACGAGCGGTATAGCAGACGCCCGTCAGGGCATCTGTATTGTACTGGTTATATAAGAAGGGCTCACACAGGTCCGGTCGCGGTACTGCCGTACCGCCCTTTACCGCTCGTACCGCTCGTACCGCTCTACCGCTCGTACCGCCTGTGTTTGATGGAGCCTTAATGCGGGTCCAGTTTTAAATGCCTCTTTGATCCAATATAATCAGAATACATACCTACTTGTACCTATATCTATCAGAGAGAAAAAGACTTTTGAGAGTTTGCGACTATGATAGTTGTTATAATAATACATTTATGCCTTATTTCATTGATTACTAAGGATGTAGGTAGGTACTATGCGTAAAGTTGGATTAAATAACTTCCAAAAAAGGAGGAGGTTCTATGATCGTCTGTAGGTAAGTATTATTTTTGTGTATGTTCATCGATTTTCGCCAATTGTTATATTTTTTTTTTTTTACGAAATCGGCTTAGTCGTTTTTGAAAATTCAAAAATAATTTAAAAATTGTGTACCTATATCGACTGGGGCGAACTATTTGAATATTGTACACGATTGAAGTCAGTTGTGCCATTTTGCGCAAAATAATTTTAAAGTAGATAGTAAAGCTACTTAATAGAGTCTGATGGAATTATTTTATAGCGTTTGCCATTTGCGTTTATCATAAATCTGAAATAAGGTGAAATATTTCAACCAACTTTTAAATAATATACTATTTTTCAGTTTGGCTATATTTTTATTTATTTTAGGTACGTGATTAATTCTTCGCTAAGTTTAGTCCGCGTTTCCCAGGGTTTCTTTTATAACTGTAAAATGATTTAGCGAAACGATCACAAAATTATTATTTACAATGGTTCTGTTGTTTTGAAACAAGTTGCAATAGCAAAGTGACTGCTTCGCAAGTAATTTACTGTAGTGAACTCCATTTTTTGAAGTCGGTTGCGACTTTATTGTCTAGAAATAATGAATTATGGATAGGTGCTAATTGCTGTTTAATCACTACAGTCAGTTTAGATAGCCTTACTAATATTTTAAATTCACAAGTGTGTTTATTGTTCGTTAGTCTTTCGCTAAGCAACAGAGCAACGAATAGGCTTGAATTATGGTATGGGTATAGCTCAGACCAAATTTTAATACGGGTAGGTATAGTTCAAAGGTTTTAAAGTGATACCTAGGCTTTTTTATCCCGGAAAAATAAAATCAAAATATACATACACAGTAGAAGCCGCGGGTAGAAACTAGTTTATGTTAATGTATTATTTAGGTATGTACCCATATGTATATCCTTCTGGAGTAAATTCGTTCTTCGCCGCAAGAATCTGGGGAACAGGCTGTTCCACGGGGATGGCGGCGGCGACAGCCACGAGGGCGAGGACAACAGCTACAATCTGCACAAAAAATCCAAGTTTACTTGGTAGGTACATATGTATCTAACTAGTTTTTCATGTCACCTGCTCCTTGCTGCATGAAAATGAACAATTTATATATCCTACAATCCTAAAATAAAACAAGACATTAGATATACCTTTTATACTCTATAAAATTTAACTTGATCTCTGCGACAGCTGTCAGAAAAATCACGCCTTTGAAGTCCTGAATTTCTTAATAGTACTGACAGTATCTGTCAATGTCATACTTTGTGGGCATGCCGATTAGTGATGGGCGACGAATGATCGTGACCACAGAGTTTTAGATAGAGTTTTAATTAAAATATCGATAGTTTATACTGACGATATTTTAAATAAAACTTGATTTATCATTAATTTTATTGTATATTTTAATATCATAACTTTTTTACATGTGTAATTAAATTAAACCCAATTATATGTTACATTAGCATCGATAATAGTGAAAAACGTCGATAAATGCTATCGTTACATTATTATGAGTATATGATTAATATCATAACATTATTTTTTTTTTTTTTTTTTTTTTTATAACATTATTTACATGTGTACATACTTGATCTTAAATAATAGTAAGTAAATGAAATCCAATTTCTCACCTTCAACTACTCATTCGATTTCATTACAACATTGTTTGAAAATCGATTTTTTCCACCACTATCCCAACTCTAAAAATGTCAATCTTCTACTGTCGCAGAGATCAAGTTAAATTTTATAGAGTATAGTCGTTATTCTGATGATATACCCAATCGTAACACGATCAAGATTAGCAAGTAATAGTGCGTCATGCACCGAGAGAATAAAGTAATGTCTTTTGTCACGAGTGGCATGTTGGAGCCAAGGGCATTATTTTTAAAATTCAAGCGCCTTGGAACTTGGACATTGAGGAAGCTTCCTCAATGCTTGGACATCTTGGAACGTATTCGGAACTTAGACAGTGACAGTTATAAAACCATTCGCCATATTTTTTTTTGTTAGTTTTCTTTTAAATTCACGATTTCCCTCTTTGCTGTCTATGGTTTTTTTTAAATTGCCATGTCCAGTACTAAAGATTTGCGTGGAATAGATAATGTTCAATAAACGAGAAAAAACAGTCGTCCGTAAAGATAAGTAGGTATACGTCTGAGGCGTTCGAAGTTCAAAAATAGAGCCCCTGAGCGTAACGAAGAAATAGAATAGATACTCGTATTGTCTGTTAAAAAAATTAAACAATTCATTTTCAACTAAAAACACACGGTTGATATAATATTACTACGTGTTATAATCGTTGTGATACAAAATAACTAACAAACACGTATCAACTTACCATTTTCATCTTGACTATTTTAGTTTTGTTTGGCTTGGTACAAATAAACGACTGATGCTACTTTAATGAGCGACCAATTCTTTTATACATTTCAACCATAAACTTGATAAATCAATAATAATAATAATAGAATAGTTTATGCGAATATTCCGGATTATCTACGAATATTTACGCATATTTAAATTAATGTGGCGTGTCATTTTGTCTGCTTAAAGTAGTACCTACCTAGTTTACATTATAGGCTTTTAATTTACATACCTGCTACCTAGAGGTAAGTATATAAGTCACAATTTCTAGATCTAAAATTTAGTAATCGTGATGACAGCCTTCTCATAACATCTTCCATTTGTGTTTCGGTAGACTTTTTACTTTCATTTTATTATTTTATTACTCGATACAAAAAATAACACAAAACTAAAAGTTCTCGGAACTGTAGACTTTACATCTCAATAATAGGCTAGTAGATAATATTTTTTTGAAATCCTCTTGTAACAGGTAACCATAAACAGAGCCGCACAACGAAAACAAAAATAAAATTATCTTAGAAATAATGAAGTTACAAGCATATTTATTTTTTTGCTAAACAAGGAGCGCACTATTGCAGGATACGACGTCACTGCCCGTAAGTGTCATACATTAGCTATGTTACCCTTTATGGGAAAGGGACAAGGCATCCCCTCTTTATCCCTACCAAAATCTTTACAAGCTTCTATCTCTGAACTAAATTATAATAAATAATAATAATAAAAACGTTTATTTCAGGCACAACCCATTTGAAAAGACATAAGAGTTCATAAGACATATAGCCAATTTTCATTATTTTATCAGTTTTCGAATGATAATTAATTGCAGATTTCACTAATCCTAATATTTTTAATTAATTCAATACCAGTACTACCCTCTTGAATAAGCCTATGTTTTGACTATCTCTTAACCGATTCATAAAGTAAATGTTGTTAAGTTTTGGATATTAAATAATCTTGGCTAGTATTAACGAAATAGGCTGATAAAGTAAATCCAGAAAATTAACTCCAAATAAAATAAATATCAAATCCAATCTTCAATTTAAAAACATTTTAAAATTATGAAGAATTTTCTCATGTGAACTCTGTCAAAAAGCTTGTAGCATTATAAAACTGAAAAGTTACTCATCAATAGTTGAAGGTGTCGTTATAGTCCGAGATCCCAGCGCAAGAACATCCCGCTCATAGCGTACACGATTTAAACCAATTTTTGAATATGAATAGGAGAATATATTTAAACAAGGTTGCGTTGCGGAATTAGCCGTGGAATAAATTAGAATTAAGGCGTGGTGGCTTAGAGGTAGTGACATCCGCCTTACAATCGTGAGGTCGTGGGTTCAAATCCCGGTCTCGTACCAATGAGTTCTTTAGAATTTATGTACGGAATTTCACACCACTGGCTTTTCGGTGAAGGAAAACATCGTGAGGCAACCTGCATATCTCCGTAGAAGAAATTCGATGGCGTATGTGAATCCACCAACCCGCACCGGGCCAGCGTGGTGGATATGGCCCAATCACCCTTCGTGGGTAGGCCTACGTCCTGCAGTGGACTATAAAAAAAAGGCTGATACAGCCTTGCGAAATTTGGCTGCAAGTATTTGATATTTAATAATGTTTAATTAATTTATAGGAAAATATATCTTTCATTTGTTTTTTATATAAATGTATTTAATTGGAGCATACATATAAACAAGGTTGCCTTGGGAAATGTGACCGCCAGTATTTTGATTAAATTTTCTTAAATTATTTTTGACAAAACCGTTAATTCACTTGTTTTCTAGATACATTACGCAGCTTTGAAAATACATGTACAGGGTTATTTCTAATCATTTAGCATCCTTATAGGGACTTATTCTGTACATCAAAACTAATAACTTTTGTTTTGCGACTTTTGTTAAAACTCAAAAAATAAAAAATCAGCTGTTCCACACATTTCGTCGCGGGGTGAACGATATTTTTCTATGGAACACCAATTTTTTGTTTGAGTTTTGACAAAAGTACCAGAACAAAAGTTGTTAGTTTTAATGTACAGAATAAGCCCCTAAAAGGATGCTGATGATTAGAAATAGCCCTGTATACAAGGTTGCCTAAAGAAATGTATAAAATGAAATTTGGTATACAGGGTACCAAATTTCGTCGAAAAAAACACGACTTGTAGAGGAAAATCAACATCTGGACAGAAGGAAGAGAAACAGTAAACAATGTTTCATTTTGCTCCTAATTTCAAATCTTTATAATCATTAAAAGCATTATCCATCGTCGTCAAACTAGTCAAAGGCTGGTGATAAAGTTTTGGAGTTAATGTGATAGTTATTTAAAATATTGAAGACTAGGTACATTTTTTTTATATTGAATCATTGGTTGTTAGTGTTCAAAAACTATTCTACTTTCTATTTCAGGCTCACAAAATACAGATCATTTTATATATTACATAGAGAAGAATTTATTATTGTTATACAAATACCTAATAATTAATAAGGAAAAAAATAACGATATAATTTAGACCGCAGCACGGGAAGCATGGAAAAGGGACAAATAGTTTTTCCACCATTATATCCCCTCGAAGAGGAAATAAAGTATGGATTGACAATGACAACTAACATTTGAAAGTGCATAAAATGGTTTTCTCCCTTTGCCGTGCTACCCGAGCAGGAACGCACTGGATTTAAACCGCTTTTAATTTGTACTTGTTGGTAATCCATAAGAGCACATAAGAGATTCAGATTTAGATAAACATTATTTTTAACTGTATTACATAAAAGATCTGAATTAGAAAAATTTAAAAACGTCTCAACAGCTAAGTCCTTAATGAACATACAATAATAGGTACAATGTAAAATAATTGTGAATACGAGTATTAATTAAAATAATATCGAATAACACAAAATGTCAAATAAAATTGGAATTAATTAAATACAAATCATATTATTAATTACATTTGATCGTCCAAAAACTCCCGTATACTATAATAAGCTTTTGTAACTAGAAAATTGCTCTTAAATACAGCTACACTGACTTCTGTATTTCCGATAAATGATTGTAAATTTCCGGACCCATGCCACAAATGCTCTTACCGAAACATGTAGTTGTATGCATCTGTCTACGTATTTTATTTTTGTGTCTTGCACTTTTCAAGCTCTCATACATGTGATTAGTCCTAACAAATACAACAACCTCAGAAATATAAGGACATGGAAATGTCAATATCTTAAACTTCAAGAAGTGTGGCTTACAGGAATCTGTCGATTCCAGGTGACAACCTTACTTGAAACACTTTTTTTGGGCATTAAAAATGCTCTCTCTTTCTGTACAATTCCCCCAGAATACTACACCATATTGTAAAGCACAGATGTAACATGCGCGTGATAGGACGTGAGTACTGCTTGTTGATTCACTACTTTTGATAACATACTCGTAAATAGAGCTTACGAATAACGTTTTGAGCATTCCGATTCAGCATGAACTTTCCAATCTAAGTTATAATCTAGATGGAGGCCCAAAAGCTTTGTGACGGTTACATCTTTTATGTCGTTGTTTTAGGAGAGGCCTATGTCCAGCAGTGGACGTTCTACGGCTGATAATGATGATCATGATGATTTATATTTACCTACAAGTACCCAAGCTTTTTATTAAATTTAAAAATTAGGTGGGTTAGAATCATCATCTACCATACCTGCCTGTGGAATTCTGATGTAGGAAGAAAAGTTAGTACAAGTTACTATGCCCTAGTGGGCTGGTAGGTACGAGTAGGTTTAATTAAAAGCCGAACACTTAAGTACATAAAATGGCAGTTTATTGTACTAATTACAACATTATCTATATACAATACAACAAAATCGCACAATTTGTACAATCAGTAAAATATAATCGAGTCCTTATTTGGCTAAGCTATTCCGTTATTGAGTAGAACGTGTTCAGTTAGGGAAGTAGAAGGTTACTACACTTAGAGCTTTGGGATGGAGGGTCCATCTGCATGGTAGCCGTTCTCGTCAGCGCCGTATTCGACCTTCACAACGCCGTCTTCGCCGGGGTAGGCGTAATAGCCTTTCACGTCGAGCACAGGTACGGGCTCATTTTTCTCATTGAGGATCGATTTCAGGACGGCTTCCTCAAAGCGTTCAATGCCATTGCTGGTTCTTGATCTGCCAAAATTAATGAAGTTGAACATTAAGAACGGTCGAAAAGTATTCATTGATTAGCAAGTTACTCGTAGTAGGCCCAATTTTAGAGGCGCCATCGTATCATCATTATAAATCCGATAGTGTATTTCTTGGTTTGCTTGTTACTCTTCCACGCAGCAATAAAAACAGGTAGAGTTTAAAGGTCGATAAGTAGGTTCGTATAGACCGGGTGGCTTGTCCTGGTTTTAGAGTTTTTAAGCCACTTTAAGGCCTCTGACACGACTAAACTGCTAAAGCAACCAAGAACTTTTAAGTTTTGACAAAAGTCACAGAACAAAAGTTGTTAGTTTTGATGTGCAGAATAAGCCCCTAAAATGGTTGCTCAATGTTTACCAGTCATCCAGTATACTTAGAAGCGAGCAGGCGAAAAAGTAAAACGGCGCAGAGCTTGACATGTAGAACTTGACAGTAAGCAGTAGAGCTGTGGTGGCGCGTTTTTATTGAAAGCATGATCGCTACATCTCTCTACATCGTCTCCACCGAGAGAAACATTTGTGTTCAATAGCGTGCAACATTGTGCCACAGTTAGCAACACCGGTGGAATAACAGACGATCGTGATAGACAGATTGCGGAGACGCTATAGCTCTAATAGTACCTACAGTACAGTAATTCACTGTACTATATGTACAGCGGACGCGAGCTCAGTGTGAATTAAAAAGCCAAATAGACCAGAGTAGAAGTCGATTGAAAATTAGGGTGTTTTTTCGATATTCATTCAAAATAAGGTGAAAAAAATTAATATTTTTAATCAAATAAATTACAGCGTATTTGGGACATAAAAAGGTAAGTTTTCACCAAATTTTGTAAAAAAAAAAATATTATTGTAAAAGATAAAAATAAAAAACCAAAAACTCGGTTTTTTGGATTTTTCACATAAATTTTGAGGTTATGTGAAAAAAGTGTCAAAACAAAAGTTTTAGATCTTTTTATTACCTACAACTTTGCTATTTGACTTTTTTCAATAGGACTTTTAGTTTTGCCGGAAATCGTGAAAAACCGTTTTTTCCCCTTAAACCCCCCCCCTCATCCCCTTCCCGACCTCAGATCGCCCGTAAATTATTTTTCCTTTTATTTTTATAATATTCCCCTCCTTTTCTAATGGGTTTCATCCTACTATTATTTTTTTTGGTTGCATAAATTATCGAGCCTGGTGTAAAAGCTCCAAAGACCGCTTCGTGTCGATCAGCTTTTTCAACAGAAACCACCGATGTTTATACAGTGAGATACACGTACGTACCTCGCTATATATCCGCCTTCCGGGTTCGCTTCGTAAAAGTCTTCAAGAACTTCGTCGACAGGCTTGTCCACGGGAATGGCGGCGGCCACGGCCACGAGGGCGAGGGCGACAACTACGATCTGGACAAAATATTGCCAACATTCACTTCATCAACTATTACTGATTTCTTGAGACGTTGCTTTGTTTGCAGAGCAGAACAGTATGAGATCAAATAATTTAAATTACATAGGTACTTAAACAATTATATAAATAAGTTTAAAACAATGAGTTCTTTTTCAAAGAACAGGGATTTTAAAGGAGTATAATTGTAATCTTCATTTTGAATAACTTTAACTACCCACGAACAAGCTGCTTCAGGCGTTTTTCGAGAAAACTGCTGAATTTTTTCGCAATTTCGGGGTTTATGCCGTATTAAAAGTTGTATGCAAAAAACACATAGTATTTAGGCAAGTACCTACTCATCAAGATCTTACATAAAATAATAGAATTGGTGCTTCAAATTTACATTGCAGATTACTAAAAAAAAATAGAAATTAAATATCTTGAAGACAATTGATGAGAAAAAAAATCTTAGATTAATATAATAAGAGTAGAAGTATTTTAAGAGGATGATAACAAAATCTACGTACCATTTTCATCTTGAAGTGTTTGATTTTATTAGCTCGGTATCAAATCAATGACTGATGCTGTTTAGCGAGTGATCAATTCTTTTATACATTTCATTCACATTTGAAAAATGAATAATATGAATAATAATAATACGAAGCTATACCGGATACCGTTTCTACGACCATTTACGCATATTTAATGAAATAAAGCGTGTAGCTCCTGCTCGATCAGTTTTAGAAGACTAGTGTATCATTAAAAATATAGGTTTTTAGGGTTCCGTATCCAAATTGTAAAAACGGGACCCCATTGCTACCTCTCACCTTCTTTCTCTATCTCTCTCTCTCTCTCTCTCTCTCTCTCTCTCTCTCATGAATCTCATGAACCGTGATGAAATGAAATAAATGAGATGAAAATGGAATGAAATAGATTTTTTTATAAAATTTCAACTGTCTAGTTGAAATTGCTGCTATAACAGTGAGCTGCTATAACAACATATAATAAAAATAGAAAAAAAATGTATTTAAGGGAGATCTCATACAACAAACGTATTTTTTGCCACTGTTTGCTCGATTTTCAAACCTCCTGCAGCATCAACCAATTATCGCCAAAATAGTGTTATAAGTCGTGCGTGTGGCACCTGCAATAATTTTCTCCATGACCTGAATATTGATATATATTATTTCATCCTGCGACTGCCTCGTTGGCTCAGTGGTTAGTGACCCTAATTTCTGGATCAAAGAGGTGTGAGTTCGATCCCCACGCAGGGCAAATATTTATGTGATGAACATAAGTGTTTCCTCTGTGTCTGGGTGTTATTTAGTTACTATCTATATAAGTATGTATTTAAAAATAAGTATACGTAGTATATCAGTCTCTGGCAGCCATATCACATGCTTTGCTTAGTTTGGGCTCAGAGGCCGTGTGTAAGATGTCCCAAAATATTTATTATTTATTCTAATGTTCGTTTAATTAGGAAGCAGCTGAGATACCGCTTTTTTAGTAATGTATAAACTAAACTAAATTGAATAAGAATTAAATCTTAGTTTATTCTAAATTAATAAGAGTGTGACAATTAGTTCCATTATCTAAGTTGCAGTACAAATTGTTAAACAGTTTCAAAAGCACTCAGAATCGAAAGAAAAAGAATCACTTATTTAGTTTATAATTATAAGCGTTTAATATTTTCAAAATAATTCTATTAGCAGAAAATTGTAATTGGCTTAAATATAAGTTTATAAGTTGTTAAAGAAAAGCTGTTTGTTTCTGAGAATGTAAAATTAAAATAAAATAATAATAACACGCTTGAAATATTCACAGATATAAACAATAAATAATATAAGAAAAATAGTTGAATATTATAATATTTAGTTGTATTTTCACTATAAAAATATATGATTTTAAATTAAAATAATATAAATATTTGAGGGCTCTCAAACGTGATTTTTTGCCGATTCTTGCTCGATATTAATAATGGCAACAACTGGACGCTTCAAATATTCGCATATCTAATATTTAGTTGTAAATTCAGTTTAAAAATAATAAATAAATTAAAATAAAATAAGGAGGGCTCCCATATGGTACGGAACCCTTCGTGTGCGAGTGTGTCTCGCACTTGGCCTATTTTTAAATTTACATATACATAGATCTGTGGTAACACTATAAAAGCCAAGAATTTCGGTTTTAAAATTATTCAGCGCGATGATATTAACATGCTCGTATTGTATTCCTTATTCGTATAAATAAGCTTCAAATAGCCCAAATTGTCGGAGTCTCTCTGCGAGATCGAATCAGGAATGAGATTTTCAGAAGAACCAAAGTTACCGACTACCGACATAGCCCAGCGGATTGTCAAGTTAAAATGGCAGTGGGCAAATGGCAGTGCCAGGTTAAAATAGCGCGGATGACTGATGACCGATGGGGTCGAAAAGTTCTTGAGTGGAGACCACGTACCGGCAAGCGCAACGTAGGATGTCCACCCGCAAGGTGGACGGACGACCTGATTAAGACCGCAGGATCAGGCTGATTGCAAGCCGCTACCAACCGGTCTAATCGGAGATCCATAGATAGGGAGGGCCTATGTCCAGCAGTGGATCGATGGCTGATGGGTGGATGATTGTATTCCAACGGACTTGTTCGCGTTCGAATTGTGGATCATTTCAAAATAATTTAAAGATTTTATTTATCGCTGCCAATATCGTGCGGGACAGATTAAGGCCGTCGGCTCGACCGTCATAATCCGCACAAATGCCGCAGCATGGGAGCATCAAGAACCTTGGATATGGTTTTTAAGATGGTGTTGCGGCTCCTTCGCACCTTGCTCATCAATGACGCGATTTTCTTCAGAAGGACAGCATGAAAACCGTCGGTTCGGCATTGAGCGAACATTTCTGAGGCGCTTTCTTCTCGGGTTCTTCTCCCCCCGTGGTTGGCGGGAGTGAGGATGCCAACTCGAGTTTACACTCTCTTTGGCGGCTGGACGCCTCGGCCACTCAGGGCTGAGGGGCAAAGTTTGGAGGGTGCGAGTACCCTTCCCAGTCCGCGAGGACGGGCGGCTTCTCTCAGCACCCTCGTTAGCCATTAATATGACCATCATTGGCCACATCTTGGCTTGGTGGAGCAATCTTGGCCATCTTATGGCTTGGTGGTGTCACGTTGGCCATTCTTTGGCTTGGTTGATCCTTTTTGGTTTGGGCCTCATCTTCTACTACTGTAGTACCGCTTGGTCCCTCTACGCTGTCCTCTGCTTCATCGTCCGAGCCAGCCAGTAGGAGATCTCGAGGGAGGGCACGCCATTTACGTTCGTCAGGGGGACGTGCATGGAGCGGCGCAATGTTATGCAGGTGGGGGTGTGGCCCGTTGTCAGCGCGGTCGAACATGCCGCGCGACAGACGAGCCACGAACTCCCCCACCATCTCGATCTTCATGTCCCGGGCGATCACATCATTGCGAACGTATCGGCCGGCTCCCGAGATCATCCTCAAGGAGGTGTTTTGCACCACTTGCATTCTCTTCTTCTGGCTGGCTGTGCAGAGCGCATACCAAGCGGGCGCTGCATAGGTCAGCCGGGTTCTGATGTACATTTTGTATATGGAGAGCTTTGTCCTCAATGGCAGCTTAGATTGCAACACGGGCCGCAGAAAGGCGCTACAAAAACGCGGGAGTCCCATCATCACCCTAAAAACATTATTATATTGGACACGCAGGGTGTTAAGCAACTTCTTGGTAGCGCTGAACCATAGACTATCCGTGTACAGATTCTGGCAGTAAGCTTTGAAAAGTGTAATTTTAACTTGTTCTGTACAGCGGGCAAATTTACGGGCCAGCATATTCCCGCGAATTGCCAACGCCCTACGCTATATCGACATCGTCTTTAAGGTCGTCAGTAATATAATTCCAATTAGCAATGTAAGTCCAAATAGCTTAATTTGACAAAGCATCTGGGCCGGAATCCCAGAAGGATGCAGGATCAAATCCTGCGAGTGCGTCAATTTTTGAAGTGTTTATCACAAAAAGAAAGTTTCTATAAACCTAGTGTGTGAAGCACGATAAAAGTCATTTCATTGAATATAATTCCATAAATAAAAAGCTAAAAAAAACCTAAAGAGCCTGTTTATGCTCATATCGTATAGTATAGGGTGGTGGGTGGGATAGATTCAGGGCATTAGACCATGTACCTACTCAAACTTTTCTACATTGTACACTAGGTCGTGCGAGGCAGCGTAGGCCTCACAAACTTTTAGCAGCTTACAGAGAGCGCCCACAGTTGGACTCAGCAGCACCATGTCGTCGGCGTAACTGATGTTATTTACACTAACACCCCTGAACTGTCCAAAGTGACTTTTGGCGAAAAAAAGAAAATGGCGGATTTATAACGCCAATAGATATGTGGCTTAATTTTTTTTGATAACCGAACCTATCGAATGGGGTATCAACATAAAGAAAATTAAAAGGAGATACCAAAAATATACGTGAATCATGTATTTAAATTTTTAAGGAATAATTATTATAATTTTAATAATTTTTAGTGCGTTGCTCATACGTTGATTTTTTGAAGTCGGTTTTTTTTCTCGTTTGTATTTTTATTACTTAGGTGTTTTTTGTATAGAAACGAGAAGCGCTGCCATTTTTGTATGTATTGTAATACTTAGAATAAGTTCCTTCTCGATCAGTTCAATTCAATAATTTATTCATCAAATACTCGTAGATACAAAAAAGTACACTTTCGAACGTCATAACAAAAACAAAAACAAATTAAATGACCATAAATTAAATCAATCAATACATGTTAAATTAATTAAGAACTATAAATCAACTAGCTGACCCGGCCACGCGTTGCTGTGGCTAAATAAATTAAAATTGCGACTATAATTTGAGATTTAAACTATCCTATCTCTCAAGTTGGATCGAACTGCACATGTTGTGCGAATTTTATTATAATCGGTTAAGTGGTTTAGGAGTCCATTGAGGACAAACATTGTGACACGAGATTTATATATATTAAGATAAGATATTATCCATGTCATGTGTTTCGAAGTCAATTTATCCACGATAGCAAAGATAATATCTAATGTACTCGTATTATTAACTTTGCTTAAAGATTTATTATGTTGTTTTTAAACTTTCGCGATTTGAACACATTATTATTTATATACTAAAGGACTAATCGCGCACTAAAATTACGAGATAAATGAATACTTCCTCATCCCGACGTTTCGGCCGAGTTGCATCGACCGTGGTCACGGGTAGACTCAATGAGGAGGTATTTATTTATCTCGTAATATTTTTATTACCCTATCACATTGTTAATAGTGGTTAGTTATTATTCATCTTGTGAGCCCTCTCTTTATGTACATAATTAAAATTTGTTAATATAAGATCATTAAGGTCATATTAAAGTAAATAAAATGTAGAATAGATATAACACTTAGGTGTTCGGTATAGTTAGTTTGATTGTCTAAGTTAATACATTTCATGTAGGTAAGCTTGTGTAATAGGTAGCTATGTCTAACCAAGTAACATCTAATTAATATTGCACGCCCATAATGGGTCCACTATTGGAAGTAATATTTATTATTAATATCTTTGTACATAGTGTTGCAATAAACGATTTCTGATTTCATGTTAGTACCTTTGACGACTTCTGTAGTCGTCAAAGGTACTAGTAGTATTCTTTCTTTATTAAAAAAAATGCATGATATTTTTAAAACGATTGTTATTTAGACTTGTCAATGTTACAGGTAAAATATTGTTAAAACGTACGAGTATACAATTATTTACATAAATACCACTCACAAAAGCTGTGGTTGCTTCAGCAGTGAAACATCCTGTCAAGAAACCTAACTGATTCTTGTACAGGATTCCCCTCAGATTAAAGAATGACCTCAGCTGATCTAGACGTATTTATGTTTTTGAACTTTCGCGGTTTGGACACATTATTATTATATACTACGGGACTAATCGCGCACTAAAATTACGAGATAAATAAATACCTCCTCATCCCGACGTTTCGGCCGAGTTACATCGACCGTGGTCACGGGTAGACTGTCGATTTATTTCGTAATTTTAGTGCTCGATTAGTCCCGTAGTATATAATAATATTTTTTAAAATCTTACTTAATTTTGGAAGGATAGATATTGGTCTATAGTTTTCAGGCTCTTGTTTACTTTTAGACTTAGAAAGCGGTGTAACCACGATTCCGGACCCATATTTTGCTGTATTTCATGAGATCGGAAAACGTACCTTTTTTAATAAGTACATTCATCCTGCTTTCCGTGGTGTGTCCGTTCCGGTAACTAACAGTCTGGAACTAGGTATTAGGCGTTACGCTATCATCGACTCTCAACTTTGGCTCTTATATATAGAGTCAAAAGCCCAATTAGCCTTAAAAAACTTGGTGTTCTCTCTAAGGTGAGACGGTATTTCAAACCTGAGCAAGTGCTTAGTCTTTATAAAGCGCATGTCAGGTCTTGCTTGGAATCTCTCACCTTTGGGATGGCTCTACCAAATACCAGTTGGAGGCTTTGGAGTCCATTGAAAGGCGAGCCAGGAGGCTGATAGGCAACGAAACCTTGACTGAGTCGAAGCTGCAAAGTCACGAGCATCGACGTTTGGTGGCGTGTCTGTTAGCCTACTATCGGATACACTTCGGTGAGTGCGCCCAGGAGTTGCACAATCTGGTCCCACCTGCCCCTTTCTTCTATCGTACGGCTAGACAGACGCGACCAAAGCGCCACCCTTTTATGGTGGACATTCCGCGCGTTAGAACAAAGCGTTTTGAGTCCACATTCCTCATACGAACTGCCAGAATGTGGAACGCTTTGCCTGAGTCTGTCTTTTCGCTAAAGTACAACGTAGGTGTCTTCAAATCTCGAGTAAATAGGTATCTTCTAGGTAAGCGTGCTACTTTTCTAGACCGCATATCTGCTTAACATCAGGCAGTGTGTAGTCAAACGCAAACCTGTACTGTACTGTATCAGCCTTTTTTACAGTCCACTGCAGGACATAGGCCTACCCACGAAGGGTGTTTGGTGGATACCAAGCTGGCCCAGTGCGGGTTGGTGGATTCACATACGGCATCGAATTTCTTCTACGGACGTATGCAGGTTGCCTTACGATGGTTTCCTTCACCGAAAAGTCAGTGGTGTGAAATTCCGTACATAAATTCCAAAGAACTCATTGGTACGGGACCGGGGATTTGAACCCACGACCTCACGATTGTAAGGCGGGTGTCACTAGACCTCCACGGCTTCTGCACGGCGGCAACGCAAACCTATTTGATATAAAAAAAAACATAATTTCATTCATTAGCATTAATTACTTATGATGTTACATTGTGTCTAGTTGTTATGCGATAATCATGAAAAGGCCGTAACTGGCACATCTGCCCTATTAATTGTTTTAAATATTTTTTTGCTAAGGGCTCAACCCCCGGAGAATGCTAGGATAGGTACTCGTACTGCTATACTCCATCTCAAACGACGCTAAATCACCGCCCTATCTTAAAAACTTTTTACGTTTATGCCTTTAGATGCTGTCACTAGGCCCCCGAGATCCTGCAATGTCCTTCTTCTCAGCACCCCGAGGCACTGTACGTCATTTGTGCACGACATTTTCCGCGTTGAAGCCGTGCGCCTTTGGAACAAGCTTCCATCCACTATTCGGCAAGCGCCTTCGAAGGCTGTCTTTAAGCGCCTTGTGCGGGAAGCATTACTTGAAGTTGTCCAAAATCTCGAACACATAGGATAAGCTATATTTTTATCTTTTACTAGTTATCATGTTATTATTTATTATAATAGTTTATGTTAATTTATGTATTGTATTATATTGAAATTGTATTATTATTTGGTTTATATTATTTTTTAGTTTTGATTGGTGTTGATTCTAGTTAATTTATCTCTTTGTCTATTAATTCATGCCTACTTCCCAATGTCTTCTACCTGTAGGTTGATTTGCAGATAATGCTATTTAGCATTAAGTTCTTCCTTTTGTACAAATGGTGTAAAAAATAAAGTGTAAAAAAAAAGCCCAAACAGAAAATGTATTTGAAAAAAAAAAACAAATGTATCATATCCAACAATAATTTATTCATTCTGGCACCGTCCCAATCGCATACTTACTGGTAAGTTGGTCAACTTCTTTAGACCATCTCCAATTGTGGGTAACTTCAGGAAATATTAAAATGTAAGGTCATTGATTTAATCAAAATAGCGGTTTTTGCTATTTTGATTAAATCAATGTGTAAGGTATAAGTACTTAGTCCTTTTTTAACTTTCTTAAATATAAAACTTCTACCTAGACCAAGACATGGCTAACAAGATTTTTTTAATTGATATTTAAGTAATAGGTACTTGTGCAGGTTCCGTTGTCATAGTAGGCTTAGGTTATACCACAGACTAAATAAAAAAATCAAGACATGATGTTGTGAAAAAAAACAAGTGAGGACGGCAAAATTACACCTCGCCGTGTACAGACACAATTACACACACATGCACGTACAAGGGAACTACGCCTTGGGTCGTCAGTCGAACTATGGCGGCGCAACACCGCCGCACTCACCACAATACATGTATAAAAAACCGGCCTCACTTGTACAGACAAGTGAAGCCGGGACTTGTCAAGACAGAACGTCGTGAACAGTCACGACGTTCTCTCTTGATTTTTTTATTTGGTCTGAGGGTTATGCTTGTAGGCGTAGTTTAACGAAAACAACTTAATTAAGTACTATATGACAGTTTATTGTACTAATCACATCATTAGCTATATACACTACAACAATAGTACAAAAAGTGCAACTGTATACTTAATTTATTTAACTGTAAGATAGTTTCGTTGTGTCCATATTTCGAATTTGCTATTTCGTTTGTTCCGATTTACTTGGTTGAGGTTCAGTTGGTTTGAGATTCAATCTTGGGGATGGAGGGACCACGCGCGCGGTAGCCTTTCTCGTCGGCTTTGTATTCGACTGTGTCGAGAGTGCCGTCTCCTTTGGGGACGCTGTAAGAGCCACGAACCTCAAGAACTTTTACTTTCTCGTTTTCTTCGTTTGTGACTTCTTTCAATACGGCTTGTTCTTCGATTATATTGCCGTTACTCAGTTCGGTTCTGTTAAAATATAAACGCTGAGCATTAAATACGTACAACAGAATGCATTACATTATAATTAAATTTTATTATTGAACCATGAAAGTCCATGAATATAGATAAAGTTAACAAGATACGAGTACGTACTGGCCACAATTTGGTTTCTTGGTGTAGGTATGTACATCTAGAAATCAAATTGTGGCCAGTTTTTGCACAAGAGTCCAGCAACTAAAAACTAAAGTGACAAGTTGACAAGTTTTCATATTTCACATGGCTATGAAATTCCAAAACCATTTCAGGGTATTGCGACGCCTATCATTTTGGTTATTTTTTCAAAATTTTTGGCGCAGTAACTACAAACATATGGAATAAATGCTCTCATACAAGCGGTTCTCGGATTTATAGTATATTAAGCGCCACACAAGTTGGCAGACGAGAAGTTAGCCGCAGATGACACTTCGCCGTGATTAGCTAAATATTGCGCATGTGTGCATAATGCCGACGGAGCGCGCGGGAGGTATGAGGTTGGCGGGCGGGTGCGCCCCGGCGTCTCGTCTTTCTGGCTCCCACGTATACCCATATTCCGGCTTTTGCGCATAACTTCCCATCCGCCGATTTGCGTGGCGCTTAGTATAAAAGTTCAGTAGCCTATGATAAAAAATAAACAATAGCAATATAAAATTACAGTTGACACTGACATTACGTTTCGTTTTGTCATTTTCAGCGTCATCACTTTTTTTCAGAGATTCTACTAAAAATATCGCTAAAATCAGTGTTGCCCACGAAATATTTGAGAGCCTACTAAATCGAGCGGTTGAACCACCAGAAATCCATTAGAATTTTTAACGTGTTTCAGAAAACTGTTATACCTAGTAAATTACTTGTTAAAATTACTAAATTATAGTTTTGTTTGTCAGTTCTTTTTTTTTAATTATTTTTTTTTATAGGAATTTTTCCTCATTTAATATTAAGTGCACATGATTTGCTACATAAAATTATCATTTATCTGATTTAAATCAAGTGAAAATGCAATATTATATTCTCTTTAATTCGATTTAAGTTTTCTTTTTGTTACAACTCGACATGGGCTTAGGCTCATAAAATGTACTACAAAGTAGAAATCTACCAAAAGTTGTCACGCTGGATAATTTATATGTTGTCATTGCCAATGACTGACAGCTAAAGCTTGACAGTTATAAATGTTATTTTTTGAAATGTGGCTTCAGTAACATTTTATACAAGTCCTAAATCATGCAGTTACTTCCTTTTAGAAAATAATCTTTCAGAAAAAAATAAAAATAATATCGTTGAAAATTTGAAATCTTGTCAATTGAGGTTTCGTAAACATAAAATGAGTAATATAAAGGGTTATTCCTAATCAATTAGCGTCCTTTTAGGGGCTTATTCTGTACTTACATCAAAACTAACAACTTTTGTCAAAACTCAAAATGGATGCTAATTGATTAGTAATAACTCTGTATATATGTAATAGGAAAAAAATCTGTAAAACTTGAATTTCGCGCGCTGAACAAGACAATCAATGTGAGTGTACCTGCGTACATATCCACCATCAGGAGTTTGCTCGAAGGTCGATGAAACCACCTCAACCGCAGGTTTCTCTTCCACAGGGATGGCGGCGACGACAGCCGCAAGGGCAAGGGCGACAGCTACGATCTGCAAAATGTTAAAGTTCAGGTAACCTGTTTAACATTTATACAACAAAACATATTAAATCAAAATAAGTATTTATGGCCAAAAATAGTACAACAGACTTCAATCGATGCAATCTACGTAAGAACTATAAATTGTAAAATTCGAATACATACTCGTAGTTCGCTCGAATCAATGTAAGTATGCCATATTTAGATTCGTTGATTGTCAAAAATAACTGAGCCGATTTAGATAACATTTAATCAGGACCATTTCTCAAGTATGTGTAAGTAATATGGGCTACCACACATTTTTTTTTTAAATAACACACAACTTTAACTTTTTTTTTCTGTAAATATTTTCCAAGCATCTTCCTGTTGCCGTTATTAATATCGAGCAAAAAAATCACGTTACTTGTATGGGAGCCCCCTTTAAATATTTATTTAACATTAATTATTTGAAGTGCATATTTAACTAAATATAAATTTTGAATATTTCAAACCTGTCGCCGTTATTAATATCGAGCGAAAAACGGTCAAAAATAAACAGATTTGTTGAACAGGAGCTCATAATTTTTTTTTCTGATTTTAGTATTTGTTTTTACGGCGGCAACAGAAATACAACACCTGAGAAAATTTCAATGTTCTAGCTATCACGGTTCATGAGACACAGCCTGGTGACAGACAGATAGACGGACGGATAGCGGTGTCTTAATCATAGGTTCCCGTTTTTACCCTCTGGGTACGGAACCTTAAAAACATGCACATGAATTGAGAACACTTTTTGTAACACGCTTTTATTAGTTTCACCTGTATGATTGTAACCAACCCCTTTGAGCTCGATTTTTACCAACTTTGAGCGATCAGATTTTATTCATACTTTGCACACCTATCAAAGACCGATGACAATGCATTTATAAAACTATATTTAAATAATTTTTAGTCAATTTATTAATAAAGCACTGGAGTTACGGCACGGTAAGTTCTATTATTTCAATATCATTTTAACAGCTTTCTTGATGTTTTTCTTGAGCCGGTTTGGCCCCATAATAAAAGTTGTTTAATTATAATAACGGTTCTGAATCACCTCTTTCCGGCTTAATACAGGGCCAGCATGGTACCCTGTATATATATGTAGGGATGAAATGGTACATCCTGGTTATAAAGAGTTAATTATGTTATGGAAATCTCAATGATATTCCTTTGTGACTAACGAAGAGTACTAAGATTCTCTAATATCTAGGTACCTCCTAGCCACGGTAATTAGATGTCAGTACCGTGTCCTAGCATACCAATATTGCAATATTCATTACCATGTGAAAAAATATCTGTTTCTGAGCCAGGCAGGTGTATTTTAATATATTTTTAGACATTAAAATAATTGTTGTTTAATTTATAGTGACAGTAATTATTAAAATGTACGTACCATTTTCATCTTGATTTTTTTTCGTTTTGATTCACTTGGTACCAAATGAACAACTGATACTACTTAAATGATGGCCAATTCTTTTATACATTTCGTTTGTGGGTTCAAAAAAAATATTATAATGCGAAGATATACCGGATTCAGAATCTACGAATATATAATCAAGTCATGCGTGATATAAGTCCTGTCCATCTAAAAGCAACAGTATGTAATTAAAATGTATGGGTATTTAATTTACATAATATCTACTTTTATTTAAGGCTAGCTTTTACCCGCGGCTTCGCCCTCATGATATTTTGATTTTGGTGATATCCGGGATAAAAAGAAAACTACGTCACTTTACGTCTTTCAAACCAGGGGCCCTACCTTACCACCCTTAATATAGGAGGGGGAAAAAAATTAAAAAAAAAAACTTTAGACTGTTGTTGGATTCGACACTTGTTTTTTTTGACATTTCTTGAAGCGCACTCTAGAATAGCTCGCAGATAGCAGAATTTTTCCTACTTAACACTTATCGTTATTTTATGGAAAATTTACGCAATATCATTAAAATTTATAGCCTATGTGTTATTCTGATATATAAGCTATATTATTGCAATGTTTTATCTCAATCCGTTCAGTAGTTTTTGCGTTAAAGAGTAACAAACATCCATCCTTACAAACATACGCATTTATAATATTACTAGCCGCGCCCCGCAGAGTTACCCGCGTTAACTCGAGATAAAAGTGCTTCTGTGTTAATCCAAGGTCTAAGCTACCTTCATACCGAATTTCATCCAAATCGGTTCAGCCGTTTGTGCGTGAAAGAGTAACAAACGTCCATACATACTCACAAAATTTCGCGGTTATAACATTACAGTAGGATTTGTCCAAATGATGTAGCGCAAAACACATATTTTATCTACTTTAAATACCAGAACCGATAAAAGTATCTATTTTCATTTAGTAATCAATTTATTACTACCAAATGTACATTTGAAATAAATTATCAATTTTTATTGTAGTTATGGTTCACTATTTTGGCTATAAAGGCTTACACATAAGATAAAGATATATACTGTTACAGGCTTTTTTCCGCTCCAGCTCATACATTTCATTCAACATTTTGCAAATTCAACATTATGAGACATACGGATTCAAGTTTAACATTTTAAGAAATAAAATTTGAGGATTCAACATTTTGGGAATTCAACATTTTGCAAATTCAACATTTTTCGAATTCAACATTATTCGACATTATTTAACGCATTCAGGGCGGTGATGGGGCTGCCCCGGTTCTGCAGCGCCTCGGGCATGTTTGCGGAGGCGCGCACCGACTGCTTCCACGCGACCATGCGCAAGCGAGCCGCTTCCCTGGTGCGCAGGGTACGGGCCAGCTCTAACGCCGTCCTGGTGATGATTTCAGCCAGATGGGACTGTCCTTTCTTTCGGCATTGCTCCAACAGACATGTTGCAGTACCAGTGCCGAAGAGAAGGTACTGATAATTATGAATGACTATGAACGACATTGACTCATGGATTTGTTTATTTTGACTTATGGATTTCTTTATTTGTTGACTTATGAATTTGTTTATTTTTTATTTTTGTATATTAATGTCTTACTATTTTGATTTATTGACCTGTGAAATTTATTTGTAATTATGCTAATATGGGCCATACATGCCTGAAATAAACGAATTTTATTTATTTATTATGAGCCGGAGCGCTTTTTTGTAGGACTTTTTAAGAAAAACATTTCCATCGTACATTACACAATGTGTAACTCTAGCGGTTTTGGCAGCTCACGCCAGAATAGCTCGCAGATAGTAGATTTTTTCCAACTTACTTGACACTTATCGTCTTAGTTTGGACTATTCACACAATATCTTTATAAATTGTAGCTTATGTGTTATTTTTATATATAAGCTACCTATATCATTGAAAAGTTTCATTAAAATCCATTCAGTAGTTTTTACGTGAATGACTAACAAACATCCATCCATCCATACTTACAAACTTTCGCGTTTATATTAGTAAGATAGGATATTTTATATTGTACTAGTTTTTACCCGCGGCTTTGCCCGCATGATATTTTGATTTTGAACGCAATATCATTATAATTTATAGCCTATGTGTTATTCTGATATATAAGCTATATTATTGCAAAGTTTCATCTCAATCCGTTCAGTAGTTTTTGCGTGAAAAAGTAACAAACATCCATCCATCTATCCATCCTCAAAAACTTTCGCGTTTATAATATTAGTAGGATGAGGCAGAATTTTAAAATCTCAATTTACCTATGTAGAGGGTTATATATTATTTTAAAAAGCTCTCAAGTTTCACCAGTGTATAATGTTCAAAAAAGTCGTCGTCGTACTTACTCGGTGAAGGATTTACCTACACTACAAGGTTATCCAGGACTGGTGTACTAAGCCCCGAGTTCACCAACGCTTGTTTAAGTTAAACGTGTGATTACTGTATTTTACCAACGGTTTTTGGTTACTAAACAGCAAAATTTCTTTAATTTAAACATCTGTTGGTGAACTAGGGTCTAAAACCCGAATTTAATCGTTGTTTAAATACAGTAATCACACGTTTAACTTAATCAAGCGTTGGTGAACTTGGGTCTAAGTCGTAAGGTGATTTAAACCATCCTTAAAACAACTATAACAATAGGGTCACCCTGGAATTCGTGAAAAAAAATCAACTGTGTCATTAATTTTGTCGATTACAATTTTATAAGAAACACCTGGTTTTTGAAGAAATCGCTTTAACCCTTTGTAGCCTCGTGTGACACTTCTGTAACAAACCTCAATAATCCCGCTAAAATAAATACTAAACATTTAAGTGCATTCAAATCAGTGTCACTGTACTGTAACATACCACACCGAATATTTTAGTATCAAATATAAATCATAGATGGCGTAACATGTTGATTTTAGCGAGTTTGAATTTCGTGCGTTGATGAAAGTGGCCAGTTTAAACTTGTTGGAAGTTCGAAATTTGTAAAAAAATACTAAAAGCGTATAAAATTGTATTGTTTTCGTCGAAACCTATGGGTAAGTGAATGATTTGGTTCATGTATTGTTACCAAAGCATATTTTTGCTTATTATGTGATAAACGTAACTTTATATGTTTGTAACATTTCTGTTACATTGAGTGACGATGGAAATATTAATTGTAACTAAAGTATGTGGATATTGATGTAAAATTATCTCATATTCTTTCAGAATGGGGTCACGCTCACTGCGGGATAGTGACATATGTCAAATATTACACCAATATGACAGCGAAGACGGGTTCGAGGACGATGATGACAGCGTTATTGACCCTGATTTTCAGCCGTTATTAGAAGATTTAGATTTTTTTTCTGATTGTGAAGAAAGTACAGGAGTTGATATAGATGCAATTATTGAAGAATCTGAACGCAATGAGCCTATTGCTGGTCCCTCGTCTGCAGATCCTGGACAGCAAGATAGCCAATCGAATAAAACTTCGACTAATCAAAAGCGACAAAAGCGGCAATTACAATGGAAAAAAAAGAACCTAATTCTAAACGACCAACAGTTGCGATTCACGGGAAATACTACTTTACCGCCTAATTTACTCGAGCTTGATACACCAATTCAATTCTTTTTAAATTTTTTTCCCAAAGAATTGATAAGTTTGATTACTCAACAAACAAATCTCTACATTATCCAAAAAAATCCTAACCAATCCTTTCAAATAACAGATACCGATATCCAACAGTTCATTGGTGCAACTTATATGATGTCATTGATAAAATTGCCAAGGGTAACAAGTCATTGGAACACATCTATTGGTACACCCATGATTCAAGAGGTAATGCCAAAGCAAAAGTTTGAAAAAATTAGACAGTATATTCATTTCAATGATAATTCTAATTTACCCCCACGTAATGCAACTAATGGTGACAGGCTTTTCAAAATTAGACCAATCGTAGACAATTTGAATAGGACTTTTAGTGGAGTTCCATTGGAGCCATACCTTTGTGTGGATGAGCAGATTTGTTCCACTAAGGCAAGAAGTAATTTGAAAAGGTATAATCCCAAAAAACCACACAAATGGGGCTATAAGATTTTTGTACTAAGTGGGGTCTCAGGTTTCGCTTATAAAATAGAACCTGAAACAGGAGCTGAAAATGTTGTGCTCCCCGAAGAACCAGATTTAGGAGCATCTTCAAACGTCGTAGTCAGAATGGCGCGAGGCATACCAAGACGTCAGAATTATCAACTTTATTTTGATAATTACTTTACTTCTTTGGCATTACTGGAGTACTTAGCTAAAGAGGGTATTTTGAGTCTTGGGACAGTACGACGCAACCGCATTCCCGATTGCAAACTACCCACTGACAAGGAAGTAATGAAAAAAGAACGCGGATTTTCCGTTGAATATGTGGCGAATATGGACGGAATTGATGTGTCAAACGTCATATGGAAAGACAACAAAGCTGTAACGCTCGTATCATCTTTTGCCGGTGAATTGCCGAAGGCCCAAGTTAGACGTTACGATAAGGCCAATAAGAAGTACATCAACATTGATCGTCCTCATCTCGTCGGAGAATATAATCGGCATATGGGAGGCGTAGATTTGATTGACAGTATTATGGGAAGGTATAAAATTTTGACACGAAGTAAGAGATGGCAGGTTCGGATGTTTTATCATTTATTAGACCTGACTATGGCAAATTCTTGGCTGTTATATCGGAGAGTAATGCAAGCAAAAAACTGCATTGACAAACGAATGTCTTCAGCAGATTTTCGACTTGAGATCGGTGAGACTTTATGCAAGCTTGACTTGAAACCTAACATCAGGCACCGAAGGTCAATTGAAACTGAAATTCAAGCCAAAAAACACAAGGGGCCGGCGCAACATGTCCCCCCATTGGCAGTAAGGCAGGATCAAATTGGCCACTGGCCGATTTGGGTAGAAAAAAGGATTCGGTGCAAGTTTCCCAAGTGTACTGGCGTATCACAAACAATTTGCGAAAAATGTGGCGTAGCGTTATGTTACAACAAACAAAATAATTGCTTTAGATCCTTCCATACTACATAAGTAATTTTTTCTTTGAGTTTTACTCAATGTTACAGTAATGTTACTCTCCCTAAAATGTCAAATAAATGTGTAATAATAAATATTTTTTAATTTCTGAGAAATACGTGTTTTATTATTTGTTTAAACCTATCATATTCCAAAGTATTTTTAAATTTTATGTTCTTGGGCTATAAAGGGTTAAGCTATAAGGATGTCAGTAAGAAACTTATTTGTATTGCTTTGTACTTGTAACCTGTTTATATGTAGTATGGTTGTATAATAAGGTGTTAATTTTTGTTTTTTTTTTATACTTGGTCCTTTTATTTGTCATACTCCACATTATTGTATAAATAAAATAATAAATAGTAGATTGTATCATATGGGAGCAAAATAATATTTTTAAGGCGAGGGCGCTTTTTTTAATCCAGAGCAAAGTGAGGGATTCTAGAGTAGAATTCTTTAGTAGATTCCTGAACTTAGCGAGGGATTCAAAGTACGTCGCCCGAGCCAAAAATATATTTTGCGCCCGAGTGGTACACTCTACTTTTCATCACCCTATGAGAAAATGAAAGGCACCTGATAATTTATAAAACCCAACGAAAACTTAAATTTACATTCTTTTCATTCATTTTCTTGGCGCTGAACACTAACACTACAAATACCTCCAAATTCAAAAAGTGTGCGGCAATAGTGGATTATGTACCAAGAGAACCAACGTCACGGGCGTCATATTGGACCCTGAGCGTAGCGAAGGACTCTACAGGTAACTCCCGAGCACAACGAGGTTTAAGTTAATTGCTGAACGAAGCGAGGGAATTATTTAGAGTCCTGAGCGAAATGAGGGGTTCATGACGCCCAACTATGACGCCCAAGACGAAGACAGACTTGGTTCTAGCGGATCATGCTCTACTTTTCATACCTTCTGCGAGAAAATAAAACCCCAGGAATATGAGTAATACTTACGTCATAAACTCACAAGTATTGGTACTCACTATTATTGTTACAAAACAAAACAATTTAGAATGTATGTACCTACGAATTTTCATAAAATCGCATACAAATTCGCAATAAAACACAGAATGTAAATACTACGTGAAAAACATAAGACCATGGCCAGCTCGATTATCACGACCTAACACTGGCGATGCAAAGATGTTTCATTATTTAAAACCGAATTAAAATCTCCTCACAATGCCAGTTGCCGTGCAACGTAAAGAGGTTTGATTTTCCAATTATTAAAACCTCATTACGATGACGTTGAGAAATTTAAACACGATTTAAGGCCAAAACACACATACGGCGGGCGCGGGTCGGGCGCGGTGCGGGTCGGGAGTACGGCGTGTCTATTTGTACCTGTTTCAATGGACGACAACACACAGAACGCGTGCGCGGGTCGGGCGCGGGGCGGGCGCGTTCTGTGTGTGGTCGTCCATTGAAACAGGTACAAATAGACACGCCGTACTCCCGACCCGCACCGCGCCCGACCCGCGCCCGACCCGCGCCCGCCGTATGTGTGAATCGGCCTTTACACGTTTCAAATTTAAATCCCTTTAACCCCGAGAGAGTTTCATACAACATTATTGACCTGCCATAGCCCTCGAGATTGTGTTAAGATAATAATGACTCCTTTTACGTTGAGATTCTACAACATATTATAATGGGTCATTTTCGATCAGGTGGTATGAAATGATAATTCCGGCGCACTTATGAATACTAACATGTTCTAAATTCAAGAAGTGCGCGGCAAAGTAATTGCAGAGCACTTATAAAGAGGATTAAAAACTCATTACGGCCCGCTAAAAGTTTCTTATTGAAAACACCTCCTTTAGGTGCACTTAAAGGCGAACTAAGTCGTCCTTTTCGAATAGATGGGCTAAAATAGTTATTTGTTTCATAAGAGTGCAAAGTTGCTTTTTAACCGCGTGCTCTATTTTGATGACCGAGCAAGCGAAGGATTCTAAAATTATTCAAAAATTAGAATACTGAGCGTTAGCGAAGCAATTAAAAGAGCACAAGGTAAAAAATCTTTGCACTCGAGTGCAACACGTAACTTTTTATCCCACCTAAGCGAGGAAATAACTAAAGTCGCCTACTTACGTTCATATGGTTTCAAATACTTATTCCTACTTCTCGCGTGATTGTCGAGGGAGAATATGCCATAGATGTCACCGCTTAAGCCTCCGACACCGGTAGACAAACACATCTATTATATAAAAGGCTTCCCTGAGTGACTGACTGACAGACAGCCTACAGCCCAAACCGCTTTAGATATGAGCTTGAAATTTAGAATATAGGTACATTGAACGACGTAATGGAGCACTAAGGACGAAAATTTTGAACTTTCGACCTCTAAGGGGGTAAAACGGGCCCTTTTCGTTTGTATGTAACTTTTTATTCCCTGTACCGATTGATTTGAAACTTTGTATACATGCTTTTCAAACAAAATAAAAGTTACGTTTTTTCCTGTTTTTCCGAATTTTCCTCAATTAAGGGGTCAAATAAGGTCCCAAAGTTGGTGAAAAAAGCGTCAATTACATCGAACCAGCTGAACGGTTATGGTTGAAAATTGGTATGAAGGAGGCACACAGCATGTTTCAATACAGGAACTAATAATATCCAGGAAAATCTATAGGGTTCCTTAGGGATGGCAAAAATTATTCAGTTTAGGCTACAACCCAAACTGCTGAGGATATAACCTTGAAATTTGGAATATACGTACATCATACGACATAATGAAGCACTAAAGATGAAAAACGTACCCAACTCTAACTTACGGGGTAAAACGGGCCCTTTTTGTTTGCATGTAACTTTTTATTCCCTGTACCGATTGAGATGAAACTTTGTGTAGATGCTTTTGAGACTAAATAAATAATATGGATGTACCTGTTTTTCTGAATTTTCAATTCTTTAAAAAGAAATCCTTAGGGGTCAGATACGTCCCAAAACTTCAATGGGTTTTTTTTAAATAATGTAGTATCTGGAATAGGAGTAAGATAATGATTTATCCTTAAATGGGGCAAAATGGGTCCCCAATAGTTTACGATTTTTTTATTATGTGAGCCAATAGTCTTAAACTTAGCGCATATACGGATCAATATACGTATTTAACTATGGGATCAACCCTGACAAGCGAAAATTACCTACATTTTCTATACATTTTGTCGCGGGTCAATTAACTTTTTGTGTTGAACAGCTGATTTTATTCACGTGATTTTGGTGTTGATACCATTGTAAAAGTTAATCAAATTATGCGTATAATAGCATCCCAGAACATGCCTGACGAGTGACGTCTAGATATACACTATGTGTTTCTCAAATAAAATAAGATATAGGTACCTACTTGTGTGACATTTTTTCATTTGCCTGGAAAATTAAATTTCTAATGACTTAATGAAACATGTCGAATACCTGTACCGGCCTTAATTAATAGTGCACTACTGAACATGGGCCTACCCGCGAAGGGTGATTGGGCCATATACACCATGCCGACCGAGCGCGGGTTGCTGAATCCACAAACGACATTGATTTTTTCTCTATGGACGTACCTACGAGTATACAGGTTGTCTCAATGTTTTCCATCAATGAAAAGCCAGTAGTGTGAAATTCCTTACATAGTTACTCATACAATTATTATTATTGGCTCCCTCGGTGACTCAGTGGTTTGTGACCCTGACTCCTAGGTCATCAGGCATGGGTTCGATTCCCACCCAGGGCAAATATTTATGTGATGATCATATGTGTTTGCTCTGTGTTTGGATGTGATTAATCTATTTTTATTTATTTATTTATTTAACACTTTCTTGCACACCATTTGTACAAAAGGAGGACTTAACGCTAAATAGCATTATCTGTCAGTCAACCTACATGCTTGCAACAAATCACAAGCTTTGCTTAGTTTGGGGTCAGAGACCGTGTGTGAGATGTCCCCCAATATTTATTTTATATGTTTATTTATTATTGAGTTAATTTAAAAAATTAGGCAATGTATCATCCAAAAATTAACGTACTCCGTAATAAGCTTTAGATACATGTAAATTAAATAACAAAATACTGAGACAATGCAGGCCAATCCGTGGGCTATTATCATTTTAGGCAAATACTGATACAATTCAGGCTAAACCGTAGGCATTATCCTTGCAAGTAATATGATAATAGGCTCAATTATGAAGGCGCCATGGTAAATATAATAGCAACATAAAAAGTGTTCTCTCTATCGAATGCTTAATGTGAAAAAGAAACATAATTATGCTAATTAGCTATTATAATAATAATTACGATAGCGCCTTCATAATCGAGCCTAATGCGGGCTTAACCACGAGCTACTATTATTTTAAGTAAGGGCCAAACTGTAGGTTTTTATCATTTTAAGCAATTACGAAAATAACGCGGGCCAGACCGTGGGCTATTATCATTGCAAGTAATACAACAACGCAGGCTAACGGCATGCTATTATAATTTTAAAGATTTTTTAAGACAACGCGGGCCAGACCGCGAACTTTTAGATATTATTATAAGCAAATGCCAAGATAACGCGGGTTGAACCGGGGGCTGTTATTTTAATCAAGTAAGTAGGTACTAAAACAACGTCGGCCAAACTGTGGGTTATTATCATTTTAAGTACCTAAATATTAACACAACGCGGGCTAAACCGCGGGCTATTATAATTTTGAGCAAGTACTAAGACAACACGGGCCAGACCATGGGCTATTATCATTGTAAGTAATATGACAATGCAGGCCAAACAGCAAGCTTTTATAATTTTAAGCAAGTATTAAGACATGCTGCGTGATATAAATAACCATCTTAAACAAGTACTAATATACGCAGGCCAAACCGTGACCTATTATCATTATAGGCAAATACTGTTACAATTTTGACCAAACCGTGCGCACTATCCTTGCAAGTAATTTTAAGCAAGTATTAAGACAACGCGGGCCAAATCGCGGACTATTAGATAGGTATTATTATAAGCAAGTACAAAGACAACATAGATCAAACCGCGTGCTATTTTCATTTTAAGTAAGTACCTATGTACTAAGACAACGCGGGCGAAGCCGCGGGTTTCAAGCTAGTATAATAATAAAAATGTTCTCAAAAATATATCAAAGTGACAAATGGCATATTCTGGAATTCTTATTAGACTTGCATGACAGATGTCATAATCTAGAAACCAAACTAGTATTTTATGACAGGTGTCAAAGCGACAGAAGTTATATTCTAGAATCCATACTAGAATGGCATGACAAAGTGACAGTTGTCAAACTTAAAAGACGATTGTTTCCGTAATTCTTGATTATAAACCATTACTGTCGTCACAAAAGTGATAGAGCTCAACGAGATCTACGTTTCGGATGACAACTGTCAAACTAAAGAGTGAATTATCTCCGTAATTCTATGCTAGACCATTGGCGTCTTCACAAAAAAGATAGAGCTCAGTGAGATCTACATTTCGGATGACAGCTGTCAAACTGAAAAGTAAATTATTTCTGTAACAATCGATTATAAAGCATTGCTTTCTTTACTAAAGTGATAGATATCACTTAAGTCTCGATAGTTACGAAGATAATCGACTTTTAAGTTCTGTCATATGGATTGTAGATCTCGTTAAGCTCTATCCCTTTTGTGAAGGCAACAATAGTCTGACTTCGATAGTTACGGAGATAATCTCTACTTTTAAGTTCGACAGTTGTCACTTTGATATGACTGGAATGTGAGAGCTGTCACTGAGCGCCATGTTTTGTTTAATTTAACAAACGTCTTTGATGATACTCGCATGTGGGTACGTATGTGTTGGAATCGAACACTAGGAAGTAGAGGCGCAGCGGGAGCCTATCAGGAGCAAACCGAAAAAATAATAGTCCGGCCTGGGGCCTTATTTTGTAAGCGCTCTGGCATTCGGCTTCGCTTTTCCTCCCTCTCGCTCTCGCGGCGTGAGTAACTGGCGCGAGCAGGAGAAAAAGCGAAGCCGAACGTCAGAGCGCTTACAAAATAAGGCCGCAGGTCTGGCCATTCTCGCGCCCCCCGGAGTCCACGCCCTATGTCTGGGCACCGGTGGCACTGCCCTATTTACGGCACTGCCTAGTTCATGGGTTTGGGGGGTAAAAGTTCAAAGTTTTAGATTTTTTCCTTGGTTAGTATTTGCGTAATAGTCTACCTTGATGCTAAATATCAAGTTTCTAGGTCATCTGGAAGTAGGTTAGATTTTTGATATAAGTCAAGCAAGCTTGCCTTGACACTTGATCTCACCCAGCTGGTTCAAGGCGCCACACAGATACCTGATGTTGACTCGCACACGGCCTATTGCTTGGACCTTCTGCTGACTACCGATCCAGACCGTTATTCAGTGGCGATTTTCTCACCGTTAGGTACATCTGACCACTGTCTGGTGAAATCTGTATCCGTCTACTCCCCATCAGACCCCAGTCCCAAAGGGTCACGGCGCGTGTGGCGGTACAAGTTAGCAGATTGGGACGGAGATGCGGTGTTTCTTTGCTTCTTATCCTTGGCAGCCTGTTCCGATGATCCTTCTGCGTGCGCGGGTGCCGTGACAGATGTGCTTGGTACCGCCATGGAATACTTGCCTCTGTCTAGGGCCCTGGTTTGGGCCTGAATGTGGAAGCGCCGAAGCGCAAAAGCATCAGGCATACCTGGCTTGGTCGATGCTCGAAACTGTAAGTTGAGGGATGTTCGTCTGAGGAAGAAGGCTTACAATAGGGCTGCAAAAAGGTTATGCGGAGGGCTCGCTTAGATCACATTAGTCGCATAGGCAACAAGCTTGCTTCTTACCCTGCGCGTGGTAAGGCATTCTGGTCCCTAGCTAAATCGGTTGAAGCGAACTTCTGCCACCTCTCACTGCCTCCGTTGCTGAAACCCAATGGTTCACTGGCCCATACCGCGGTGGAAAAAGCAAATTTATTTGCTTCTCAATTTGCTGAGTCTTCGCGTCTGTACCACGGTAGTGCGAGACCTCCAACTTTGCCAAACTGTGGCACTGTAATGAGTGAAATACACATCCGGCAAAAGGAGGTCCTCAAAGTTCTCCGCAGTCTAGATGTTAACAAAGCCAGTGGCCCTGATGGTATTCCGGCCATTGTATTGAGGACTTGTGCGCCTGAGCTGTCGCCTATGCGGACTTGCCTCTTTCGCCTATCTCTGAAGACAGGTCAAGTGCCCAAATCTTGGAAACTTGCTAACGTGCAACCTGTCCCAAGAAGGGCAGCCGTGCCGACCCTGCCAACTACAGACCAATTTCGATCACGTCTATACTCTGTAAGAGTATGGAACGTGTTCTTAACAACAGGCTCCTGGCCTACCTGGAAGCGAATGACTTACTCAGTGACCGCCAGTACGGTTTTCGCCGAAACCGGTCTACTGGGGACCTTCTGGCGTACGCCACACACATCTGGAGTGAGGTCATGGAGAAGCACGGGGAGGCGCTGGTTGTCTCCTTGGACATTTCTAAAGCTTTCGATAGGGTCTGGCACGAGAGCCTTATTGGCAAGCTTCCATCTTACGGCCTGCCTGCTGATTTCTGCGCATGGATATCAGATTTCTTGAGGAATCGGTCGATACGAGTTGTCGTTGATGGCTGCTCGTCAGACCAAATGGCTATCTATGCCGGTGTTCCTTAGGGGTATGTGCTCTCTGCGACACTCTTTCTATTGCATATCAACGATTTGCTTAAGCCCGGGATCTTTGGGTACGCAGATGACAGTACAGTCGTGGAGAGCTACACATCCGATGCAAGAACCAGCGGGCCACAGATCGAGTTACACAGAGAGGCTATGGTTGAACGGCTCAACTTGAGTCTGCAGGCGGTATCCAACTGGGGGGATGCTAACCTGGTCATGTTTAATGCCACGAAGACTCAGGGCTGTCTGTTTTCGGCCAAAAAGAGACCCTTTCAATTGTCTCCCGCTTTCCGTGGTGTCTCCGTTCCGGTAACTAACAGCTTGGAACTATTAGGCGTTTCACTCTCATCTTCTCTTAACTTTGGCTCTTACATAGAGTCTAAAGCCCAATTAGCCTCCAAAAAACTTGGTGTTCTCTCTAAGGTAGTCCTGTGTCAGTCATGATTGAACGAGTCCAAATGACCGAAACATAATCAGCGCATGATCGAATCGTTCATCACGTGTTCAAGATCTCAATCATTTGTACCATGCGTCGCATGTTCCGTGTCGCGCGATTCGCGCCAAAATGAGGCGTGAACCACTGCTGGCGCCAGCAAACGCAACATATTGTCTGGCTTGCAGTGATACTTAGAATTCTTAAAATACTTAAAATTCTAAATTAGACTTTACGTTTTAAGCAATATGATAGTTATTACTACAATCCATGCAAACAATGTTTCCATTCATTTGACGATTGCTTGTCTTATCATTTTTTATATTCAAATTTCAAAGTAAACCTTCTTGTCTCGTAATAAGAATTATTTTCGTTATGAATGTACGTAGGATCTTATCGCCGTATAATCATAATTTAATAATTTAATCGCTGTAGGTCACGTGACCGATGAACGACCGATACATTCGATTCGGTTATTTCGCTGGTCGGTCATGAACGATCCGGAACATGGAGAATGTACGACCAAAACAGGACTACTCTAAGGTGAGACGGTACGAGTATTTCATACATGAGAAACTGCTTAGTCTTTATAAAATTAAAAAAATTAAAATTCTAAATTAGACTTTACGTTTTAAGCAATATGATAGTTATTACAACAATCCATGCAAACAATGTTTCCATTCATTTGACGATTGCTTGTCTTATCATTTTTTATATTCAAATTTCAAAATAAACCTTCTTGTCTCGTAATAAGAATTATTTTTGTTATGAATGTACGTAGGATCTTATCGCCGTATTGTAGGTCACGTGACCGATGAACGACCGATACATTCGATTCGGTTATTTCGTTGGTCGGTCATGAACGATCCGGAACATGGAGAATGTACGACCGAAACAGGACTACTCTAAGGTGAGACGGTACGAGTATTTCATACCTGAGAAACTGCTTAGTCTTTATAAAGCACAAGTCAGGTCTTGCATGCAGTGCCGGATTTGCCTTAAGGCCGACTAGGCCCAGGCCTAGAGCGGCTAGGTTTTAGGGGCGGCCAGTACTTACGAGATCTTAACACATCACATCTAACGCAGCTCTCACAAATTAACAACAGTTTTTAAATATTGTTTTCTCCTACACGTACCGTACCCACACTGATCCTACAAAAATATGCCAAAAAAGTGCTATCGGTTCAACCGTCCCAAACAGCGGGAGGTAATGAACAATCCTATCTTCTACACAGAGAAAACGTAAAATGGCTTTTATGCCACAAATTATAGGGTTTACGTCTCGGTTGACCAAACATTATTCTGGTCAAGGAATGCACATGTACGGAAATAGTTTTAATACAATAAAATATCCTTTTTGGAAGTTGCATTGTGTAATTCTCCAAGTTCACAACTTATTGTTTTAGGATGTTTTACGATATGCCCGGTTATCAATAACAATGAACTTCGCTCAAAATTGTGTTCCTTGTGTACCTCAAGTTATGAGTGTATTTGAGAGGTTTATACATTGACAGTTTCTTTGAAACTGGCGTTGGATTAATACCTATAACTCACAATTATGGTAAATATGGGTGCAATTCAAATTAATCGAATAGTTTCCATCTTACTCTCATCATTATCTGAACTTTTATTATTAACAATTCTATTTTTTACTAGAATAAAAATGTTCAAAAATATCTACTAAACTAACTTAATTCGAATAAATCAGTGCGAGTTGATTTCAAATTCTAACATTTTTTTATTGAACTTCACACTATACTTTATATATTTTATTCTGTATTTTAATCAGACAAAATTGCTGAAAAAATATATCAGAAACATTGACAAATGTTTCTGATTTCTGATTTTAATGTATTAAAAAATTAATTACCTTTTTGATTAGAAATTCTAAACTCCTTACTCGCATTACACATTACTTATAGTCTGAACTATGGGTATGGATATTGTGGCCTATATATTTTCAAATATTTTTATGGGTATCTATATATATCGTATATAGTATAAAATTACGCAAATATAATTTGTACAAAAAATATGTGACAGAAATTGGAGAAAGAACCTTTCACAGAGAGATGTCATCTGCTTAATTTGTAGCATAAAGTTACATTCTTAATTTCTTACCCCAAGTTTTGCACCCATGATCTTTTGTTTTCATCGGGTCGACGGTCAACATGTGCAATCCATTGCAATTCAAAAAAAGAACCTTTTGAATTTGAAGTCACAAAAGAAACTCATGATCTTTAATTTTACGACTAGCTTTAACTAGATAAGCTTTAGTTAGATAAGCTTAACTAGATTGGTATTTAAATAGATCATAATTAGTTAATTAGGTAGGTACCTATACCTACTAAAATTTTTGATTATAAAAAAATACCGAGCCCGTTTTTTCGGATGTTTATATATGTTCCAGTGTTTCTTATTTAATGTTAACTCACCCTAACGGCAATCAAAAATAATGTGATAAATAATATACTTTAATATAATTTACAAAGAAGTAGGGAGCACTGAACCAAAGAAGATATAATAATGTAGTAGTATTCATTAAAGCTCCATCAAACACAGGCGGTACGAGCGGTAGAGCGGTACGAGCGGTACGAGCGGTAAAGGGCGGTACGGCAGTACCGCGACCGGACCTGTGTGAGCCCTTCTTATATAACCAGTACAATACAGATGCCCGCCCGTCTGCTATACCGCTCGTACCGCCTGTGTGTAAAGGAGCCTTTATGATGGATATGTTTTAAATGTACATTCTATAACGTTGAATCATGGATGCGTTGAATAGAATAAATTGCCAAATAATCTTTACGATATCGAAACAGAAAAGAGTTTTATTATACAACCAAAAAATCGTCATCATCATTTTTTTACACCAAAGTACATATTTCTTTGTTTATAGCTAGTTACACAGACCAATATAAAGTCATTGTATCATCATTATTATCCGTAGGACGTTCACTGCTGGACATAGGCCTCCTGTATGAATTTCCAAGAAGCCCGGTTGGAAGCGGCCAGCAGCCAGCGCGTTCTCGCGGTTTTAATTACATCGTCGGTCTAACTATTCGGTTGACATCCTACGCTGCACTTGCTGGTGCGTGATCTTCATATGAGAACTTTACAGCTCCATCGGCCATCCGGTCTTCGAATTATGAACCCTGCCCACTGCACTTCCAACGTGCTAATCCGCTGGGCTATGTCGGTAACTTAGTTGCATCGGTGGATCTCCTCGTTCCTGATTCGATTTCGAAAAGAAACTTCAAGCACAGCCCTGACCATAATGCGCATATCTTCAGCTTATTCATAAGGCCCACAGTAAAAGACCACGTTTCAGTTCCATATGTCATCACTGGCAATACACAACTGTCGAAAGCTCTCGACTTGAGGCACTGAGGTATGTCCAAGGGTATGTCGGACGAAAAAACGCCACGCAGTTTTTCGAACGCTGCTCACTCAGCCGCGTTTGATTCAGCGATTTCTTGAAGTTGGACTTACCTAAGTAATTGGTAAGAAAAGTAAACGTACGAGTCAACAACTTCAAGAACCGAGCTCCCGATAGATATTTCGGTGGGTAAATATAGACATTACATATGACCCTGTTCATCACAATACCCATCTGTTGAGAAATTCGATTATAATTAAGGACTTCGAGCATCGTGCTGAGCTCTTCCATCGACTGTACCATGATCACGATATCTATAGTCTGTAGAAATCTACTTATTATAAAACTGCGGCCACACCAAATACGCGAAGTGAGTAAAATGAAATGATTGTTTTTGGCAAAAATGTATCAAAATTGTAACTGCATATTATTTTAGTAACTACTTTAGTATATTTTAGAAATTGGAAACATGATAGACAAGTAAAGGTAAATGCAACTTGGTTACTTATTATTTGATCAGTTAAAAAGTAAATAATAGTGTTATTTTTTTCCCGTCACCAGTCACAGCCAATTGACAGACTTCGGGATCGCATTCTTCCGCTGTTCAGAGGATAGTAATAGCCCGCTGATTGCAACCTGCCACTTTGAACAACTGGAAGGCAGACATTATACTGTACAATTTAAAATGTTGATTTGATCTTGATTTAATTCAATTTCAATATTCAATAATTTATTGTATTATAAATGTAATATTTACCTGCAGTTGTTAAGTAATATGTTCTGTAAAGTTCTACATAACATGTCTCTAAGACAGTATAGCAATTTTATTATTTGTGTTCGAACGGTTTACAACTCTGTTTTTTGAAATTATCTTTAAAAACATCTTGTCTATAATATATAAAAATAGTATTTGATTATTAAGATACTTCTTATCTTTTAATAGTGCTGCTAATGACCCAAGATCCAAGCTGTACGAAATTAGAATGGCCCTGAATCAGTTTAAGGACCACAAGTAGCAGGGTGATGACGGTATCACTTCAGAGCTTCTGAAAGCGGGTGAAACACCGGCACTTAAAGTCCTTCAGAAGCTCTTCAATACCGTAGTTCTCGAGGGCATACACCAGAGGCATGGAACAGAAGCGTGGTGGTGCTATTCTTTAAGAAAGGTTACAACACCTTATTGAAGAATTACAGACCCATCTCGCTTTCTGAGCCACGTCTATAGAAGCGATATGGGTACGTAATTGTGTAACTGACCCAATAAAAAAGTAACCAAGTTGCATTTACCTATACTTGACTGTCATGTTTCCTATTTCTCAAATTCACTAAAGTATTGTTTTTAAACTTTCGCGATTTGAACACATTATTATTATATACTACGGGACTAATCGCGCACTAAAATTACGAGATAAATAAATACCTCATCATCCCGATGTTTCGGCCGATTTGCATCGACCGTGGTCACGGGTAGAAAAAAACCAGACAAGTGCGAGTCAGGCTTGCACATCGAGGGTTCCGTACAAATCCAGAAAATTTCACAAAATTGGGAAGTTGTTAAAATCTCTACTTATAGTATAGATATAACCATCGACAAAAACATTTATTTTTCTCGTCATACATCGAAAACTATACATTGTTTAAATAATCAAAAACCTATTTTAGCAAGTGCTGATGAAGTTCTTTTATATGATACCTTACATTACATGATACGATTTACTCACTTTGAATATTATTATGAATTGAATATTATTATAATGAACTCATATTTTGTGAATTTTGAGGCCCTATTTTTTGTGATTTAAATAAAAATGTTCAGTTTTCTGATTTATTCCTATATGTGTACTCTGAGACAATGCTTCTTGCCAGATTTCATCGTTCTATGTCAACGGGAAGTACCCTGTAGGTTTTGATTTTTGTGAGTGTCGAAATATGCGGTTTTTTACGACATAAACGGCTCTAACTTTTTGAACGATAACTGAGAAGTTTTTCTTTTACACAACTGCAAGAAACCATAGGATATACGTATACAGTTTAAATTTCAACTCGATATCTTTACGCGTTCTCGAGATAAAGAATCTTGACATACACACAGACGGACAGACGGACAACAAAGTGATCCTATCCTCCTATAAGGGTTCCGTTTTTTCCGTTTGAGGTACGGAACCCTATAAATCACTAAAGTAGTTAATGAAATAAAATGCCATAACAATTTTGATAAATTTTTGCTAAAACAACAGTTTCTAGTTACTCACTTCGCGTATTTGGTGTGGCCGCAGTTTTAATAATAAATAAATATTAACATGTTAATGACATTCTCATTCAAATCAATTCACAGGCTAGGCTTGGTCCTTCACTAGGCATCAATGAAGCCCAATCCAACTTTGAGGCCCCATTTACAATGTTGAAATATAAATCAGCATTATGTCTTTTTAGGGTATCGAGAGGTGTGCTGCGCTTTTACTAGACGCTACTAGCGGCGTCTGGAGCTTAGATTTTTAGCTCTTGCGATTTTCAGTCTATTATTAAATTATTCGACAGAATAACGTCTTTTCATAATTACACACTTTTACGTGATATTTTAGCACATCACTACAAAAATATACAGTTGACGTAACCTTAAAACAGCGTATACTTTTTCTGAAAAAATGATGTTATCTTGTTTATTTTCATTGAATTTGCGCTAAAATGTGACATATATTTTTGAATATTCTATTCACGCTACTTCAGAGTTATATCGTTTGTTCGATCACAACCCTTCAGGATAGCACTCTATCGCTGTTCAGACTCTATATATGTATACTTACTAGCTTTAGTCCGCGGCTTTGCCCGCGTGGTATTTTAATATTTGTGTTATCTCATGGAAACATTTTATTATTCTGTGATAAAAAGTAGCCTTTGTCACTTTCCGGTCGTTGAAATATATGCATGCATGCAAAAATCAAGTTGATCCATTGCTTTGTTGCTGCGTGAAACAGTAAAGCCTATATGTGAGTTCAACCTTTTTGATATCCATACCTAAAGGGTGAAAACGGGACACTATTACTAAAAGTCTCCGCTGTCTGTGATCGGGCTGTAACTCATAAACAGTGGCAGATTTACGTATCTGTTGCCAGTAGATTGTTCAATTTTTACACACTCAAATCTGATTTCTGATTTTTTTGATTCTAAGAAGACGAAAATACGAATAACGAATCATATTACGTTGTTTTTTTAGACTGTAATTTTTAGTTATGTATACAAATTCATCTTTTAATTTAGTTAATAGTAATAAAATAAATCGTTCTAAATTTGCTGCCCGCTCAAAATCTGCCGCTCTAGATTCCAGCCTTCTTAGCCTGCTGATTTGATTTGATTTGAAATTATTGCATATGATGTATTTTTATTGCCGCACAACAAATACTAAAACTATAATAAAATAAACATTTGTAGGGGACACCTACACAACAAATGTAATTTGTTTGCTTGTTTGCCCCCAACAATCCACTGTCTCTACCGCAATGGGTACAAAGTCATAGATCGGTTCCGCCGGCCTTCAGGCGGCCTAAAAACTCTGACACCAAGGCTATCCACCCGGCCTATACGAACTTAATGTTTATCAGTGCATACTTGACCCCCTTTATACCCGTAGTATCCTCAGCTGCAGCCACCGAGCTGTCGCAGTAGTGTGCCAAACCTAGCACTTGCCATTTTTCAACAGCGCCAAAATCAAACCGTCTGGCCTCTCACCGTCAGATTGTTAAAACTCGGAGGTTATACATATACAAATTTCTGGTCTACAATCGATAGTTACCAAGATAAATCACTTTGAAGTTTGACAGCTGTCATCCAAAATGTAGATCTTGTTGAGCTCTATCACTTTTGTGAAGACAGTAATGGTCTAAAATTGATAGTTACGAAGATAAATAATTTTAAAGTTTGACAACTGTCATGCTACTGTAGTATACATTCTAGGATATGACAGCTGTCACTTTGACACCTGTCATTTTTGTAACGAAAAACTATAATAATTTTTACCATTAAATTGTGAAACCTTTAAATTTTGATGTTTCACTTGTTCTTTTTTGCAAAGGAAATAAAACACTAAAATATTTTACTATTGTCTAATATTTAGTCAAGCACGATCCGTTTACAGTATTGTAACCACGAGTAAAAAGTTTACTCGTAGACACACTGGTGTAACAAAGCGGTGTAACCACGAGTCCGGATCCAATCATTCATATGATTCAATGATCCCATATTATGTCGGGCATCCTTGAAAGAAGTTCAGTAGAAGAAAGTTCAAATATCGAAGGAATGGGAGTTGAAATATTGGGTTGAAGCGACCAATTATGGATACAACTTATGGTTTGAAATTGTTGTTCTTTTTTGTTACTCTGTAAGTGGAACTACAACAGTGTTGCAACAACACCATCAAATGCTGCAGTAAAGCCTATTGGTACAGCAGTTTTCACAACAACAAAAAAACATATTATTATGCACAAGTAGACTAAGCAGTGCTAATAAAAACATATAATGGTAGGATGGGAGGTGCTAACAGATCTCTTATTGTCCTTTCATTTGCTATTGGTTGGATATGGGTATCTACAATACCTACCTATATCATAAAGACGAATATAAATTGGATCAGTTGCAGCTCCAAAGGCGCATTGCAACGGATCTTCTAGAAACTTGTCAAAGAACAATAAATAAGAAACCAGGGCGGACGTCACAAAATTTTCGCCAATATTCCTGGTACAATTACAACAATCATCTTAAAAAGTACCAAGAAAGGCAGCTTAGATGAGTAGTTTTTTTGCACAAAATTATTTTTTCTTGACAAACTTTTGACGTCACATTGCAGCCCAAGAAATGTTTTGAAAATTATCACACAAAGATGTTATTTGCTTAATATAGTGTACTATAAAAAATAAGTTTTCTTTATATTAATAGCTTTTACATACACTATGCTTATGTTATGGTAGCTATTTTAGTACCGTCTTTTTAAAATAACACTATTTTTCTAGTTTTCCACCAGTATAGTATTTTTTGTTATACTTTTTCTAGACATAAGACCACCTAATCAAACATCTAAATTTCATTACAATCAGAAATAAACACTGAGTGGGTCAAAAAGTTGCTAAAATTTATTTTTACAAAAGTAGCTTCCAATGGTGCGTGTAAGTAATACCTGACACACTGGCACTATGACCTCACGCAGCTATGAAATTGTAGGTATTAAATTTGCATACCTACTTCCAACTACCTACTGTCAACTCTACACTCTATAAATTACATCAATCTAAAATTGTACTGTACACTGCTGAACACAGGCATATCCTCGGATAGCGATTAGGCCTTTTCCCACAGAGATGTAACAACCAGAGAGCACCACAAAAATATATGGAAAATATCTGTGGCATAGAGAGTCTCCTCTTTTGAAGTCGGTTAAAAAGGAGCGTGTTGTAGATACTGTTATGTCAAGTCGATCGTCATTTTTACCGACTTTCAAAAAGAAGGAGGTACTATGTTCGTCTGTATGTATATTTTTTTTGTGTATGTTCAACGATCAATTGGCGAAAATATTTTCGCCAATTTTGAATTAAAAAAAAACTTTTTTAGTTCGAAAGGGTATAATCCCGTCTTATTTAAATTTCATCGATATCGGCTGAGCCTGTTTTTGATGCCCCGGTTGTGGCCACTTTAAGAAATTTCAGTTTTCGAAATTCGACAAAAATACAAAAAAATAGTGACATGGGATTTTAAAGTTTCTTATTCATATAGAGTAGACATTTATCTATTAATTTTTACGTATCAATACTCTGAAAAAAATATCTTTATACCACACCCACTCGGAAAGTGTCTTATTACTCGTTCATAAACGGGTTACAAAGTTCGTAATTTCTCCCTTAAAAATGTGCGGCGGGAAAAGTTGTATGGAATTTTATTACTGCCCTCCGAATTAGGGCAGGAATGTTGTACAAAAATCCATTACTGCCCGGCTAGCTTTCTTTTGTTTTTTACCAGCGAACATAAAAAAATACAAACGTCAAACCTCAAAAAGTTTTTGTATGAAATAATTAGAAAAAGAGGCGGGAAACATACAAACCTTAAATCTTAAAAAGGTTTTATATCAAATAATTAAAGAAAAGAGACGAATGGCAGTTAGCAGGGCACATAGCGCGGAAAACTGATTACCGATGGGATCGAACATTTCTCGAGTAGATACCATGTACTGGAAAGCGCAGCGTAGGACATCTACCCACAAGGTGGACGAAGGACCACATTAAGACCGCAAGATCGCGCTAGATGCAAGCCACTTCCAACCGATTTTATTGGAGATCCATAGGGGAGACCTACGTCTAGCAGTGTATGTCTTATAGCTGATGGATGGATGTTAGTGGTACTGAGCAGACTAGAGCACATAGTATAGATAACACTTATGACCCATGGAGCAAAAAGTTCTCGAGTGGAGACCACGTATGGGCAAGCGTAGCGTAAGATGCCGACTAAAAAGGTAGAAAAGCTATCATTTTATGACCTGAGTATTGCACTGGATCCAAGCCGCTTTCAACTGAACTTGTAGGAAATACATAGAAAAAGCACTGTGCCCAACACTAGACGTGCGTGGCTGTTTTGATAATGATTTTATAGCGTTTACTAAGAATATAAAATATATTATTGATGATGTGTAGAGTAGCTGCATGTGACGTTGTGAACTAAGATAAGTGGCCAAAAGTGATGTTACGAACAAATTCTCAGTTTCGATTTCAACGATCAGTTCAGGAATGACCAAAACCGTTGAAAGCTATCAATTTTGTTGCGCCGGCCACTATGTGGCCACTTTGATTGAAGTATTAATTTTTGTCTTTTTTTGTATTTTTAATTTTTTTGAATCGAATTCGAAACATAATACTTGCATACAATTAAAATAATTACAGATTAGTTACAAAGGAGCCCTTAAGGATATCCATAAGAAATTTAAAAAAATACCACTTCTCGTTTTTAAGAGATTATTAAAAAAAATCTATACACATGAGGTGCTATAAATGTCACAGGTCAAAAAGAGCCTGAAACGAACATTTTTTCCGTATTTATTCAAAACCATTATCTTTTTTCTTTCTTATTTATAAGGCTTCAAGCATAAAAATGGCCACAACCGGTACGCTGGCCACAACCGGGGCATCTGCCAATATATCGGTTCGCACAAACTATTCGAATTTTGTACACGGTGAAAGTCCGTGTTGTGATTTTTTGCGAAAAATAATTATTATCCAAAGACCTAATAGAGGTTGTCTTTGTGATAAGCATTTTAAAAATCTGAAGCGAACGCAGGATTTGAACCTTCGGATCACTAGCCCGACGCTCTAACCAACTGAGCCAGCCCGCCTCCTACGCAAGCTTCAAATTTCTGAAGTGCTTACATTTCCCAACTTATAGCGTTGGTGGCGCCACCTGTGATACCCGTATTAGACAGGTTATCACTCAACTAGAAGTTATTAGAACTTCTAAAGATTGACGAGAGATGACGCACTGCTAAATCAATGTTATGATTTTATTTTGAGTGCTTTCCACACTAGATTTTTAACTCAAAGAGTTATCTTTGTGATAAGCATTTCAAAAATCTGAAGCGAACGCAGGATTTGAACCTGCCCCTTCGGATCACTAGCTCGACGCTCTAACCAACTGAGCCAGCCCGCCTCCTACGCTAGCTTCAAATTTCTGAAGTGCTTACATTTCCCAACTTATAGCGTTGGTGGTGCAACCTGTGATACCCGTATTAGACAGGTTATCACTCAACTAGAAGTTATTAGAACTTCTAAAGATTGACGAGAGATGACGCACTGCTAAATCAATGTTATGATTTTATTTTGAGTGCTATCCACACTAGATTTTTATCTCAAAGAGTTATCTTTGTGATAAGCATTTCAAAAATCTGAAGCGAACGCAGGATTTGAACCTGCCCCTTCGGAACACTAGCCCGACGCTCTAACCAACTGAGCCAGCCCGCCTTTGATTCTATACGATAATAATAAGTTTGTATAGGACGGGGGGCTAGCCCTGGTGTTTGAGTTTTTAAGCCATTATTCTATACGATTTTATAATTATATAAATGAGAAATAGGAGTGGCCATAACACATAACTTATATTGTGAATCATAATGGTGTCTCATGTCTGTAAGTACAGAATTACCCTTTTATCTGGATATTTATTATATCTGAAGGCTAATTATTTATTATTAATATCTTTTTTATTTTATGTCTAGCGTTATTTTATATAAATCATAAAATAGTTTAATTAGCAAGATCCTGTTTAATGTACCTATTTAACACAAAACTAACAAAAATGTAAACCCATAAATCAACTAAGTACAAGAAAAGTAGATATAATTTTGTATAATATCATAAATCTTGTTCTTTTAATATAATCCAATTTCTTTAATTTATTGTAATGTGTTGATAAGAGGAATTGAGCACCTTAGTGTGACTGTATATACCATCTACATCACAGGATATCATTAATCAAAGTAAAGAATAAGTACACATTGCCTATTTACAAACATCTTTATTGCATATTGTACTTTCTCAGTTCCTATAAAGAAACCGCGCTGACCTATGAAAATATATTTTGACAAAGTAACTAAGATAAGTTGTCACTAGCAATCGTTCATGTGCGCTTTACTGCATATTTTGATTGTCTTCAATCAGTTTAACTTTGTCAAAGAATACTTTAATTGTATCAACGTAGTAGGAACAAACTTACATGACAGTTGATCAATAGTCTATTTTTTAACATTTTGTAGTGATTATTATTTATACTAATGCTTATCAATTCGTCGTCATGGCACATTTTTTTCCTTTTTTATATCACGTCTATGGCGAATTTTATTTCTTTGTAAGCAGATTGTTGAGAACGGAGAATCGGGTGTTTATCTCCTGGCGACAGGTCCCTTGGGAATGGAGTCTCCGTCCGCGTGGAAGCCAGTCTCGTCGGCGAGGTAGGTGATGGTCTCAAGCTTGCCGTCAGGGTTGACGTAGCTGAAAGATCCGCGGACGACCACGACCGCTTGGGGTTTGTTGTCTTCGTTTAGAACTTCTTTTACTTGTCCTTCTTCTTGGCGCACCTGACCAGCGTCTGTTTCAAATCTGTCAAATATCGAACACTAGCTTTAAACTTCCTGCCTGATATTAGAATTTATAATAATTGACCGAGCGTAAGTGAGGTCTCAGAGTCTATTGGGACGACTGGCACTTGGGTGTATGTTTGTTCGACGATAACTCAAGTACCCCTCAACCGATATCCATGAAAGGAGTTGGTAAACTTTTTATATGGGAGGCGGTCCTTGAAAACCGGCAGCGATGCGAGCTGTATTAATGTTTAGTGCCATATTTAAGAATATTATTTCACGCAAAAACATATTTTTGTGTATCGCCGTTTTATTATAATATCTCTTTTTTATTTCATAAAGTAGAAAATATTTAGACTGAACTGGTAATACTAAGAGGAGGTCTACGTAGTCTATGTATCAGACAGGAATCTTCAAACAACCAATAGCGGGCTGGTATTTTAGAGTTTGACATTTATTTATTTTTTAAAACATGGCGACCAGCCCTCTATTGGTTGTTCAATATTGACAATGTCATTTCCTTTTGCTGTTTCATAATGTCACTGTCAGGTTTTTTTTTCAATTTAGGATTAATGCAGTTATTTGGTGTAGCACATAGTTCATTTTTCTAATGTTTTTAGAACCCATTTGAAAATTAAATGGCGATGAAAAAAATTCTAAAAAATATGTGTTTGAAAAGATAATTATATAAGCTTTCTATTGGTATATATTTTGTTTCTGCAAGATTTCAAAAACCGCATCTTTTCCATATCCTTTAGCATTAACTTAGTTTATGTTTATAGAATTCTTAAGTTCGAATATGAGCATCTTCTGTTCAGTGGTTGCGAAGATACTTCAACATTTGTTTAAAATAAATCGCTAACTTTCATACCAATACTGTTACATTTTTTAAAATCCTAGTAGGTATTTATGATACAAAATAGGAATAGCGCGAGTTCCAAGTCCGGCCCCCCGACCGCCTAAGCAATAGCAATCGTAATAGCAATCGTTTATGACTTCATTTTAGTCATTTGGCACCGCCTATGTGACGTTAGCCATCAATTGCTTTGCGCGGATTGCGAAAGCAATCGTTGAATGAACAACTTTGATGGCTAACGTCACATAGGCGGTGCCAAATGACTAAAATGAAGTCATAAACGATTGCTATTACGATTGCTATTGCTTAGGCGGTCGGGGGGCGGGGCGGACTACTAGTATTTCTAATTCATAATATTAGTAAGAATTACTCAAAATATTTCCATTTATACTTATTAATACGGGAAATAGTGTGTTTGTTGGTTCATTAATTACTCTTACACACAGCAACAGAGTAAGGGATCGACTTTATTTTAAGCATGAACATTGTTTAAAAAGGCGGAGTGTCATAGATATTTTAATCATGCGAAGCCGCGGGCGACAACTATATCTATAATGTTCCATAAAATTATTTTATTTTTGAAAAATAGTTTCCTTTAGCTTTCGTTTTTTTTCTACAGCAATGATAAGTACCTATTAAATCCACTGGAGATTATTAATGTTAAAATATTTGATGGGACTACTTAATATATTTTTTAGTTTAGGTTTTCGTGTATTTTACTTTAAGTGGGTTAATTTTAGTAAAGTTTTTTTTTTAATTTTGTGCAACTAAATTGACTAAACTAAATTTTGTGAAAATACGGAAGGTAAGAAATATTTACCCGAAGTTGTAGCTTCCCTCAGGGCTTTGGTCAAAATTAGATCGCACAAGTTTTACTTCTGAGTCGGGCACAACAGGGGCAGCGGTGGCCACGGCCACGAGGGCGAGAGCTACTACGATCTGTAGACACAATAATAACACATTAATTTCATGAATTTATAGCACACTGAATCAATATCAATCTTTAAATTGATTAAAATTTGGCGTACCATTTTCATTTTGAATAAGCTTTAGTATGATGCGTTTTCTACCAAATGAGAGACAGAATAGACTGATGCATTTTTTACGTGATTAAATCTTTTATAGATTTCTCATTCGGACAATCTAATAAGATTTGAATACGTGCATTTTACTAATTCGGATATTATGCACTCCTGCTCTAAACTTGTTTATCAAGTCGCGAAATAAAAACTAAGACAATGACGATGAGACAAAAACTGCATTCCAAAGATGTTGTTACCATTGATTACTTATTTTTAGGATATACCTATTTTTTTACCCTGATGCAGGTCTGCGAATTGGAGGCCTGTTTCCTGCATTACTTGTTAAAGGTCGCCGCAACTTGTTTCGTACTTTGGATGATATGATACCTATCTATTTTCTTTTTGCATTATTTTAGTGAAGTAAAGCTGCACCCAAGTTACCTATATAAAGCATTTTGTTCGAGAGTTAGTATTAGTCGTTCATTGGATACCGGCGAAATTTATTCAACCTTGTTAAAAATGAAACTGGTACGTTTATTTGGACCATTTCTATAAATTAAGACATTTTACATACTTGGTTGATTCAGTTGATTGTAACAACAAATGTTTGTTACTATTCGAACACTGGAATATTAAACAAAAGACTCGCATTATAATTATATTCTAATAATTTATCACAAAATGCTGGTGTTAATCTGGCTCAACCAATAACCATTGCCATTCAGCGTGGCAAATGTGGCAATGCAGCCAGCATGCTGGGCATGCAGTTAATGAAGTTAGTAGTTAATAAAAATCACTTTAGTATAGTACTTTTTTTTTTATCACAATTTAACAATTAACAATGATTCAATAACATAACGTTAAGTATTTAAGTAGGTTAGACAAAGTAAAAAAATCTAGCTCAAAAGAGAGCTACAAAAAAAAGGTTATTGAGAACATTGTCATATTTGGTGCCCAGGATTCTTGTCTGGGTACTCGCATTTGATTTCTTCATAAATATACTCGTTAGCTTTAGTATCAATAATTGTAATATCCAAATAAATTTACCATAGAGATATTCTGGAAATATGATGATGGAAACAGTTCAGTTCGAACTTAATTAAGTATTATTAGATATTCATTTAGGACGGCGCCCCTGAAAATACGTTTGATATGAAGTGTTGTGAAAATATTCTGCACGCATCTTAGGGGAGAGTAACCTATATTGGACCACTTTTGACTCAAATTTACTTATCAGCTAATCCTATTAGACAATCGCAACTAGTGAAAAATACTTATTTAGTGAAAGTTGTCATTCAGTCCAATTAACGCAACTGGTATCTTAAATTGAACCACTAGACCTCTAAATAGTATCACAACAAATAAAAATATGAAAATATATTAAAAAACACTATTTCATAATAATATTATTTATTTTTATTATATTAAATTACCAGTCCTTCAAAAAGGAACGATGTTATTTTTTGAAACTCTGTGCAATCTTACTTAAACAACCAAACAACAATGTTTTAAACAGTTTTACAAACTGTAAGGTAATTTAAACTCAATTAATCAATAATGCTACAAATAATCATCAATATACCGAACACAATAATGGAATATTATTTGAAACAATTGTCACAAATGTCAAAATCGGTGGTGCAGGTCTTATGCAGTTATCTTCTGCAGTACAATTTAGGAACCATGGAGTGGTCCAATATAGGGGCCATGGTAAAATTTGAATTTATCAAGAAAAATTAAAACCTAAACCTAACCTCAATAGATTTGTGTTTGTTAACTGACATTTAAAACAGTATAATACAAGCTATTTTATAAAATATCATACAGAGTTCTAACTTACTATTACAATGAACAAGGGCCTTATGCAACACAAGCAAAATTTACATTGAGACAGCCAAAAACCGTTTTTTTCGATTGCAAACGTAATCACTGTAAATCGTTAATGCAAAATGGCAGTTTGTGGTGCTGTCATCGCTTAATTTTTTGTTGTCAGTGTAAATAAATTGTTTGATTAGGTAAAAATAGTAGAAGTGGTCCAATTTAAGCACGATTCAATATAGGTTACTCTCCTAGATTCTATATGATGCGATAGGTATAGAAGTTGCAGCTTAGTAAAGTTACAACTATTCTATTATACGAATACATACTTAGTACTAGCATAGAGTTCTGAACTTTTGAGTTGTATGTATTTTTTATCACAGTTTGTGGCTATTGTCCTCGCCCTGGTGGCCGCTTCCTACGCTGTGGACCCGGAGCCATTGAAGATCATCCGCTCGGAATTCGTCCAGCAGCCTGAAGGCTCCTACAATTATGGGTACGTACCTACTTTCATCATCATATCAGATGTAAGACGTCCACTGTTGGGCGTGGGCCCAAAGCATCTTTGCTTCCTTACTAATATTATAAATCCGAAAGTGTACTTGTTGGTTTGTTCCTCTTTCTATTGACTTGATTTTTGGCATGGACATAGTTTGAAAGACAAGACAAGAGACTAATAAATGGTTCCTTTGGGATAGCACAAAAATCAAAATATCACGCGGGTTAAACCGCGGGCAAAAACTAGTTTTAATTAAAACTAGTTCTTAACAGCTTGCGCTTAGCTCTATCTCGTGGTTCAGACATAATACCTGTCTATGTTTGTCTGTCCAATATTTTTACATCATTATGTACAATTTCATTTTTTATGAATCCTTTCAGTAGCAGATTATTAATTGTAATAATACCCCGCTAATCCCGCTATACTTCGGATTTTAGCAACTCTAGTTATACGCATAGTCTTTTCATATATCACTAGTCCATAGTAAGGAAGCTCGTATAGGCCGGGTGGCCAGCCCTGGTGTCAGAGTTTTTAATCCGCCTAAAGGCCTCTGACATGGCTAAACGGTTATAACAACCGAGGTCTACAATATAACATGTCATCCGAGCCACGATAGCGCTTGTGAATGCCACCTGCGGTCACCCATCCGAAGACTGACCGTGCTGAACGTTGCTTAACTTCGATGATCGCTAACGAATATCTAGTCGAACTACGCTATGAGCGCTACACTAACAATGTTTTGTATATGTCCACTCTAGATTCGAGACCGAAAACGGTATTGTTCGTTCGGAAACCGGCGAAATAAAAGAGGCCTTCGACGAAGATAATAAGCCTCACAGCGTGGTTGTAGTCCGCGGCAACTACGCCTACACCAACCCTGATGGGGTAGTAGAGACCATCGAATACTACGCCGACGAATCCGGCTACCACGCGGAAGGACCCTCGATCCCAAAGGAACCAGTCGTTTAATTAAAGGTTGAGATCTTCCCACCATTATGCGCCAAACAAAACACCGACCGACTACCAGCTTGCCACAAACTGTTACCAAAGCGCAGGAAGACGTAGCGTCTCCTGGTGTTATGACTATTATATATGCAACTGCCAATTTACTTGTTAAACGTCTTTGTATTATTTTATCTGTAGTTATACATTGTATTTATGTAAATATTGATGAAGTTATGAAGTAAAATTAAATATTTTACTGAAAAACTTTTTTTTATTTGTCCTTGCTGTAGTTTGTGTAATAAATATTTTTCGCAACAAATGGTAAAACCACCTTCCATCGTGTACACAATTCGAATATTTCGCTCGAATTGAAAACATTATTGTTGATTGTTCAAAAACGGCTCAGCCAATTTCTGTAAAATTTAAATGGAACCATTTCGGGAGTATAGAACTTTAGAACTAAAAAAAAAATTCGATTCGGTTCACAATTGGCGAAATTATCGATGAACATACACAAATAAAAGTACATATACCTACAGACGAACATACAGCCTTGGCCAAAAGTATTAGGCACCTTTAAAAAATCAAAATGCATGTTTACTACTTAACCAATAACTGAGTGCTTATCTTAAATGACTTACCGGGGTCATAAATAACTTTTTAGAATATCAAGCGGCTTTTTCTTAAGGTCATATAACACCTGGTGACCGAAAACAAAGGATTCGGTTTTCCTTCGGTCTTATCAGTCACTGTTTGGTCACTTGTGTTCTGGACTCTAACAAGTAAACGAGCTTTCATTTCTGCTGATGTGATTAAATTGACACCTAATTTTGAAAAAGGAGTGAAATTAGTTTAGAAGATATAGTGAGTGAAAATATAGTGTGCCTAATACTTTTGGCCAAGACTGTAGAACCTCCTCCTTTTTAGAAGTCGGTTAAAAAGAGGTGCGTCGTAGGTGAAGCCGACCGTGTGCCATTTTACTAATTTTGTTACGTTGACAACACTGTTTTGTCTTTTCTAGTACAACTAAAATAATTTAAAAAGTGTTTGATACTTGGTAGACACCAATTCAGCTCTCATCAGTAGACTCGCGTCTACGTCTACCAAGTAGTCGGTACCTTGGATGTTGATATCTTACTAATATTATAAACGCGAAAGTTTGTGAGGATGGATGGATGGATGGATGCATGGATGTTTGTTACTCTTTCACGCAAACACTACTGAACGGATTGAGATGAAACTTTGTAATAATATAGCTTATATATCAGAATAACACATAAGCTATAAATTATAATGATATTGCGTCAAAAATCAAAATATCATGCGGGCGAAGCCGCGGTTAAAAACTTGTATATAATAATAGTACCTGTGTACTGGTAAATAAATTAACTGCATTTACTACTAAACGCAGTTATTTTCTTTAAGTGATGTAAATTTTTCCTAATTGTTTAAATTATTTCTTTTATATTTTCACTCGTCTTAGCTAATTTTTATTGGATAAATGAAGTAATATATAAATAAGCCTTTTTTATCTATTAGTTTCAAAAAGTAAAGTAACATTATAAAAAAATGCTAATCTCAAACACCTGATATCTATTACATGGAGTCAGCACAAGTTAGCAAGTAGGTATATAAATAAATTCTTCCACTCAAATGACTCAAAGTATACAATACACTAACGATGTGATGCATTTTATTAGTAACAAAATGATACAGGTCTGGAGGCTGTAGGATCTCGAAATTACTTACTTACTTACTTACTTAGTATTCGTTTCATAAATTAGGTCAAACAAATTAAATATCCTTTTCTGCGATTCAAAATAGAGTAACTATAAGAAGTTTAGCAATAATATTTAATTTTCCTCGCCAACTGTTGGAAAATACAGGCTGCCAAGGGCAACCCATAGTGAATAGTGGTTATGCTAAAGCAAACAAGAGGGCTATTTAATTACTTATCCTTATTACGTAAATGATTTTGTATGCACCTACATTGCTAAATTGTTGCAATGTTATTTTTATAGCTTCGAGATGACATTTGCAAGTAGTTTGATACTCTACAATAAATTTACAAGTGGTATATCTCCGTAACTAATGATTTTGGACCATTGCTTTCTTCATATAAGTGATACACCCTACTGCTATTTTTCGCAAGCGCAGCGAGCACGTAATTTTTTTACGTTTTTTCCAGTAAATTTCTCTCACTAGAGCAGTGAGCTCAAATTTTTTTCGATGTTTTGTTAGTAAAAGATTTGAAGTGACACCAGATGTAAGCAAACACTGAACATATAAATAGCGCGAGCGAAGCGAGCGTGAAAATACCGATGTATTTTTCAACCAAAAGCCGATTTTAAGTGAAGTAAAAGCAGTGGGCAGAAAGATCGACAAGGACCCAGTTGGAGTCATGACTCCCATGACCTTTTGTTTTCTTTTTAGGTCCTTTATCAATTTCAAAACGAATGTTTACTTATGTTTTGTAATATTTTCTTGATTTTTCTGATATTTTGGATAAAATACCTATTTAAAAGTACAACTTAACTTAAAACAACCACAGATATTGTAATTCGGTTAAACTGAAAAAAAAAAATGGTATTATCGCGTGGCATTACGATACTACATGCTACATTTATAAAATAATGGTACAAATAGTACAATTATACTACAACCCTGTTCGCGTCTGACTGCTTAGCTCCCACCCCCGCGCCGCACCCTTGTCCCCGCAATTTTAGAAGCAGATCGTCCGATACCTACTCACTAGCGGTCTACGCGACGAATATTACAGTCGTAAACAATCAGACAAGAACAATCAGAACAAGCCGTGGTGGTCTAGAGGTGGTGACACCCGCCTTACAATCGTGAGGTCGTGGGTTCGAATCCCCGGTCCCGTACCAATGAGTTCTTAGGAATTTATGTACGGAATTTCACATCACTGGCTTTTCGCTGAAGGAAAACATCGTGAGGCAACCTGCATGCGTCCGTAGAAGAAATTCGATGGCGTATGTGAATCCACCAACCCGCACTTGGCCAGCGTGGTGGATATGGCCCAATCAGCCTTCATGGGTAGGCCTACGTCCTGCAGTGGGCTATTAAAAGGCTGAGTACAAACAATCAGAGATCATGTACCACTGACAAGTTTGGTTGTAGGCGTTGCAAGTTTAAGTTAGTCCCATCCGTTAAATTTATAATTTATTATAAATTGAAGCAAATTGAGGTTGCATGCAAAAATAATTGTTTTTAAGTGGGTGGCGTAGGTACTTACTGGGCAATTAATTTATGCTATATTATATATTTATTTCTTTGTTTTAAAATTCTGCGAGCGCGCCCTTTTGTACCTTCGCGCCCTTAGGCACATGCCTACTTTGTCTTAGGGATAACACGTCACTAGAAACGGACAAGGTTATAACAGTCGAGCATAAAAATATGATGAGTCTGTGAGACGTACGCTAGGTACTTAGGCTCGCGCCGAACTGACACCACCAGCCACACGTGTGCGCCGCTTTTAAAGAAAAGGTATGAAAAATTGCGTGAACTGCTTGTCGCTGCCAGCCACCGGTAGCTGTGGTCGGTGGCCCATCGGCGACGGCTCGGCGTACGAACCGAATGTCGACTCAGTGTTGCCAATTTAGCGATGCTAAGTTTTGGTTCCAAAGAAGATGTTGCAAAGACTTTGTATACCTAGTAGCCTATAAAAAGAGGTAATATATAGTAAACAAAATCACAGAAAAAAAGGTATTTAATGCTTCACCTTGAGCTGTGTATCTCTGGATCGAGTGCGAAATTCAAGCTTTTTTAGGTTTTTTGGCATTTACAGATAAACTGTTCGTTGTAAGTTTAAATATACTCATTTAGTGGCCATGAAGAGATAGTGTTGACTAAGCATACACCTAGAAACCAAAATAGTAGCCAGAATATATGCACAAGAGTCCACTAACTAAAAACAAAGGTGAAAATCAGTTGATGCACTTTCGTAAATAAACTGACCACTAATTTGGTTTTTAGATGCGCTAAATGAGTATTCGTAAACTTACAATTAATAGTTTATTTGTAAAAGACATAAAACCCAAAAAATATTGAATTTCGCGCGCTGATCGAGACGATCAGCCTTACTGTACCAGCCTTTTTAATAGTCCACTGCAGGACGTAGGCCTACCCACGAAGGGTGTTTGGGCCATATCCACTACGCTGGCCCAGTGCGGGTTGGTGGATTCACATACGCCATCGAATTTCTTCTACAGACTTATGCAGGCTGCCTCACGATGTTTTCGTTCACCGAAAAGCAAGTGGTGTGAAACTCCGTACATAAATTCCAAAGAACTCATTGGTACGGGACCGGGGATTTGAATCCACGACCTCACGATTGTAAGGCGGGTGTCGCTACCTCTAGACCACCAAGGCTTCTATCTATTAGTGATCAACCTTAACTATTCGTACTAACTTAAGTCGATGGACGGAATTTAGTATTTTATAAATTAATTTTTGTTTAAGGCCGCCATCACGCCACCATGTTTATAAGCAACGTCAAAATATAATTTGATCCGAAAATCTGATATTCCTTTAAACGGAGAATGTTATAAATAAAATATTAGGAAAATCATTTTCCAGAACAAATAAAGCAAATATTTAGATACTGTACAAATCTGTACTGTAAATATTATACTAGCTTAAGGTCGATATATTTTTGCATTATCTCTTTTTACACAATCATTGTTTGTATATATACCTATATATTGTTTATAGATATAGAAAACCAACAAGCCAATTCTTTACTATCAATAACAAATCAAAAATTATCAATTAGAAGTAAGTATATGGTTTTATGTGTGAGCAAATACCTCGTTTATGGTCATAAACGAGGTCTTTGCTCACAGAAAAAAAATATCAAAAATTCTTACACACATTTTTTGTCACATGTACCATTTTGGTGAGATATAGGGCACCAAAGTGGAAAAAAGAGTGTCCCCCCTTAATTTCTAAAGTATACAAGCATAAAAAAGGCACATACAATGTATACAACTTAGGATGTTCAAATTTTCTGAGTTTATAGACTCTGAAAATTATTTTGAGCACTGTGGGATAGTATTTAACTTTTTGAGTTATAAAGAAAAATTAAAATTCTTAAACTTGCTTAGTGGTCATTGACCTCACAAACATATTTTAAGCCAATTATGTTTTTCTAGCTGTCAAATAACTAAAGAAATTAAAAAAAATAGTTTTTATCATCGTTACCATCTAGGGAAGCCTAAGATACGCGTGTCTCGACACGCATTAATAACTTATTTACTGTAAATGTAATAATATTTTATACAATAAAAGTGATTGCTTATAAACCTTGGTAAATAAGGTAGGTATATTGTGACTATCTGATAAGTTACTTTGGTGAATTCGTAGAAAAATATTGATATTTCTTTCACCTTAAGTAAGTAGAGTTTGTATGGAGGTAAATGACTTATGAACAATAAAAATAAATTAACGTACTATTCATAAAAAGATCTTTATTGTACTTTCATTTTCCTACTTAAAACAACAACTCTGAAACCACGATTATTATACTAGATAGAGTAACTAACTTTGTAAAAATGTTCGCGGTTCGCAGTTCTTCCAATCATTGATAACTTTGTCATTACAATCATATCAACGCGTTTCAAGCAAACTTAAAAGTATATGGCAGCTCATCAATAATTAAATTTTTATTAACTAGTTGTTTTGGCAACTAATGCTTATTTCAATACTTTGATATGGCACAATTCTATATCCTTCGTCAGCAAATGTCATGTTTTACGGTGAGTATTTGTAAACCGGTCGTTGAGAATGGAGATGCGGGTGTTTATCTCCTGGCGACGGGTTCCTTGGGGATGGCGTCTCCTTCTGCGTGGAAGCCAGTCTCGTCAGCGTAGTAGGTGATGCTCACAGGGTTGCCTTCGGGGTTGATGTAGGAGAACGATCCGCGCACAACGACTACTTTGTGGGGCTTGTTTTCTTCGTCCAAAGCATCCTTTTGTTCTCCCGTCTCCTGCTTATTAATTCCAGTGTCGGTCTCAAAGCTGCCAAACAAATTATACTTGGATCAGAATATTATAATTACACGGAAAAAATTAAAACAACAGTTTTTTACGAATTTAACTAAAGGCGTTAACCCTATACTTGGCAGGGATTTTTTTCTGTGAACTTATTTAGATGACCAATTTTTCGAACCACTTTTTTGTACAGATAAGTTGTGTAGTATTTGCTATTGGATTGATTTGGTTGCAATTTTTGTTTGCGATTGGATTGATTGTAATATGCAAAAAAAAAATTCGACATTAGGCCCAATTATGAAAGCGCCATCGTAAATCTTTAAGAGTTACGTAAAAAGTGGTCTCTCTATCGAATGCCTAAAGTGAAAAAGAAACAGGAATATGCTAATTAGCTATTATAATTATGATGGCGCCTTCGTAATTGATAGGCTCAATTACGAAAGCGTTTAATAATAAATAACTTAAGCATTTTTGGGGAAAAATTCAAAATATCACAATAAGTTTTGACCGACAAAACGGAGGAGGTACTCAATTCGACGCATATATTTTTATGTATAAACACGCATTACTTTTACATAGTAGTCCGATTTTGACATTTTTTTTATTGGAAAGAGTATACTTCGAAATTGGTCTTATTTAAATTTCATCGAAATCGGCTGAGCTATTTTTGATAAATCAACAATAATGTGAAAAATGCTACATCGATCCTTGCGAACTATTTGTCAATTCTTTACACGGTTGAAGTCGGTCATACCATTTTTTGCCAAAAATAATTATAAGTTATCACAGTGTTCTGTCCCGAGATGAACCTGATCTTGAAACCGAACGTTGAATGTTTTCTATCGATGAAGTTCAATATAAAAACTATAACAAAGTAATGTCAATTAGTTAGTGATAGTTTTAGTTCTTTTCAGTTAATTCAAATTAAAGTGTGTTACAAAAATATCTTGATTGATTTAAAAACAAATAAAATCGAAAGTATTTGACCAGTGTGTGTTGCGAGTGATGGCTTATGGCATATGAATGTGGTGCTTCACTGGTCGTCGTAAGCAAGCTCAAAGTACCCCTACGAGCTATGGAGAGGTTATTTATACTCGGAGTCTCTCTGCGAGATCGAAGCAGATATGAGATCCGTAGGCTAACTAAAGTAGCGACATAGCCCAAAAGATTATCATAATCATAATCAATTAATTGATAACATTTTTTACAATTAGCAAGTGATAGTAGGCATATAGCACAAAGAACTGATAGCCGATGGGGCCGCAAAGTTCTCCAATGGAGACCACATACCGGTAAGTGCAGAGTAAGACGTCCACCGACTAGGTAAGCAAACGACTTAATTTAAACCGTAGGAACGGGCTGGATGCAAGTCGCATTCAACAGGTCTTATAGAAAATCCTATAGAGCAGGTCTATACCCAGTAGTGGATGTCTCACGCCGAATATAATGAAGGTGATGATGAAAAAGATATTAAATTATTAGATTAGAAATATTCACCCATAGCTATAACTTCCTTCAGGGCTCTGGATGTTTTCAGAACGCACGACTTTAGCTTCTGCGTCAGGTATGGTAGGGGCGGCCGCGGCCACGGCCACGAGAGCGAGGGCTACTACGATCTGTACACACAATTATAACACATTAATATTACTAAGTTATTCAACACACTTTGAACCAACATGTATTTTTAGGCTGACTAAAATTTGACGTACCATTTTCATTTTGAATAAGTTTTTGTTTGATGCGTTTGCTACCAAATGAGAGACTGATGCATTAGCGGCAATGACAAAATCTTTTATACATTTCACATTATGAGGATGTAACGCAATATCAAACATAGCCATGCAAATATTTCGGTTGTATTGCAGTCCTGCTCTATACCTGTTCGTCTAGTTCATAAAAGGCAAGAAAAGGACGGTGAGACAAATATTGCATTCAAATATTCCTAAAGATATTGTTGCTATTTTTTTGCATAGACTTATTTTTTCTAGCTTTGATTACCTCTGTTACTGGTTATAGTTGCTTGAACTGTTTTTTGTATTTTTAATGATACCTATACAATAAATATCTTTTATTTATGTTATTTTTGTAAAGCGAAGTTGCAGCTTGGCTTAGGTGCATATATAAAGATATTTGTTGCGAAAGATGCTATTAGTTGTTCATTGAAAAGCGTCGGAGTTTATTCAATTTAAAATGAAACTGGTACGTTTATTAGTTCAATTTTAAAATTATGAGGTTTCACTGGTGGTAGTAACAATTTTTTGAGACTTTTTGAGTGCTGGTAATATTTACATTATTGCCGACTATTCAATAGTTTTAACTTAAAAGAAAAATCTGTCATATAATATCTGTCATGTTTGTTATCGTGTATATGTTTTTTTCTTTTCCACTTGTTTTTGTATTGTAGTCGATGGGTATACATGAGTGAAATATTTTAAAAGTTGTTACGTTATTTTGTATTATTTAAAAATGGTTTTCTCAGCGACGACGAACTGTTATTTATAATTACATATATATACATAGTTGTGTTCTCATAGAAGTGATGTAATATCTAAATTGAGAATAAATATCTTTAAACCTAAACCTATTTGTAACTTAAAAACAGAAACACTACAGTAAAAGTTAAACTAGTTATTATTATGAGCTAATAAAAATGGGTAAAATGATTTGGAATATTGTTCAATTGATTTCTTGCACTATTGTACTAGTAGGTGTGAGTTATTAGATTCAGGTTTTAGTGTAGTTAAGTAATAGGTATTAGCATATAGCTTTAAACCTTGTAGTTACGTGTCTCTTTAACTCAATAGTTGTTGAATCATGGCTTAGTTTGATACTTTTCTTTTTTACTTTGACTGCCTCGGTGTCTCAGTGGTTAGTGACCCTAACTTTTGGATCAAAGAGGCGTGGGTTCGATCCCCACCTAGGGCAATTATTTATGTGATGAACATAAGTGCTTGCTCTGTGTCTGGGTGTTATTTAGTTACTATCTATATAATATTATTATATATGTAGTATATCAGTCTCTGGCAGCCATATCACAAGCTTTGCTTAGTTTGGGGTCAGAGGCCGTGTGTAAGATGTCCCCAAATATTTATTTATTTATTTTTACTATTACATAATACTATTTGATTAAGTTCTTGTGTAGATAAAAAAACGCCGTTGTGATCTAATGGTAGTAACTCCCACCTCACAGTGCGGTCAAGTTCTTTGGAACTTATGTACGGAATTTCACACCACTAAATTTCGGTGAAGGATAACCTTGTGAGTAAGCTTGAGTATGCAGATCTCCGCAGATGAAATACGATGACGTATGTGAATCTACCAACCCGCATTGAGCTAGCATAGTGGATAAGACCCGATTACCTTTCTTGATCTTGAATTGATTTCTTCAAGCCTACGCAGCAGAAGACTATTAAAAAGGCTGGTACAGTAGCTAATTAGTACTAGCACATAGTGTGAGATCTTATATGGTTACGTGTATTTTTTTTAGTTGGTGTTCGCTGTCCTCGCCCTGGTGGCCGCTTCCTACGCTGTGGACCCGGAGCCATTGAAGATCATCCGCTCGGAATTCGTCCAGCAGCCTGAAGGCTCCTACAATTTCGGGTAAGTATTTCACATTATAAATAACTAACATCGGTTACAAGCATATTAAATACTATGGTTTGGTTATAATTGTCTTAACTTTAAGATAAAAGGTAGATATCATCATCAACAGCTTATTTCGGCCCACTGCAGGGCATAAGTCTCCTCCCACTTACGCCAACTATCCCTGTCCTGTGCCAGTCTCATCCAAGTGTTGATGCAGTCCCGGTAGACCCTTACAACGGTGGCGTGATGACATACAAAAGTTTTACCGCAACACCTGGATGGTAGACATATTTTTTACAAGAAAATAGCAAGATGTCCATCTGATCTATAATTCAATTAGTCATGTCTTATTCATCTTACTAATTATTTTACTACATATTTGTCGTAAATATTACCATTCTAAGTAAGTTCGTATAGGTCGGGTGTCAGAGTTTTTAGGCCGTGAAGGCCTCTGACATGACTTAACGGTTATAACAACCGGGGCCTACAATTTAACGTGTCATCCAAGCCACGGCAGCGCTCAGTTAGAAAATGCCACCGCGGTCACCCATCCAAATACGGACCGTGCGGCACGTTGCTTAACTATTCTAAGTTGTAACAATGTTTCTGTAATTCTAGCTTCGAGACCGAAAACGGTATTGTCCGTACCGAGACCGGCGAGGTAAAGGAGGCTCTCGACGAGGAAAACAAGCCTCACAACGTGGTTGTAGTCCGTGGCAGCTACGCCTACACCAACCCTGATGGGGTACTAGATACCATCACCTTCGTCGCCGACGAAACCGGCTTCCACCCGGAAGGAGCCTCCATCCCAAAGGAACCAGTCGTTTAAATAAAGGATGAGATATTCTCACTACCATGCGCCAAACATAACACCGACCGACCGCCGGCTTGATAAACTTTTACCTAAGCGCAGGAGTGCGTAGCGTCTCCTGTGGCTGCAACTCTATGAAACTGCCAATTTACTTGTTACACGTTCTTGTATTATTTTATCTATAAGTATAATTTGTATTTATGTAAATATCGATGAAGTAATAAAGTAAAATTATACATTTTACTGAGAAACATCCTTTTTATTTGCTTCTGATCCGGACGTTAATAACATGACCTTTTGTAGATTTATAACCATTTTTAGTTTAAATTTCCTCAATTATCAAATTAAGTATGAAGCAATTAAATAAATACACTACGACGTACTACTGCTAGTTAAGTTTGAGCAGTGAAAAATAGGCAACTAATTTTACATTTCTGATGTTCATATTTAGCTCATTTTTGAGTTAAAAGTATTAAAAATCTATTTAAGTGGCCTATGTATCTACATAGGAAGTCCCATGACTGATACAATAACCACAATAAAAGTAAGCGCATAACTCTACAAAATTTAAAACAATAGATAAGTTTTACGTAGATATTAAAATATCCTTCTAGCTTCTTAATCTGTACGACTTGTTGAGACCACGAAGATTGTACCTACTTAGAATTTTAATGCTTGCTTACCACAAATTATTACATCATTGCTTAAATATATACCTGCTCATTAAGTCAGACAGAATTTGTTCGTCAAACTATTCCGATAACTCATAAAAGTTTTACGAATGTTTCGTTGCCAGATATCGACCTGACCTTTGTATTCAGCTATTGAGATGTAGTAAGTACCTAGAGGTTGAATTATTATTTATTTAAACGAGTTGTTAAGAGCGTGCCGAGACTAGCAGGTACACAGGATAGCGAGTAATAGCATAATATGTCTATTTGTTCCTCAATGATCCACTCAAACGGGTGCGTATGTCTATATACAAGTAGGTACGGAACGCCAAAAGTAGGGACATGTTTATAGTTCTGTGAAACTTTTTAAGGACTTCTGAAATATGAAATATACAATAGGTACATAATGATACCTATGATCTAAAGTTCACGTACCTACCTACTATAAACGAGTAAATTCATCGAGCCGTTAGAAACCACTTAAAAATATCTTAGAAAGGTGTGGTTGACTGAAATGACTTACTTTCTTTCTCGTTTCCTCTTTTTCTTTCTTATTGGCTTCTTATCCTTAAAGTTTGGTAGAGTTTTAGTTTTTTAGTCATCAAACGTTGATTAAAACTAGCGTGAGGATTCATTATATTCCGGTTTCAGAGTAGTTAGTACTCCTTCATCAGGGAGCCGTGCGCGGGCGTCCGTTGTCGGGGGCGTGCGTATTCCCTGATGAAGGAGTACTAACTACTCTGAAACCGGTCGGACGCATAGCGGCTCGACCTTTCGAATAATCAAGAGTTGTATCCGATGTTCATATAAGTTTTAGTCAAAAGTTGAACTTGAAACTAAGTTTTTTTAATGTAGATAATTCATACAGAGCATCACGACATAATTATGCCTCTATCTCTTTTATCTTCCCTCTCTGAACAGGAAAAACAACAAGATTATAACCAATAACCACTTCGGTTACCGGGTTAAATCTTCACAAAATATTACACCAGATTGACAAAAAAATCTCAAATTCTCTGAATGCTTTTGCGCTTAGTAAGCTGTTGACATCCTTGGTTTCTGCTCTTTATTGAAAAGGCATCAAATATTTTTTACGCTTCTATTATATTTCCTGCTTAGTACAACATTGGAGGATAAAAACCCCCAAAACTGAAGTTTGGCCACTCCCATACTATAAGATCTAACCTAATATGGTCAAATATTCGCAATAAAAAATTAGCAATAGTAATAATTACTATCCATCAAGAAGACCAGTTACGAATGCAAAGAAGAAAGATATACTTGATCTTCTACCATACATTCCGCCAATTTAGCACCATTACTACAAAAATCTTCCCATAGATATTCCCACTCGGTCAAGCACACGTAATACCGATGAGCGTTCATCTGATGACGAGGAAACGAGAGAGGCAAACCTTTTAGGAATGAACATAGACTCAAATTTTAATTGGCAGGGACATGTTAAAAAAATAGGGTCTAAAATGTCGCAATTCCATTACGCTTTATCAGTACTAAAATCAAACACAAATATAAAAACTGCCTTGAGTGTCTACTACGCATATGCATATGCATGGTTAAAATATGGAGTGATAATCTGGGGCAACAGTACAGACATCGATGATTTATTCATCAAACAAAAGAAATGTTTACGCATTCTTATGAACATCCGCCCGCGAGCCCACTGTACGCCACATTTTATACAACAAAAAATACTAACTCTACCTAGTATATATATCCTTGACTCAGCAATGTTCGTTAAAAATATGCTAATCATTTTACCATCTCCGAAAATCCTCGTCAAAAAAGCAAAATAATGGCACCAGAGCCAAAACTAGAAATTGTAAGGAGAAGCTCTGAATATATGTTAATAAATATTTTTAATAAACTACCTGAATATCTACGAAAGGAAAAGAACCACCGAAAATTCTATAAAAATCTTAAAGAAATACTGATCAAAAAATGTTACTACAGTATAGAAGATTACTTGAAAGACAAAAATGTTTCTGACTCGCAGAAGTAAGCAGATGATGAGTGTTATAGTTATAAGTTTCATAAGTTCCTTTTTGTTTTATAGCTTCTGTAAGTGTAAAACTTAATTGTATAATAATTATACTTGCGACGCCCTTACAGGGTTGAATATGTAACTAGTGCTAAGTGAGCAAATTTTTACATATTTATAAATTTAATTCAAGGTTTGAAATAAATAAATAAATAAATAAATTAATAATAATAAAAAAAAAAAAAAAAAATAAAAAAATAATAATAATAATAATAAAAAAAAAAAAAAAAAATACCGCTGACAGACCAAACGTCTTTTAAGATCAAATTTTCTAAATATTGTATTTTATTAGTTTTTCGAGCATTTTTCTGCAGTATTTCAAAAAGAACAACAACCAGATTATATTTCCATTCATTCATATATATTTTACAATGAAACTTTAAAAAATAGGAAGAAAAATCAGAAACAAAAATTTGACATTCAACATGACACAAGAAAATATCAGAATCCAATCAAAATACAATGTTAACAAGATCTAAGACAAAAATAACAGCGGATACAACAAGCGCACGACCACCACCATCGCCCGCCTCGTCGTCAGCTCCGAGCGCATCGTCGGGTGATGAGTTCCACACCACCCGCGAGACGAGCGGCTCGTCGAGCGACACGAGCGGGCCACGGACACCGCCGCCGCCACGACCACCAGTGCGACGACGAGGCCGTCCACCGCTGCCGGCACGCTTGGGGCCTGTGGGGCATCCTGCCCCGCCATCCGCTCCCGCTACCGGTGGCATAGTGCGTCGCATGCGATGGACTCAAGCCATTAATGAGAATTGCATGCGCGCGTACTTTGGGGCTACAGAGGGGGGAACCAACATGACAGCGTACTGTTCCAGAATGCTGCCTTTGTTTCAGGCCCTTGAACCGACCGTGGCCGTGACTGCCCAACGACTATCGGACCAAGTGCGGGCTATCCACCGGTGCAAACTGCTGGATCAGTCCGTCATTGATCGGCTCCGCCTGGAGGCGCTGCCTGCTCGTCCCACTGCTTCTTGGACGCAGGACCCGCCCGTACTTGTCGCGTCGTCAGCCCCGACAATGGCTTTAGTGCCGATGTCGGCGGCGACACTTGCGACATCACCGGCTGGTCCTGCGGTCGACGAGGCAGATGACGCGAGTATGAGCGTATCTAGCCAGGTGAGTGAGCAACTGAGGAGGGCTTTGGAAGACGCAATTTCTCAGTATCGATTCGCACCCGGCTCTAGGCCGCGACTGCCACGTTTTCCCACCCATAGGCGTAACTTGGCGCTTATGGGAGCCCTGAACCCTTTGCTAGTCCCGTATTTACGGGCAAGCGAAGGCTTAGTCGATACCCACTCGATCTTGTACTGCGGCGCCATCGCGGCGTGTCGCGTTGCACGTGTTAAGTTTCCGGACACTAACCGTGCACCGCGACCCGCCGGGGGTGTGCCCGCGTGGCAAATGCGGATCCAGCGGCGTATCGACTCGTTCAGGACTCTCATAGCAAAGCTAATCTGTTTCAGCCGGGGGAATAACCGCCCCCGAGTCATGCGTTTCGTGACACAGGCCTTTGCCGGGACTGGTATCAGACCCCAGCACTATTTGGCCAGTATCACGGAACGCATAGACTATCTGAAACAGAAAGTCTATGCGTGGGCAAACCGCATTCGTCGCTACAGAGAGCGTGTGGACCGATATTGGCTAAATCGCCTCTTCCAAAGTGACCAAAGGAAAGTGTACCGAGGCTGGGAGAGAACCGACCAACGTGTGAGCGACGGGCAGTTGCCAGATGCTAGCGCCATGAATGACTTCTGGCGCGGCATCTGGTCGGTGCCCGTCGAACACACGGAGGGTGACTGGATGCGTGTGGTTGAGCGGGAATGCGAGACTATCGAACCTATGGGATCTGTTTTAATAGATCCCGTAGACGTTAGTTGTGCGATCCGTATGGCTCAGAACTGGAAAAGTCCTGGGCCGGACGGGCTGCACAACTTTTGGATAAAATGGTTTCGATGCTCGCATGACCGCTTAGCCACACAATTCCAGGAAGCCCTTGAGGTTGGTTCTCTACCTAGCTTTTTCACCACCGGTGTCACCTTCCTGCTCCATAAGTCCGGTAGTACCACGGAAGCAAAGAACTATCGACCCATTACGTGCTTGCCTACCATCTACAAACTCCTCACATCCATTCTGAGCATCAAAATTAACGCACACGTCGTTGCGCAAAACGTTTTGGCTTTCGCTCAGAATGGTTGTAGGGTTGGGTCCCGTGGTACTAAGGAGCTCCTCCTCATAGACATGACCATAAGCCAACAAGTCCGGCGGAACAAGGGAGCCCTCTCTGCCGCCTGGATTGACTATAAGAAGGCCTATGACTCAGTGCCTCATTCGTGGCTCGAGAGGATTTTAGAGTTGTATAAAATCGATACAACTCTAAAATCATTCTTAGTGTCATGCATGGGGCAATGGGCCACAGTCCTTCGTCAACCAGGTGGTGGAGACGGCTCCGTTGGCCCGCAAGACTTGATGAGGATTGAGCGGGGAATATTCCAGGGTGACAGTTTGAGTCCATTGTGGTTCTGCCTGGCCCTGAATCCTCTCAGCACTTTGCTGAGGAATTCAGAGCTAGGCTATCGGCTTCGCAGACAGGGTGAAGTTATCTCTCACCTGCTGTACATGGATGATCTAAAGCTGTTTGCACCGAAATACCAAGACCTGGTGGAGCTGCTAAAAACCACTGAAGTTTTTAGCAGGGCCATAAGGATGGAGTTCGGTGTAGATAAGTGTGCGGTCATGCATGTACAGCGAGGGAAAGTTGTGGATTCTCCGAATCTACAACTTTCTGAGACGATGACTATCAGGTCTCTCTCCGAAGCCGAGACCTACAAGTACCTCGGTATGTCAGAGTCGTTGGGTATATCGGCAGTGGACATCAAGAAATCGGTGAAGGAGCGCTTTTTTTGTCGCCTGACAAAAGTACTTAATAGTCTTTTGTCCGGCGGCAACAAGGTGCGCGCCTTCAATGGTTGGGTGATGCCGCTGCTGATGTACTCCTTTGGCATACTGAGGTGGACTCAGACTGAGCTGGACGCCCTGGATAGGAGGGTCCGTCGACTGCTCACTTTGCATCGCATGCTACACCCGCGCTCATCTGTCATGAGACTGTACATTCCGCGGAAGTGTGGTGGCCGAGGCTTTTTAAACGCCAAGGACCTCCACAACCGCGAAGTGTACAGTCTCCGGGATTATTTCCGAAACAGGGAGCATGGGATGCATTGCGATGTGGTGGCAGTTGACAGAGGCCTCACCCCGCTCTCCTTGGCGAACGAGAACTGGCGCAAGCCATCGGTGCTCAGCATCGATGATCGCAAGGCGGTATGGAGGAGCAAGGAGCTACACGGGCGGTTCTATCGGGCCCTAACAGGACCCGATGTGGACCTGCTCGCTTCGGTGGCCTGGCTACGCTTCGGTGACCTCTTTGGGGAAACCGAAGGTTTTGCCTGTGCAATTGCGGACGAAGTTGTCTTGACGAACAACTACCGGAAGTATATCCTGAAGGACGGTACGGTCGACATTTGTCGGGCATGCCACCGTCCCGGAGAGTCACTCAGGCACATTACTTCCGGTTGTTCTCATCTTGCCAACGGCGAGTACTTGCACAGACATAACCAAGTAGCCAGGATTATCCATCAGCAACTTGCTCTTCGATACGGCCTTGTCGAGTCTGAGGTGCCGTACTATAAGTACGCACCGGCGCCAGTTCTCGAAAATGGTCGTGCGTTGCTCTATTGGGACCGCTCTATCATCACTGACAGGACTATTGTCGCCAATAGGCCTGATATCGTGGTGATCGACCGGTCCCAACGCCGGGCAGTGCTCGTCGACGTCACCATTCCACATGACGAGAACCTCGTGAAGGCCGAGAAGGACAAGCTCAGCAAGTACCTTGACTTGGCTCACGAGGTTACCGCCATGTGGGATGTGGACTCGACGATCATTGTCCCGATAGTCGTTTCGGTAAACGGCTTAATAGCGAAGAGTCTCGACCACCACCTTAAGAGGCTCTCGCTAGATGGTTGGGTCAAGGGTCAGATACAGAAGGCGGTCGTTCTGGACACGGCGCGCATTGTCAGAAGGTTCCTCTCTCTGTAGGCCCAACCACCGGTAGCTTGAGCCCCGCCCCGCTGCCGGCGGCACTCTAGGTTTAGGTTTTTTTATAGTATTTTGTTCTTTTATATAAATATTGTAAAAAAACTTAGATTTAAGAAAATAAATGAATATGTTGATAATAATAATAATAAAAAAAAAAAAAAAAAAACCGCTGACAGACCAAACGTCTTTTAAGATCAAATTTTCTAAATATTGTATTTTATTAGTTTTTCGAGCATTTTTCTGCAGTATTTCAAAAAGAACAACAACCAGATTATATTTCCATTCATTCAGATATATTTTACAATGAAACTTTGAAAAATAAGAAGAAAAATCAGAAACAAAAATTTGACATTCAACATGACACAAGAAAATATCAGAATCCAATCAAAATACAATGTTAACAAGATCTAAGACAAAAATAACAGCGGATACAACAAGCGCACGACCACCACCATCGCCCGCCTCGTCGTCAGCTCCGAGTGCATCGTCGGGTGATGAGTTCCACACCACCCGCGAGACGAGCGGCTCGTCGAGCGACACGAGCGGGCCACGGACACCGCCGCCGCCACGACCACCAGTGCGACGACGAGGCCGTCCACCGCTGCCGGCACGCTTGGGGCCTGTGGGGCATCCTGCCCCGCCATCCGCTCCCGCTACCGGTGGCATAGTGCGTCGCATGCGATGGACTCAACCCATTAATGAGAATTGCATGCGCGCGTACTTTGGGGCTACAGAGGGGGGAACCAACATGACAGCGTACTGTTCCAGAATGCTGCCTTTGTTTCAGGCCCTTGAACCGACCGTGGCCGTGACTGCCCAACGACTATCGGACCAAGTGCGGGCTATCCACCGGTGCAAACTGCTGGATCAGTCCGTCATTGATCGGCTCCGCCTGGAGGCGCTGCCTGCTCGTCCCACTGCTTCTTCGACGCAGGACCCGCCCGTACTTGTCGCGTCGTCAGCCCCGACAATGGCTTTAGTGCCGATGTCGGCGGCGACACTTGCGACATCACCGGCTGGTCCTGCGGTCGACGAGGCAGATGACGCGAGTATGAGCGTATCTAGCCAGGTGAGTGAGCAACTGAGGAGGGCTTTGGAAGACGCAATTTCCCAGTATCGATTCGCACCCGACTCTAGGCCGCGACTGCCACGTTTTCCCACCCATAGGCGTAACTTGGCGCTTATGGGAGCCCTGAACCCTTTGCTAGTCCCGTATTTACGGGCAAGCGAAGGCTTAGTCGATACCCACTCGATCTTGTACTGCGGCGCCATCGCGGCGTGTCGCGTTGCACGTGTTAAGTTTCCGGACACTAACCGTGCACCGCGACCCGCCGGGGGTGTGCCCGCGTGGCAAATGCGGATCCAGCGGCGTATCGACTCGTTCAGGACTCTCATAGCAAAGCTAATCTGTTTCAGCCGGGGGAATAACCGCCCCCGAGTCATGCGTTTCGTGACACAGGCCTTTGCCGGGACTGGTATCAGACCCCAGCACTATTTGGCCAGTGTCACGGAACGCATAGACTATCTGAAACAGAAAGTCTATGCGTGGGCAAACCGCATTCGTCGCTACAGAGAGCGTGTGGACCGATATTGGCTAAATCGCCTCTTCCAAAGTGACCAAAGGAAAGTGTACCGAGGCTGGGAGAGAACCGACCAACGTGTGAGCGACGGGCAGTTGCCGGATGCTAGCACCATGAATGACTTCTGGCGCGGCATCTGGTCGGTGCCCGTCGAACACACGGAGGGTGACTGGATGCGTGTGGTTGAGCGGGAATGCGAGACTATCGAACCTATGGGATCTGTTTTAATAGATCCCGTAGACGTTAGTTGTGCGATCCGTATGGCTCAGAACTGGAAAAGTCCTGGGCCGGACGGGCTGCACAACTTTTGGATAAAATGGTTTCGATGCTCGCATGACCGCTTAGCCACACAATTCCAGGAAGCCCTTGAGGTTGGTTCTCTACCTAGCTTTTTCACCACCGGTGTCACCTTCCTGCTCCATAAGTCCGGTAGTACCACGGAAGCAAAGAACTATCGACCCATTACGTGCTTGCCTACCATCTACAAGCTCCTCACATCCATTCTGAGCATCAAAATTAACGCACACGTCGTTGCGCAAAACGTTTTGGCTTTCGCTCAGAATGGATGTAGGGTTGGGTCCCGTGGTACTAAGGAGCTCCTCCTCATAGACATGACCATAAGCCAGCAAGTCCGGCGGAACAAGGGAGCCCTCTCTGCCGCCTGGATTGACTATAAGAAGGCCTATGACTCAGTGCCTCATTCGTGGCTCGAGAGGATTTTAGAGTTGTATAAAATCGATACAACTCTAAAATCATTCTTAGTGTCATGCATGGGGCAATGGGCCACAGTCCTTCGTCAACCAGGTGGTGGAGACGGCTCCGTTGGCCCGCAAGACTTTATAAGGATTGAGCGGGGAATATTCCAGGGTGACAGTCTGAGTCCATTGTGGTTCTGCCTGGCCCTGAATCCTCTCAGCACTTTGCTGAGGAATTCAGAGCTAGGCTATCGGCTTCGCAGACAGGGTGAAGTTATCTCTCACCTGCTGTACATGGATGATCTAAAGCTGTTTGCACCGAAATACCAAGACCTGGTGGAGCTGCTAAAAACCACTGAAGTTTTTAGCAGGGCCATAAGGATGGAGTTCGGTGTAGATAAGTGTGCGGTCATGCATGTACAGCGAGGGAAAGTTGTGGATTCTCCGAATCTACAACTTTCTGAGACGATGACTATCAGGTCTCTCTCCGAAGCCGAGACCTACAAGTACCTCGGTATGTCAGAGTCGTTGGGTATATCGGCAGTGGACATCAAGAAATCGGTGAAGGAGCGCTTTTTTTGTCGCCTGACAAAAGTACTTAATAGTCTTTTGTCCGGCGGCAACAAGGTGCGCGCCTTCAATGGTTGGGTGATGCCGCTGCTGATGTACTCCTTTGGCATACTGAGGTGGACTCAGACTGAGCTGGACGCCCTGGATAGGAGGGTCCGTCGACTGCTCACTTTGCATCGCATGCTACACCCGCGCTCGTCTGTCATGAGACTGTACATTCCGCGGAAGTGTGGTGGCCGAGGCTTTTTGAATGCCAAAGACCTCCACAACCGCGAAGTATACAGTCTCCGGGACTATTTCCGAAACAGCGGGCGTGGAATGCATTGCGATGTGGTGGCAGCTGACAGAGGCCTCACCCCGCTCTCTCTGGCGAAGGAGAACTGGCGCAGGCTATCGGTGCTCAGCACCGATGATCGCAAGGCGGTATGGAGGAGCAAGGAGCTGCACGGGCGGTTCTATCGGGCCCTAACAGGACCCGATGTGGACCTGCTCGCGTCGGTGGCCTGGCTGCGCTTCGGTGACCTCTTTGGGGAAACCGAAGGTTTTGCCTGTGCAATTGCGGACGAAGTTGTCTTGACGAACAACTACCGGAAGTATATCCTGAAGGACGGTACGGTCGACATTTGTCGGGCATGCCACCGTCCCGGAGAGTCACTCAGGCATATTACTTCCGGTTGTTCTCATCTTGCCAACGGCGAGTACTTACACAGGCATAACCAAGTAGCCAGGATTATCCATCAGCAACTTGCTCTTCGATACGGCCTTGTCGAGTCTGAGGTGCCGTACTATAAGTACGCACCGGCACCAGTTCTCGAAAATGGTCGTGCGTTGCTTTATTGGGACCGCTCTATCATCACGGACAGGACTATTGTCGCCAATAGGCCTGATATCGTGGTGGTCGACCGGTCCCAGCGCCGGGCAGTGCTCGTCGACGTCACCATCCCACATGACGAGAACCTCGTGAAGGCCGAGAAGGACAAGCTCAGCAAGTACCTTGACTTGGCTCACGAGGTCACCGCCATGTGGGATGTGGACTCTACGATCATTGTCCCGATAGTCGTTTCGGTAAACGGCTTAATAGCGAAGAGTCTCGACCACCATCTTAAGAGGCTCTCGCTAGACGGTTGGGTCAAGGGTCAGATACAGAAGGCGGTCGTCCTGGACACAGCGCGCATTGTCAGGAGGTTCCTCTCTCTGTAGACCCAACCACCGGTAGCTTGGGCCTCGCCCCGCTGCCGGCGGCACTCTAGGTTTAGGTTTTTTTATAGTATTTTGTTTTTTTATTATTTAAATATTGTAAAAAAACTTAAATTTAAGACAATAAATAAATATGTGTATAATAATAATAAAAGCCTTTATTTAACAATCTTACAAAACATAAATACTTAACTAATTTACTTAATATTAAAATTAAACGTAATATATATCAGTTCTACAGTTTTAGACACCGGGTTTATGATTGTCTTGCTTTTCAGCATAGGCCTCCCCTAGCGCTTGCCATAATTTGCGATCTTGCGTCTTCCTCCTCCAAGTTATGCCAGCTATATTTTTGAAGTCGTCGTCCCATCTGCGACGTTGTCTTCCTTTTCGTCTTTTGTGTTGTCTTGGGCACCATTCTGTCACGATCTTGGTCCATTTGTTATTTGTGTTTCTCATCATATGCCCAGCCCATCTCCATTTTAATTTCTTAATACTATAAGTCACGTCTCTAAGTTTGGTTTGGTTTCTTATTGTTTCAAGTTTTATCTTGTCTTTTAACTTTAGACTGAGCATACTTCGCTCCATACTGTGTTGACAAGTTTCTAGTTTGTGTATATTTTGTTTAGTTAGACTCCACGTTTGGCAGCCATATGTCATAATGGGGAGAATACAAGAATCGAATATCTTTTTCTTAGCTTTTAGTGGCACTTGAGAGTTTTTCACAATTTCTTTAAGTGACCAGTATCTTTTCCATGATAGACTTACTCTGTTTTCGATTTCTTTTGTTGTCAAATCATTTGGTGATATTATTTGGCCAAGATATGTGTATTCATCCACGTATTCTATTATGGCACCATTCACTACGATTGGGATCTTATCGAAGTTGGTCATCACTTTCGTTTTTGCAGTATTCATGGTCAGTCCGACCTTATTACTTTCCTGAACAAGTTGTTCAAGCATTTCTTGTAGACTTCTTGGATCCTTTGAAATTAGTATTAGGTCATCTGCAAATCTTAAGTGGTTTAATTGTGTTCCGTTAACATTTAACCCGTAGTTATTCCACTCTAGATTTCTGAATATATATTCTAGTACAGCTGAGAATATTTTTGGTGACATCGGATCACCTTGCCTTACACCTCTTTTTATAGGGAAATATTCCCCTGCTCTCTCTGTTCTTACTTTGGCTTTCATATGTCTGTATATATTTTGGATCAAGCACACATATTTTTTATCTACTCCTTGCGATGTCAGCGTTTCCCATATTATCGAGTGTTTCAGGGAATCAAAAGCTTTATTATAATCCACGAATGCAAGGTAGTACTTAATACCATATTCATGACTTATCTGTATGAGTTGCTTTATGGTATGAATATGGTCAATCGTGGAGAAATCACTTCGGAAACCAGCCTGTTCTTTGGGTTGATTTTCGTCAAGAATCTTTGTTATGCGGTTTAATAATATTTTAGAAAATACTTTATATAAATTCGACATCAAGCTAATGGGTCGGTAGTTGGCTGTATTGTCTTTTCTTATATCATTGAAGAGGTCTGTAACAAAATTTAAAATTACTTCAGATGTTCCGATCAAAAGTTCGTTAGATATAAAATCTTCTCCTGGTGCTTTTCCTTTCTTTTGAGAGTTAATAGCTTTGATGACTTCTTCTTTTAGTATCCTTGGAGTATCTTCTTCGGTATTTGTCGAGGACATTATCATTTCTTTGTACTCGAATGAAGATTCCTCATCATCGTATAGCTCACGGTAGTAATCTGTTGCTACTCTTAATATTTCAGTTCTGATTGTCTCGTTTTTATTGTTTCTATGGTGTACCATTTTGTCAATCCAGTTCGAGCTTTCTTTTAGTTCTACCCATGCTTTATTTACACCACCTGATTTCTCTATATAATAGGTTATAGTATTAGTTCTTTCCTTTTGTCTATGTTTTCTAATTTGCAGATTTATTTTCTTACTTAACTTTTCTATCTCATGTTTGTTGCTTTTCCGGTCATCGTATAAGGTTTTTCTGAGTTTTATTAAATTTCTTGCTTCTATTCCCAATTTATCCTTTGTTATCTTACTTTTTCTAGCATTCATTTCAACTTTCTTCAGTTCATTTTCCAAGATGTCATATGTTTCTTGAACTCCTATAGCTCTGTTCGTTGCTTCCAAGTTATTGGACAACAATTCTAAGATGGTTTGTTCTATTGGTAAGTGCAATGGTCTTTTGGTATTCTGTAAATTTTTTCTCGATGTTTTTGGTTGTTTCCTTGGTATTTGTCCTCTAAGCATTCTGTGGTCTGTGCTGTAATTAAGCTGATTTACCACCTCAATATTTGTAAACAATTTTGGTATATTTGTAAGGATATAATCTATTTCGTTTCTCGTTCTTCCATTGGGTGACATCCACGTCCATTTTCGGTTAAGTTTTTTATTATAATAGCTGTTCATAATGTGTAAGTTATTTTCGGATACAAAATTAATCAGTCTTTGTCCATTGTCGTTTCTCTTTCCGTTTGTGTATGGGCCAAGTATTTTGTCCTCGTTCTTTTTTCTTTTGCCGATCTGGCTGTTAAAATCTCCCATTATAATTATTGTTTTAAACAAATTCGGCATTATACTCTGGAGGTTATTATAGAATTCATTTTTCACTTCTTCTTTAGCGACTTCAGTCGGTGCATAAATTTGTACAATTGAAGTAGGATGTTTGAAGCCTGGAAATTTAATGTTTAAAACAGTGATCCTATCGGAGATTCCTTTAAATTCTATTATTTCGTTTTTAAGATACTTTTTCACCATAAATCCTACTCCATATAGCCCAACTGTCTCATTTTTATAATATAGTACATATTTTTCATGTTCCTCTATATTCTCATCCGCTCTTCGTATGTCGCTCAATCCAATAATATCCCAGTTTACATTTTCCAGGGCATATTCTAGCTCAAGTAGAGATTCTTGAGACTTTAATGATCTTGCGTTCAGTGTGGCTATATTTAATTTATTCGATCGTTGTGTCTTGTTTCCCGTAATGATTCTTTTTGGTAGTATTTTGTTGGACTGATTTACTGCAAGCTGTAGGGGGGTGTGGTCTATCTCCCCTCGGTGACCAGCCGTATTGGGGATCTTGGGTTTTTTTGTTACTTTTTCTTCTGTATTATTTGTTGTTTTCATGTTTCCGGTGTCTATTAATTCCTATGCTTTAGGTTTAGTTATGTTTTCTGACAGTGACTGAGACCTGGCTCTCATAAAAGCAAAAGCGTCAGTTTTAGGCATCTTAGGAGGAGCCAAGATATTCTTTTTTCCTTCTGCATGACGCGGTGGTGTCTGTATGTTAACGGGTGACATGGAAGATTCTCTTTTCCTCTTTTCAACGTCCGATTTTCCCTTTATGATAAGTTTGTTATTCTTGATAAATGCTTCGTTTCCATTTTCCCTTTCTTGTTTTAGTTGTTGTTGCAGTTGCTTACGTAATTCTTACGTTGTTTTAGAAAAGTCCTCAGTAATATACGATTGTAATGGCATTTTTAATTTGTTTTTCAATATTTCTGCTTTCTTTTGGTAAGAAAGGAGTGCTATTAGTAAGGGTCTAGGTTAAATTTAAAAATTAAAAAATAAATAAATTACGTATGATTAAATCACAACATGTCACTATAACAGTGGTGTAACTCCAGAAAAAAAAGATAAGTTCAGTTTTATAATATTAGTTTTTTTTATTTTCTAAGTTACTACAATTTATTATATCTTTGATTTGTATTAAACAATATGAAATATAAAACAGTGAGTGAATGCTTATTTCTTTTTTCCTAGACTTTAATTTGCAAAAAGCTCGCCATTTTAAAATTCAGTTACAAAGAGATGACTATTAAAATGAATGACACAATTATTAACCATGATGCGTAAGCGCAAGTGACCTTTGACATACTTTTGGCTATCTAGTATTTAAGCTTCTCCCACTCACCTGAATACCTTCCCATGTGGGTGCTTCAAATGACTGAAACAATAGAACTGTGGAGGTGCTGCGTATGGAAGAATAGGTGACAATCATTTACATTCCGATTTTGAATATTGCAGGTAGTTTTTTGTTATGATTTTTTTTTTCAGTCTGCATTAAACGGGAAAACATAATCTGCCAATATCAATAAGATCTCATAAAAAAGCAATTAAACTTTGAAGCGATCTGATGAATGATGGCACTTGATATTTTTAATTGTTTTTTTATTGAGTTTGTATCAAATATCATAGTTTTCCAATAGGGATCACTGAGTCGGGGATACCATAGGACCATCGACTTGGCATTTTTTCTGTTTTCATAGGACACAATACAAAAAAACAGGTATAACCATGAGTCAGCTCCCGGACCGGAAATATTAAAATTTTTCATTTATGTATTTGGAAATCGAATCCTTTCTTGCTTAGAATGAAAAGTTGCAGACACACTATCTACGAAGCCATTAGAGTCAAGTAAAAACAAATTTTCAAGTATTAATTATAATATTAATATTTTATTCAATACATCTCGCGGGTCAGGCCCGGTTCTTTGATGGGCATCAGTGGAGCCGAAGCCAACACTGAGAGGCCCCTTTTAATACATCATTTAGCTATATAGTTGGGATGATGGTACAATGAAACCTATTGTGCAGAATGAATTCAAAAAATAATGGACTATTGTAGTGAACTTCTGGATGATTTACATAGCCGGTCTATGGAATGAGGTGCGGCACCCGCCAAGTAATACCTCATTTCAAAATATTAATAATTATTTTGATTATTTGTCCATGTTAACATCTGTAGGGTGAAAAACACATGCGTTATGAAAACTAAGTTAAGTTTTGAAAAAATAATATTGAATCAATTTGCTATTATCTGCCGATTACTTGCATTTTAGACTGAATAGACTACTGGAGAACTAGTTCGTCTAGTGCTAATGAACAAGAGGGGTCAGTATTATAATAGTCTAATTAATTAAACGAACTTGTTTCCTACTCGAAGATTAAAAGTCCGTGTGGTAACTATTGTAATGGGCAAATCCCAATAACAAAAAGTTCAAAACAACAGCCGCAATTTGTATTATGATGCAATTGAGGTAATTAATTGTTGATGAGATACGGATCTCTGTGTAAAATAAATTTGAAACAACCTAATTGACCTTCTTTTTAATTAATGAAGTGTTTTAACTGCGTATACATTATACAATCTATAGAAAAAAATTGGGCCGATAACATAAGAATCTTATGGGTACACGTGTTAGTTTTTAGTTCTTAATACTTTAGGATTCAAAAAAATTTGTTCGATTTATAGATATACTAGAAAATCCTGTAATAAAAAGTGAATATTGAATAACAAACTAGGTTGAAGACTTGTGTAGGATTATTATAACAAAATGGATTCAAATAACTTCATTTTGAAATATTACGATTTAACAACTCAGTAGTTAGGGATAACATTTGGCACACGTGCTTTACTAAAATTGTTTAAAAGACCACCTTTGCGCATTTCTGCAATATAATTGACAGGATAATGTTCTAAAGTACAATAGCGTCTAACATTTACCATAATTTTGAGTCGAAATTGCTAAATGATTTCGAACCGATGTTCGTGATTTTAGGAGATAACTGCAAGTGTATCTCGGGTAATAACAGCTGTCGTGTAAGAGACGTGTGTGAACCTCACGTTTGTGTGATGGCAACACAAAAAATATCAGTACAAAGCAACCCTACTAACTATAAATGGAATATTCGGATCCCACGCCTCAGTACCACTTGTGCACTCGGATTTGACGAACAATAAGGTAAGACAAACTGACTTAGTTTAGATTCATGTAAATAATCTGATCAAGGGGCGGTCTTATATAAGAGGGTGTAACTAGAGCACTGTACTGTATCAGCCATTTTAATATGAATGCCATGGAATTTCTTCTACGGACGAACGCAGGTTGCCTCCTTCACTGAAAACTAGAGTACGAGATTCATAAAATAATGGCGCAAAAGTGTTGGAAAATAGTTAGCTTGAATTTGTAAGCTTTGTAGCTATTCCTATATGAACTGAATTACTCATTTGAAAAGTCCTTATAATTGAAAATAACTAAAGCTATAATATGCTAAAATAATCAATAGCTATTCATATCCCAAATATAACGAATACCTTTTTCAGAGTCACTGAGATTAGCCAACGACTGATTCATGACTGATATCTTTTCAGGATGCTAAGAATAGTAGCTTGTGTAGTGCTGTGCTGCACTGTGTCTTCCGGATACCCGTATCCATATGCCGCCGGTCCAGGGTCTGCGGTTCCTCAAGTTGTTCCACCCGTGGTAGCGCCTGGTGCTCCTTTAGTCCCCACTGCATACCCCTTGGCACCCAATCCCGGAGCGGTAGTCCCTGGCGTCGCAGCATACAACCCACTAGTGCCTGGAGTGGCAGGCTACAGAAACCCTCTGGTTCCCGGAGTTGCTGGCTACAATAATCCCCTGATCCCTGGAGTGGCGGGATACAACAATCCATATTATAATCAGTATCGCACCCCTGGAGCAGCGGTGCCGATTCTGTCGTATTCTAGTGAGCACGTTGGGGATGGAACCTACTCTTTCAGGCTAGTTATCACATTTTTTCCATTGTTATTCAAATTCATTTTTATCTGTGTGAATTCACTTACAAGTTGAAGGGTAAAAGTCACAAAATTTTAATATCTTATATATAAAAATCTCGTGTCCCAGTTTTGTTATCGAACTCCTTCGAAACGATTTTTATGACTTTTTTTGTATACATTTGGCAGGTCTGAAAATAAGTCGCAGGCTGTTTTTGTACCCCCTAAGTGTAAAGGGTGGCCCTCTCCAGATTTTTTCATCTAGTCAGCTAGTCATTCTAGAAAAGTCCTAAAAATATTAGAAAGTATACCAATACGTGTACCTGCTGGGCTAGGATGCGCGCCACGAAATATTTCTTTCGAAGTGTCAGAACGAGACAGCGTTATAGCAAAGTATATGTTATATCTGTCACTTTTTCACACATCGAAAAGAGATATTTTCGTGACTTTTCGTGGTCGCGTGCTGGACTATTTGGAGTGTGTGCTGTACTGTACTTACTGCAAGTTTTAAATAGTTAAGGTACCTAATATTTTACATTAAAACAATTAATTCTTCGATTGTAAATTACAGCTTTACGACTGCAGACGGCAAGCAGGCACAAGAAGCTGGGTTTTTGAAAGACGCATACATTGACAACGTGGGAGAACCTCAGGGAACTCAGGTCAGAAATGTTGCTAAATAATAGTACTGCTAAAGAAACCGATTACTAATCTAATATATAAAAATTACGTGTAAATCTATTTTTATGAAGTTTTTTGTCTATTTATAGTACCTATATCTGAGAGTAAGACATAGTCATTAAAAATATCAATTTTTTAAATTATTGTAATTTGTGTAATTTATTATGGACATTGTCTGTTAAATAATTTAATTCCATTTTCACCTGCTATTTTTATACTATGGCAAAACAATGTCTGTTGGGTTAGTTAGTTATATATTCATAGTTTTACGTAAATACCAAGTTTCATCAAAATTAATTTATTAGACCAATCCGATTCAATTTCCGACATACGAATTTTGCACAAAAAAATGTGATCGTTGAAAAACAAGTGGAGGTGAAAAAGATTCGACGATATTCGATAGCTTTGTGTTGTCAGTTACACAATGCAAAAAAGCTCTAAGGATACGTTTAAAAGTTTCAGCGTTGCACGTTAGATGGCATTGTTAACCAACCTAATAATATCACTGAAATAACTTTCATTGTCACATATTGCGATTTTATCAATTTTTTTTTCTATTAAATATGTTGTTCATTCATAAGTTGCATTTGTAACGATACATGTGAATAAGATCAAAACGAGAAACCAATATTTTTTCTTTGCTGGGAATTGGATAGACCGGTTTCTGCCTCTAATAAAATTTTCTTAGGTACCTTGATTTTAGGTACTTTTTCGAAAACAAATCTTGAATGTTTTTGTTCTGCAAATCTTAAATAGATATTACGAAAATACTAAAATACGATATGTATACAATTTGAAAATTGGACAATGTTGCTCGGCTTTTTAACTGTCATTTTGATATTTCAGGTAGTCCAAGGAAGCTACGCTTACATTTCTCCGGAGGGAACTCCAATACAAGTGAACTACGTAGCCGATGAAAACGGTATGCGTTTATCATTTATTGAAAAACGTAAAAGTAATATTTGAAATATTACAATATTTTTTTTATTTTAAACTATTGAATGAAGAGGCGTAAGAAGCGCTGGCCTAGTGATAAGCATAATACTTGTCCGCAATAGATCAGCGGCAGTACCACGCGCGCTAGTCACGTATAATTTAATTTTTTTTTAAAACCGTGCGTGTTCTGGCTCTGTGCCGATCATCATGAAATTAAAATATTTAGCCTCCATTATTAGCCTTATCTTTTTTGAAAATGTTGAACTAAACATGTACGTTTACACACAACTCCTTGTCTGTTGGATAATTCGCTGAGCTTTAGTATCTAAACGGGTTCTGCTAGAGAGCTCTCTCACTACAGTTTATTGATAAATATATGACATAATTTAGTTATCTGCGTATGCAAGCTATGACCATTTCAAAATAATTAAAAAAGTTAATTTGGTACTTCTTGTTTACAGGATTTAGGCCTTCAGGAGTCCACATCCCTGCTGATGGTAAAGCTGTGGCTCCTTTGATTGGTGATAAGGATAAAATTCTAGACCCGCTGTACAATCGGTACGACCCTCTGTACCGTCAACGGTATAACGGCATCGGTGCTATCAACCGCCCGTACGATTCTAGAAACCCATACGAATCTGCCAGATACAACCGATACTTCAACAACCAGTACTTAGCCCCTGCCCTCAAAGGAATTAAAGACGACAAAAAAATTGCCTAACCACCATATTCACAATATCCACTGCTGGTCTTAATAATAAAGACACTGCAACGAGCTATTTTTTAATTTCACGACTAAGATGGACAGCATGAATTAGATAATTTATTCAAAGTCCACTTTATCTATTTAGGGAAATAAAACCTGCTATTATTTTTTAAATTTAATGCCTTCTGAGTAGGTACTTACATAAATTAGTCGTTGAAAATTGGTCGTCTAAAACGTTTAAATGTCTTAATTCACAAACGGTGTTCAATGATTTCAATATATTATTGTCCAATTTGTAAATATTGGTATGAGGCTTTATTTTTAGTTATATGAAAGAATATTTGTGATGATAAGTAATACAGTCCTTGATTTTAATATCTTTTTATATATTCTAGTTTACTTCGTATTTACATGTATTTAGCCAGGAATTGTGTTCGTTAATTAAATCCTACGGAAACGTTTTTTTATATTATTGCTTTAATAAAGTTATGTGATATCACAATTCTCCTTTTAATTCCGCTACAAATCGTTGATGTTTTACATTAAGATAAGCCTATTTACCAGTACTTTATGGTACACGTCAAGTGTCGGCCGAGTTTAAAGGCCTTTAAACCCGATACAGAAATCTCACTCGCAAACTTTTTTAAGTTTAGTTCATGTGCACTGATTCTCGAAATAGTATGCATTTATCAATCATAACACGTAAAAAAGTTGCCTTTGATGTCTTAATTTAAAAAATTATGATAATGAAAAAAACTTTACTTTGAGCTAAGATATACAAGGTGTTAGTTACTGCTCATTATTTAATGTTAGTACTTATACAGGGTTATTTCTAATCAATAAGCATCCTGTTAGGGGCTTATTCTATCCATCAAAACTAACAACTTTTGTTCTGCGACTTTTGTCAAAACTCAAAAAATAATGTTGTTCCATAGATAAATATCGTTCATCTATGGAACAACATTACAAAAATCAGCTGTTCCATACATTATGTGGCGGCAAAATGTATGGAACAGCTGATTTTTGTCATCATCAGCCGAGTTTTGACAAAAGCCGCAGAACAAAAGTTGTTAGTTTTGATGTACAGAATAAGCCCCCAAAGGATGCTAATTGATTAGAAATAACCCTGTATATTTAATTTAACATTTATGATTGCAAAACTTTTCATATTTTAGAACTACTACGCCAATTAAAATATTTGTAAACGAAATTTATATGCTAGGTACATGTGTAATTTTTCAATAAACAAATGCAATGTTCTTTCAAAATTTACATTTCCATCTTCAACTAAATATAACCACGGCTTCCTGTAGGGTTTTTTCTGACATAAAAAAACCAAATATGACACTCTCTGACTAAATTTTATACATACAAAAAATATAGGCAATATGTTGCTCCGTGACTACATGAAATAATGATAAACAACACATAAAACCTTTCGGATTTATAATATTAGTAAAGATAATCCCATATTGCGCGAACGAGATGAAATTGGGTGTATACAAACGCTTTAAGCCTATTTATCAGCGGTTTATGAGCACACGGCGAGCGCCGGTAGAGTTTAACTTTGATCGTGTTACAAGCTATTCCAACTGTGCAAAGGTCAGCTTCTGTAAATATGAAGATGCAATTAGACGGCTAGAGTAAGAGCTACACGTTATTTTAACTAAGGTGTTTGAGTTTTGTGGGGTAATACGCAATATTTGAGTGTCGACTACAATGTTTGGTTTACATTAAAGAGGTGATTTGAAATCAGTTGTTTGGTCTTATTAATATGCGTGAAATTCCCAGTTTAGGTTTTAAAGAAAAATATAAAATAAAAAATCAATAGTCTGAATAAGTTAACTTGTTTAAGACATCGAAATTTGTAACCCAGAAAATATGATATTTGATGGAAAGTTTGCTAAAAACTCAGCTTTCATTTTGATGACAATACAATTTTTTGTAGTCAGTATTGACGTAAATACAAAATGGCTACCGCCACAAAATGGCGGATTACATTTTTTTACACAAACCCCTCAATATGGGTATCAAATGAAAGGCTTTTCATGTAGAACACTGTTTGTAGTAACAAAATAAAAACTCAAAACATAAAAAAAATGGTAAAATTTAAAAATAAGGTAAAAATTCGTAACGATTTATTTATTGAGTTATTATTTTTTAGTACATAAAACTGTTTAATTTTAAAAAATTGTTAACCAATACTATTTGAAACATATTCCTTATAATTCTACATCGTCAAAATGTAAAGAATGTGCTTGTACTTGCCAAACTCTATCTCGCCCTTAACAGTGTGTTACATAACAGCTGGTAATACCTGCTTACTATTGTGTATCTACTTATTAGTTAATTTAGAACAACCTACATACAATGAGCGAAAGTTTGCACCGCCAAATGACACTTCTTCTGACTGACGTCTCTCCAGCTATGGAGGCTGGCAGTTAGCACCGTTAGCACATCCATTTCTTTTGACGTCCTTTATTTGTGAGTGGGCATTGTTGCGCAGACTGACTCGGTACGCGGTGACCTCTCGCTGGAGGGTACTAGGTATGATTTCTTGGTGATGACGGCTGACAGGTTGTGCAAGCGACGTCCTACGGCCGATAGGCCCCTAGTGTCTAATTACAGAATGCAATTAAATGTGCCATGTCGATTGCAGGCTTGTAGGTGTTAATGTATATTTAAAGTTTGAGATAAAAATATAATTCAATTGACTATTTTGTGTTATAATTAGAGACCGCATTATATGCATTTGCATATTTTAGCCATCTATAGCGGTTATTATCTATACATATACATACATATATACATTCACAATATTTTTCCGAGTGAAACGCACTCACCCTGTGGTCCAAAATGCGATAAAAGTGATTATGTCGCGAATTCGACCAAGTTTATTAAAAATAATTATGTTTAATGATCGAAGACACAATTTGACATTTGGAACAATACTTGACTGTCTACGTTTTTCTTTACTTTACCTATTATCACCTATCAAAGAATAATTTACTAATTGTATACTGAATTTGAAATAAAAAAAACGTAAACTTACTTTTTTATTTTTTTTTAGGTTACATATTCTGCCAATTTTTGTGCATATTTTAAGCATTTTTCATGCATATAGCATGCTTATAATAGGTTTTTTATGTTGCATATATTATAATCCGGTCTCTAGTTATAATATTTGTATTATATTTCACATTATATATAGAGACGGTAATTAGGATTACATTTATACAAAAAAACTTTTGCATCACGCTTATGAACTACAAAATCTGGGGTAGGTGCATCTGTAGCACAGATCTGCTGGCTGTTTGATTTAGTGAAATTAATTCTAAAATTTGAAGCTAGAATGGACTTAACTGCAAGTTGTTAATTTTTTAAGTTATTGATATTTTTTATAGATGTAGAAGACAACATTAGGCACAACGTTTTCATTTTAAAATACCTGAAAATCCTGGGTCTTAGTAAAAGTTAAAGTCTGGGTAAACATTAATACATAATAGATCATACATCTTGAAACAAAACACGAAAGAGAAATTAAATTAGGTGTAAAAATTAGAGCAAGACTTGACAAATTTTAAAGTTATTTAGTCAACTGGCCGTGTTGTTCTGGAAGTGGCGCAAGACCTTTTTAATTTTCAGTGACAAAAACTGAATGAATTATCAACTGGTCTTAAATGGATTTATTGATAATCATTTTGTAAAAGTGTATCATAAAAATAAATGCGCGTGAAACCACTGCCTTCGGCATTTACTCACGTAGAGCTTTAAATGCGGTACTTAATATAATTATAATTTTTTAAACTCGCTTCTTAATTTAAGGGGATCGTTGTCTTCAATATCTCTTTCACTCGAGATATATACATGTTTTAATACACGGTAGAAAGATTTGGTAAAAAAAATGTTTGTCTACACAACAGAAAAATAACAATGAGGAGGATATTATTTTGGATACTTTTTAATTATAGAGTTGGACAATTTAAGTGATTATTTATACAAAAAGTTGTAAACGTGAGAGAGCTATGGTGTACATGAAGAGTAGTTGCTACTAGGGCCTTAACTGTAATGTAAAGGTTATGTACGTACATATATTCAACAATACCTATAAACTAAACTAGCGCAAGCTGTAACTCCAATTGTAAACTTTAATAATTTAAATAGAGCACATCACCAACATCGTCATAATGTGCCTTTGTGACTGAAGAAAACATTATTATTTTTTGCAAAAAATAGCATGACCGTCTTCACCCGTGCACAGAATCCTTACATAGTATAAAACAAAGTCGTTATCCGTTGTCTGTCCCCATGTATGCTTATATCTTTAAAACTACGCAACTGATTTTGATGCGGTTTGTTTTAATAGATAGAGTAACTCAAGAGAAATGTTTATAGTGCAAAGCCGGGGCGCATTACTAGAACGCAAATATTATGCACGGATCGATGTAAGATTTTTCACATTATTGTTGATTTATCAAAAATGGCTCAGCCAATTTCGATACAATTTAAATGGGACCAATCTCAAAGTATACTCTTTCCAATAAAAAATAATTATTGAAATCGGACTTTTATGAAAAAAGTTATGCGTTAAACATAAAAAAGAAATATATATACGCGTCGAATTGTATACCTCCTCCGGTGGTTCGTCGGTCAAAAACCGTTTATATTTAGATGAAATTTTAAAGATACTCATTTTGTATAAGCGTAAGAACATATTGTCAACTTTAAAAATAAATCAAAGGTTGCAGAAATTACATCTTAAATAGGATTGACGACGACAGCGTTTGGTATTCAAACCGTCGTTATATTATACGCATAGGAAAATTGAATATCACACCCAGTAATATGCAAAAATAAAAAATATATTTAAATACTAGCTGACCCGGCGAACTTCGTTTTACGCAATATATTTATAAATTATAGCTTATGTGTTATTCTGACGTATAAACATTACTATTGCATAGTTTCATCTCAATCCGTTCAGTAGTTTTTGCGTGAAAGAGTAAATATACATACTCACAAACATTCGCGTTTATAATATTAGTAGGATATAAAAGCTGTCACTCATATTCTCTAAAGCATTCTTTTATTTAAAAGCATGTTAAGATATGATAAGTGAAGGTAACGTAGACGAAATGCTGTGATAGCCTACTAAACTACAGTCTACCTATATATAAACTAGGTACGCCTCACAGTCCTGACTCCTGATTTTATAGGTTTACAGATCTTTACCAATGTTTTTTTTTTAATTTAGGTGCGCATTATCACACTACTGGACTTTCAAGGAAGAAAATCTGTATATGTTGATGGAAGAAACTCGATGACAATAAATTCACCAACCCGCGCTGGACTGGCGTGGTAAATATGGCCTAATCGCCCTTTGCAGGTTCAACCTAAGTTCAACAGTGGACTATTAAAGGATTGGTATAGATAATAAGGTAACGATGCCTAAAATGTGGCTGTGTTATCCTTAACAATTAAGGAAGGGGAAAACATAGGGCACAGCTATTAGTGCTTAAAAACAGACACTTAAACAGATCCCTCGTTATTTTATTAATATAGTGTTATTGGTAAGAAATGTACATTGTACCTGGTTATTATATGAGTAAGCAAGTATGTCACAAGCGGATGCTTTCAAGTCCGAAATCGAATGTGATGCTCCTACGTAAGGTTAAGTTATGAGTTGGGGTCTTCATAATTTAGCAAGATTTATTTCATGTAGCAAGCCACCGAGTTTCGTGTGGTGTAAAGATAAAAGGAAAAAGTAGAAATCCGCTTTTCTCGGAAAATTCGGTCATAAAAATACCTGAGAAGGAAAATACCAAAGTTTTCTAAAATTGTTACTGTTTCCAAGATCCGAAACAAGGAATTTTCGTTCAAAGACCTAAGAATTCTTGATTTATTTCTAGACATTCATTGAATCACGCAAATAAGGATTTATTATTTTAATCCACAATTCACTAAATTGTTTTTAAAGAGTTAACTAGAATATAATTTATACTTTTTACCGACTGCAAAGGAAGGGTACCGTTTATGAATATTATTTATAGTTGGATATGTCCCATATAATATGCCTTGGACGCTTTGAAGTGATTTAGTTTATAATAGAAATCACTGTAAAATGTCAAGCAGTTCTCTGAAGTTATTAGTTATTTCGACCGTGAACGAAAACTAAAACTTTTTAAGTTTATAACTTAAAATTATTTATAATAATTATTTTTTTGTTTCACATCTAAATTAACGTCAAATAAACGATTTCGTAAGTAGGTAGTAAATTATTCACAATAATCTGTTATTAAAAATAATACGTGATGTAACATTATGGTGTCATAGTTACTCAATGGCAATAGACATCATTCTAATTAACTAAGTGAATGAAACTGTTCTGAATGAAAAACAACAAAATTATGTAGTCAATAAGATAAACATCTTATCAATAAATTTACCGAAACTTGATCCGCCCAAAAGCTCATTTTCATAATTGTAATATAATATCTTCTGATTTTTATTTGTACCTACTGGCCTACTGTTTATTCGGCTGTTGTATCGACTATGCTGTATTACGAAGGAATACAGTTTCAATTGCAATGTTTCTATGTGACTTTTGACGGTGACAATAAGCAAGGGACGACTGTCCTTCATTCAGTGCATACCCATAAAGTACGTGCAGAATTCGATGCGATGTGTAATTGCAATGAAATTTTCATATAAATACAGAGGGGTGCATCCAAAATGCATCATTACATGCACTGCAATCAGCCTCCCATCGCCAACATGATGTGCATTGTGAGTTTTGAGAAATTCATTTTATTAAATAGTCTTCACTTTTCAAAAACGTGATTGTCAGTTGTTTTACAATGTTATCGAATCTGTGATTGTGAATTAGAATCGTCCACTAATTAAATTGAAAGTGTCTTGTGATTTATGTACTATTAACTTCGAGCAAATATCTATAGAGCCACAGTCTCTAAGTGAAACTAGTAAAGAAATGTCCGAGCGCCGCCATACATACCGACTTAGATATTTACACAATGACCCGTATTCTCAAATCTCGATGTTATGTCACCTAATTAGTGATTGTAACCGAGCACTTTGGCATCGCGCGGCGTTGTAGTCGGCTTGCAATTGCCTTACGACTAACTAAAAAGTCTGCCCACTACGTAGCTTGGGCAGGGTTTTGGCTCGGACACTCTTTTTGGCACAATTGTGACTCTATAGATATTTGCTCGAAGACTATTAACGACTTTCTCGGTTTAGCTGGAACCACGCAGTTCTTTGAAAGGAAGACCTCTTATTAATTTTCAGTCAAATTAACAGTTTAAACTTACTCTGGATATCGATTATTAGTTGTCTGGAGATCTTTATGTGTGTTTTTCGACTAGAAAATGACAATGAGTGTAAAACATTATTCACTATACTCCATAAAATTTAACTTGATCTCTGCGACAGCTGTCAGAAAAATCACGCCTATGAAGTCCTGAATTTCTTAATAGTACAGACAGTACCTGTCAATCTCATACTTTGTGGGCATGCCGATTAGTGATGGGCGACGAATGATCGTGACCCACAGAGTTTTAGATAGAGTTTTAATTAAAATATTGATAGATTATACTTAATTTATCATTAATTCTATTGTATATTTTAATATCATAACATTATTTATATGTGTACATACTTGATCTTAAATAATAGTAAGTAAATAAAATCCAATTTCTCTCCTTCAACTACTCATTCGATTTCATTACAACATTGTTTGAAAATCGATTTTTTCTACCACTATCTCAGCTCTAAAAATGTCAATCTTCTATGTCAATGTCACTGTCGCAGAGAATAAGTTAAATTTTATATAATTCCTGTTGGTTGAATATTACATTCTTATTTCAATTTTTGAAGTGAAAACTTCTTTAGTAGCGTTGTACACTTTTTGAGATAAGTAAAAAAATGTTAAACTCGCTTCAGATCGCGACCTGGTCGAAAATTCTTAAGACGGATGACGTAATGTTCAAGTTTTCACTTCTACCGGCACACCTGGAGTGCAGCCCGTTGTTTTTTTATTTCAGGTGGTCTTCGCAGCGGTCGTGGGAGTTGCTTTAGCTGATGTAAGCAGCTTCCAACATTTCCAGCAGTCGCCCAACTTCTTGATTCAACCGCAACAACCCCAGCAACAGCAGCAGCAACAATACACCACGGAACCGATCCCCATCATCAGACAGGAGCAGATCATCAATCCTGATGGATCTTATAAGTGGAGGTGAGCGAGCAAGCGAGACGGTACGGTCTTGTTGAGGTAATCTGTCCATTTCGTGGATGCTGAAACTTTTTAGCCCCACAAGAACAATTATAGAAATCTAGAGATAAGTGTTCTCTTTACTTGGGTCTTAAGACTTTCATACTCATAAGTACGCCGTAATATTCAATTCATGTTTCTAGCATAATCTATGAAGCACTTAAATAGATAGCGGTGAGATCCTCAGGGGTGAGATCATCCATAGAGAATACAAACGGAATTTTAATGATATATAATGAGCCTGAGGTTTTTTCTAAAAATAATTGGTGTCATTCTCAAAGTATGAAATGTCAAATGTATCTTTGGCTATGTAGTCAATAATAATTTTTCGCAAAAAATGCCATGACCGACTTCTACCGTGTACAGAATTAGCGAATATTTCGCACGGATCGATGTAGCATTTTCACATTATTGTTGATTTATCAAAAATGGCTCAGAAATGAAATCGTTCAATTAAGAAAGAAATAGACGAATCAGTTCATGTAACGCTCGAAGCGTAGTTTGACTAGGTGTTTGTCAGCGATCACCGAAATTAAGCAACGTTCCGCACGGTCAGTTTTTGGATGGGTGACCGCGGGTGGCATTTTCCAGCTGAGCGTGGCTCGGATGACACGTTAAATTGTAGGTCCCTGTTGTTATAACCATTAAGCCATATCAAAGGCCTTCAGGTGGCCTAAATACTCTTACACCAGGGCTAGTCACCCGGCCTATACGAGCTTATTTACTTAGTTCATATTCAAAATCCAAGAAAAGAAGGTCAAAATTAAAAATTCATATTTTGCTATAACATATAAAATTATGTTTAACAAAATACATTTTAATACGTAATGGCATTGATGCTAAAATGCCTACTAATCACGTAAGCACCCAAGATACAATGTCACGTTCGTGTGTCGTGATGTAATCTTAACCTTAAAATTAGGAATCTTATGTAAATAAGAATACTACAAGTGTATGACAAGTTAATCCAATAAACTTGTCGAAACGACTTTACTTATACAGGGTTATTTCTAATCAATTAGCATCCTTTTAGGGGCTTTTACCAATTATTATTCTCTAATTTATTAAACGTTGAGTAGTTATTGCTATAAATATTGTTTCCGTCATTGCCCATCAGCTTGTGTCTTGAAGTATAGAAGCAGACAGGCGTTAAGGCCAAAAAAAAAAAATCAACTGTCCCGTACGTTGTGTCGTCAAAACATGCCATGTCCTTAAGTTTCAAGTATAACTTTCATTTTTTTTTTATAATTTGTACATAATTTTATATGCTAGAACGTGTTATATAGTCATTTTAGCCATTTTTTTCATTGCCGGTTATCGTAACATGTACCTTTATTACAGCTATGAAACTGGGAACGGTATTGCGGCTGAGGAACAAGGCTACGTGAAGAACCAGGGAATACCTGAACAGGAGGCGCAAGTAGCCCAAGGACAGTACTCCTACACTGCCCCCGATGGACAGGTCAATATATATATATTTTATTAATAGAAGTTAAGTACTAGTTAGTAGAAATTAAGTAGTAACTACTAAGATGGTTTACACTAAATTGTTAATAGTATATATATCTATCAATTTGATTAATTTACAATTATGTAACAATTCATTATGTCAATATAAACATACTTGTTAGTTATTTAGTTTTTTAAAATATGAGACAATTCGAATGTACAATGAAATATCAAGGGGGCAAAACTGTGGGCAAAAGCTAGTCAAGAATATATTTTTACTTATTCTATGCATCTATTTTTCAATGATATAAAGAGTAATTAATAATATTTAGATTTGAGAGAATGACTGTCCTGGACGATACCATTCAAGAAGTCGAATTCAAACATAATATAAGTAAAATTGCGTAGCATGGCATTGACTATATACACAAACACTTAATTATTTACAAAAAAATTATACCAAAAAAGCTAAATTACATTAGTCAGTTTTTCCTTTCTTGACTACTTTAACTATAGTGCTTATTGTCTCTAACTTCACTTAAATTATTTTTAATAAATAACGGATTTACGTGGTACCTTTTTTACGTTATGTTTTATGTTATCTTGAATTAAGTTTTCGAAGAAAGTGTAACATTAACGCCGTAACATTATCAAGAGAGAGCCACGTGCATAGTATTGCAATAAATAGTAGAAAAATCAATATGACCTTCGGCACCTATTACTAAAAATCGGTAAAGAATAAAAGAGTAGTGCTAGCTTTTTAAAATACCTAAACCTGTCGTCTTTTCGAGAATCCTAAAGAGCATAAAAAAACGTGATTTTGAATAAGGAGACGACTATATTAATGATTATTACACGAAACGTGTTGTGTCAGATTTATTGTCATCTACTAGTAAAGCGTTGTAAAACTAACCGGATGAAGACAGGATTCCTTTAATTGAAAGAAGTTGAATAATAATGATACTGCACGACTGAGAACATGAGTGTCTCGAGTGTCGTAATACAAAATAACTGATTTCTTGAAATATCTCGGAGATACTGACTTGAGGAAAGACTTCGTTTCTATGTACCAAAAGCATGAATGCATTAGGCTTTTTGTTTGTTCTTTTTATTACCACATGCGTTTAGAAAAGTGACAATTATAAATGCGTTTATTTATACGTAGGTTGGTACTGTATTTTACTATATCTACTGATGACAATGATAGTCATTGTTAAAAGTTTCTTCGGGTAGTCAAAAGCATCAAGCTAGACATGCTGACGTAGATTTGTTTGGTAATTCAGGTTTTTTATTTTATACCCAACTTATATAGAGACACAAAATATGTAGGTACAACGTGTCATTATCAAAAATAATTTGTAATCATAAGAAAAGTTCAGCCTAATTAATTTTATAGTCTTGTCATTCACATTGTTTTTTAAAGCTTGCGATGCGAATAATATTTTGTAACGTCTACTTTGGTTTGCTATTCTTTCTAAATGACGCAATGATAACAACTTTTTCAAGATATATTCTTACAATAACAAGAAGTTTTATTATAAGAAGACTTGTTATGATATTTTTTAAACGTCTGACAAGTGTTTTATAGTACCACAAATTCGTTTTTGTATTATAGCAAAAAAAACTCGCATAATTATGCAACCCCTAAATGGCGATATATACGACTTATAATATTATTAATTGTTTAGAGCATATTGATTCACTTTTTAATTTAAATACATTGAAATAATTAAAAATTCATGACCATGCATTAACGCACCTAAACATATTTTATATCGTCTTATATTCACCATTTTACACGTCAAACTAGTAGTTTTTTTTACACAATATATATATATATATATATTTTACAGCAAATCCACCTGCAGTACATAGCAGACGAGAACGGGTTCCAGCCCCAAGGTGCTCACTTGCCGACTTCACCACCCGTGCCGGAAGATATTCAGAAATCTCTCGACTTCCTCGCAACTTTACCACCCCCTGTTCAAGACCCTGCCTACCTCAGACACCCTTAACCTTTTGAACTATACCTACTTCATCACCACTTGCGAGCGCCAACATCAGATGTTCGACATTAAAATGTTTAAACATTAGGCCAAAATATGTTATTAACAGCTGAATAGAATCGGTAAAAGTAATTTATTATAAATAAGAGGCTATTACAATAAATCGCAATAAAAAAGAAGAAAAAAAATAGTTACTAGCATATATTTGCAATACCAATAATATGTAGATAGCTTGTCCATATTTAAAAAACATTGAACATGTTTAAACTATGAAAGTTACTTAGTTATATGACTTATATTCAAGTACAAATTGAATTTGTTATGTTTGCTTTCTTATTGATATTTCGAGGATTTTTCCTTGTTCTTTGTAAGTCTCGAATGTGTTAATTTAAGTTTTTAGCACTCGAGTTTCTTTTTCAATTTATTTTTGCAAATATGGTAACCAATGTATAACTGTATTTTGTAAAATAAAACAGTGACACATATAAGTTTAGTACTCGTAATTTTATTTACCCAAATATAACCTCGTCTATTTTTCTCTGTTAAATGACTCAATGAATATTATTAATATTAACAACTATTTACTAATATTCCTTATCAATGTCACTCATAACTTAAATAACGGCCGCGAACAGAACTTATAAATACATAGTCAGCTTGAGGCTTTGGAATCGGTGGACCAGCATGCTATTCGGCTTATAGGAGATGAAAAGTTAGCTAAAAAAAAATCATAGCCTAGAGAACCGCCGTAGGGTTGCGAGTCTGTCATTTTCTATAGGATTCGTTTCGGAGAGTGTGCATCTGAGCTACACGACCTTATACTACCATCCCCTTATTACTATAAGACAAGTAGAAAGACGCCTCACTACCACCCCTACACTGTCAATTTTCCTTCGATACGTACGAACTGGTTTGACTCAACAGTTCTGATTCGTACCGCCAGTGAATGGAACAGTCTTCCGCTTTCCTGTTTCCTAAGAGTTATAATCTAAAGCTTTTCAAGATCTGAATGAATAGGTTTATTCTAAGTCTGCGTGCTTCATCTTCGACCACAACGCCGCTTACCATCAGGCGAGTCGGTGATCAAGCTCGGACTTATTCTCGTTAATAATTATTTTTTGCAAAAAATAGCATGACCGATTTCACCCGTGTGCAGAATTCGCGAATATTTTTCACGGATCGATGTAGCATTTTTACATTACTGTTGATTTATCAAAAATGGCTCAGCCGATTTCGATAAAATTTAAATGAAACAAATTCCAAGGTATACCCTTTCCAATAAAAAAAGAATTATCGAAAACGAATGACTACGTAAAAAGTTATGCGTTGTTATACAGATAAAAAAAATATACGCGTTGAATTGAGTACCTCCTACGTTTCGTCGGCCAAAAAAATAGTATGTGTACCTTCTGGCTCAAAATCTATTTCTTTTAGACAAGACTGCTGTTCAGATTGCTAAGTTCTATAAATAGTTAGTACCGGATCACATAAAAGAAAATTAAACAATAAATCTAAATAATTTATTAATAACACGTTGCAGCGCTCAAACTATAGTCGAATGCTTTAATTACGTTCCGCTACAAATTATCCGCGACTTTGAAGCTACCAATTATCTATGTCATAAACATAAATTGTAATAAGGCACATCACATTTTAATTAACGGCCTTCTAGCCACAGATATCTCATTCGCACATTTACAAGTTGGAATTCATTGACTTTGAACTTCCAAAAATCATAATTATTATGCGTTTCTCAATCATAATACTACAATAAATTAAATAAAAGCTTGTTTTGATATCATTGAATCTAATAGAAGAGACCAAAAAAATAAGCACGTTATTTTTTTTCGTTTTCGAACTACTCCGTCAGAATTAAAAACTTACAAACATAAAATATTGTACTAAAACAAATCGAATCTTTCGATAAACAAAAGCTACTTCACTGTACTATACAGATTTAGAAATTCACATTTAATGATATTTACCTATTTTATCGTTTATAATGTGAGGTTATATGAGCAAAATGAAGTGAGCTGCAAGGCCCTTAATATTCTTGTACATAGGCTGAAAGATATCGATATGAGAGACGTTTTCGGCCTCAGCCGCCGTGGCAGCCATGCCGCGACCTGACTTGGGCAACAACCGGTTGGTTCACTTTCCCCACTCTCGTGTCAAGGTCGGATCTTCATACACTCGATGAAAATGAAATGAGCAATTACCATCTTCAGTTCTAACGAAAAATACCGATTGGTCACGGCCACTTCGAAGGTCAAACCGATATAGCAATAAATTAGAAGCGATTACTTTTATGATATGCGTGATGCGATGACTGCCGAAAGTCGAATCAAAACTTGAATAAATTGATGTTACATCAATACAGGGGTCATCTATTTCGAGTTTTATTATACAGAAACTAGATTTCGGTTTGACATTGAACTTGAGTCGCCTTATTAATGGTTTCTGAAAATTTTATGCGACTTGTTTTATAATTTGGAACTCTATTGGTGTAGTCGAATCAACTTATGCTTATTTAAAAAAGGAGAAAAAAAACATATTCTTCAGAAAAGTTTCTTAATATATTGCGGCGTACCTATTTTGTTTTAAAAATTATGGCGGTTTATCTGCATCAACTTAGATAACATAATTGTTAAATCTATCGTAATTTTAGATGGTGACTTTTGGAATAAAATATGAATATTGCATTTTTATTATTATTCAGTGGAAGATTCTGTGGAGCCTACCTATACATATTAAATACTTGAAGGTCGGCTAACTCAATGTATTTATTTGCGTAACTTGATGACCCAGACGCACTTGAGATTCCTTTTTTTGGCGTTTGTCTTGAACAAATTAAATTTTGTGTTATTTGTTCCATTTTATTGTCTAGCTAGCTTGTAGCACATCCTTTTGCTTTTGTATAATAGGATCTTCGAGTTTTTGTTCTTTTCTATGGAGACGACCTTTGCTTTATTGGATGTTGTTTTTCTTTAGGTTTGATATAGACTTTTATAGATGCGCCAATAGTAATTTGGTTTTTTGTTGACCAATGATTAAATGATTTATCACTTGAGGTATAATCATTAGATACATTATTTATGCACTGTTTTGATAAGAATTAATTGTACATAGAATATAAACAAATGAAAACTCTAGGCACTTCTTTTGACGTCTAAGGAATCGACTTTAATTATTTAACAACATTATTTGGAATTCACTACTTCGACTAGTTTTTTTTTACCAGGGTTCATCATTCGTTTGACTAACCTTTGAAATGTCATATGACTTCATCACATTATCATAAAAAAATAGGCAAGTTTTTTTAACATGTGCCACTCCCAACAAATAGATGTTACTTCAGCAACACTGCGCCTAAAGATATTCTATTGATCCTATGTACAATACGGTTTACATAAGACATATCAGAGAAATCCTTTGTTGTCTGAATATGTATTCATAAAACTTCTATTATAAACGCATTGCATAATGTTTTAGACATCGATACAGTGAGAATCTGATATGGGCTGTTTTAAATTTGCTCACTCATGTAACTTGCCTGTAGGTTAAACGTATGAGAACATTGATGAGGATATCAATAGATTTAGACATGAAAATATTAAAGTGCTTTTTTGTATGAACAGATTTATTTGATGTCTTTTTATTATATACTACGGGACTGATCGGGCACTAAAATTACGAGATAAATAAATACCTCCTCATCCCGACGTTTCAGCTGAGATGATCGTAATTTTAGTGCGCGATTAGTCCCGTAGTATGTAATAATAATGTGTTCAAATCGCGAAAGTTTAAAAACAATATTTTTAGGGATTAGCTATAAAATACAAGAACAAAGGTGATCATCTATTAGATTACTTATTGGTTATACTACTACTACTATACCTATTCGATCAGACCACGAATTTCAGCCAATTTTTAATACACCACTGCGAACTATGCTAGTTATGTTTGAAATAAACTGAGTTTTGCTGGCGGTGGATGATCGGTTAAAGCTTTTGTAAATCTCATTTCATCGTATCAGCCGCAGAATATTCACTGGGTCTCTGTTTGTTTATAACTTATTATTATGAATAGATAAATTTGAGTGTAGGATCTTTCTTACCCCATCTGTCATTTATTATAAGAACTAGCTTTGCCCGTATCTTCGTGTTGTTGTTTTTGTACTATTCCATAGAAACCTTTTACTTTCCGAGACAACAAGCATAGAGTAACTTATATATATATACAGATTATATTTTGGCAAAAAATAGCATGACCGACTTCACCCGAGTACAGAATTCGCGAATATTTCGCACGAATCGATGTAGCATTTTTCACATTATTGTTGATTTATCAAAAATGGCTAAGCCGATTTCAATAAAATTTAAAGGGGACCAATTTAGAACTATACTTTTTGCAATAAAATAGATATATTGAAAAATATATAATTACGCGTCGAATAGGGATGTTTACTAAAATAAAAAAACTGGACAAGTGCGAGTCAGGCTCGCACATCGAGGGTTCCGTACAAACACGTAATTAAAATAATTAAAACCTGTTTTAGCATGTGCTAATTGTTTACGATTTACTCACTTTGAATTTTGAAGCCATATTTTGTGAATTTTGAAGCCCTATTTTTTTTGTATAATTTAAATAAAAATGTACAGTTTTCAGATTTATTCCTATATGTGTACTCTAAGAAAATGCTTTTTACCAAATTTCATAGTTCTATGTCAACGGGAAGTACCCTGTAGGTTTTGATTTTTGTGAGTGCGAAATATGCGGTTTTTTACGACATAAACGGATCTAACTTTTTTAAACGATAACTTAGAAGTTTTTCTTGTAAACAACTGCAAGAGACCATATATATAATTATATACATATACAGTTTAAATTTCAATTCGATCTTTACGCGTTCCCGAGATAAAGAGTCTTGACATACACACAGACGGACAGACGGACAACAAAGTGATCCTATAAGGATTCGGTTTTTGCCGTTTGAGTTACGGAACCCTAAAAATATAATTACTCCGTCAAATAGATTGTCAAAAAATATTAGACACATATTTTTTCTTGTGTCAATTTAACACAAATTGATGAAGATATAGCCTGTTAAAGTTCCGCGTGACGTCACTAACCGCTATGAAATCTACCGGCTAGTGACGTCACGAGCCCCCACTGTTAAACTTTGACAAGGTTTATCTCAGTCACTAATTGTTTGATTGACAAAAGAAAAAATACGTGTCCAATATTTTTCAATAATCAAACTGACGGACCAATTATTATAATGATTTTAATACCCAGTAAACATCCCTATTGAGTACCTCCTCCGGTAAGTCGTTCAATAATTATTTTTTGCAAAAAATAGCATGACCGACTTCACCCGTGTACATAATCATTACATAGTATACAACAAAATCGCTTTTTTCTGCTGTTTGTCCCCATGTATACTTATATCTTTAAAACTACGCAACGGATTTTGATGTAGTTTGTTTTAATAGATAGAGTAATTTAGAGAAATGTTTATATGTATAATACACCTGTGCGAAGCCGGGGCGCATCGCTAGAACGCAAATATTATGCACGGATCGATGTAAGTAACATTTTTCACATAATTTTTGATTTATCAAAAATAGTTGATTGAATCAGGCGTTACTTTGCGGAAATTCATCTTCAAATCTATGTTTTGAATTAATATTTAGTGTATTTCCGCTATCTTGTTGTAGGCAAATAAGTTTAAGGGCATTAAGTGCATTAAGGACATTTATGGAAAAAAAAAAAAAAAAAAATTACAAACAATTACTAATATTACAATAATTATACATTTAAAAACTTAATTTTACAAAATAGATAAAATAATAATAAATATCACTTGCTCGCAAGTTCTTGCGAGCGACCTCGAAGAGTCAACACGTCCTGAAGATGCCTCGTTAAGAGGCGAAACACGTGTCGAACAGAGTGTAGTGCAGTGAGAATAAGGGTGTTATTTATTAGTGAAGTGTTTTCAATATTTTGTCATATTATTTTTTAAAAGATTTTTATAATATTTATTAGTTGTTAACGGATTATTATTGTACTATTTTTAAAAATATATGTTAGAGGAATGTTTTATTTTGGTTTATTCGAGTAGTATTTCAATCAATTCCAATGGCAATACAGTGTGAACGCAAGAGTTTGTATTCTGTGTTGATTGAATGGATGATCGAATGAAGTTGTCTTTTATCGGTCAGTAGTGCGTTCATTCGAGATATGATTTGAATTCACTTCAATCTTCCTCGAGACAGCGCCTGCGCCACTTGTGCGCACTGACAAGGGATAATATCGACGATGGCGGACAACGACGACAACCACGCGGATTCTTATCCATCTGAATCCGCGACATATATTTAATATAGAGTGTAGTGAAAATAAGTGATATTTATTATTATTTTTACTATTTTGTAAAATTAAGTTTTTAAATGTATAATTATTGTAATATTAGTAATTGTTTGTAATTTTTTTTTTTTTCCATAAATGTCCTTAATGCACTTAATGCCCTTAAACTTATTTGCCTACAACAAGATAGCGGAAATACACTAAATATTAATTCAAAACATAGATTATCAAAAATAGCTCAGCCAATTTCGATAAAATTTAAATGGGACCAATTTCGAACTATATTCTTTCCAATAAAAAAAGAATTATTGAAATCGGACTACTATAAAAAAAGTTATGCGTGGTTATACATAAAAAAATATGTAGGTATACGCGTCGAATTGTATACGAGTACCTCCTCCGGTGGTTCGTCGGTCAAAAAGTAGTCTGACACTTTTTGACCTTATAACTATATCCATACAAAATATCAAGTTCGTTTAGCCATGTCAGAGGCCTTCAGGCGGCCTAAAACTCTGACACCAGGGCTAGCCACCCGGCCTATACGAACTTACTTACTTACTTATCAAGTCGAACTTTACCTCTCTTGCTGAGCAATCGAGTAATAAATAAACCAACAAGCACACTGTCGGATTTTTATTACTAGATATAAGACTATACGATACAATGTCCTTTGGCCTTGGTTCACGGCAAGCATAATCGAAAGTAATAAGTAGAAGAAAATATAAAAGATAGATAACGATGACCTTTAGACGAGTACAACACCAAATATTTAATCTTATTAATATTCATGTTTATAAAAATGTCTTTGAATTTGCATAAAGAGTTTTTAATATCTTTCGTTGTTATTTTTGACTATTTAATGAGTTTAACGTTTTTTAACAGATACAAGTTGTATTTTTTAAACGACAGACATATTTTAAGATATCATTGAATCCGTTTTTATAGCCAAAAATTACTGTGACATCAGATCTGAAAAATCGAAACCACTCACAGTCAGCTGTTCCACACATTTTGTCGAAAGTTTTTGTATGTAACACAGAGTACAATAATTTACAAGCATATGTCAATATCTAGAAAAAAATAAGTTGATACGTATTAAATCTCGGATCGGATGTTTTTCTAGTGTTATTTTTAAAAGGAATATTCTGCTTATTCTGCTACTATATTATAGTTTTACCTACCGTAAAACTATCGAGAATCCTTTTTAAAATACTTTTATTATTTATCATAACTGACATTTTTATCTATATTCCTATCCCTAATGTGTATGAAACTGTACCTACTTCACTATTTTTTTGGAAATTAATTTAGTACATAATGCTTAAAAATACTTAATAATTCGTAATACGGTAGAGATATTTAAGATATACATTGCTAGACACGTGTAGACAGGTTTGTCACAATATTTTATTCGTTTTTAGGGTTCCGTACCTCAAACCGAGAAAACGGAAACCTTAAAGGATCACTTTGTTGTCCGTCTGTCCGTCTGTGTGTATGTCAAGACTCTTTATCTCGGATACGCGTAAAGATATCGAGTTAAAATTTAAACTGTATATGTAAATCTATAGTTTCTTGCAGTTGTGTAAAAGAAAAACACTCACAAAAATCAAAACCTACAGGGTACTTCCCGTTGACATAGAACTATGAAATTTGGCAAGAAGCATTGTCTTCACAAAATATGGGTTCAAAATTCAAAGTGAGTAAATCGTGTATAAGAACTTCATTAGCACATCCTGAAACAGGTTTTTAATTATTTTAACAATGTGTAATTTTCGATGAATGACGAGAAAATTTAAAAAAAACTATTTGTCGATGGTTATAGTATAGAGATTTTAACAACTTACTTCCCAATTTTTTTGTGATATTTTCTGTATTTGTACGGAACCCTTGATGAGCGAGCCTGACTCGCACTTGTCCGGTTTTTCCTTTATAATTTGACTAATTTTTACCCGCGATTTTGCCTACATGATATTTCAGGGATGAGAAGTAGCTTAAGTTACTTGCCAACCTTTGAATTACAACATGCCAAAAATTAAGATTATCCATTCCTCTGTTGCTGCGTCAAAGAGTAACAAGCTAATAAACACACTATCAGATGTATAATATTATGTTTAGTAAGGACATGGATATGAACATGTTCCTTTTCTAAGACATTTAAATTAAGTATATTTTTTCTAGTTACATTGCATGTATGTATGTATCGCGAACATGTATTTTGTGTGTCGCACATGTTGGATATGAGAAAGCGTACCTATCTACGGAGGTGTGAGGGTTGGATCATAGAGTAAAGTTGGCAGAGTTTTTAATAAAGTTAAGAACTTGTTCATGTTTATTATTTTTTCCTACAGCAGATTCAATATACTACCTACCTACCTACGAATTATGAATCTAATATTTTCTGAATATAGCCTAGCCTAGCGTTGGTGGTAAATAGTACCTAAATACTCTACTGTACTGTAAAAAGCCGTGGTGGTCTAGTGGTAGTAACACCCAACCTGCAATCGCGAGGTCGTGGGTTCAAATCCCGATCCCGTACCAATGAGTTTCTTTGAAACTTATGTACGGAATTTCACACCATTGGCTTTTCGGTGAAGGAAAAACATCGTGAGGCAACCTGCATACGTCCGTAGAAGAAATTCGATGGGGTATGTGCATCCATCAACCCGAACTGGGCCAGCATGGTGGATTAGGCTCAATCACCCATCGTGGATAGGCCTACGTCCTGCAGTGGACTATTTAAAAAAAGGCTGGTACAGTACAGTACTGTACTGGCGTCTTAATAGCTTACTGTTGAATATAGGCCTATCAAAGGCATATTGGGCCATATCCTCCACACTGACTCAGTGCGGGTTGATTGAGTACTTTATATTAAGCGACTAATACAAGTTGGTTAATTCTAGGCTTTATATGCATTTTTTGGCCCGGTTTTGTATTAGATTACTTACCTTTAGTAAATAAATAGTGCATCCATAGAATGCAAACGTACCTAATTGGTTTATACTCTTTTATAGATCATTTTTTGGCCAACCATGCTTCGCAGTGCTCTTGAGATGTCGTCGCGGCGGCACGCAATCAGAATTTGTAAGTAAGTAATTGTAGACATTATGCTATTAAACGCTGTAGAGTATGTGAACTTCACCTTCAATACGATTGTTTGATTACATGTAGGTATTTTATTTGAATGTAACTTGGTGTGATTGTAAAAATGATCATGTTGGTTAAGACTGTTTGAATTTAGACAAGTTTATTATAACGTTTGTAAAATTGACGACAATATAATAGAAAGATACTAATGAAAACTTGTTAGTTTTTCTAGTGACAGTTAATTTAATAACGTTTGACAACAACATATTGTGACACAGCGTAGGGCACCTGCCGGCTCGTTGGGTCAACCAAATTGCGAAAATAGCGGGTCCAACCTGGACCGGATTGGGACAAGACCGGAAGGAGTGGCGTACAAGAAGTACAAGCCTATGCTTAGCAGTAGTTGATCGTGGATGATGAAGATGAAATCGTGATAGTCAGTAGAAATTAATAGTTTTTTTTTATTTTAAGGTTCACTGCAGTATGCCATTCATGAACAAATTTCTAGGTAAGTAAATAAGAAATATCCGCTACGCGTTGGCCAGACAGTAAACGGAATGGTTACGGTCAGTAGGCAGGTGTAAATTTGACTTGATAAAATTTTAAGTGCAAATACTAGTGCTTGCAGAGAGGCCAGTACTGGACAAATGAAATTTCCGTTAGGCTTATTGACAAGCATTACGTCGCCCCGCCGAGTTAGCATACAAGGGGCCGAGGTAATGCATCCAATGTTTACTTATCTCATAGATTTTTGCGACATAGCATTCAATTGTGAAATTGGGAGTGTAGGGTGGTGGTCAGATAGTGCTAACTATAAAAACTCAAATTTTCAGGATGAATGGCATCAGTCGACTCTCAGTCTTCATCTGATCTATCTACAACCACCCAAGCCTAACAAAATGAAATCTATTGTAAGTTTCTTTCAAAAAGTGTTTTTAAGCAATAGCTTCCTTGTCAAGTGTCGTACACGTGGATCAGTGATACCAAAGTTCAGTGACATCCCATCCGTCTTGGACAAGTGATGTGCCTCGATAAGAATTATGCTAATACTGCATAATCACTCTATAAATGGAAAGGTCGACATCGTGAACTGGATTTCGATATAAAACAATATTCAAATTAGCTTCTATGAAGTGCCATCTCACCGGTTATCAAAACGAGTTTAATTGTTTTCGATTTCTATATGTAAAATATTTGTTGTTCCAGGTGTTGGTCGCTATGCTGGTCGCCGTGGCGCTGGGCGCGCCGCAGGCTGCACAGGCTCCCGCCGAGCCCATCCCCATCGTGAAAGACGACAGCACCATCAACGGCGACGGATCTTACCAGTACGCGTACGAAACCGGCAACGGTATTAGCGCGGACGAGAAGGGCGAGCTCAAGAAGGTCGGCGACGTAGAGGCCATCTCCGTCCAGGGCGAGTACAAGTACCCCAGCGAGAACGGTGAAACCATCTCCCTCACCTACACCGCCGACGAGAACGGCTTCCACCCCGTAGGCTCCCACCTCCCCACCGCCCCGCCGGTACCGGAAGCCATCCAGAAGTCCCTGGCCTACCTCGCCACCGCCCCTCCTCAACCTGAAGCCCAGCCTCAATAGATTTCTCATTTTGTGATTTTATAATACTCATAGTCATTGTTTTTGTTAGTTATTAAATTTTTTACAAGCCAATATGAACTTTTTATTACATACCCTGAACCCTGGTTATTTTTAAGTAATTGTCAAAAATAAAGTTATATAATTTATGAAAATTCAACATTCAAACCAATTATAATATACTTAGGTATATCTTCTTACTGACCTCCTAGGCTAATAATTTGTCTAGACAGCACCCAAAATAAATAAAGAAATAATTGTGTCTCCAACTGTTTAAAGAAATTGGCTCAAAAAGCTAAAAAATGTGCAAAGTCGTTTTTAATAAGCTCTTTTCAAGGGTACAAATACTCGATTCTACTTGTATTATACCTATATATCCGTCATACCATTTTTAGACACAAGTGCCTACAACTTTACTATTTACTCATTCATAAATCGTTTCTTATGAAACTTAAAAACCACGAAAACTCTTGAAGTGCTTGAAATCTTACTTTATTGTCAACTTTTTTTTATAATTTACCGCAAGATGTACCGAGAATTCATATTATTAAATTTACGGCAAAAAATGCCTTGAGTTTATTTTTTAATTTATGTAGGAGAAAAACCGGATGCACAATCATGAAATGTGTCATAACTATGTCATAAAACAATAAGCACGTATTATTTACAGCTTTATGAAATTGTGATTCCTTCAACTGTGTTGAAATTAAATCAAATCAGTGTTACTCAGCTAATGGCAGTTTAAAAAGTTGAACTTCCTAACAATTTTTTGAACTAGAATTTCAGCTGAGTAATTATGACGACGTATTATTGCTGACACGAACGAATGAACATCACGTGGCTAGATTTAAGCCATGTATTCACTGAGCAACGATGTTTCGGATACACAGTTTCTGAAACATCAGGTAGATATTTCCAGGATTGATTTGTTTCCGTGTAGCACACGGTAGTGTTTACAGGAAAAAATAGTTGTCTCTGAAACATTATTTTTTGTTTCGGTAACACGTAGATTTTGTTTCTGAAACACGTAGATTTTGTTTCTGATATTTCTTTGTTTCTAATTTTATAGGTATATCAGGGAATACGCGGCTTTAGTTGTGAAATTCTTATGAATCGTCTACTCTATTCTTGTTATTATTCGCTAAATAGTTATTATTAACTAAATAGTTATTATTAGCTAAATGGTTATAATTAGCTAAAATGTTCCCACAAACGTTTTTTTCTTCTTCTAAAAATATGATTGACAGATGAATTCCAAGAATACAGAAAGGCAAAATACCTTTTTGGTTTCCTGACCTTGCAGAAAATCTGATTCACTAGTTTTGGTTCAGTCGATTCAATTGAATTGATTGCTTTAAAGGCAAAGATGTATCATACCGCAACCTTGTAACACAAAATGTTATTAGTGCAATAGTAACATTTTTGATTTCAGTTTACTTATTTTGTTTTTTGAACATTTTTAGAGTTAAAAGTACCTCAAAAGGAAAAAAAGGAACCCTAATAGGATCACTTTGTTGTCCGTCTGCCCGTATGTCAAGACTCTTTAGGGAACGTGCAAAGATATCGAGTTGAAATTTAAACTATATACCTGTATACCTGAATTATCTGTATATATATCTATGGTATCTATGGTCTCTTGCAGTTGTGTAAAAGAAAAACTTCTCAGTCATTGTATAAAAAAGTTAGAGCCGTTTAAGTCGTAAAAAACCGCATATTTCGACACTCACAAAAATCAAAACCTACAGGGTACTTCCCGTGGACATAAAACTATGAAATTTGGCAAGAAGCATTGTCTCAGAGTAAACATATAGGAATAAATCTGAAAACTGTACATTTATATTTAAATCGCAAAAAATAGGGCCAAGATTCACAAAATATGTGTTTAAAATTCAACGTGAGTAAATCGTAAAATGTAAGGTATCATATAAAAGAGCTTCATTAGCTAAAATAGGTTTTTAATTATTTTAATAATGTGTAATTTTCGATGGATGACGAGAAAAGTGAAAAAAATATTTTTTTTGATGATTATAGTATAGAGATTTTGACAACTTACTTTTACTACCCAATTTGGGGAAATTTTCTGGATTTGTACGGAACCCTCGATGTGTGAGCCTGACTCGCACTTGTCCGGTTTTTTCATTATAAGTGAGAGGCTGTGAAAATGGTAAAGTTATAACAAATATTTTTTTACTGAGCTTAGAAATATACCTACTAAAATAAGATGCACATCTAAGTAAAATAATTAAACTTTATTAGACAAAACTTAAAGTTCTTTACGACAAAGATGATTCTAAACATACAAACTTATTTCGCAAAAATGTGTTCACCGTTGACGAGCTAGTAACCTTTTTCAGTTATTCAAATAAGGTACATCTCCACACGATCGTTATTGTAGGATCTAGAGAGGCTATAGTCACTGGTTACATAATCAGACACGGTAAACCACAATGTGGTATGACTCAGCACATTTAAGTACCCAAATACAACTCCTTATTGGAACTCTATCATTCAATTAAATTAAACAATTTACTTGTGTGGTTAGCAGTTTGATATAATTGCGCATTTCGGTTTTATCATTAAAGTTTTATCTGCGTGACTTTTATTACAATATTTACACACTAAAATGCAATGCAATATATCAATATCATAAAATGCACCATGAGACGTTGCGTGACAATTTGAGTGATGGATTTTACAAGCTTTTTGAAAAGATGCCAATTAATAGTCTCACTTGCGAGCCATGATTTTGATCTTTGATCATGATTCAAAACAATGGGTACTCTTTTATTAACACTGCTGACATAATTTTCATAACAGATATTCAGTACATTAAGATAAGATAGCAGGCAAAAAATTCTACAAACTGGCTATTGATTTTGGGGGTATAATGAATTATTTTATTTACATGATGTGTCTCTGTAATTGTAAAGTTCTTTAACAGCACTTTCTTGAAAAGTACACCATTTCGGGTTTCGGAACTGAGTGAAAATATATTCAGCAGCATTTTAGGACCACAGAAGAAGAACAAGAGATAGTTTAAGGCCACAAGACTTATCATATTTATTTAAAACTAGCTGACCCGGCTAACTTCGTTCCGCCTAACAGTCGATTAACGTAGCCTAAGTTACTCCTTATTACATCAGTTACGTGCAAATAAAAGTCCCGTCAAAATCGGCCTAGCCATTTCTGAGATTTTTCGGAACAAACAGACAGACAGACAAAAATTGTAAAAAATGTTAGTTTGGTGAATGTACCATATAATTATATATATATATATATATATGCATGTAGTAAAAAACGGTTATTTCAATATTACAAACAGACACTCCAATTTTATTTATTTCAGATTATTTTTAATTATAAGTAGAGTGGCAAGAACATTGTCCAATTCTCAATCTCAGTTTACTAATGATGATGATGATCAGTTCACCAAGCTATGCTAATTTAATAATAATAGAAAACTAATTTCCACGTAACATTTCAAGTCGTATTAATAGTGATGAGATTTCTGTAATTATAATTTATATTATCAGGTTCTTTACTATTTTTACGTCAATGTTAGGTACCTATAACAAATGTCACCAAGTTACTTGTGTAACATTAAGGAAAACCTATTGATAAAATCTATAAAAACGTAATTACAACACGTCTGAAAACTTTCTTGCTCGACCGGTCACCATCAAAACTTGAATCTATTGTGTATCATTGGATTTCGTATGGAGCAATGCATAAAATTATCGTTGAAATTAAAATTTTCTGTTGAATCAAGCACATTCTTGAATTATTATTCAGTCTGAGGCCAGCTTGGGCATCCTTAATTGAGGTAATAATACGAAAGTATTCAAGGATACCATGCTAAGCGACAAGATTTTAATGACTATTTTAATAGTATTAACTTTAAAACTTTACTTATTGAGAACCAGAAGTCTTAGATTTTTTAAGCATTGCTTCAACTCTATGTCACATATTTTGTTAGTTACTTTACGTATAAAAATATAGCATGATAAATGCTGAATAAACATACAAAATGCCAACCTTGTATAATATACAACATATACAACCTTGTATAAATATGTTTTTTATTCCTTGTAGGTTTGCGTTTGACTACTTACTGCCTGATGTTGAGCAGATATGCGGTCTAGGATGTAGCACGCTTACTTAGAAGATACCTATTTACTCGGGATTTGAAGACACCCACGTTGTACTTAAGCGGGAAGACAGACCCAGGCAAAGCGTTCCACATTCTGGCTGTTCGTATGAGGAATGAGGATTCGAAACGCTTTGTTCTAACGCGCATGTATATACATTGTATATTATAAATATAATATACAATGTATATACACAGGGTTATTCCTAATCAATTAACATCTTTTTAAGGGCTTATTCTGTACATCAAAACTAACAACTTTTGTTCTGAGACTTTTGTCAAAACTCAAAAAAAAATCAGCTATTCCATACATTTTGTCGCAATTTGGGTGAACGATATTTTTCTATGGAACAAAAATTTTATATATCTTCATAATTTATGTGAAAAACGAGTGATTGAAATGTTTTGTCAAAAAACAATCACACTTTTTTCAATCTAAAATACTGGCGGCCACATTTTTCTAGGCAACCTGGTATATTTTGTTTGCCTATAAATTAATAAATCATTATTAAATTTGAAATACTTGTGGCCACATTTCATAAGGCAACCCTGTTCAAATATATTCTCTTATTCAAATAATTACTTAAAAATTCGTTTGAACCGTGTACGCTATGAGCAGGATGATCCTGCAGTGGGATCTCGGAATATAATATTTTCAAATGAATGCTAAAGATTCGCTTACCTGCATTGTGTGATGGCCCTTATCCTATCGTGCAGATTCTTGTTCGCGTGTGAATATAGATAGTTATTCAAATCTTATTCATATTGTACATGTTTTTAGGGTTCCGTACCTCACTAGGAAAAAACGGAACCCTTATAGGATCACTTTGTTGTCCGTCTGTCCGTCTGTGTGTATGTCAAGACTCTTTATCTTGAGAACGCGTTAAGATATCGAGTTGAAATTTAAACTGTATACGTATATCTATAGTCTCTTGCAGTTGTGTAGAAGAAAAACTTCTCAGTTATCGTTTAAAAAAGTTAGAGCCGTTTATGTCGTAAAAACCGCATATTTCGACACTCACAAAAATCAAAACCTACAGGGTACTTCCCGTTGACATAGAACTGTGAAATTTGGCGAGAAGCATTGTCTCAGAATACACATATAGGAATAAATCTGAAAACTGTACATATTTATTTAAATCATGCATTTTAATTATTTTAACAATGTGTTTGTACGGAACCCTCGATGTGCGAGCCTGACTCGCACTTGTCCAGTTTTTTTTATCGAGAGAGCTACTTAAACATAACCAGGGTTTCTATTTTTAACCGATAGCCTGCTAGCGTGAAAGGGATAGTATTGTTTGCGATTATAAAAATAGCCATTCTCAAACGCTTTAAAAATCGAGCTTCAAGAGTGTACTATACGCATGCGGACTACGGATACTTAAAACCGCACGCGAGCGGAAATCTGCGTGACGGAAAAAGTACCCAGAAACGTTATTATATTCATCCACAAACATCAATGTAGAGTGTTGCCAAGTCGATGTCCACAAAGCAGACGTACGGATATTTTTAGAGATGTAATTAAACCATATTAAAAGTAATTTACTTCCTAGCAGACATTTTGGACATTGTGATGCTATTGTTGATATTAATATTATCTCCAAGTAACAAGAAATTGCATAATTAATTTATTATAGAATGTTTTATGGTCTGGTAAAGAAAATTTTAGATTTTTTTTCCTCAGAATTTGGCATCCATATAGATCTCAATCAATGAAATAGATCTCAATCCTTTTGTCGGCGCGGTTGACAACGACATTATACTATACTCTTGATATTGAACTTGGCTCTCTTTTCACATTAATGTTTTTGATGGGAGACTAATACTACAAATGAGAAGACATACAAATGCTGCTCTTAAAATTCATTGCAAGAACCCGCTTTTGATGATTGCAAAAAATATCGATTGTAATGCCTAACTAGTTAATGAGCGAGTAAATTGTTTAGTTAAGTACGATTGGCAAAACGTTGTTTTTGTAAGCTTTTGTTTAGTTTCTCATCAACAAGCAAATCTGGCAATAAGTGACCTAGTTTGACGGACTGATTGTTTGACATGACTATTTAATTGCATCGTCGAGGTCATTTCTATTGGTGACTTGCACTAAACTTAGACTTTACAACCTTTATATCCTAAATTCTTCATGGTCTTTGGTCTCACTATTACTTAAAAATATAATTCGTATAAGTGAAGACTTGCTTAAATAAATTTCATAATTTACCTATATAGTTTATGTACATAGATAGAAATCGCGGGTCGAACCTGGACACGATTGCCAAAGGACTGAGGCAGATTACACTATAAGAGAGAGGCCTATACCCAGCACTGGGATAAGAAGGCTGTGAATGATGATGATGGATAGAAAACAATATCATAAACATCCTATGTTTAAGTATTTGAAAGAGGTTCATTTTAAATAAAAAAAACGCTTTTTAAACTAGGTAGTTTCAGCTTTAGTTTTGGGTAGGTACGGTATTTCACAATCAATGCAAACAATACAGGGTTTATCTATCCATTACTTTTTTCACACAAATGCTAGGAAATTAATATTGATTTGGCTTCTGAATTGTGGCCTGAAAAAATTAACTAAAACCAAAAGATAAAAGTATTGGATACAATCAATTTTAAAATGTTTAATAGATCTAAAGGGGAAAACTATGTACATCGGCAGACACAGCAGCGGTTGTACTGTACTGTACCAGCCTTTTTAACAGTCCACTGCAAGACGTAGGCCTACCCACCAAGAGATAGGAGTGATGTGTTATGGCTAAAATGATGATTATGAAATATTATTTATTAATCATTGAGATAGATTTTTTGCGTAAATCTGCTTTGTTCCTAAGCCACTCTCAAGAAAAATAGGTTTGCAACACAAGCAAAAAATATACACTTATAATTATGTTAGTTAGTGTTGCTTTTGCTTCGATCGTTGTTGTTTATACTATTGTTATGATCAGATTTTTTTCTATGTAATAACTGTATGTAATGCGTTTTATTGCGCCGTACTAATAGAAAATAATAAACAAATGTATCACAATATGTAATCAAAATGAGAATCTGATGACTTGGCAGCTTCACACGGTAATAAATGTGTCGACAATGGCACATGAGAGAGGAGGCCTATACCTAGCAGTGGGTCGTTACAGACTGATGACAATGATGAAATATGTCAGGGAATTTTATGATGATCAGTGCTTTTTATTAATTTTCCTATTAATAATCCTTAGTTATGTATTATATTTCAATCGTAGGTGCTAATAAAAGTACTTATCAAACAACTTTTGCCTAATCTTATTTTCAGTGTAAAAAGATATGTTCTAAAAGGCAAAATTATATATGCTACTTTGTAACCTCATTTATGTTGCACTTTAATTAGTTTTAGCAAGAATATACCAACCTATACACAAACAATAATGTTTATAAAATCTGTGCAGATCCACTAATTAGCAAGCTTGAATAGACATCGCGCTCGCGTGTGTGTGCATGACCCTACCTACCGGGGCTCACACGTATTTTGTCGATTTTATTGTGACGTGCCATATGGTGCAATAGCATCCCGGAGTGGTAGGCACACACTGACCCGTGCGTATATATACCGATATACACTCTTAGATCAACATTGTCTAGTGCCTTCACCGACATTCTAACACAAACATGAAGACCATTGTAAGTGGCAGTGATAGTGCATTGATAAATAAAATAACAAATAAAAAACAAATTGTGACGTGTGATCCTATTGTGACGGACACTAAAGTGCGACTGTATCAAGGACTTGAGGATACACATTGCAGTGCTACATAACTTACTAACAACCAAGCATACTCTATAAAATCTGTAGTCCTTGATAGCTAAATATCACTTTGTAAGAATTGAGGACTTGGCCTAAATACTTTTACTGTAACATTGAGACAAGTGCCATAGTAATAAATTAGAAGTCTATGCCACATGGGATGTGGCTGTGATAATATGATGAGTAATTTAAGATTATGTAACACAATTGTTAATTGTATCATTTTACAGGTATTCCTTGGACTCTTGGCCGTGGCTTGCGCCGCTCCCCAAGCTCAAACCGAGCCAATCCCGATCCTGAGGCAAGACAGTGAAATCAACCCCGATGGCTCCTTCCAGTTCTCATACGAAACCGGCAATGGTATATCGGAGGATCGCAAAGGGACTCTGAAGAACGTTGGCGCTGAAGAGCCAGCTCTGCAGATTGAAGGCCAGTTCCAGTACCCCAGCGAGGAAGGAGGCAACATCCAGCTCAGCTACATCGCTGACGAGAACGGCTACCAGCCCTCCGGAGCTCACCTGCCCACCCCTCCTCCAATTCCTGAAGCTATCCAGCGCGCGCTTGCGTACCTCGCCACTGCCCCTCCCCAGCCTGAAAACAGGCGTTAAGTCTATCGAGGCTCTTAGGTTAATAGCATATAATAGATCTCCTTATTTAAAACTGAGCTCTTCAATCTAGTTTTTTGTGTCAAAAATACCTAACAAGCTCTCAGTTGTAAATAAGCTGTCTACATCCGTCTAAGACTTTAGCGAGTATTGTAATTTTAATAATAATGAAGCAGTTTGTGTTCAATTGTGTAGATAAAACTTATTTTTGTACAACCTTTTGTAAATACAATACTTAAATATTATTTTGTTTTATCTTATTATTTCCCTAAATAAGCACAGCAGAAACTAACATAAGATTTAAGACTTATTCTGTAGCCAGCACACTATTGGCGACAGCAAAAACTGATTGTTGTTAAAAATCTATGTTATCACGACTACGTCATAGATTTTGTACTAAGTGAAATATTTATTTGATGGTTTACGTTCACCAAACATTGGATTAGGAATAAAACTTTCAAGGACTTCATTATAATGCCATTAAATTACCATCAACAAACAATTACTCAACATTATTGCCACAGTGTTGAAGTAATACCGATTATTAAATAAGCTCAATTCCATTTATTAATAACATTAATGTTTATGTATTTGTTTATATGTTTAATGATCTATAGATAAGCGTAAACATATTATTTTGAAATTAATTATAAAAGCGACCATCTAGCGGTGATTCGACAAAATGGGTTGTAAAATCTATTTGCTGTTTTTATATTCTATTATAGATCAAATACTGGTTTTAGTTTTGTATAACTCATGATTGGAAATTTATATAAGTTTTGTCGTATTTAAAGAGATGGCGTTATATTATAACCACTAAATGTTATTTTTAAATTAATTAATAGGTATATAGTGAATGAAATAAGTTTTATAAATAAGTATATTATATATGTACTGTTTATTAGAATCAATATCTGTGCAAAGTACATACCTAAATTCACAAAAACGAAAGACACTGGATTTCGTGACACAGGCTAGCCTAGTGCGAAATCCAGGGTACATAAAATTACATTGTTATACCTACATTAAAATTTACCTGTTTTGTTAAAATTAAGTACTATTATAATAATGTTCTGCACATGTGTTATTTGGAATTAAATATGTTTATATGTTTAAGTCTAGGATTTTGGAATTTGTCTAATTCCAACATCCTTTTGTGATATTTTTTAAATTTTCATGTCACTTTATACGTAGAGACTTTAGGTAAGTTAATTGAGAATGGCAGTATAATTATTTATAATACGCTTTCCAATTTTTGATGTATTTTCAAATTTTGTAAGAAATCGACTAGGTTCTATCTGGTAAAAAGGTAGCAACCATAATTTATTTTTCTCTATGGGTAATTCTTACGGCAATCCTGCAAATGTATTTCATATGCAGGAAACTAACGAAAAACGAAACTAATTTCCAAATCTAAAAAAACACTGTGTTTAGTTGGATTTAAAGTCTCTCTAGACTGATAATTTCCTTTCAGAAAGCCTGATTTGACTTTAAATTAATTAATGTAAATTTCTTTGCTTAAAAATCTAAAACCGGTAGCAGAATCAGTAGAATGAAATAATATCGAATCTTGAGGAATTTAACCTGTTTATTTAAATATAAGGATTATTGTAAAAAAATTACAATTGGCAGCTTATAGAATAATTAAATAATATTAATTAATATATTTTATTGAAACTTATTAATTATTTTTGAAAGGAATATACCACTTAATATTTCGAACATCTTCCTGTTGCCGTTAATATCGAGCAAAAAATCACGTTACGTGTTTGGGAGCCCTCCCAAACACGTAACGTGATTTTTTTTGCGCTCTTTTTGCCCTTAAATATTTATTTAAATTTAATTAATTATTTTTTTTGTGCATATTTAACTCAATATTCTGTGAATAATTCAAGCATCACCGTCATTAATATCTAGCGAAAAAGTCTAAAAATTCAGGTTTGTTGTATGGAAGCCGCCCTTAATTTTTTTTTAATTTTTAGTATTTGTTGTTTATTTTTATTTTTTGTTTAATTTTTGTAAGCTTTTAGCGGCAACAGAAATACATCATCAGTGAAAATTTCAACGTTCTAGCTATTAAGGTTCATGAGATACGGCCTGGTGACAGACAGACGGACGGACAGACAGACAGACAGCGAAGTCTTAGTAATGGGGTCCTATTTTTACCCTTTGGGCACGAAACCCTAAAAAACGCAGTGTTAATTGCTAGTAATAAATATGAACTGATGAAAGACAAACATTAAAAAAAACTTGTTTCGTGTTAGAGTGTTCACGTCATCGAAGATAATTAATAATAAATAATTTATTAATATGTGATGTAACCCGAATTTGAACTCTAGTCGGACATGGTCTAACACAAGGCTGACAATGATGACGATGACAAATCTAACATTTTTTAATGAAAACGAATATCACAACAATATTTTGATCAATTTTCTATGAAAGCTTTGTATATTTACATTATTATTTATTACATAGGCATCATTATTACACAGGCATATTTTTGAAAATAAAAATGATTACAATATTTAGTCGTTGCGTATCCCAAAAAATGATTTCTTTTAATATATTATGCTATTTTATGAATACAATATGCATATATAGGTATGTTGTCCATTATCTCCATTATTTTTTAGCTTTTAACAAAACTATCAGAGTTCTGTTTTTTATCGACGTATCGTTACCAAATATTTTATATATTACATAATTATGTAAATATAAATTGTTTGTTCCACTTGTTCTCACCAAAATGATCAAAACAGCAAAAAAGCAAAATCACATCAGGCGGCTCAAAAACTCTGACACCCAGGGGTTGCCCACCTAGGCCATACATTATTTACTTATCTATTTATCATTATAAAAAAAACGGAACAAGTGCAAGTACGTACGTACGAACGAGGTGTGCGTACGAATTCAGAAAATTTCTCAAAATTTTGAAGAAAGTTGTTAAAATCTCTATACTATAATCACCGACAAAAAAGTATTTTTTTTCACTCTTCTCCTCAATCATCGAAAATTAAATTAAATCTAAAAAAGACGTTGTATTTGTATATAAGTTTTAAGTTTACTTCAATTGAAAAATTCAGCCGAATTTCTCAAAAACAAAAGTCACAGCACGTAACGTGTTGTTTTCCATACATCATTTGGACAAGTATACCAAGTGTCGGTACAAAAGACATCAACGCGCGCTATATAACATCGGATTTTCTTACTGTCTGTGTATAGTAAAGAAAGTAGTAGTATTATAATATCCCATTTTATACATTTTATAAATTATATTTTCGACAATGTTACAACCAGTTACATCAATTAAACGAAATAATTAAAATATTTTTTACTATGACGATGTATAAAATATTTTCAGGTTCACCTGGAAATAAAATATCATAATAGTAAAAAAAATATAACAGATGATCTAAATTTTTCTAAAAATTACACTAGTAATAAAATAACATAATTTTTTTTATTACAGCTGGCAGCATTGTCATTCAGCGAGGCAATGCTGTCAGAATTCTGGCCACCTTTCCCTCTACAAAGGGGCTTTAAGATTAAGTTTCATGTTTTTAATTATTTTTTTTATACATATTTCTATATATACACAGGTTATATATATATATATATATATATATTAGCTTAGGTATTTTGTAAATATTTTAGTACAATAAGTTAGAATAAATTATGTTTTTTAAGTTGTGTGAATAAAATATTTCTTTATTTATTTGGCGCACCTGATATATGTATATAGACGTATATATACGTATTTTCTGATTCTGTGACAGTATCATATGATACTGTCATCTGAAAACCACATAGTAAAACCTTAAGTAAAGGAATTCAAAGGTTGCTATTCCCACAAGCAAAACCCTAAAAACAGTAATTTATCAAAAATACGGACATAAACACTACATCACTAATCTCATAATTTCAAGGTGCGTACCATAAACTAATTCCGGCATAAAACCCATATGTCATAGCATACACAGTACCTATGTATCATGCGTACAATCAAAGATGTAGCGTGATTAGCAAGCGTTTACCGACGGTGACCCTGGCGACCCCGTGAGGTGATAATAATACTCGTTGGCATTTACATCAAAACCTGTTTTGTATCCCGAGACGATATTCATAGGTATTTTGAAGAAGAGCCAATATCTAGTTTCCCAAATTTAAAACTCGTATTTTGAAGGTCAACTAGGATGGTCTCATTTAGCTATCTTATTTAACTGGGCGTTGTACTTTGAAATTAGAACCTGATTTTAGAGTTCGTAATATATTTTACCTAGCTCACTATTAATATTAATGTATTTTTTTGTTTCAAAATTATATTATGAAAATAAAGTTAAATAGGTACTTAGTAATCAATGTTTGATTTTTTTGAATACCTACAGCTTAATACCTAAACTCAACCAAAATGTTAATTAATGAATGAAAAATGTATTCTGATTGTAGAATTTTAAAATAGATTGCGTTAATAATTATAATAAAATCATAATTTAGACTATTTTAAATATAAATACATGTACGGCCGTTTGCGGAAAACAACTCGGTCGTTTAGACCATATTGGATATTGGATATTATATTAATACGATATTTCTTTTTTTTTCTGTAACCATACGATATATAACTGAATCTATAATACATATTTATACTACAATACAAATTTATACATATTTTACACTACAATACATATTTATACATATTTTAGTACAAGCCTCTAAGAGGTATTTACGTCCACCTATGGCAGTTCTGCGGCTTATGATTATGGTGATGATCAATACAATCATTTGATCACTTTTGAACTGAAATACAAAAAAAATACACTAACATCTATCGTACACACTTTTCTACACTCGTTAAATATTGTACAGTAGGAAATACTTTTTTTTACTAACTAAACTTTAATCTATAATTTTATATCAATATGGGTTTGTTTGTTGTTGTGTCAAATTTAATGTGGTTGCACTCTCAAACTATGTTTAATATATTTTTTTTACTACAAAACTTAAAACAAACGTTGGAGACAGAAAATCAACATATGCCTAACAATTTGTCACACTAATTCAATATGTGTAAATTATTCTGATTAGATATTTTTTATCCATACAGGGTCGTAGGTATTAAACGTTTTTACGTTTTTTTTTTTTTTTTTTTTTTTTTTTTTTTAAGGTTTTCCTTTTAAGGGCGGGTCTAGTACATCAAGACAAACAACTTTTGTTCTACGATTTTTTGGAAAATCACGAAGCAAAAATTAGTTTTTTCTTAGGAAAAGTTCGTCAACGCGCGGCAAAATGTATGGAGAAGCGAATTTTTCTTTTACGAATTTTCAAAAGTCGTAGAACAAAAATTGTATGTCTAGATGTACTAGACCCGCCCTTAAAAGGTTTTGCGTTTAATACCTATGACCCTGTATAGTCAAATATTATAATATTGTGCTTGAAAAAATGTCGACGATATAAATTATGACAACGACGCCGATGTGTAACTAAGGATAGTTATTGTTGTTTTATCCTGCTGAGATCCACTGCTGGCCAAAAGCCAAGGTAATCCTTAGTAATGACATTTTTATAATTAGTCTGTTTGAAAACACGTAATATAATTTAAATGATATGATTATAGTATTGATTATCCGCTTGATTGAATTAATTGAATGAAAAAATAAAAGTTCTGATGCAAATGTAAAGGGCATTAATTAATAATAAGTACATGAATAAAATGTTTTAAAGTATGTATCTTTTACGTAAAGAGATACAACGGTTCTAAAACTAAATTCTTGTAAGAGACACTAAAACGGTTTGTGTCAGTCGGTTTACGCTTTGTTGAGATGACGATGAAAATATATTTCAATAGGTACTTAATTCTGTGATGGATATTATATTCTAAAATAGTGTACGGAACCACACTATCCCAAAACCTCGTTAAAATAAACACCTACACCTACTGTGCTATTTAAACTTTATTTGATGACATAAAATCTGCCATCAGAGAAAAATCGCTTTAAACTTTTAACAAGGCCACTGCTCCAGGTCATTACCCTATGTTTTAGTCAGAATTTTTTACACATATTTAATCTCTATATAAAAGGATTAGGTAACACGGGATAGGTACCTGTTGTTGCTGGAACCCGCATAGACACAGACCTCAGCAAAATGAAATTCCTGGTAAGGATTCGAGTTGCACATAATTTGTTACAAACCTTTAGGAAAGTGTGTGCTTTCTTGCAACACGTGTTGCATACACATACCAACAGTTGAAAGGTCTTAAGTATTACTCAAGATTTGTATCGCTATAGAAGCAAAATTAGAGCTATTACTATACTATTTTTTTTAATTTAATTATGGCTAGGTCAATTAAACTGCTTTACATAAAAATAGAACCATTTGTCAATGTGGAATTGTAGATATTTCCCCACATTGCAGCGCACTGAAGTATCACAAGAAGTATCGCTATCAGTTTAGTTATGGTAGTAATAGATCTGAAATGTTAACCTATTCCTTTTACATCCAGGTACTAGCTCTGTGCGTGTGCGCGGCGAACGCTGCTTCCTTCGTCCCCTTCAGCAGGCAGCCCTACCAGCCTGTCGCTCAGACCTTCGCCCAGGCTGTGTCTTCATCAGAGCCCGTGGTGCCTATTGCTTACAACGCTGCCAAGGCGGTCGTGACTGCCCCAATTGTGGCCGCAAAGGCCGCATATACCGGAGCCAGTGACGCTGCAGCTGAAACCCTTCGCGCTGAATCCGAAGTAAACCCTGACGGCTTCAACTACTTGTGAGTTATTACTAGTTACAGTTATTTCTATACTATTGTTGTTAAAAAAAACTTTAAAAGTCGGCACAGTCTTTGTGCAATAGCCCGAAAAGCGTAAAAATATGGCAAATAAATTTGCAGAAAAACTAACGGTATTGCTTAGTTATTTTGTGATTCCATATTTTCCAATTTGATTTTTGTTCAAGGCCGCCACATTTTACAAGCAATGTCAAAATTATAAGATCACGATAATATAAAATTAAATTAAATGGAGATCGTTATTAAAAAAAAATTAGAAAAATCATTTTCTATAACAAATAAAGCAAGTTATTAAATACTGTATAAGGTGATGGCCTAAACTCTATAATATGTTGTTGTAATATCTCCTTTTGTGCTGAATTTGCTAGTTAAGTCACTTTAAGGGAATTTCACAGATTCAAACTTTTTCCTTCAAAGTTTTTTTTGATTGTACTATTAATCAAATTATACTTTAACCGTTGGCCAATAGAAGTGTGAGTTTTTTATGGAGATCGTAGTGGCAACTGTAGTGGCTATGTCTATCATTAAATATCGATACACAAGATAGAGAGATAACCTACAAGACATTGCAGAATTGTGCTGTATGCAAGCTGTTCCCAGCAGGTTTTTTTAAGAACTAAAGAAACTAAAGCAGTTCCGAATTAAATTTGGCAATGCATAGGAATATTTCTAATTAAATGCTATAAAAATACAACAATATTATTTTCGCACAAAACGTAAACTAGAATACAAAGATATTCCTCCATCCATCAGCCATAGCACATAGGCTTCCCATATGGATCTCCAATAAGACTTGTTAACTGCCATTTAAACTTGCCAATCCGCTGGGCTATGTCGGTATCGTTCGTTCTTCTGTGAATGTCATTATTTCTGATTCGATCTTGCAGGGAGACTCCGTGCATAGCCCTCTCTTCTCCATAGCTAGTTGGGCTACTCAACGTTGAAAGATGTTCAAAGACATATCCAATTTAAATTATGGTTTCTTTTGTAGGCGACTGATATACCAAAAAAAAAAATTATTCAGTGCCCGTCATCATATCAAGGACATTATGATAATGAGAATAATTATATTCATTAATATGTCAGGGTTATCACCAAGTCTGCATATCAGTTTTGTCATTAAGATGCCTCAAGCTGCAATAAAGCTTGTGTTATCAGATTTTACCAGACTACATAGGGTATTCAATGTTAAAAAGAATGTGATTTAGCATTACAATTTAACATTACAGCTTTGAAACGAACAACGGCATTGCTGCCCAGTCTTCTGGTGTCACCAAGAAGGTCGGAAATGAAGAATTCCTGGTGAGTATCTTTTGTGATTTTATAGGATGTGTACTATACTGTACCAGCCTTTTTTAATAGTCCACTGCAAGACGTAGGCCTGCCCAAGAAGGGTGATTGGGCCATATCCACCACGCTGGCCCAGTGCGGGTTGGTGGATTCATAGACACCATCGAATTTCTTCTATGAATTAGAACCATTTATTGATGTATTGAGCTTAATACTAAAATTAAATACACAACAGTTTGTAAATAATAGTTAATACCGAAAAATATATCTCGTCATTTCATAATACACAATCGCAAAAATTAAATTAAAATTTTATTAAATAAAAAATAAATTACTATCTACTTCAGCAACAAGATTCAATGCAGTAGAGAGGTAAACGAATACAAAATTACATAATGTCGGAACAATACAAAATATCAAAAGTACAATGTACGAGTAAATATCATAGATTATACAAGTAGGTCAATTAAAATGTCATGGATTTTTGTCAATACATAATTACATAATAAAATTAAAAAATGGTGAAGTAAATTTAAATAATAGAAATATAAATAACTACCTACTTCAATTATAGGATTAAAATGCTGTAAAGGGGCAATTGATGGGGCAATTTGTTGGTTACCTCACGATGTTTTCCTTCACAGAAATGGTGTGAAATTCCTTACATAAGTTCCAAAGAAACTCATCGGTACAGGATTGGGATTTGAACCTACGACCTAACGATCGCAGGGCGGGTGTTACTACCACTAGACCACCACGTTCACGGATAGGATATGTGTTTTTCTGAAAATCATCCAAATTTAAGTTACATTCTACTTAGTTTAAGATAGTAAGTAAGTTCGTTTATGTCGAGTTGATGACTTGATGTTAAAGTGTTTACGGCCTCTGACATGACTAAATGGAACAACCGGGACCTACAATTTAACTTGTCATCCGCGCCACGAAGTCAAGCATCCGAAAACTGACCATAGTAGAAGGTAAATTGTAACTACGTAGCACTCGTGGCGTAGTTTGACTAGGTGGTTGTCAGCGATCACCGAAATTAAGCAACGTTCCGCACGGTCAGTATTTGGATGGGTGACCGCGGGTGGCATTTTTCAACTGAGCGCTACCGTGGCTCGGATGACACGTTAAATTGTAGGTCCCGGTTTTTATAACCGCTTAGCCATCTCAGAGGCGGTCTAAAACTCTGACACCAGGGCTAGCCACCCGGCCTATACGATCTTACTTAATTACCACATTAAGCCCGAAATATAAACTATCACAGGCGCATATCACTAACTGTTCATGGATAATATCACTTAAAGTTACATTTTCAACTTTTTCTTGTGAAAAAAAAACCATAATTATGTACCTACCAAAATTGATTCCTAAAATAAATTGGAACCTTGGATACCTTCATATTATTTTTTAAAATACACCCCTTGCAATAAATACACATGTAATCCAGATTTGTTTAGTCAGTTTTATTTTTCTGGTTTTTTATGAATATCCTTAACTTTTTTTTCCTTTCACAGGCTTTCCAAGGCTCTTACAAATACATCGACACTGAAGGCAAAGAAGTTGTGGTGACTTACGTAGCTGATGAGAATGGATACCAGCCTCAGGTAATTTCACATTTTATACAATTATATGTGATGGTTATAATTAGAGTTTGGATTATTTCCGCTATCAAAATGCATGTACTGTACTGGATCAGCCTTTTGTTTAATAGTCCACTGCAGGACGTAGGCCTACCCACGAAGGGTGGTTGGGCCATATCCACCACGTTGGTCCAGTGCGGGTTGGTGGATTCACATACGCCATCGAATTTCTTGTACTGACATATGCAGGTTGCCTCACGATGTTTTCCTTCACCGAAAAGCCTGTGGTGTTAAATTCCGTACATAAATTCTAAAGAACTCATTGGTACGGGACTTGGATTTGAACCCACGACCTCACGATTGTAAGGCGGGTGTCACTACCATTAGACCACCACGGCTTAATGTATGGAAGCACGTTTTTTATGATTTTGAGATTAGCTCCATAGCAAAAGTTTTTATAACGATGACTATAAATTATGCACACATTATGAACCCCGTAAGATCCCTGAACTTTGAAGAGCCATAACATGTTTGTTGTGTTATAAATTTAGCGCTAATTCAGTTTTTTGTTGATTCCAGAGTAACATACTTCCCGTCGGTCCTGCTATCCCTGAAGCTATCTTGAAATCTATTGAGTACATCCGCGCTAACTACAAGCCTGAGAACTACGAACGCAGAAACTAATTGCTCAGGACCCATAGATATCGACCAAAAGCTGACGAACAAAGGAAACAAGAGCAAAGAAAGTAAAAGCAATGGGACAACGCAATAAATTATTATAAAGCTAAATAAAAGATAATAGTGCCATACTGCCTTCGTTTTAATTTACTTTTCAATCTATTTACACATAGAATCTTTTTTTAGTTACTGTCCAGTGCTTCTTGCAATTGTGTTTAATTTTTGCAATTTCATGTTATTATTGATACGGAAAATTTAATTTAAGAATAAGTAGTCAGCTTAGGAAAATTGTTTTAAAAAAATAAGTAGAGCTTAATAGTAAGTTATTACTTACTTAGTAAGTTATTATGCTTTACTTACTACTTAGATTTGTAAGTTGTATTCAGACTCACAAATCTATTTGAAAAAGCAAAAGTGACTGTTTCGAGTAAGTCATATAAATTTAGTTAAACTCGGTGAGATTTGTAATAAATTTGTATGACATCATCTCTTAGATTCATAAAATTTACCCCAAACCACACAATATGTTTCTAAGCAGTATATTTTCTCTATATCTATATTTCATTTATATTTTATCTATATGTCACCAGGAGAGGCTAGTAAGAAAATATTAGTAAAGTATAGTAAAGAAAGTAACTGTATTATAACAACTCATTTTAGTAGTTTTCTGCGAGACATAAACAAACCTACAAAGCGTGATTGGCCCATATCCACCTCGCAGGCCCAGTGCGGGTTGGTGGATTCACATATGCCATCGAATTTATTTTACAGCACGGCCGTAGCTAGGGGCGGCTGGGGCATTGTAGGACAATGCCCCCTTAAATTCGACTCTAGCCACAGCACTGTTTTACAGACGTATCCAGGTTGTCTCACGATGATTGCTTTTACTGAAAAGCCAGTGGTGTGAATTTACGTACATAAATTCCAAAGAACTTATTGGTACGGGACCGGGATTTGAACCCACTACCTCACGACTGTAAGGCGGGTGTCACTACCACTAGACCACTTCTTGAAGGGATAAAATTTATTCATTGTCCTACAGTAAATGAGAGAAGGGTGAAGGAAGTTGTAGAAATAGAATGCAGACTCTCTGAAATGGAGCCTGTAGAAAATTTCTACGCACATCACTTTACGCCTGTGCTCTAGGCTTTTTACTTTAGATGCGATAAATTTATAGTTGGGATCACTCTCTATAGATCCAGTCGATAGATCCACGGTAGATCTAGTAAGACATTTTTTTCTCGTTAGATCCAATTTCGGGGCAATGTATCTAATGATACATTTTTTTACCAGTAGATCCATTTAGAATAATAAACGGATCTAGTAAGAAAAACCAATCTCACAAGATCCATTTTTGGAGTGATGTATCCATCAGGAATATTTTTTCTTACTTGATCTAATTACAATAAAAGTTCAGATCCAATTTCGTATCGAGAACAAAATTTTCCAGATGACATGACACTATGTACAGATAAGTACATATATTTACCTGTATTAATATCAAATAAAAAGCATTGTCCCAATTTAAATTATCCATTCTGAACTTCGAATTCATAATTTACTACTGGAGACAAAATAGTTATGTCATATCATGAATGACAATTATCTATTGGACATGTTACTCTTACCTAGTCGCGAAAATATAAGAATTTATTAAAATAATTTAGATTCTCCGCAGATCCATAAAATATTTATGTATGGCAAGATCGATCTAATAGGATAATAAATTCCTTGTAGATCTACTTTTAACACAGTCAAATACACGATAGATCTAATGAGAGAAATCGTTCCCTTTAGATCCATTTCTAACTGCCAATATAAAAAATAGATCCGAAGAGAAAATAATGTCTCACTGGATCTACCGTGGATCTATCGACTGGGTCTATAGAGAGTGATCTTATAGTTGCTGATTAGTTGCATGGCACATAGTTCAATCGGATCTTAAGCTATGAATTGGTAATTAGCTGATCAATCAAATAGGTGGCAGCATTATTCCACACACGGTCTGAGTTAAACCTGGTATAGGTTGAGAAGCTGTCCCGCTGTATAGTAACTAGACTAGATGCACCGATTGTGGTCACTGCCCCGGTTCGAGCCATTTGATAACAAAATTACTGAATAAATAGATAATAAATAATACATACTTTGTATGAATTTCAAAATTTCTTTAAAAGTATTACCTATTTGAACATTTAAATTGTCTACACAATCATTATAATTAAAAGTGGCCAGAAGTGACGCTGAGAAGGCCACAACCTATGCAACTACCCTACGCTGTAAGAGTGAAGTACCGCTTCACCTTACTGAGTATGGATAGCTTTCTACTCGTTAATTTTAGATTTAGACTCCACGTAAACATTGATATTATTTTGCCTATTTTACATTATATTGTATTGGTTCCACACAATTTATCCTAATAGAAAACGATTTGTGTGTTATCAGGCGCTTGTAATTTTATTGATTTCAATCAGGCGCTACGATCAACGCATTAAAACACTATCGTATGATTTAATTTAAAACAGAGAAATGTACCTACTGGATTCTAATAATTTGTAAACTCTTTTTTTCACCATGCTGCGTTGGCCCAGTGAGAGTTGACGGATTCATATGTGCCATTGAAATTCTATGTATGCAGCTTGACTTACAATGTTTTTCTTCGAAAAACTTGTAGTGTGTAGAACAGTAAATGAATTCTTACAAAGGAACTCATGGGTACGGGACCAGGATTTAAACTCTAAGGCTCAGGCGTTGTTAGGTACCAATAGACCACTACGACTTATAAGAAATACTTATTATGATAACTAAATAACATTTTGTTGATAAAATATAGCTGCTTAGGCGCCCGTCCATTCCCAATTGTAAGCCCCACACGCGAAATAAGGGATGCTATAAATAAAACATGCATGCTTATCTAGCGTGTCTCTAAGGCACCGTGAGGCATAGTTTTTTTTCTGTAAAAAGTATTAAGCTCGAAACATACTATCGGACGCGGCTTACGGACGCGACTGACAGCCGCGACCTAGACTATGAAAGTACACTGAGCCGTGCACACTATCGGATATAAGTCGCGGACGTCACCTTGAGCGTTCGGACGTCCGAGAGTGATCTGGCACTGGCATTTTAAGACTGTGCACATTGCTAAGTCGCGGCTGTCAGTCGCGTCCGATAGTATGTTTCCGGCTTTATAGTTTAAAATGTTCTCAGTAGTGATTTGAAAAAGTCAGAAGTTTTTTTCATTTTTTCGTTAATGATCAAAGCTATTTTTCTTTTCGTGACATTTATAGTATTTTTGATTTTTTTTATATTTTAGACTGGCAAAACCATTTATACATTACTGTTGAAAAACTTGCTATTCATGTCTTATTCTACGTAACGTATACAGTATACACTAAAGCTCGAAACATACTATCGGACGCGGCTTACGGACGCGACTGACAGCCGCGACCTAGACTATGAAAGTACACTGAGCCGTGCACACTATCGGACATAAGTCGCGGACGTCACCTTCAGACGACCTTGAGCGTTCGGACGTCCGAGAGCGATCTGGCACACCGGATGTCTTAAGACTGTGCACATTGCTAAGTCGCGGCTGTCAGCCCCGTCCGATAGTATGTTTCCGGCTTAACGCAGTACGTTTCCGTCCCGTAAGCACCACTCATTTACGAATTGAAGCACGTGGTAGCCATCGTTTTCTTTGATCACGCTTGAGAGAAAATATATCCGCTACATGACACAGACGCAAGAAAATAAATTAAATCAAGCTTGAATAATCTACATCTCTTTTCACAATTTTTACACCAGATTTAATCTAAGGCAATGCTTTATTGATGCCGCTCGGGTCGATAAGTTCTCGAGGGAGACAACGTAGGTGTGCCGCAAGTGCAGTGTAGTTTCACAACTCGCAGTGTAGAGTGTAGGACGTCTACCTACAAATGTGGACGGTGGTTTATGACTTCATTAGGATCGCAAAACTGCGCTGGATGCATTGGTCCTTTTGGAGATCTATAGAGTAGGCCATCCATAGATCCATAGTTCTACAGTAAAGCCGGAAACATACTATCGGACGCGACTTACGGACGCGACTTAGCAATATGCACAGTCTTAAGACATCAGATGTGCCAGATCGCTCTCGGACGTCCAAACGCTCAAGGTCGTCCGAAGGTGACGTCCGCGACTTATGTCCGATAGTGTGCATGGATCAGTGTACTTTCATAGTCTAGGTCGCGGCTGTCAGTCGCGTCCGTAAGCCGCGTCCGACAGTATGTTTCGAGCTTTACCGTCGTATGGTTAATAGATGGATGGATGATGGAAGCTTTATTTTCCTCTTTCTGTCTATAAAAATCTGAGTTGTTAAAGTTTATTAAAACTAAACTAACTTGCGGCCCCTAGCGAAGCTATGGGCCCCAAGTTGACGAAGAATGATTCAAATTGGGCGTGTTCATTGTTATATAATGATTAAATACGAGTATTACGAGATTGATCACTCGATTGCCGCCCACCAGATGTATCGCCCGCCCATGCATGCTTTATATGCTCAGCATGAAATATTTTTGTTTCACAATTATATGAAAATTGAATTAAGTATATATATTTGTATCTGAAAAAAAAAACAGTTTCAAAAAATAGTTTGTGAATTCAAAACATTATTAAGCTGGAAACATACTATCGGACGCGGCTTACGGACGCGACTGACAGCCGCGACTGATAGGTATCTAGACTATGAAAGTACACTGAGCCGTGCACACTATCGGACATAAGTCGCGGACGTCACCTTCGGACGACCTTGAGCGTTCGGACGTCCGAGAGCGATCTGGCACACCGGATGTTTAAAGACTGTGCACATTGCTAAGTCGCGGCTGTCAGTCGCGTCCGTCAGCCGCGTCCGATAGTATGTTTCCGGCTTTAAACCTATAAACTATTTACCTCCATGGTGCCGAGTTTCTCATACAACCTTATTAATTTGTTAAAAACTCAGAAGCGCGACATTTTTTTTTCTCGTCATATTGTTAAAACCTTATGTTAAAAACAAGAAACTTGAAACCAAGTGAAAATTCTAAAATCAGTGATTCTAGCGACGATAAAATTTATTTGACGCCAACAAAATTGACTGAAACTGTTAATTCTGACCAAAACTGCAAATGAGATTTATCCCTCAACAATTACGCGAGAAGTATTTGTAACAGTACGATATGTAGACGACTTTAGTCATTTCCTCGCAGAGGCGGGATGAAAAGTTACGTGTTGCTCTCAAGTGCAAAGATTTTTCACCTAGTGCTCTTTTCATTCCCTCGCTGACGCGCAGGATGCTAAATTTCTTTTAATTTTCTCCGTCGCTGCGCTGGTGATTCAATTTTAGAATCCTTCTCTTGCTCGGTCATCAACATTGAGCACGCGGTAAAAAAGCAAATTTGCACTCTTGTATAACAAATAACTATTGTTGTTAAATTACAACGTCAATTTCTACTGTTTCCGTTTGCTTGCTCACGTTTCATTTAATTTAAAAAACTATTGTGTCTATCTTAAATTAGTATTTTAGAAAAATTAAGAGATGATATGTTTAATAGAATATGTTTAAACTATTTCAGAATAATTATTTTTCGCAAAAAATGGCAAAACCGTCTTCCATCGAGTACAAAATTCGAATAGTTCGCTCGAATTGATGCATAGATATTTTACATTATTGTGGATTTTACAAAAACGGCTCAGTCGATTTCGGTAAAATTTGTATTGGACCCTTAGAGAATGAATAACTAAAGTAATAAATACTCTAAGATTGGACCAAATAGGGAGTATACATATTCGAACTAAAAAAAAATTTGATTCGGTTAACAATTGGCGAAAATATCGATGAACATACACAAAAAAAATATTTACAGACGAACATAGAACCTCCTCGTTTTTGGAAGTCAGTTAAAAAAAAACGCTTCTCCCCACATAAGTATACATAAATTAGCAGCGGCTCGTTACTATGATGTCATTTAAATTTTTAGATATTTTGTTTTTTAATCTCGAGCACGTTTAGTCGAAGGTCGACAAGAAAATTTGATTGGTTTTACTAACAGGTCACCAAACTTAGGTGATAGAAGATTATCATTTTTAGGGTTCAGTGTCAAGCGATTTTAACTCATGTCATTGCAATACTAAATTTGAAAAATCAATATCTGTATGTAGTGATTTGGATAATAATATAAACTCAATTTATGACAAGGTTTTTTATATTTTAGTTGTAATGAGCATAATATAAAATTACCGTCTACACGTATACGTTCATCATGTTTCAAGTTTCAATGATTTTTTTAGAAATAAATATAGGTGAAGATTAAACATTTTTCAGCGTTATTAAGCGTTTTTCATTTGCAGTACTGATATATTTACTTGAGCATACTAAACTTGTACTGGGTGTTAGGTCGTTTCGCTCCATGAGCGATTCGACCCGTGAATCGACCACGTATTTGTTAGGCATCGACTTGGCATTTTTTTCTTACATTCTACATTGTACCTACCTACATTTTTTTTGGGTAGAGTACAATTTTTTAAATTAATGATGGGGACAGCGAAATTGCACCAAATAGTTACATCTAGATTGTATATTCAAGTAAAAATATGAATATTTTTAATAATAGCCAGCGTTGTAAGAACTTTAATTACTGATTGTCGATTTAGTGATAATATAATTTTTTCAACACACAGCACATGCACAATCAGGCACATGTAATGAAACTGTGACTTTTTCATTCCTCTTATTCACAAGTGAGTTAAAAAGTTTTTTTTATTTATTTTATTAGTTGAGTTGCTTTGTTCTTAAAATAAGTTTCGATACTAAAAAAGATCGTGTTCAATATTAGGCACAATAGTAGATTATGTACCAAGAGAACCAAGTGGTGTCTTATGTCACGGGTGACAATTGGACTCTGAGTGCAGCGAGGAATTCTATAGTTAAAGCTGGAAACATACTATCGGACGCGACTGACAGCCGCGACTGATAGGTATCTAGATAATGAATGTACACTGAGCCGTGCACACTATCGGACATAAGTCGCGGACGTCACCTTGGGTTGATTTTGAGCGTTTGGACGTCCGAGAGCGATCTGACATGCTGGATATTTTAAGTTGTGCACACTGCTAGATCGCGGCTGTCAGTCGCGTCCGTCAGCCGCGTCCGATAGTATGTTTTTGGCTTAACTTCCGAGCGCAGCGAGGGTGTTTTAAGTTAATTCTCAAGCGAAGCGAAGGAATTATTGCGAGAGTCATGACTCCTGAGTGAAACGAGGGATTCAAGTTGCCCAAGCCAAACTTGGTTCTCGTGGTTCATACTCTACTTTTCATACATCCTGCGAAAAATATAACACCAAGAATATAAGTAATACTTACGTCATAAATTAACTAAGTGTAGGTACTCATTAGGCAACTCGGTATTGTTCACAATAAATGAAAACCAATTAATGTACCTACGAATTTTTATAGAATCGAACACAATTTATAATAAAACAGAGAATGCAAATACTACATGAAAAAATAAGACCATGGCAGCTCGATAACATACTATCGGATGCGGCTGACGGACGCGACTGACAGCCGCGACTTAGCAATGTGCACAGTCTTATAACATCCGGTGTGCCAGATCGCTCTCGGACGTCCGAACGCTCAAGGTCGTCCGAAGGTGACGTCCGCGACTTATATCCGATAGTGTGCACGGCTCAGTGTACTTTCATAGTCTAGATACCTATCAGTCACGGCTGTCAGTCGAGAAAACTAATTATTTATTCCCGCCATTTCGAAACATTTTTCACAACTCGTTTACACTGTTGAACATATTTTTTTAGATTTATTTTATTCACAAGTGTGTTGAAAAACGTCGTATGCTACGTGTGTATTGATGATTACCGTCCTTGGCTCTCTCAAGACTCAATGGCGCCTCAGCGGCAATCACTAACATTACACACTTGTACCATAATGTACAATTATACATATATATCTTATTGTTTCACTGTAGCAAGTTTTTGAATTTTAATAGAATCTCGATTTTGTATTTTTTGGACTGAATAATACCTAGTAATTATGTAAGTACACCATAACTTTAATCGTAGAATGATTAAAGCAAATGTTTTAGTAATAATTATGATGCTATTTACAATGAGTACCTCGTATCATTACAAATTATGCAAAAACATTTATTCGTCACTATCAGTATAATTTTGGCGACGTTAAAATAAAATTAATTATGTACAGAACCTTCTACAAATAATCAAAATAAATTATCTCAATTTCTCAAAGCTAGAAATGGTCTAATAAAATTAACATTATTTGACATGTCACGTAACTGCAACAACAGATTTTTACAAGGCCACTATCATGAGTCCAATGGCCCCATGATTTATGATATTTGGATAATTGCTAGGCATCAATATATAAGCAAATCTGAACTATGGGAAACCACTTGTTGTCGCTGGTCCTTGAACAGACACAGATCTCAAAATGAAATTCTTGGTGAGATGTTTTTTTATAACTAATTTCTATATTTAATGAAGTTGTGATAGTGAATTAGTGCCTACTTAGTGGTTAGTTCTTTTACCAATTCAAACATTTAAAACAATAAATGTGGATTGATAGAGATTGATATTAATGATAATTGTGGATTGATATAACGACTTAATTAAAGTATGTATTGTGCATTTGTAAATATTTTCAGTTTATATTAAAAGTTTGTTGATTGATGTACCTAGTTGATAACCTGAATTTTTAAGTTTTGTCATCAATTATACAATAACACTACAAAATACAAAATTAGAATGAAATTCCTAGTAAATAATTATATTACTCGTATTAGAAATGATAAAATGTAAATACTTGTAAATTAAAAATGCAATGATTTTTTCAGGTCCTTGCTCTGTGCGTGTGCGCCGCGAGCGCCGCGTCATACGACTACAAGCCCTTCCAGCCCGTGACTAGGCAGCCTTACCAGCAGTTCGGAGGCTTCCGCCAACCTGCGGTAGCTCCCACTGTGGCTGCTCAGGCCACCTATGGAGCCGCTAAGTTTGTAACTGACGCCCCCGTGGTCGCTGCCAAGACCGTCTACGATTCCGCCAAATTCGTCGCTAATGCTCCCTTTGCTGCCGCCAAAGCCACTTACAATGCGGCCAAATTCGTCCCCACCCCTGTAGTCACTGAAGTGCCCGTTGTTGACGCCAAGTCCGCCTTCCCGATCCCGGTTGTTGAGGTCGCCCCAGTTGTTGCCAAGCCCGTTTACGAAGCCGCTAAAGTCGTCGCCGCCGCTCCCGTGCTTGCTGCCAAGTCTGTCTACAACGCAGCTACTGCCGTCCCCAAGACCGTGTACGCCGCTGGCAAGGAATACGAAGCTGCCATCCTCAGAGCTGAAACCGATGTCTCCCCTGAGGGCTACAACTACTTGTGAGTTTGAATTTCGTTTCAATTTAAGTTTAATTTTTGTGGTCACAAAAAAGTGTTACGAAATACGATTTGATATAAATGTATTATTAGACGTGACGTAAATTCATTTAAAACTAGTGAACCACCGTCTAATTAATCCGAGAAAATTATCTTATATATTTGATCAATGTTGCGTCAAGTCGAATATAACATAATTAATATTTTTTTAGGTATGAGACCGCAAACGGCATTGCCGCCCAATCCACCGGCTCCCTGAAGAATGTTAACAATGAAAACGTTCTCGTAAGTTAACAAATATCCTATACTCTGTAAAATTTAACTTGATCTCTGCGACAGCTGTCAGAAAAATCACGCCTATGAAGTCCTGAATTTCTTAATAGTACAGACAGTACCTGTCAATGTCATAGTTTATGGGCATGCCGATTAGTGATGGGCGACGAATGATCGTGACCACAGAGTATTAGATAGAGTTTTAATTAAAATATCGACAGTTTATACTGACGATATTTTAAATAAAACTTAATTTATCATTAATTTTATTGTATATTTTAATATCATAACATTTTTTACATGTGTAATTAAATTAACCCCAATTATATGTTACATTAGCACGATAATAGTAAAAAACGTCGTTAAATACTATCGTTACATTATTAAGAGTATTTAATTAATATCATAACATTATTTACATGTGTACATGTACATACTTGATCTTAAATAAAAGTAAGTAAATAAAATCCAATTTCTCACCTTCAACTACTCATTCGATTTCATTACAACATTGTTTGAAAATCGATTTTTTCCACCACTATCCCAACTCTAAAAATGTCAATATGTAACTGTTGCAGAGATCAAGTTAAATTTTATAGAGTATAGTTGCCTAATATCTTTGATATCTACCTAATAATAATACTTACAATGTTTTTTTCAAATATCTTATTAATTTTTTTCTAATTGCAAATTTTGTTAATATTTACACACTAAACAATCTTGCCAAATATTATCCTTTTCGCCGGCGACAAAAAAAATACATCGAATTCGAGTACCAAGTTTCTTCAAGATTCGTTGAACAATGTGGCCTATAGAAGAGAATCAACATCCGGACAAACGAAAGCAAAATTGTCGAGCAACCCTCGACTTCGCTCACTTCAACCGCTCGGCTTAGGTATTATGTAAAAGTAAAATTGTTATGCATTAGCATACAAGGTATTTGTTTGGCTCAACGTTTAAGCTTTGCCAATCAGCGTGGCAATGCAGCCAGCCTGCTGGGCACGCTGCCAACTGGCAGTGTGAGTTTCAGCATTTGGATTATCTTTAGACCTTCAAGGGTCTGTGGATAATCAAATTGCTTTCTATGTAGTAGTAGTGTAGGTAGTTTTAGCTTATAAAGTAGTGTTGTATTTTGTTGTAGTTAATAAAGACATTTTTGTCCGTAAAAAAGCATACAAGACTAAAAATATTAGCTAGTCCTTCAAGTTTATGACCTTTTAAACATAAGTAAGTAAGTTCGTATAGGCCGGGTTGCTAGCCCTGGTGTCAGAGTTTTGAAGCCGCCTGAAAGCTTCTGACATGGCTAAGCGGTTAAAACAACCGGGACCTACAATTTAACGTGTCATCCGAGCCACGGTAGCGCTCAGTTGGAAAATGCCACCCGCGGTCACCCATCCAAATACAAATTTTAAACATAGTTAAGTGAATACTTCAAAGTAATTTTGCTAAATGAAAAGAGAACCGTCTCATCGATCCTTTTTATAAAGATACTAATATGCCTAGTGAAATATTAAAACGCCGTCTGTTAACAGGTTTCCCAAGGATACTACGAGTACGTTGCTCCTGACGGCACCCCCGTGAAAGTGGAGTACATCGCTGATGAGAATGGATTCCAACCAAGGGTAAGAACAGTTTCAAATGACTTAAAGTTTGTGATAAGTACTTGGTACTAGGATTTATTTCTTAGGCAGTGAAAGGAAGGAATAACACTTCTGATTGAATATAGTTCTACTAGGTGTCTTCGTCACATTTCCTTTTATTTGAAAATTATAGGTACATGAAAGATCGGAATGACAAGCAAACATTTTTATTCTTTTGTGTATTTTATCTTTGTGTAGTAAACAAAAACTATTAACATTTCTCTTTTGCATACATTTTTGATAATTCTTCCCCATTTCCACAATGGGAAAACTATAACTGTAGTTTCCGATTATAAATTTCATACTAACCGTTTCGGTCATCACGACTTCAAATAATCTCTTAAAATATCTTTGTGGCTTATTATAATACATTTTAGAATTATTGTACCATAAAATTAGTCTTGATTAGTAGGTATTATTTATAAATTTTAACAATAAAATTAGAAATAAGTCATAAGTGAAAAACTGAAAAAATAGTAACATATTTTTACAAAATTTTAATATTAATTTAATCTGACTGCCTCGGTGGCTCAGTGGTTAGTGACAATAACTTCTGGATCAAAGAGAAGTGGGTTCGATCCCCACCCAGGGCAAATATTTATGTGATGAACATAAGTATTTACTCTGTGTCTGGGTGTTATTTAGTTACTATCTATATAAGTATGTATTTAAAAATAAGTATATGTAGTATATCAGTCTCTGGCAGCCATATCACAAGCTTTGCTTAGTTTGGGGTAAGAGGCCGTGTGGAAGATGTCTCTAAATATTTATTTATTTATCTATTATTTTTTCAGAGCAACCTTCTGCCCGTGGGTCCCCCAGTGCCTGAGGAGATCCTCCGCTCCCTGGAGTACCTCCGCATTCACGCCCAGAAACCCGAATACTAGAGTACAACTCGCTTACGCTTACTAGTTTAAATTACTATACAAGGCTGAGGAACGAAAAAGAACGTAGCTATAAAATAGCAATCAGACCACAAGAATAAATAGTCATTTGTTTTATATATTGTGTTTTATTTCATTGACGGCTTTTGGCAATTGGTTAAAGCTGTTTCACTGGTATATTTGCAAGTTTGAGTAGGTACATAGATTGAATTTCTAAAAAACTTATGAAGCATTAAAAATTAAGCAAGTTCGCATAAACCGGGTGGCTAGCCCTCATGTCTGATTTAATTTTCTTTTTTGTAACCGGTTACAAAACACTGCTACAAACGCGGCTGAAAGGGATTTTTAAGCCGCCTAAAGGCCCTTGACATAACTAAAACCACAGAAATTTACAATTTAACGTTTTATGTCATAACTACCTTAAAACCCACGGCTTCGCCCGCGTTGTCTTAGTACATAGGTACTTGCTTAAAATGAAAACAGTCCGCGGTTTCGCCCGTGTTGTCTTAATACTTGGTTAAAATTATAATAGCCTGCCATTTGGCCCGCGTTGTTTTAGTACTTGCTTAAAATAATAGCTTCAACCCGCATTATTTTGACACTTGCTTTTAATAATATCTAATAGTTCACGGTCTGGCCCGCGTTGTCTTAATACTTCCTTAAAATTATGATTGCCTGCTGTTAGTCTGCGTTGTTGTATTACTTGCAATGATAATAGCCCACGGTCTGGCCTGCGTTGTTGCGTTGTCTTGGCACTTACTTAAAATAATAATAGCTCGTGGTTAAGGTTCAATAGAGAGTACACTTTTTACGTTGCTATAAAATTTACGATGGAACCTTCATATCTGGGCCTATTGTCATATTACTTGCAAGGATAATGCCTACGGCTTAGCCTGAATTGTTTAAGTATTTGCCTAAAATAGCCCACGGATTGGCCTGCATTGTCTCCATCCATCCATCAGCCATAAGAAGTCCACTGCTGAACATAGGCCTCCCCAAAGGATCTCCGATAAGACCGGTTGAAAGAAGCTTCTTGCATCCAGCGTGATCTTACGGTTCTAATGAGGTAATCCGTCCACCTTGAGGGTGGGTGTCCTACGCTGCGCTTGGCAGTACGTGGTCTCCACTCGAGAACTTTTCGACCCCATCGGTTATCAGCCCTCTGCGCTATGTGCCCTGCCCATTGCCATTTCAACTTGCCAATCCGTTGGGCTATGTCGGTAACTTTGGTAATATATCTCTTTATTTCTGATTCGATCTCGCAGAGAGACTCTGTGCATAGCCTTCTCCATAGCTTGTTGGTGGGCTACTTGGAGCTTACTAATAAGGCCCTTAGTGAGAGACCACGTTTCTGTGCCATCAGTCATCAATGGTAACACACACTGGTCGAAAACAGCAGTGTCTTAGTATTTGCGTATTTAATTTACTCGTACTTGTATCTAAAGCTTATTACGGAGTACGTGAATTTTTGAATGATAAATTGCTGAATTTCTGTAATTAATTCGATACAAATAATAATTGTATGAGTGCCAATGTGAGAAACTTCACACTGTTGGCTTTTTATTGATGGAAAACATTGAGGCAACATGTATACGTACATCCGTAGATAAAAATCAATGTCATATATATATTCCGCAACCCGGGCTCGGCCGGAGCCGAGATGGATATGGCCGATGGCCTAATCACCCTTCGCGGGTAGGCCTACGTTCAGTAGTGCACTATTAATTAAGGCCGGTATATGTATTCGACATGTTTCATTCAGTCATTAGAAGTTTAATTTCGATTATTCTGAACTCATTTTTCCCGAGAGATATTGTGACAATCTCGCCCAAAACCGTTCACCCAGTTAAAAGTGATCGAGACACTTGTAGGACTTTCAGACGTTGTCTGACCCTAGGCAGATGAAAAAATATATTTTATTATTTTCGAGAAACACATAGTGTATATCTAGACAGTCAGTAAGTTCAAGGATGCTATTATACTCATCATTTGACTAACTTTTACTATGGTACCAACCCCGAAATCACGTAAATAAAATCAAGTGTTCAACACAAGAAGTTCATCGACCCGCGACAACATGTATGGAATAGGTAGGTAATCTTCGCTTTTTAGGGTTCATCCCATAGTAAAGTACATATATTGACCCGTATATACCCTAAGCTTAAAATTATTGGCTCACAAAATAAAAAAAATCGTAAGCTATTAGGGACCCATTTTGCCCCATATAAGGATAAATCATCATCTTAATTCTATTCTAGATATTTAATTATATTATTAAAAAAAACTTTGTGATTATTTTTTACGCTTATTCAGGGTTACGATTGGTCTAGCGCACAAGGAATACGGGACTTCTCCCAGAATGTCAATAGTTAGTCATTTATTAGTTAAAATGGTGGCTATTTTAACATAAAATTGAATTCATTGAGATTTTCAAACAGTTTTTAGTGTTTTTTTAAGAAATCGACATTCCGAAGGACCCACTCAAATTTTCCGGGATAGCAGTACCCTAAGTGGTAATTTGTGTTATTGTATAGCTTCGTTCCAAATTTCGTTAGAATTCATTTAACCATTTTGACTTAGCTTTACATTATAATTATAACTGATTAATTTTGGCTATCCCTAAGAAACCTGAAGATTTTCCGGGATAATAATAGTTCCTGTATTAAAACATGTCGTGTGCTTTCTACATACCCGTTTTCATTCGTAACCTTTCAGCTCCTTAACTGTAATCGATGCTTTTTCACCAACTTTATTATTCCTTTATCTGACCCCTAAGGAAGTTATTTTATGGAAAATTCAGAAAAACAGGAAGAACCATATTTTTTATTTAGTATCAAAAGTATCTTTACAAAGTTTCATGTCAATCGGTACAGGAAATAAAAAGTTACAAAGTTCAAAATTTTCATCCTTTGTGCTTCATGATGTTGTACGATGTAGGTATATTCTAAATTTCAAGTTTATATCATCGATGGTTTGGGCTGTAGCCTAAACTGATTAATATTGGCCATCCCTCAGGAACCCTACAGATTTTCCTGGATATTATTAGTTCCTGTATTGAAACCTGCTGTGTGCTTTCTTCATACCAGATTTCAACCATAACCGTTCAGCTGGTTGGATGTAATTGACGCTTTTTTCACCAACTTTGGGACCTTATTTGACCCCTTAGATAAGGAAAATTCGGAAAAACAGGAAAAAAACATAACTTTTATTTTGTTTGAAAAGCATGTATACCAAGTTTCAAGTCAATCAGAACAGGGAATAAAAAGTTACATACAAACGAAAAGGGCCCGTTTTACCCCCTTTGAGGTTGAAAGTTCATAATTTTCGTCCTTAGTGCTCCATTACGTCGTTTAATGTACCTATATTCCAAATTTCAAGCTCATATCTTAAGCGGTTTGGGCTGTAGGCTGTCTGTCAGTCAGTCACTCAGGGAAGCCTTTTATATAACAGATAAAGCATTTTAAAGCAAAGATTTCACGCATAAATACTTAATGCATAATACTAAACTCGACTGCCTCGGTGGCTCAGTGGATAATCAGGGCAAATATTTGTGTGATGAACATAAGTGTTTGCTCTGTGTCTGGGTGTTATTTAGTTACTATCTATATAAGTACTAGCTTAAAACCCGCGGCTTCGCCCGCGTTGTCTTAGTACATAGGTACTTACTTAAAATGAAAAGAGCCCGCGGTTTGATCTACGTTGTCTTTGTACATGCTTATAATAATATCTAATAGTCCGCAATTTGGCCCGCGTTGTCTTAATACTTGCTTAAAATTACTTGCAAGGATAATGCCCACGGTTTGGTCAAAATTGTAACAGTATTTGCCTATAATGATAATAGATCACGGTTTGGCCCGCGTATTGTTAGTACTTGCTTAAGATGGTTATTTATAGCACGCAGCATGGACTGCGATGTCTTAATACTTGCTTAAAATTATAAAAGCTCGCCGTTTGGCCTGCATTGTCGTATTACTTACAATGATAATAGCCCATGGTCTGGCCCGTATTGTCTTAGTACTTGCTCAAAATGATAAAAGCCCGCGGTTTAGCTCGCGTTGTGTTAATAATTAGGTACTTACAAAGATAATAATCCACAGTTTGGCCCACGTTGTTTTAATACTTACTTTATTAAAATAACAGCCCGCGGTTCAACCCGCGTTATCTTGGCATTTGCTTATAATAATATCTAATAGTTCGCGGTCTGGCCCGTGTTGTCTTAATAAATCCTTAAAATTATAATAGCATGCCGTTAGCCTGCGTTTTTGTATTACTTGTAATGATAATAATAGCCCACGGTCTGGCCCGCGTTATTTTTGTAACTGCTTAAAATGATAAAAACCCACAATTTGGCCCGCGTTTTCTTGGCACTTACTTAAAATAATAGTAGCTCGTGGTTAAGCCCGCATTAGGCTCGATTATGAAGGCGCCATCGTAATTATAATAGCTAATTATCATAATTATATATGTTTCATTTTCACTTTAAGCATTCGATAGAGAGAACACTTTTTATGTTGTTATTATATTTTCTATGGCATCTTCATAACTGAGCCTATTATTGTATTACTTGCAAAATAATGCCTACGTCTTAGCCTGAATTGTCTCAGTATTTGGTTATTTAATTTACTTGTATCTAAAGCTTATTACGGAGTACGTGAATTTTTGGACGATAAATTGCCGAATTTCTGAAATTAACTCAATAATAAATAAATATATAAAATAAATATTGGAGGACATCTCACACACGGTCTCTGATCCCAAACTAAGCAAAGTTTGTGATTTGGCTGGCAGAGACTGATATACTACATATACATGTAGGTTGACTGGCAGATAATGCTGTTTAGCGTTAAGTCCTTCTTTTGTACAAATAGTGTGCAAGAAAGTGTTAAATAAATAAATAAAAATACATTAATAACACCCAGACACAGAGCAAACCCATATGAACATCACATAAATATTTGCCCTGGGAATCAAACCCACGCCTCTTTGACCCAGGAGTCAGGGTCAACCACTGAGCCACTGAGGGAGCCAATAATAATAATTGTATGAGTAACTATGTAAGAAATTTCACTTTTCATTGCTGGAAAACATTGAGGCAACCTGTACGAACGTAGAAAAAATCAATGTCGTATGTGAATTCAGCAACCCGTGCTCGGCCGGCGTGATGGATATGGCCCAATTACCCTTCGCGGATAGGCCTATTTTCAGTCATCCATCAGCCGCAGGACGTCCACTGCTGGACATAGATCTCCCCTATGGATCTCCAATAAGACCGGTTGGAAGCTGCTGGATCCGTCCACCTTGTGGGTGGACGTCCTGCGCTGCGCTTGCCGGTACATGGGCTCCGCTCGAGAACTTTTCGACCCCAACGGTCATCAGCCCTCCGCGCTATGTGCCCTGCCCATTGCCATTTCAACTTGCCAATCCGATGGGCTATGTCGGTAACTTTGGTTCTTCTACGGATCTCCTCATTAATGATTCGATCTAGCAGAGAGACTCCAAGCATAGCCCTCTCCATAGCTCGTTGGGCTACTTGAATTCGGCGATTGGCCTCTTTGTTGAAGTCGGACCTACCTAACTTGACTACTTGTCCTAGGTAGACATACGAGTCAACGACTTCAAGAACCGAGTTTCCAACAGAAATCGGGTGTAGGTAAAACATGGGAATTACACATGACTTTCTTCTTGTCCATGTTCATCTTAAGACCCACCTGTTTCTATTATCCGTAGTGTTATCCGTAGTACCTATTTTCAGTAGTGCACTATTAATTAAGGCCGGTACAGGTATTCGACATTTTCATTAAGTTATTAGATATTTAATTTTCCAGGCAAATGAAAAAATGGCACACAAGTCGTAATTCTAGTCAGGCATGTTCTAGGATGCTATTATACTCATAATTTGATTAGCTTTTACAATGGTACCAACCCCAAAAGCACGTGAATAAAATCAGCTGTTCAACACAAAAAGTTCATCGACCCGCGACAAAATGTATGGAAAATGTAGGTAATTTTCGCTTGTCAGGGTTGATCCCATAGTAAAATACCTATATTGATCCATATGTGCGCTAAGCTTAAGACTATTGGCTCACAAAATAAAAAAAAATCGTAAACTTTTGGGGACCCATTTTGCCCCATATAAAGATAAACTATCATTATCATAATCCTATTCTAAATACTACATTATTTAAAAAAGCGTATTGAAGTTTTGGAACGTATCTGACCCCTAAGGATATCTTTAAGGAAAATTCAGAAAAATAGGTACAGCCATATTTTTTATTTAGTATCAAAAGCATCTATACTAAGTTTCATGTCAATCGGTACAGGGAATACGAAGTTACATGCAAACAAAAAGGGCCCGTTTTACCCCGTAAGTTAGAGTTGGGTACGTTTTTCATCCTTAGTGCTTCATTATGTCGTACGATGTACGTATATTCCAAATTTCAAGCTCATATCTTCAGTGGTTTGGGCTGTAGCCTAAACTTATTAATTTTGCGTATCCCTAAGGAACCTTATAGATTTTCCTGGATTTTATTAGTTCCTGTATTAAAACATGCTGTGTGCCTCCTTCATACCAATTTTCAACCATAACGTTCAGCTGGTTCGATGTAATTGACGCTTTTTTCACCAACTTTGGGACCTTATTTGACCCCATAGATGAGGAAAATTCGGAAAAACAGGAAAAAACGTAACTTTTATTTTGTTTGAAAAGCATGTATACAAAGTTTCAAATCAATCGGTACAGGGAATAAAAAGTTACATACAAACGAAAAGGGCCCGTTTTACCCCCTTAGAGTTCGAAAGTTCAAAATTTTCGTCCTAGTGCTCCATTACGTCGTTCAATGTACCTATATTCCAAATTTCAAGCTCATATCTTAAGCGGTTTGGGCTGTAGGCTGTCTGTCAGTCAGTCACTCAGGGAAGCCTTTTATATCTATAGATCACTACACTGTGATATTATCTGTAGCTATAAACCGTACAAATACTAAGACAAGAAATAAATCCTTTAAAAAAGTCGATTATGCAGCGATAATACAAGATTTGGCTAAAATTAACTGGACAGAGTATTTAGCAGACAAAGATCCAAACACTGGAATAACCGATTTTATTTCTACTATCCAACGCACTATGTCCAATCATACGAAGCTAATCTCAATATCTCGCAGTAAACGAAACATGAAGCCATGGGTCACTAGTGGCTTAATGAGGTGTATTAAAAATAGAGATAGACTACATAAAAAACTTAAGACAGATCCCGAAAACGTTATTCTTAAAATTACATATTTACGTTATAGAAATACTTGTAACAAAATTTTAAAAAATACTAAAAACGCTTATTTTCGATTAGAAATGACCAAACATAAACAAAATTTAAAAAAACAATGGGAATGCGTAAAGACTCTTTGCCATATAAATAAAAGACAGGATACAAACCACGAACTTTTAAACATAGGTCAGACACCCGCTGATTCAGTTAACAAAACTAATAGTTATTTTGCAAACGTTGGAAGTGATTTAGCTGGTAAAATTATTTCTCGAAACCAACACGAGTCAAATCAGAAATATATGAGCAGCCATGAATCGGCTAATGACTCCTCTAATTCCACACATTTAAATTCCTTTGTTCTCCTCCCTACCGATATGGAAGAAGTTAAAAAGACAATAATTGGCCTAAAAAATAGTCCTAGCACAGGTTGGGATGGAATACCGTCAATTGTCTATAAATTAGGCATAAATGTACTGGTGGAACCAATCACACTACTATGCAATAAGTGTTTCGAGCAAGGCTGTTTTCCTGAGCCACTCAAACGATCAGTAGTTATCCCAATTCATAAATCTGGGGATAGGGACCGTATCTCCAATTATCGACCAATATCCCTGTTGCCAACACTGTCAAAAATAATAGAAAAACTCTTGAATACCCGATTAAAGCAATACTTAGAGCATTATAACTTACTCTCAAATAATCAATTCGGCTTTCGTAATAAAAAATCTACAAATGACGCTGTACAAAGTTTAGTAAATTTGATTGTCAACGACTTAGATCGAAAAAATAAGTGTTTGGCAATATTTATCGACCTGGCAAAGGCCTTTGATACGGTCTCTGTCCCTACACTCCTTGTCAAGCTGAAAAAAATAGGTATTAGAGGTATACAATATAAATTATTTAAAGATTACCTATGTAATAGAAAACAGTCGACTAGAATCGATCATTATAATAGTGATGAGATTATTGTTACGCATGGTGTACCACAGGGTAGCATATTGGGACCAACCCTATTTCTGATATATATTAATGACATGTGTAGTTTAAGTCTTAAAAATGGCAGTATTATTACTTTTGCTGACGACACAGTTTTATTTTTCTCGGGTAGATCATGGTCCGATGTAAACCAGTATGCAGAAGAAGGCTTTAAAACTGTTACTAACTGGCTCGACAACAATTTACTGACACTAAATGTAACGAAAACTAAATATGTCACATTTAGCATAAATAGTCCGGGACAACCACAAATATCAGAAATTAACATTAAAGCGCATGAATGCACATATACCAATAACTGTAACTGTCCACAATTGACCCCAACCGACGAAATTAAATATTTAGGAGTTACAATTGACAACAACCTAAATTGGAAGTCACAAATTAAATCCTTGGCTGCACGCGTTAGAAAACTCTTATATATCTTCAAATCTCTCAGATACGTATGTGATAAGACACAAATTATGTCTGTCTATTATGCACTTTGTCACTCTGTGCTCACGTACTGTATTTCAACTTGGGGTGGTTGTTCAAAAACAATACTATTAACTGCCGAAAGAGCTCAAAGAGCAATACTAAAGGTCATGATGTTTAAGAAGTTTCGCTTTCCAACTTGCGACCTCTACAAAGATATTTCCATATTAACAATACGACAATGTTATATACTAAAAATTACACAAGAACAACATGGTATACTTCCAGATCGCAGTGCTCAGATTAGAAGAAAAGATAGACCTTATTGTATAGTTCATTATAGAACTAAGTTTGCACAGCGCTTTGCGGGATTCATGAGTCCTTATCTATATAATGTTATAAGCAAAAATATTGAGCTACGAACTCTCAATAATTACAAGTGTAAAAAAGCAGTATATAATGTTTTAAAACAAATGAACTATGAAGATACTGAAAAGTTACTTAAAATTACTGAATAACTAGCTAACCTGGCGAGCTTCGTTTCATGCAATATCATTATAATTATAGTCTATATTATGTTTACTATATTGTGTAAACATTTAAATGCAAAGTTTCATCTCAATCCGTTCAGTAGCTTTTGCGTGAAAGAGTTACAAACATCAACACATACTCTCAAACTTTCGCGTTTATAATATTACGGGGGTATAGGATATATTTATGAACACTCGAGCTCATTGTCATTAGAAACGTTTACTAAGAAAACGAAAATTTATTTTTCTTCCAAATGATATACCTATATTCTAACGTCTCTTGTGTTTGGACACAATAACACACTACTTTCAGGTGCATTCATACACATACGCGCGCGGGCACTCACACACACACACACACACAAAGCTTACTAATAAGGCCCATAGTGAGAGACCACGTTACTGTGCCATAAGTCATCACTGGCAACACACACTGGTCGAAAACTTTCGACTTGAGGCACTGAGGTATGTCGGACGAGACGACACTACGCACTTTTCCGAACGCTGCCCAGCCGAGTTGAATTCGTCGATTGACCTCTTTGTTGAAGTCGGACCTACCTAACTGGACTACTTGTCCTAGGTAGACGTACGAGTCAACGACTTCAAGAACCGAGTTTCCAACAGAAATCGGGGTAGGTAAAACATGGGAATTACACATGACTTTCGTCTTGTCCATGTTCATCTTAAGACCCACCTGTTTCTATTATCCGTAGTGCTATCCGTAGTACCTATTTTCAGTAGTGCACTATTAATTAAGGCCGGTACAGGTATTCGACATGTTTCATTAAGTCATTAGAAATTTAATTTTCCAGGCAAATGAAAAAATAGCACACAAGTCGTAATTCTAGTCAGGCATATTCTAGAATGCTATTATACTCATAATTTGATTAACTTTTACAATGGTACCAACCCCAAAAGCACGTGAATAAAATCAGCTGTTCAACACAAAAAGTTCATCGACCCGCGACAAAATGTATGGAAAATGTAGGTAATTTTCGTTTGTCAGGGTTGATCCCATAGTAAAATACCTATGTTGATCCATATGTGCGCTAAGCTTAAGACTATTGGCTCACAAAATAAAAAAATCGTAAACTTTTGGGGACCCATTTTGCCCCATTTAAAGATAAACTATCATTATCATAATCCTAGATACTACATTATTTAAAAAAGCGCATTGAAGTTTTGGGACGTATCTGACCCCTAAGGAATTTTTTAAGGAAAATTTAGAAAACAGGTACAGCCATATTTTTTATTTAGTCTCAAAAGCATCTATACAAAGTTTCATGTCAATCGGTACAGGGAATAAGAAGTTACATGCAAACAAAAAGGGCCCGTTTTACCCCGTAAGTTAGAGTTGGGTACGTTTTTCATCCTTAGTGCTTCATTATGTCGTACGATGTACGTATATTCCAAATTTCAAGCTCGTATCTACAGCGGTTTGGGCTGTAGCCTAAACTTATTAATTTTGCGTATCCCTAAGGAACCTTATAGATTTTCCTGGATTTTATTAGTTCCTGTATTAAAACATGCTGAGTGTTTCCTTCATACCAATTTTCAACCATAACCGTTCAGCTGGTTCGATGTAATTGACGCTTTTTTCACCAACTTTGGGACCTTATTTGACCCCATAGATGAGGAAAATTCGGAAAAACAGGAAAAAACGTAACTTTTATTTTGTTTGAAAAGCATGTATACAAAGTTTCAAATCAATCGGTACAGGGAATAAAAAGTTACATACAAACGAAAAGGGCCCGTTTTACCCCCTTAGAGTTCGAAAGTTCAAAATTTTCGTCCTTAGTGCTCCATTACGTCGTTCAATGTACCTATATTCCAAATTTCAAGCTCATATCTTAAGCGGTTTGGGCTGTAGGCTGTCTGTCAGTCAGTCACTCAGGGAAGCCTTTTATATAATAGAAATGTATTTAAAAATAAGTTTATGTAGTATATCTGTTTCTGGCAGCCATATCACAAGCTTTGCTTCAGAGGCCGTGTGTAAGATGTCCCAAAATATTAAATAATATTAATATTAATGTATTAAAGAGAAGCTAGGAAGAGAAGTTGGTTTTGACATATTTTTTTAACAAAGACGAGAGACAGAAAAAATGATTTCATCGTTTCTTGGCTCTACTGTGTCAAATAAGGAGATATGAAAACAGAAATGGTTGACAAAATAAATTCCCATCGTAGTTTAGGGAATACACACGTTTAAATAAATAATTTTGAAATTTTAGAAATGAGATCTATACCTAATATAACTATCATAATCTCAAATAAAAAAATCACTGAAAAATAATCCGACCGTAATAGGTACCACTACTGTTACAATTGACGTAGAAATTAATACAAAATAGTTTCGTATTTAAATAAATTGTAATCACTTTAGAGTATGGTGCGTTGTGTGTTTAAGTAGAATAAAATCGGACAAGTGCGAGTCAGGCTCGCAGACCGAAGTTCCGTACAAATCCTGAAAATTGCACAAAATTGGGAGCTGAGTTGCTAAAACGTCAGGGTGTTACTATAATCATCGATAAAATGTTTTTTTCCCATTATTCATTAAAAATAATACATTGTCAAAATAATTAAAACGCTGTTTGAGCTAGTGCTATTGTCACTTTTTCATAGGATACCCCACACGATACTATTGAAATTTAGGCCCTTATTTTGCATTGAATTTTTGTGACTAAATTAAAAATGTACCTACAGTTTATTTTATCTATATGTGTACTCTAAGACAATATTGTTTAACAAATTTTGTAGTTCACGAGAAGTACAATAATAATCAATCAATCCCACAAAATGTCGATCCAACTAAATAAATGTTTTTATTTACATGCTGCTGGACTGCATGGTTGTCAAAAGGGCAGTCAAAACGATCAGCTATAACGCGTAGAATGCCGCTGGTGCTGTTCCGGATGCACCTTACGCTTACGCGTTCCCGAGACAGACGGACAACAAAGTGATCCTATAAGGATTCCGGTTTTTCTCTTTTGGAGGTACGGAGCCCCAAAAACGTGTGGATGTGGAACAATATTATTTATTGCAAAAAAATAGCATGACCGACTTCACCCGTGTACAGAATTCGCGAATATTTCGCACGGATCGATGTAGCATTTTGACAATATTGTTGATTTATCAAAAATGGCTCAGCCGATTACAAGCCGATACAAGAATAGATATATTTAGAATTTGCAGACATAAGAAACTTTACATTATAGATTAGGTATTTTAACTTATGCAGTAGACAACGCCAAAATGTGGGTTTTAGTGAAACTTTGTTGATACCCTTGCAGTTTGACTTTGAGCTTATTTGGTTAGTTTTGACGAGGTTATAATGGTTTTCAATAATGAAGAAGTCACATAATTTTAGAGAGTGTGACACGAGTATATATAAAAATACACAGTTTTACAGTACGTTTTTTGAGTTCCATAACTCAACGAGAAAAAAAAGGGAAACCTTATAGGATCCCTTTATTATCCCCCTGTATGTCTTTCAAAAAAAAATCGCAATATTGACTTCCACCGTGTACAGAATTTGAATAATTTGCACGAATCTATGTGACATACATGTAAACTTTTTGTTGATTTATCAAAAACTGCTCAGCCTACTTCGATAAAATTTAAATGGGACGACCTCGGAAGTATCTTCTTTTAAACTAAAACAATTTTTTTTTTAATCTGTTCACAATTGGCGAAAATATCGATGAATGAAGGCTTTCCTTTTCTCCTTTTTTCATTTAATTGGTTAGTTTCCAGCATTGTGGGATTTCCAGGATTGATACTAAACCTTTGGAGTCTGAATAGTGCGCTTAAATTGAATAGTCTCTTAGCTTTTTTAAAACCGGCTACGATTTTATCGTGATTTGCCTGTTTAAATAGTGATACTTAATACTTGTGGGAATTTGATGCATTAAAATTAAAAGGGAACCTATCTCGCTTATTTAATTATTAATCATGCGTTGACCTAGGTATCTATCTATCAGCCATAGGACGTCCACTGCTGGACATAGGCCTTCTTTAAAGATCTCCAATAAGACCAGTTGGTAGCGACTTGCATCCAAAGCGTCCCTGCGGTCTTAATTAGGTCACCTGTTCACCCACAAGGTGGATATCGATAGATGGATAGGCAGATGACCTAATTATGATGATTTCAACTTGCCGATCCGCTGGAGTATGTCGGTAACTTTAGTTTTTCTACGGATCTCCTCAATCCTGATTCAATCTCGCAGAGAGACTCCGAGCATAGCCCTCTCCACAGCTCGTTGGGCTACTGGGAGCTTATTGATAAGGCCCATAGTAAGAGACCACGTTTCCGTGCCGTAAGTCATCACTGGTAACACACACTGATCGGACACTTGAGGCACTGAGGTATGCCGGACGAGAAGACGTTACGCAAACTTCCGAACGCTGCCCAGCCGAATTGGATTCTGCGATTGAAGCCTTCTTGAATTCGGACCTATCTAACTGGACTACTTGTTCTGGGTAGCCGTACGAGTCAACTTCGAGAACCGAGCTCTCAACAGAAATAGGGGTGAGGACCACATGGGAATTACACATGACCTTCGTTTTGTCCATGTTCATATTTAGACCCACCTGTTGAGAAACTCGATTGAGGCCTTCGAGCATCGTGCTGATCTCTTCCATCGACTTTGCCATGACTACGATATCGTCTGCAAACCGAAAGTAATTGATGTATTCGCCATTGATATTGATGCAGAATCCTTACCATTCCAGGAGCTTAAAGGCGTTCTCCAAAGTAGCCGTAAACAGTTTCGGAGAAATTACGTCTCCCTGTCTTACGCCTCTTTTTTAAAGGGATCGCCTTGGAGCACTCTTCCTGTACTCAGACCGACACAGCTATCTACCCGCTAACCTAAGGAGGCCGAAAGAGAGATTTACACGGGTAGTTAAAACTGCAGCATAGCTGACCTGCGGCAAAAATGGACCGTCTAAACGGCAATTCTACACACAAAAAAATATTATATAGGTCGATTTTCGCGGCGCGGCAAATGTGCCGTTTTAGTCAACAGTGTAAATGCCTCATTAAGCGCATGGATATCTGTCGATCCTTCTTAATGAATTGCTTCAATAATATTGTGTAGTTAAGTAACTTTGTCGCTAGATATGACTTCTTTTTGCTTTGGCGTAATACTTAGTAAAAGTTTTGGCGACAAAAGTAATTCAGCAACTCATTTAATTAATTTGAAACTGAGAATCTGGTATTTGTCTATCAGTACACTGTATTTTTGTTAAGGTACAGACCTATATTATTTTCAATCAATGATTGTTTTAAAATATGTATCCCAAATCTGACTTAAAATATTCAATAAAGTAACATTGAATTGACAGAAGCATTATTATCGGTTTAGATTAGTTACTTTTTGTTTTAGCATAGCAAAATCTAGGAAGCTCATTTAGTGTTACTTTTAAGGCAGGATTTACAAGATTATCACACTCGAAACACAAGCTTTGATTTAGTATTTACATATATCGCAGGCGTCTAATTTTTGCAGGCAATAAATCACAGGTGTGTGTAGATAGATAGGTGTTCTATTCAATCTGCATCCTAGATGACATGTGGACTGCAATAAAATTATTTAACCCTTGTTCAATGTAGGGTTTTGAATTATTATGAAAAAGATAAATTAAATTATTGTATGTTTTCTTACAGATAAACATCGTTTTTGAAAGAAAAAGAACAGTTTGATTGGTGTTTTAAGAGTACTTTTTTAACCTAAGTTTGTGGTCCATTTTTTTAACAAGTTTCCAGAAATCTTGCCATATTTCTTTCATGTACATTCTTACTTTTGAAAGCCGGATATTACTGAAACTAAGAGTGATGTAACTGGACATCTCACAGCATGGAAGCTCTTATAGGCGTAGACTTTACCAAAATAGGTCGGAACTAGAATGTGCGGTGTTAGAAAACCTTTGAATTCATGATATATTTTCCTGATGAACTATATAACTCAATTATCAAATAAGCTAAAGAGATCTGTGTTTTGTTCTTAGGTAAGAAAATAAATATCATTTCTACATTGGGTTTGTGAGATAATTTGCGGGCTACAGCGCTTTTAACAGGTATCATAACATAACGTATCCATTTCTCCGTTTTGGTGAAGTTTGGGTCTTATGTAGGACACAAAATGTAAGAAAATATAGGACTTTACAGGGCAAGGTTTTTTTTTCAGAACATTCGGAAGTTATACCACTTATTATATATTTATGTACCTATTTTTATACGGAATTAGAAGCACTCGAATATGTCAGCCAAACAAACTGCTATTTAGTAAACGAAATAGAATAAATGAATAATTGATGGCCTGTTTGATTCTAAAGTGGCAACAAATCAAGAGTATTATAAACAATATTAGCGTTAGAAAACATGTCAATTAATTAAATAGATTTTAGAATTAGGTATAGATATATAATACAGTAGGTACACTAACAAAATTTTATATACTAATAAAGATTTTTGAACTGATTTTGATTTCTTTTTCGTTTGAAAGGAGAATTAGTAATTATAAATATTATTGTGTTGGGTTGTAAGAGCGCTTGTTTACCGCCATTTATTCTACCGGACCACGGACCGTTATTAATCCACCCGGCGCAAATCTCCCCGGATGTCCGGAGCGTCAACACATGTTCATTATAAGCCATACACCGGCGTGAATCCGGTGATTATAACAGTCCGTTGTCCGGTAAAACAAATTGCCGTGAACAAGCGCACTAATAATTACACAAACGAGATGTCCGGGTAGCTTTTCTCAAACTATGATTACTAGTGCGATTTGTGCCAATATTATGGTGCTGGCATACAGTTTACGCATGTCACCAGCTAGCCCTGCATACGTGCCACTAGATAATTTTTGTCGACGAGTGAAAAAGTGTCAGATACAGTGTCAGTCGGTGACTTCTGCGTGTAGACTCTCTAACATACTCGTATAGTTAAGTACCTAACAAAGTTATAGACTGGAATAAAACGTCAATCTAGTAGTCATATAGTCAGATATTCTACTGTCTATATAAATAAATCTCTTTTTTTTATAATTGCTTTGTAATCGGTCTTTGATAGGTGTGCAATCGGCTCAAAATTGAGCTCAAAGGGATTGATTACAAACAAGCAAGCAAGCAAACATACAGGTGAAACTAATGAGTTTAGAGTACTTAAAATAATTGTATTACCTACTACAATCCCCGACAAATGTAGGTATATCTGTGGAATCTGCCATGTGTAATTGGCCCTTAATAATGTTTGTGTGAAATGCGTTTTTTTTTTGTTAACAAGCTAATGTAGTTGAGACAAAGCTATATTTTAATTTTCAAATTAATCTTTTTTTTTGTTAACTTTATCCAAACCACAATATCCAGTAATTCACTATCAAAATGAGCGGCCGCCATCGTTGCCGCCAAAATGCATACATACACCCATGGATGTATCTGGATGTATCTACTACCTACATCCATGGGCGGATACATTGGTACATCCACAGATATCTGAACTCTGTGGGTACATCTATGCGTAGTGTGTACGCCACTTTGTAGCGAGAAAGTCCGAAACAAAATGAGTTTACTATGGGGATTGGTATAAACAAAATCTTGCGAAATGGGATCAGACCGTGTACAGTAGCTCAAAACATTAAAATATAGTAAATAAATGCGCATAGTAAAAAAACCGCATTGAATGCATAATTTGAAAGGAATTTCATGTTTTCTTATTAGATTTTAGTTCCATCACGCTACCATATTTTACAAGCAATAATTATTTTCCGAAACAAATAAAGCAAATAATTGAATACAGTATAAGGTAATGGCCCAAGCTCCATATGTTTTTGCATTAACTCTTTTGAGGCATAGGTGTTCCGTTTATTTTTTAAATTACTTTTTACTTTTATTGAATTAGGTCATTATTCAACCCAACTTAAATTAAATTCCATATAATCATGACCTTTTCAATTCATAGTTTCAAGTGTCGATTTAATTGGTAATTTTTACGCCCATAACATAAATGCGAAGACCAGCATGATAGCATAATTTATCTTCTTTGCATTTTATGACTCTATTATAGCGTGAACGTACCGAATTGCTTGTGCTACTTATATCGGAATAGCTTTTAAAAGTGCGTCATACTATTCAAATTGAATAAATATCAAATAATTAATTTATGTTTTGAATAATGAATTCAAGGAGAGATATGCGATATGCCTTGTTTGTCATATTTTAATGAATAAAAAATATATGTACCTATAAATATTGTAGTCTAATAGTTGAATTGGGAATATCATAATGTGGATACTTATTCAAATTTCGTAAAATATTTACGAAGCATTAAAAGAAAAATTACAAAAATTTGATCACAGCCATAACAATTTCCCTGTTGGTTGTACAGGGGTCAAGTGTCCACCGGGAAAGTTCAACTGTCAACAGTAATAAAAAAAAAACCGGACAAGTGCAAGTCAGGCACGCACACCGAGGGTTCCGTACAAATCCAGAAAATTTCACTAATTTGGGAAGTACGAGTACGTTGTTAAAATCTCTATACATCATCATCTACAAAAGTTTTTTTTTTTTACTTTTCTCGTCATTCATCGAAAATTGTTAAAATAATTAAAAACCTGTTTTAGCATGTGCTAATAAAGCTCTCTTATATGACACCTTACATGAGACGATTTACGCACTTTGAATTTTAAACCCATATTATGTGAATTTTTAAGCCCTATTTTTTTGTGATTTAAATAAAAAATGTACAATTTTCAGATTTATTCCTATATGTGTACTCTTAGACGATGCTTCTCGCCAAATTTCATAGTTCTATGTCAACGGGAAGTACCCTGTAGGTTTTGATTTTTGTGAGTGCGAAATATGCGGTTTTTTACAATATAAACGGCTCTAACTTTTTTAAACGATAACTTATAAGTTTTTCTTTTACACAACTGCAAGAATTCATCGATATACGTATACAGTTTAAATTTTAGCTCGATATCTTTACGCGTTCCTGAGATAAAGAGTCTTGACAGACACACAGACGGACAGACGGACAACAAAGTGATCCTATAAGGGTTCCGTTTTTTCCTTTTGAGGTACGGAACCCTAAAAACAAGCATTTTGAATACAACAAAGTGATTTTTGGTATGAATAAAAAGCTTAATTATGCGAGTTTTATTTTATAAAGATATCGTCTAAATAAATATTGTCCATTCGAACAGCCTCTTATAAACGAGTCTGTAAGTTGATAAAAACTTTCTCACAGAGCTGTGGAGAAATGCTTATGATTTCTTATTGAACATTTCTTTAGAAAACAATAATTGTTCATGGTTGCTTTGAATAAATTCTTAATTTTAAGTTGCTCCATCAGAAGAAAACTATTTATTTTAAATAGGCATAATTTAGTATACCTTAACGGTAAATAAATGATTGAATAGTATCAAAAGTTTACTAACAACAATAAGTGAAACGTCGAAAGCTTCAAGTAATTATTTAAAAAATATGTCCTGCTAGCTTAGCATACGACCAAGAAAAAGTTTTGCCAACATGTGAAAAAGTGACACATAATATTTACTTCACCATAACTCTGTCTCGTTCTGACACGTTGAAATAATTATTTCGTGGTGCGTTAAACATTTTGTGGGCTCCATCGACTTGGAATTTATGGTGGGCTCTAATCGCGAATTAAAACTATTTAGGTATTAAGTTTGGTTCATTCACGGTATTAAAAAATAAACGACTTATTTATAAACTCAGAATTACTTTTAGCCCGAGATCCCACCGCAAAAATATCCCGCTCATAGCGTACACGGCTCAAACCAATTTTTTTACGTAATTATATGAATAGGAGAATATATTTAGAGTCTGGCCAACGAAAGCTGTCCAAGAAAAAGGCGGGAATTTTAAAAAACTAAGAGCTGTTAACCCTGGCTATACACTGCATAAACGGAGTTGATACTATTTATTTTTCAGCAAGTACATTTTTTTCGAGCTGTAAAAATTTTGTTTTGTTAGCAACTGTTGTTGAAATTTTCGAATGTATATGAAGAATATCAAATAAAAGATTACTTTTAATTCTGTCTTTTTATTATTTTCAAATAATCCATTATTTATGTACAGTCGAGGACCCCAAGGAGCCGTATAAATATAGGAACTATGAGTCATAGTTAAAATCGGATTCCAAAAACTCTACACCTGATAATTATTTAATCAGCTTCATTGCTTTCTTCGCTGCTACTGCTACTGTCCCCAACATGTATTATGAATGGTTCAAGTTCGTTTTCAGTAGTACGAAACGTCAAATTGTCAATTTTGACAGTCTTAAATTATTGCCATTTCAAAACTTCTGAAAATAATACGTGGACAGCTTTCGTTGGCCAGACTCTAAACAGGGTTGGCTTGCGATGTGGCCGCAAGTACATATTTGAAATTTAAAATGTTTAATGAATTTATAGGAAAATATATCTTTCATTTGTTTTTTAAATATACGTATTGAATAGGAGAATATATGTTTACCAGGTTGCCTAGCAGAATATGGTCGTATTTTTTATCAAAAAAAAGTTTGATTGGTTTTTGACAAAATATTTCATTCACTTGTTTGTTACATCAATTTCGTGTATTGCGGTGTTACTCACAATCATTCACTTACTTATACACACTCACACACACATACCCTCTTCATATCTCTCGCATGGAATCCTTGATCTCTCTTTCTTACAAAACTGGCATGTTATTACAAAGCAATTTATAAATTTTTTCAATGACGAAGCCGCGAAAATTCTTTTAGAGTAATTGTATTTCACCGGGCCACGAAGATATAGTTATCGCCTAGTGAGGGGCCCACCGGCTCAGCGCAATGTCGGCTAATATTTAAAAAAAAATTATCGGCAAAATTTTGTAAGCTTTGTAAGCTTAGAATATAATTATATACAAAGTTGCCTAGCAAAATGTGAGAATCAAATGTTAGGAAATCTCAAAAATTAGAAGCTACAAGTCGCTAGGCAATTTTGTATATATATATATATATATATATATATTCTAAGTTTTAAAAAACAAGTGAATGAAATGTGTTGTCAATAAATAATTTAAACTTTATCCAATAAAAAAATCTGGCGGCCACATTTCGCTAGGCAACCTGGTATATTTATTGTATATTTTCCTATTCGATATATTTATATAAAATAACATATGAAGGATATGTGATATGTTTAATTTACGCAAATGGCAAAGTTGGCGACTTAGTCATATTAATTAAACAATATTAAATTTTAAATACTAGCGGCTACATTTCGCATCTTAATCCTGTTTAAATATTTTCTCCTATTCATATAATTACGTAAAAAGTTGGTTTGAACCGTGTACGCTATGAGTGGGATGTTCTTGCGGTGGGATCTCGGACTATTTGGAGTAGTAAGTTCGTCTTTTATCTTTTGAGCGAATTAAAATTGTCAAAGTAAGAAAAAGTCAAAAGTATTGAAAAATTACTCCATGTCATCAATATGTAATGTAAGCAGAAAAAATGCCAAGACGAGGCTATTAGGTACTAAGAGACTTCGCATTTCGTTAGTAGGTCTATGTTCAGCAGTGGACTTTGAAAAAATATTGTGCCTACGTATTAAGAAATTAAATGTTACGAGATGAAAATTTTAAAAGATTTTTGAGAATCTAAGTTGTAGTTAAACGTCCTTATCCTAATTCGTTGATGCAAATGCAAAATCATTGATACTCTATAATCAAATGTCACTAACCAGACTCAACCTGGCATAGTTGATATTTAAATAAATCAATTAATGTCGTTGCTATTCGTGTTGGTATTTAAATATGTAAGTATTCCATGACATGACATCTCACACTGGTAATTTTAGATATACAATAGCTAAGTATGAATAGAATTCAGTGTAAAATTTAGGAAAATGGCAAAGTTGGCGACTTGGTCAGAGACTAAGAGGACAACTTTAGATCATACGTAGGTAAGTATTTATGTTTTCTAATCTATAAACTATAATATATTTTTCTTGCGATAATGTTTACGAGTGCTTACCGGAGCGAAGATACCGCCAAGCGCAGTGAAGGATGGTCACTCAGAATATTGACTGATGACCTCCCGCGCTGGATGCAAACCGCTTCCTATTAGTCTTATTGGAGATCTGCAAGTGAGACCTATGTCTAGCAGTTAACGTATTATGACTAAATTGATTAGAACAATATTTTCTACCATATAATATTACTTAAATCTATTACATTACTAGCTAACTAGTTCATAACGACCATCATGCACATATTGCTCATAGTGGGTGGGTACAAAATTTTATAGTTCCATTAGTTATATACAAGATGTCACATAGTAGAAACTAGGTGCGTACGTACCTACTTGAAGCAGTCAATTAGACATTTGCTCTCGAGGATGTCTACTATAGTGGGGCATAGACCATAAACACCACATGTTAATTTGTCTCACTGCAAAATTACCATGTTACTTCTGAAGGCTGTCGTCGTAAAGATGATGGTTTATTTTCTAATAATAAAGTAGTCATAATGAAGATGCTAAGTTGATTCGCGATTATCGAGCTATACAAGACACCAAGACGTAATTGGGTACGAAATAATCTCAATTCAATTAGTAGTGTTAATTTTCTGTTTTTAGTAGGTATTTAATTTATTAGCCGGTACTTATAAAACAATCACACATAGGTCTTATGAAAGAAATGCGAAAAACTCATAGAAGTTTATAGAGAAGTCAGCGAGATTTGTGTGTTTACAATTAAATACATCTAGATTTTATTGTTGTGTGAGCGTTTATTAATATGTCACTGCTGTTCATATATATGGCGTTTACGCGTTAGATCGTGGGAAGTTTGATAGGAATATTGTAGGTCCCTGCAAGAGCGAAGTGTCTTAGCCTTTCTCTCAAGATCTGTGGGGCTTTTCACGCGGTAATAAAACACAACATATAAAATATCAGAAGATATGTTTATCATTTTTTTATAATAAAACAAGTGCTTAAACTAATCACAACCAAAAAATAAACATGGTAAATATTGAAATTGTTATCGCCGATAACTATTTCAATAATCGAATTGAACGGTTTTAAATTATTAAAAACTGTTTGATTCTTACCGAGATCTGTTATTGGTTAACAAAAATCCTTTACTTAATTTTTTGCTAAAGTAGTTTAGTGTAATAGTAAATCATAAAAAAATACATAAACATTTTTCTTAAACATCCAATTTTGCATCATCAACTATGGTCAAATACAGGACACAGACTTCTTCAGGAAATTTAAAAACGTCCCCACTTCAGGCACTCTAACACTATCAAATAAAATCTTTAAAGGTATTGATATTTTTGGGTGCAGTCTAGGAAATTTCACAGAAGTGGCGCTGGATATTAGTGCAAAAAGATAATATCTATCAATCAACTATTTAAGATTTATTATTCTCATACTTACATCAAACAATACAACAACATCAACTTGGTCTCGGCTGTAATGTTGCTGTAACCTATGAATTATGATTTATCTAAAAGCGGAAGAGACTAAATCTCACGACACAGGACCACCCTAGTGTGAGATTTAGGGTTCCACTCTGGAAGTTTGTAAATTTAATCTAAGTACCTACCTACTAACATTACTTTAAGCATCATCAAGATTTACTAACTCCAAAACCTGTAACTTTTTGAGCAAAATAAACGTTATCTTATCTTATCTTATCTTATGATATATTAAATAAATAAAATAAAAGAATCTTTAGTCCATGTGTTTCTTAGTCATACGCAAATATGCATTCAGTTATATTTATATGTATACCTAATGAAGCCTGATGTCATTTGTTGGAATTTTTGTAAGGCGAGTATCACGAGTGTATTAAAGGTCTTTGTATATTTTGACTAATGTTGGGTTTTGGGCAAAAATTGCATATTTTAAATAATGTGCGGTTTTTGACGAGCACGATAGTTCGAGGGTGGTAGTCAACCACATACTTTTAAAAAGTAAATGCAACAGGAAACGAGCTGTGGTTGGCTAATTGCAGAGAAAGTCGTAAAAATAATAAATAAATTTACTAAGAAATGTAATCATGGTCTGAGACTGACAGAGGTTTTGAAGACCATTCTGAGCCCTTAGTCCAGGTTTTGCGTAGTTTACTTATACTTTCGCGTTCGCGTGTGGCTCCATACATTTTGGTTAGTACTTCCTCGTTTCCACCAGGGGCGCTGTACAAAAAAGTATAGAGCCATACGGAAACAACTGTAGTTTCAATTTACGTGTTAACCTGGACTAACCCCTCTGGTGGAGCCGTCGGAGCGAAGAACAAGTCTAGATTAAAGCTTAAGGAACAATGTATTGGAAGAAATAAATCTACAAAGAGTTGTTGAAATAATGGTGTTTCTACTGCGAGTCCTCGGTTGTCCTCACACTAAATCAGAATCATTACAACGCTTTAAAAGAATGAATAATGGTATAAAAAAATATGTAATTTTTAATATCATAACATCGCCCAAATCTGACGAGTTTTAGCATTGTCACACAAATTTTCAAGACCATCAATTTATTTATCTTTCCCCCTTACACCTACTTGGACAGTTTAATTGATCTTTTCTCCTTTTAACGACGTAATGTACTAAATAAAAAGAACCAAAAAACCGGACTGCGTAAAAATTGAACCAAACTACGTACCTACCAAAAAACTGACAAGAAAAAAACAAGCACTTGGACAATGGAACATAACTGAACAGTCGGGGCCCATTGAAAACTTAGATTGGCTGTTGAATAATGGATCTCGACTGTTCAGTTGTTATGTTATGATTTAAGATATATTATGTTTCGTTTTGTTTCCTTGCTTCGGTTTTAGCATAAGTGTATATTTAGGTATAGTATTTCAATTTTATAAATGTAGCGTATTGGATGTAAGTCTGGCAAGCTATATTTATTGTAAATAAACAAATTTAAATTTGAATGTTCCATTGTCCAAGTGCTTGTTTTTTCTTTTAAGGTTTTTTTGTTTGATACGTAATTTGGTTCACTTTTAACGCAGACGGGTTTTTTGATTTTTTTATTTTATACTTTTTAGTTATGAGTACTTAGCTAGGTGTTTACCAGACTGGATTTCCTATCAGCATCCGTATACACTACATCACAATTACACTGGACTTGTCGTAATATAAGGCTCAAGAGATGATTATTATGGTTGTTACGCAACTTTGAATCGATATAGATCCTAAACGGTCAGTCAAATCGAAAAACGTTAGGAGAAAACTAAAAATGATTTTTTAAATACCTATTCAACGATACTGCATTTGACATAGTTTGTTCACTTTATTTTTTTATTTTCACAATATGGCGTCCAGTAGTCGCCATATTGATTTTTTTCTGACATCACGTCTATAATGACTCTTGCCGGACTAAGAGGAATCGATTGACGTGCGAATCATAAAAATCGGCTCAGGCGTTTGGTCTAAATAGTGCTTTAAAGGAACATACATACATAGACTGATAAACACATTACCACTCCTTTGCGTTGCGCAGTCGGGTGAAAAAACTAAAGCACTGTGCAATCAATATATGCGCTCCATTTTGTTATCATTTTTTTTTCTTATTAGGGTACCGTACCTCAAAAGAAAAAAAAACGGAACCCTTATAGGATCACATTGTTATCCGTCTGTCCATCTGTCCGTATGTTAAGACTCTTTATCTCGGGAACGTGTCAAGATATCGAGTTGAAATTTAAACTATATACGTACGTATATCTATGGTTTCTTGCAGTTGTGTAAAAGAAAAACTCCTCAGTTATCGTATAAAAAAGTTAGAGCCGATTATGTCGTTAAAACCGCATATTTCGACACTCACGAAAACCATAACCTACAGGGAACTTTCCGTTGTCATAGGACTGTAAAATTTGGCGAGAAGCATTGTCTCAAAGTACACATATAGGAATAAATCTGAAAACCGTACGTTTTTATTTAAATCACAAAAAATAGGGTCTAGATTCACACAATACGAGTTGAAAATTCAAGGTGAGTAAATCGTATCATGTAAGGTACCATATAAAAGAGTTTCATTAGTGCATGCTTAAAGAGGTTTTTAATGATTTTAACAATGTGTAATTTTTGATAAATGACGAGAAAAGTGAAAAAAAAAAACAACTTTTTGTCGATGATTATCGTATAGATATTTTAACAACTTATGTACTTCCCAATTTTTTGAAATTTTCTGGATTTGTACGGAACGGAACCCTCGGTGTGCGAGCTTGACTCGCATTTGTCCGGTTTTATTTAATTTAGGGAAAGAGGAAAAATCATTGTCCATAACCCGAGCATTTTGAAATTTTCTCCACCCACAAGAGCATATCTCATAGGTTAGAATAAACTGAATAGAGATATTTAAAGCCGAAAAACGGATTTACTATTATAAATACTGCTGCCACCGACTGCTTGAAAATATTTAATTATTTGGAAATAATTCAGATTTCTGTGGACAAACTTTAGTAGCTCTATTTTAATAATATGTGTCATTATGTCAATGTTTTATTTTTTACTATTTGTGTAGCCTTGAGAAGAACAAGAAGTATCATGAAGACAAGTTGGATATTTATGTAATACTGAAGATCAGTGGGTCTTTATGCAAATGATCAAATTAATTATTGAGCCAATTGTGTTTCCCAAACTGTGTAACTATGAAGCCTATAAGAGTTTGTAAATATTTGTTGCATACTGGAGAAGCATATCGGCTTAAAAATGCCATTAACAGAACGGTCTGAAAATAGCTAGAATAGGCCTAATGTCACAAGAATTTGCCGACGACAAAACCCGAAACTTCGATGTATTAGACTCAGACCAAATAAAAACATCAAGACAGAATGTTGTGAACAAACAAGTGAGGCCAACCAAAACTACGCCTTGCCGTGTACAGACAATTTACACACACATCAACGTACAAGGAAACTACGCCTTGGCTTGACAGTCGAACTATGGCGGTGCAACAGCGACGCACTCACACATGTATAAAAAACCGGCTTCACTTGACTGTTCAACGACGTTCCTTCTTAATTTTTTTATTTGCTCTGAGGTATTAGATTAGTTTTTTGTTTAATTTGGTGATAAAAACCTAAATATAAAATACTCGTTAAAGAAGGATACTCGTAGGCCAAATAAGTACCAATAGGTAAGTACCTGATACACGCATTTTCTCGCAATTTTTCGATGACAATGTTATGTACAACAAACTAAATTTATGATGATTCTAAAACTCTCCAATTAATTGCAATTTCGTTTAGAGTGACCAAAAAATAAGAAAAATACGAAAACAATTTTCAATTTTCAACCTATACGAGTACCTATGGGTTATGTAGGTACATTTGCATGATATATTAAGTATTGCCATTTTTGTTTTGAATTAAGGTACTAAATTGGCTAAACATTAACTAAATTTTCATAAATATGACCTTCAGACTGCGTTGGATTATTCTTTTTATTTTAATTCATGTAATGTTTATGCATTTTCTCCAACAAATTATCTGTTATTATTAAAAAGCAACAATGAGTTTAAAATCGCTCAAAACATCAATATCAACTCTTTGAACAATCGAAATATATTTGTACAAAGCATTAGACATTGTGGTAGAGTTAAAAATTTAAATATCTAATATTTAGTCGTTTTTGACATACATCGGAATTCACTAAATCTGACTCTAAAGCCCAACGATGGTAACACAAATGTCGGTTACGGATCTTATTGTCAATAATGTGACATGAAGTCTCATATTTTTTGATAGTGATTGTGACAGTTAGAAACTAAAATAAATATTTTTTATTTATCATCTCATTTTGCAATTGGAACTAATGGCATTTAGCCAACTGTTATGGAAATTACCACAGATATGAAATTACCTATGGTAAAGTTTTGTATATAATTATGTATATATATATACAAAACTTTAAAGCACTTCTTATTTTAAGCAAAAATGTTTTGTGAGGTCTAGCCAAGTCTAATTGTCATTTTAAATTGCACGTAGGTACTAGGTATGTAGTGGATGCATATTTTTTGACATCCGCGGATGCAGATGCGGATGCGGATGCGGATATTCGAAGGCTCACATCCGCAGATACGGATTTTATGATATTTTTATAAGAACTGTTTTTGTAGGGTAAATTGTATATAAGGTATTAACCGACGCCATAGAAATCGAATTCAGTTGCTTTCGTGCACAGAAGAGAGAAATAAACCATTTATGTGACTTGAACCCGTGTACCAAGTTTCGTCAAGATTCGTTGAAAAATGTGACTTGTAGAGAAGAATCAACGCCCAGACAGATTTAAAGCAAAATTGTCGTGTCAAAAATGAGACGATTCACTCAGTCGCTCACATCATTTCCTCGGTCAATAATTAAAGTTAAATATGTATTGGAAAATTTTACTTTAAAACAAGTAATTTTGCCGCCTTTTTTGGGATCTAACTTGTTACGCAGAGGTTCATAAGTTAAACCCACGGTACTTAATATAATTGTTTCCTTGGAACACTGGCTTTAGGTGCCAATAAGTATTGGTGATAATATATTAAATTCATGTCGGTCAGGGCTCCACCATTTAAGAGGATTATCATCTATGTTAACGCTTTTTAAATACAGTAAGTAAACAATTGTGTCCAAATCTATGCAGAAGATCAGCAGTTTCGGATGCGGATGCGAATATTCGCAACATCTCTCGAGGTACCTACAATTGTTGACCGATCGAATAAAGTGAGCGAAACGTCTCAGTTTTGACTAAGATACGAGTACCTGTGATAAATAGATACTTAATTAGTAAATGTAGTTATGTCATTTTTCAATGAATTTTAATTGAACTTGAATTGATTGTAGAAGAGAACTAAACTTGTTATGTATAGAACTAATGTACATTTTTTTTTCGTCTGTGATTTTGATTGTGGAGGTATTTCATATGGAGATCTATCCTCCCCATATTACATTCAATTTATTAGAAATATTATAAAGAGCTTCTGGTAACTAACGCACATACTCAGGGTGGATTTAGTATATTACATCGAACAGTTTTACTATAGAACGAACCCTAAAATTGTGATAAAAGCAGAAGTCCCAAAAGAATAGTATGTGTAAAAAGCCGATCAACCATAAAAGGAGTTAGCATTGGTGTACAAGTTGATCATCTTGGCGTACTAAAGTTGTCTTTAAGATTGTGCGTCTTTAGCAGATTAGCAAGTGGAAAGATAGTGATTGATGGGGTTAAAGTTTTCTAATGGGTAACATTGCTGCGGAATGCTTAGTAGCGAATATAAATCTTAGCAAACTGTAGAAATGCGCTGAAAGTAGGTTACTTTTTTATGGTTTTGAATATACAGGTTGGAGAGCTGCCGCAGACATTGATTTGACCTACAAGTAGTACTAGTAAACAGTAATCATAAAAGCAATAAATGAAACGAAAAATCAAAATTTTGTCAACAATGATTAGACATTAGACTAATCAAAATAACTTTCACTGTTTAGATACAGGTTGCTCCATAATAATGTTTTAGAAAATTATACATAACTTAGTGAATAGATTTATTTATTAAATTCAAAATATGTCGATGAGTTAACCGGTCTTATTGGAGATCTTTAGGGGAGGCTTGTGTCCAGCAGTGGACGTCCTATGGCTGAAACGAACGAACGATGTTGATGACTTTAAACAGAAGGCTAAATATGTAATTTCATTGAATTTTGGTCTCAACTCTCCACCCTGTATATAACTTCTAATATGTATTATCTGGGTAAGTAAGTACCTGCCCAGCTACTTGTGCAAGCTGACATTTTTATTTACTTCTTACACGTTTATTCGCCCATGCTTACAGAAATCTTTATGGAAACACTTTATTACTCTAAGATTTTATGATATGAACGCAATGAGTGTTGCAATTTGCATATTTTTCACAGCAAATATATACTTTTTACAGATGTCAAAAGGTGATATAGGAGGATTAATCAGCGGTGCTAAATATTGAGAAACACTGTCCGTATGAGCGTCACCCAGCGCATTATAAATGAGAAGATTCAAGTCGAAGAACATTGTAAAATTGATATAAAAAGGTATAAATAGGCTTGGACCAATATATGAACACATTCAGGTCGTAAGTCGCGCATGATAACAACGGAAATGCGGGTCCTTTTGGTAAGTGGTCATACGACCGCTCGACTCTACTGCAGGTGGATCTCTACATTGGACTGAAATTTAGTGATTGCCATTTTTGATAACCTTTTGAAATGATTTATGAACCATTGATGCGGTCTAAATGGATAATAACAAATTTTATTAATGTTAAAGTGTGAGATTGTGAAGTGTGAAATGAATAATCGATTAATTTGATTCTTTTCAGGCGGTGTGTCTGTCTTTGACAGTGGCCCTTGCGGCTGAAACTGGAAAGTGAGTATTTTTCGGTGAAATTTCTAACGAAGTGTACCTATCTATTGAACATTATTAACAACCTGAAAATTTATGAGTTCATAAAAATAAACCCAATCAATCAATCACAATATTTGTTTTGAATTATTGTAAATGTACTATTTTATTTAGTTTTTAATTGGTAACTCATTTATTATATTAACTTTTAAAATTGAATTTTAACGGGATTTAACATTTCAAGAATTAGTCTTATCAGTCTATTTTAGTAACAAACAAGTATCACACAATTGTTTAATCATTATCATAGTTATTAAAATTCTACAAAAAAAATCCTTAATATACACAAATCGTTTTTTTTTAATTCATACTAACGTCATCATCATCATTGTCAGTCGTAGAACATTCACTGCTGGACATGGGCCTTCCTTATGGATTTCCAAATAGCCTGGTTAGTCGTAGCTAATAACGTACTACAATATAAACATAATTACAGTTAGTTATTTTCTGAATTTCAGATACACACCTTTCACTTTCGCGCCCTTCCGGTCTACCACAAAACTACCTCCATTCCGATCCACCACCGTCATTCCTCGCTACGACCCGTATCGCTACAAACCAGTCCGCGACGACCCCGGTCGCTACGACCCTGGTCGCTACGATCCCGGCCGCTACAACCCTACTCAAGACAACTCTGGCCGCTACGTCCCCGACGACTCTGGTCGTTACAAGTAAGTAGAATGTAAACCATAAATGTAATATAAAAGCATTTGCTTTGACTTACAAAAATGAACTTACTCACAATTGAACAAATACGAGTATTTGATAGAAACAGCTTCGTTACCGCGTTGAAAATCTGTTGCTTCAAACAAACTTTCATCTACTCCGGAAAAAATGTATGGAATATCTGATATTGTTTCGTGATTTCGGGGTTCGCCCCTTAGTAAAAGTTGTAATAAATTCTCAGTATGTATACCTCCGAAACTGCCTGTAGTTCCTTTACACGCGCTTTGCAAAGTGCTTATGAACAAACTGATATATAGAAATCAGTTTTCATGGTACAGTACTGTACCAGCCTTTTTAATAGTCCACTGCAGGACATAGACCTACCCACGAAGAGTGATTGGCCAGATTAACCACGCTGACCCAATGCGAGTTGATAGATTCACAATTTTCTGGGGATGTATGCAGGTTGTAGTGTGAAATTCCTTTCATAAATGCCAAAGTACTCATTGGCATGAGACCGGGATCTAAACCTATGTACTCACAATTGTAAGGCGGGTGCTACTATTACTAGACCACCACGGCTTCATAGTTAATTTTCATGGTTAACAATAGCTATTATTGATATGAAAAAGAGATATAAAGCCAAGTTTTCTCTTTACTCGTAGCGCGAGACACGTAGCAAAACTCATATACTTCAAAATATACGAAATCTGCTAATTCTGCGAAGACAGATTGAACAATACTGTTTTTTGTGAGCTTAATTTGATGTATTTTTTTTGTAATATTTATGTAATTATTAAAGTTTCGTGCCAAATTAAGTAGGTTCTTGCTAGATTGAGACGATATACTCCATCTTGTGAGATCTACGATTTGAATAAGTAAGTTCGTATTGGCCGGCTAGCTCTGGTGTCAGAGTTTTTAATTATTTGAATGGATAATGATGAATATTAAAAGTGGAGAGAGTGAGTGGTAGCGACAAAACTCTTTCCAAGGATAGATAAATAAATAAATAATTTGAGACATCTTACACACGGCCTCTGACCCCAAACTAAGCAAAGCTTGTGATATAGCTGCCAGAGACTGATATACTACATATACTTATTTTTAAATACATACTTATATAGATAGTAACTAAATAACACCCAGACACAGAACAAACACTTATGTTCATCACATAAATATTTGCCCTGGGTGGGGATCGAACCCACGCCTCTTTGCCCCAGAAGTTAGGGTCACTATTACTGAGCCATCGAGGCAGATAATAGATTTTACCCTAAATAACGTAAACCTTAGGTAGGTATGTTATTCAACTACTTTTTAGGTTAGACGACAGTTTACTGGTATCTAAAAATAGGAGGGGTTTGCTATTCGATGCAAAATATCATTATCTATCTTTAACTGTGCGTGATAAAGAGAGAAAATAGTTATTTTTTAACACAAACAATTGAGTCAAGAATGACTCTTTAGAGATCATCGTGGTACATTAATGAAATATCAAAAAAATACTCTTTTGCGTCACTAAAAGCTATGAAACCATTAAATATTACAAGGAAGTTGTTATCAAATGAAAATGTCACATATTGGTGAATAAATTATGCAAATGATCGCGGATAACATACCTAATTAGGTCACAAGAAGAGCTTCTTAAAGTGTCAAGGTTGCCAAAAGGTGTGTCTATAAATTTTTCTTTGAAAACTGGTTGTTGCCGCGCTGGTAAATGTCACATCGTTATGCACAGCTATTAGATGTAATCAAACTGTTTCTACTTAGCTATTTTTAGTTTCGAATATTAGCTTTAGCCTGCGTCTTCGTATGTGAAAATTTACTTGTTAAGTTTAGAGGAGATTTTATTTCAGCATGTCTTTATCTTCATTCCAATAAAATTAGTTCCATCTTATTAGTCCTGTACTTACGTGCTTTAAGTAGCACGAGCCCGCCAAAAGCTCCTGTAATTGTCTTTGAAGATAATTTGTTAACGCGAGTCTCAACTCGTCATACGTGGTATCGATACACTATGATAGGATTCTGTTTATAATGACGATAATTACTGCAAAGGTTTCATTTAGAAGACTTTAAAATACTTAACAAAAATTCAAACGCCTAGGTATCGTGACCCCGTGAAATAAAATTGAAAAAGGATACATTTTTCTTTTATTTGTGCCATACATCAAAAAAGTCCAAGGACTTTGATCTGTGTCTAATTTCGTCAGTCCACATTAACGCTGAGTACCTTATAGATTTTTTTTTCTCTTGTAATTTGTATAGAACATTTGGCTCAAATATTGGATTTCAAAGTATTCAACACATTTTTTTTTTGTTTACATTTTTTTTAATTAATAGGTACATATATCTTAAAATTATTAAATACTAATTGACCTGATAAAAAAACAACGGATTGCAGTCCCACCCGGACTGTGGGCAGAAGTGAAAACTTGAAAATATAAAGTACTATCATCCGTTATTAATATCCAGCGAAAACGGCTAAAAATTTGGGTTTGTTGTATGGGAATCCATAAATCCCTTCCCTATCCCTTAAATATTTTTTCTGTGTTTAGTATTTTTTGTTATAGAGGTAACAGAAATGTGGCATTTTTGAAAATTTCAACGTTCTAGCTATCACCGCTCATGAGATACAGCTAGTCAAAAGAATTCATTTCGACGTGTGAAAAAGTGACAGATACATACTTTGCCACAACGCTGTCTCGTTCTGACACTACGAACGAAATAGTTCGTGGCGCGCATACTAGCCTGGACAGACAGACAGACGTACAGCAGTCTTAGTAATAGGGTCCCGTTTTTACCCCTTACATGGAATCCTAAAAAGGTTTGAAAGACAGACGAGTAATCCAAAAATGATCCACAGAATGCGGCCATGGTTGTTTTTCGCCAGTCAGTTGCCATTTCGGTTGAGTTGCTGTCCGGCGGCCGCAACACAGAAAAATGTATGAAACCGCAGTTTTCATACGCACTTTGATCGGACGCTTTACTGAATTAAGTGCGTAAGAAAACTGCAGTTTAGTTTATTTCCCTGAGTTGCGGCAGCCGAATCTCAAACGCATTCGCATAGTGCGTAAGTTGCATAAAGTCTGTGTTGTATATTTTTATTTATTTATTTATTAAGGCTTCACATTAATAACTACATTATTACATATGTTATAAACACTTACAATATAATTTAACTTAATGTACTATGTTTTTAAGGAAGCACAGCGTGCATGTATATGCATTATGTAGGTATAAAAAGTCTGATGACAGAGGCGTCAGCGTAAATTTAATAGCAACGTAAAAAGCATTCTCTCTATCGAATGCCTTAAGTGAAAATGAAACAGAACTATGCTATTTAGCCAATATAATTACGATGGCGCTCAATGTGGCCCTATGGCAGGTTAGTTTATAACATTAACTGTTTATCATATTTCCGCGAATGTTGAGTTTTACTATTATTTATTAAGGCATTCTTTTTTTAGAGGAAATATCAATGACCAGGAAAATATATTGTTGAGGAGTTAGAATTTATTTTATCAATCATAGTCATATGATAAAATTTATCTCATTAATTTTTGGTTAGTTGGAACATCAGTTTTTGGATGAGTCACCGCCAGCAGTATATTTATAATGATATTCGAAAACGATGACGGTTTCTACAATAAACATAATTATTTATAAGTTAACATTAAATACAATACATTAACTTATCACATAAGAGGTACGGGTAGGTAGATACTAGTAGGTATTTATGTACCTATCGATGTTGACATGAATATAACTGAACATTCCAGAATTCATCTGATGTACCACTATAATTCAATATGTATCGTGTTAATTTTGATGCTAGAGATAAAGCCCTAAAATTAAATTAACATATATTTAAAAATAATTAATTGGCTAATTTTTAAATTCCGACTTTAGTTATAAATATTAATTGTAGTCAATAGAAGTAGCAACTTTAACTTTATTTGATTAGTCAAATATTTGATTGTAGGTATAGTAGGAATTGGTTTTATCTGATTGAATTATTGACAAGATATTTTATTTTAAGTACGAGAATATTAAACAATTTGATTATTATTATCACATGATTTGTTAGTATGGTAATTAGAATTACTTAATTAACATGTTAAACGAAACGGTTAATGGTTTTTTTTCTACACCATCACAGCTTAACATTTTTAATTTATGTATATGTGTACAAATATTTTCAGAAACAATATAGGTGATAACCTATCTTTGACGTTATAATATGAATCGAAGGAATGCGCTGGATGTATATTATTGGAAATCTATAGAGGGGGCTTATGTCTAGTGTAGCATGTGTAGCAGTGGACAAAAAGTTAAAATTAACCCGCCCTTCATCGTTCCTACGTCTCAAATAGGGCGCAGAAATCGGGAAAGAAGAGGTGTCTCCCGTGCTACCTCGTTTCTGGTGCAAAGAATGTCCATCGCCATCCAACGCGGTAATGCAGCAAGCATTAGCGGGCACCTCTACACCGGGAATAATGAGGGGCTGGTCATCCGATTAAATTTCTAGCTATGTATATATTTTATTTATTGTTACAATACATAATTTAATTACTCATTCGCATGTTTCAGCGGTGACCGTGGCGACCGCGGCGGCGCTGGTGGCTTCTACTCGGGATCGGGCACCAGCGGAGGCCCCGGTGGTTTCTACTCAGGGTCGAGCGACCGCGGTGGCCCGGGCGGCCCGGGTGGCCCCGGCAGCCCCGGCACCGGCTACGTCGGCAACAAAGATGATCCCGGCCGCTACAAGCCTGATGCCAGCGGATCTCCAGGGTAATTTTTTTTCGGACAAAAGTGCCTTTATTAACTTCAACTAAATACAATACTACCTTATAAGCTAAACCTTACTACACTACTACTACATGAAAAGCAATTGTATCATACACAAAGCTGCGTTTTTAAACAATATTAGTGTAAAGTCTTTGAAAGTGACAAGCGTATGGCTGTGCCGCGTATGAGCAGGTGTAACGCCTAGTATCAGGCGAGAGCACATCTCGCCCCTGAATCATAATTTAAAAAAAATGCCTTAATCAATTGAAAGTTACAGAGTAAACGAAAAATCTATGTTTATAATACAAAATAAATTCGTCGAATGGGGAAAAATATACAAAAATATAAAAATAAAGTACATTAGTACTATAATATTACTACAAAGTACAAACCATTAAAAAAAAAACCAAGGATACCTCGTACCTAGTATGAAATTTAAAATAAGTGGTGAATGAAAATTATTTTTAAATCAGCGGTGGATAAGAATAGGTAAGATATTACCCATTTATTTACCAAAGGAGGGTATTTTGAATTGATCCAGAATACTATGTATTAGTATTAGCACAGTAAATATGTTTTACTGTGGTATTAGACTACTATTTTTCGGTTGGTCTGAACAGTTACACTTCTGAATCTTCATGAGCCTAAATCTTGACTAGCTCTAGACCAACCTGGTTCATATTCGCAATAGGTACTGAATAAGATTTGAATATTAAACTATCTTGCTAAATAATATTAATATTATCGAAATCGGTGATAAATAGCGCTACAAAAATTAGCTCTCTTTTTGAGCAGTTGACGACGCAAAAAAACATAATTATGTATATAATTATATATATATATATATATATATATATATATATATATATAACTTGATACACAGATGATATATATATATATATATCATCTGTGTATCAAGTTTCGCCATGATTTGTTAAAAAATGAGACTTGCAGGGGACAATTAGTATCCAAACAAATAGTAGTCAAATTGTCAAGATAAAACTGAGACGCTTCGGTCTCTTCGTTCGCTCGGTCAAAATTTTCATAGTCAGCTCCAAAAATGTCAATAAGTAAAAGGTGGTGGTAAATTTTGTTTGGAATTTTATGGGTGGAATAACATTCAGTACTGTGGCTTCTTTTAAGTAAAATTTTACTTTAGACTATGGCTGTTTTTATAATACACCATCTATATGGTGTATTGGGAAGACCTATTGGCCAAAATATTAATTGTAACTTTTTTCATTTAGTACTGCCATACTGATTAAATTGTTATAACTGACGTGTATTTTATTATTTTGTTTATAACACCATCTATAGTTACTTGGCAGAACTATGTGCAAATAAACATAATACAGCCACGAATTTAAAGCAAATGTGGTAATTTGAATATCGAATTTTGTGTCTGATCAGTTTGTGGTGTAAGAATTTGATATTGATGCGTTGTCTCCAGATGGCATCACATTGGGTGTTTTCTGATTATAACTTATTTTCCTTGCACTCATTTTTATTATTATTTTTAAATAGTGGTTTATTTTAGTGGATTCACCTAAGATCGTCCGATTGCTTGAAAACAAAACCCAATTTTAAAATGAAACTGCTAAGACCAAAAATCGGCGGTTATTTTTTGACAAAATATTTGATTGGGCTGCAAAGTTTACCTACTGTCCAAAATTTGTTTATACAAGAATTGGGCCAAAATAACGATATTTTTTTTTGTAATTATTACGATGAATGATGTGTAGATAAGAAAATTTATGTAAATAATATGATTATTTTCAGTGACCGCGGGTCACCTGGTGGACCTCCCTCAGGCAGTGGCAACAAGGGCTCCGGCGTACCAGCGGGCAGCGGCCTGAGTGGCAGCGGCCTAGCCGGTAGCGGCCTAGCCGGTAGCGGTCTAGCCGGTAGCGGCCTAGCCGGTAGCGGCCTAGCTGGTAGCGGTCTCGGAGCCAGTGGCCTTGGCGCGGGTGTCACCCCGTCCGCCCCCAAGTACCCCACAGCCACCTACACCAAACCCAACCCCGGCAACTACGAATACAAATTCGGCCTGATTCGCTACGACAACGACATACAAGCCGACGGCTACCACTACCTCTACGAAACCCAAAACACAATCCTGCACGAAGAAGCCGGCAAGCTAGAGAAAGTCGACAATGAGAAAGAAGCTATCCGAGTCAAAGGCTTCTTCCAATTCATCGCTCCCGATGGAATCACCTACAGAGTAGACTATACCGCCGATGAGAACGGATTCGTGGCCTCTGGTGCCCATCTACCTTAGTAACTTAATCAATTCTAGTCTAGTACCTGAGCAAAAGTGATCAATTTATTTGTAACTAATATTTAAGATAAATAAAGAAGCTACCTATTCGTCAATTGTTTATTTACACTTGACTGTCATCGCCAATTTATTGGTTATTTAAAAAAAGTACATACCAGTTTGATAAATGTGTGATACCAGCGTAGACGATATTAAGAAACAAATTATTTTATTGTTTTCTTTTTTCCTTAGACAAGGCTATTAAAATTAAGTGGAATAAACATACAGACCATTAAATCAGATACCTACAATACAGCCGTTTCCCTTGGTTTTGTGCACTTGTCTAGTCTTTTTTAGGATTTCGTACCTCAAACGGAAATAACGGAACCCTTATGGGATCACTTTGTTGTCCGTCTGTCCATCTGTCCGTCTGTGTGTATGTCAAGACTCTTTATCTCAGGAGTGCGTAAAGATATCGAAATTAAATTTAAACCGTAATACGTATATCTATGATCTCTTGCAGTTGTGTAAAAGAATAACTTCTCAATTATCGTATAAAAAAGTTAGAGCCGTTTATGTTGTAAAAAACCGCATATTTCGACACTCACAAAAATCAAAACCTACAGGGTACTTCCCGTTGACATATAACTATGAAATTTCACGAGAAGCATTGTCTCAGAGTACACGTGTAGGAATAAATCTGAAAACTGTACATTTTTATTTAAATCACAAAATGAAGGCCTCAAAATTCACATAATATGGGTTCAAAATTCAAAGTGAGTAAATCGTATCATGTAAGGTATCATATAAAAGAACTTCATTAGCACATGCTAAAACAGGTTTTTAATTATTTTAACAATCTGTTTGTACGGAACCCTCGATGTGCGAGCCTGATTCGCACTTGTCCGGTTATTTTTACAAGGTATTAAACATATTTTGTTTTACTACACTCTCCTAATATTTTTGCGGCTGTTGCTGTAGTTTAAAAACTTACTTAATGGTATGATTAAAAAAAATATAGCCACTGTAATAAAGTAGTAAAATGCTGGATAAAGGATCTATTAACGTACATAGTATCGGCAATTTTATGAAGTATCCAAATATTAGCAAAAGTCTTTTTCAATATATATAGATAGAATTGTAGATGAAGATAGATTCTGAACGCATTTAAATAAGTATCCAGGTATAATCATATTGATATAATAATGATATAGATGTATTTTATGGATTAAAACTGGATCGACATATTTTATTGCTCCGACTTCGATGAAATATTTTAGGTTCACGCTGTATGACCCAACAAAAGAAACAACTAAACAAAATGAACCAAAACCTCTTATTTTTAGGGTTCCTTACACAAAGGGTTAAAACGGGACGCTATTAGACTCCGCTGTCCGTCCATCTGCCTGTCTGTCACCAGGCTGTATCTAATGAACCGTAACAGCTAGACGGTTGAAATTTTCACAGATGTATTTTTATTACCGCTATAACAACAAATACTAGGAACAAAGTAAAATAAATAACATTTAATTCCCATACAACAAACGTTAGTTTTTGCCGCTTTTTGCTCGAGAATAATCACTTAAAAATAAATAATTAAATTAAAACACCCATGCGGTACTTCCCTTCGTGCGACTCCGACTCGCACTTGGCCAATTTTATTTATGCTTGGCGCCACACAAATTTGCGGAAAATGGGCGTTGAGTGACGACCTTAATAAAACGGAATTTGATGCCAATCAAGAGCTAAGTCACGAGATGAATGACCAGGACGTTCCTAATATTGATGAGGAAACTTTTCGGTGACTCACAATAATTTGAATTTCACTTTTACTGTACCTGTATCAGCCTTTTCTTTAATAGTCCACTGCAGAACGTATGCGTACCCAAGAAGGGTGGTTGGGCCATATCCACCACGCTGGCCCAGTGCAGGTTGGTGGATTCACATACCCCATCGAATTTCTTCTACGGACGTATGCAGGGTGCCTCACGATGTTTCCCTTCACTGAAATGCCATTGGTGTAAAATTCCGTACATACGTTCCAAAGAAACTAATTGGAAAATCTCTAAGGTGAGACGATATTTCACACCTGAGCAACTGTTTAGTCTTTTTAACGCGCAAGTCAAGTCTAGCATGGAATACTGCTCTCACGTTTGGGATGGCTCTGCCAAATACCAGCTGGAGACTCTAGAGTCAATTAAGAGGCGAGCCAGGAGGCTGATAGACAACGAAATATTGACTAAGTCGAAGCTGCAAAGTCTCGAGCATCGACGTAGGGTGACGTGTCTATCAGCTTTCTATCGGATACACTTCGGTGAATGCGCCCAGGAGTTGAACAATCTGGTCCCACCTGTCCAATTCTTCTATCGCACGGCTAGTCAGACGCGACCATAGCGTCACCCTTTTATGGTAGACATTCCTCGCGTTAGAAGTGCTTCGAACCCACATTCTTTATACGGATAGCAAGAATGTAGAACGCTTTGCCTGAGTCTGTCTTCCCGCTAAAGTACAACGTAGGTGTCTTCAAATCCCGAGTAAATAGGTATCTTCTAGGTAAGCGTATTACACCCTAGACCGCATATCTGCATAACAGGCGTGTGTTCCCTTCGCTCTACTAGTTGAATCAAGCAGTAGAGCTACGGGGGATGGATGATTGTTTTGTACCGGTAATGTCAAACAGTAGCAGTAGTGTCTATACTCAAGTTTCATGAAGAAAAAACAATGATAAATAATCTAAAAAGATTTGGCCCATCAAGTCACGTTTCGGTCTGACCCTATTATTCAGAATTTAGTCAGATGGTTACTACCACGCTTTTGAAAAGTTCATGTAACAACACCTACAAGTGAAGTAGCTGTGACCGGTTAAAAAGCCGGCGACTTAGTAGGTACATCAAAGTGAACACTCATTCCAAAATCGCGAAAGAAAAATCGAAAAATCTCGATATGAGCTCGGTTAAAAGCTACTAGGGTAAGGTTTGGTTAACTAAGGTTAAATTACCCTTGAACATTTATAAGTAAGTTACTAGTTACCTGGTATATAAAATATTTATAAAAATAATATAAAAGATTTGGAATTCGTAACACAGAACGTGTTTTGAATACCTACACTGTAGTGATTCAGACATTGTGTTATTTAAAGATGAAATTTGAGATGCTCCATCACTAGTCAGTAGCCCTGGGAGTTTTTAATTTATTAGCTATTATCATATGCCTGATAGTAATAGGTGTCATTAGGAATTATAATAAATACTCAAGCACGTCAGAGTCAGAAATAGATATTTTGGGTTCTGTAGAAAAAAGCTTTTTGGTAAAGCGGGTTGATTTGCTATGGGCTTTATAAGTAAGTCTAAACTAGCTCAACGGAGATGATGATGCTGTGCTCGGAATTCCTCTGCAACATCGAATCAGGGATAAAAAGATCCGCAAATGAACTAAAGTTATGTTAGTAAAGGAAAGACGTCCGACAACGAGCTGGACAGCCGACCTGCGTAACGCGGTGCAAATGCAAGCCGCTTCCAACCGGTCTTGTTGGAAATCTATAAGAAGCCTATGTCCAGCAGTGCGAGACTAGATATTTTTAAAGCGATCTGATATATCGAGAACGAGTACTTCCCCTACAACCAGTGGACTTTGGGAATTACAAATTAGTATTCATGTCTCATTGTGCTCTTCGTCATCATTCTCGTCATATTCAATGTAGCTGATGTTGACGAAGGTTGGAATTATGGTGACGCTAGTTTCCATCATATTATAATGTAGTATGACTAGATGTGTATAATTAGAATCAACTAACGAAAAGAAATTGTGTCATTAGACAACTTCAAAGTAGACCACATGAAAACGTAGTAGTCTATGATCCCACTGCAGAAACGTCCCGCTCGTAGCATACACGTTCAAAACCCATTTTTAGATAAACTTTTGACCACGAGAATAATATATATTGCTACTAAGTTGCCTATCAAGATTTTGCCGCAAGTGTTTTTAGTTAATTTTTTATTTATTTTTATCTAGGACAAAATTTCGTTCGTTTATTTTTTCAAAATGATGTCTACCACATCATAGCTATTTGCAGTAACTTGTTATCAGTACTTCCGTACATTTTTTACAATACTGGGCTAGCGTGGTGGATATGATATAGCGCAATCACCCTTCGTGTTAAGGGTTCACCCTCGCAGCCAGGTTCTGCGAGGAGCTGCGGCCAAATGTTGTTTTTTTAGAGTCCTTATATACAGGTTGTCCTAAAAATTTACATCGTGACGTTGAATTTTGCGACATGCCGTAGATACACGTCTTTTGATGTTTTATTTGTGATTTAGCAGCTTCAACAGCCGTGGTGGTCTAGAGGTAGTGACACCCGCCTTACAATCGTGAGGTCGTGGGTTCAAATCCTCGGTCCCGTACCAATGAGTTCTTTGGAATTTATGTACGAAATTTCACACCACTGGCTTTTCGGTGAAGGAAAACATCGTGAGGCAACCTGCATACGCCAGGAAGAAATTCGACGGCTTATGTGAACCCACCAACCCGCACTGGGCCAGCGTGGTGGATATGGCCTAATCACCCTTCGTGGGTAGGCCTACGTCCTGCAGTGGACTGTTGAAAAAGCTGATACAGTACAGCTTCAACAGCTGGCAACCCTCATTTGCGGCTCGATTACTTAGGCAACTATATATCATGGGACTCAGAAAAAAATAACTTTCTTTTGACATATGAATAATTGACATAGGTTATGTCCGTAACTTTTGTTTTTCTGCGGATCTTCTCATACGGAGTTTGGACTGTGGAGTATAAAATAGCTTCCTTTTCTTATAAGGAACTCTAAAGATTATGATAGCAAACATTGTATTATTTCCAACGAGATGGAATTAAATCAATGATTATCTCATTCCCCATCCTCGGGCCCGAGAATGAAACCTACTTTCACAATTTTATACGTAGTAAAACAAAAAGCTCGATATAAAGATGTGTTTGGTGATTTTCTATCAATATATTCCGAGGTTTGGTGCAGGTTGCAGCTATTATTTACTTAACTTCTTTTCCTATTTATCACTTACAGTTTTCTTTTTGTCCCTTGTTTAGATAGATTTCTTATCATCCATTTTTAACCACATTTTTCTGAGGTATGTCTCATTTCTAATTATTTATATCAATTCTGTTTAAAAATACAGTCAAAAGTACCTTGATAATTAATTAATTAGTAAACAAACAGTTAATTAATTCCAATCATATGGTAAACAAACAGTTTTGGCACAGTTTAATGTTATTGTTTTTGTAACTTATAAGATTTGATTAATCTAACACCTTAGAGCTATCAAAGAAGGTATTATAACCAGGTCTTTGTTTCCTGTGGTCTAATTAATTTGTTACCAACATCATCATCATCCATAGCTTTTCACATTTCAGTGCAAAGGCTCTTCGGTTGCAGTATGTCGGTTTTGTCTCAACGAGAAATAAATTTGACTCGCGATGGATTTAGACTTTAAACTCGAATGTTCAAACCACATGAAATATAATGTGTAGATAAAAAGAGATGACTAAAATTCGGTTCGATTGAATATCCTTGTAAGACACATTCCTCGATTTTTAGACCTGTCAAATGCAAAAAAGCCCTATTGACAATATTCACCTTAGTAGGAGGAAAACCTCACTATGTTTCTTAGTATACACCTAAACAAAAATTATTGAGTATCCGTAAAGATGCTGCATTGATTCATACTCTAATTCATAAAAGTTAATGTTGTATCGAAGAGGATTCCTGAGAAATGTGTCATTATATCCCTTTATTGTTTCCTTCAGTGGTATAAAACCGTAAAGGCCGTAATCGAGGTAACATACCAAACGGGTCGTGTGTGGAGGCGAGTTGGCCATATGAGGAGAAAACTGCAAGGTGCCCTTAAGCCCGATTCTGGTCGCCGACCTCATTTTGATATTTAAATCAAGCAAATAAGGTACATAATATACAATTATTTTATTGTTCTATTTATAAGATCTCATGATTGGCTATTGTCAATAAAATTGATATTCGGAGCATCTTGATAATTTAGTTCGTCTGACTTGCAAGGCGTGTTATAGAAACAAATCCCCCCTTTTTATCATAGGTTGATTTAAAATTCTTACGATTTCTTTTTTCAATTTTGTCTACATATTAAAATCGTTTTACAGAACTAAAAATAGTCAACTGGAGCATAACATTTAAAGTTTGCAACGTTTGAAGTTGTTGTCTCTGTATTCGTTTGTCATTTTATGTAAATTCTATTATGAAGTTTGTTATTTAATTTTATTTTATTGACGACAAGTTTTTCATGCATTGTTTTAGGTGTACAGTTGAACAGACAGGATTCGAGAAGATTGCGAACACAAGTTCGAAGTACTCAGGTTGGTTGGCCATATTTCAATACCCTGACTATTTTTATTCTTCAAATAATTATTTTTTGCAAAAAATTGCATGACCGTTTTCACCCAGAATCATTGCATACTCGTAGTATAAAACAAAGTCGCTTTCCGCTGTCTGTCCCCATGTATGCTTATATCTTTAAAACTATGCAACGGATTTTGATGCAATTTATTTTATAGATAGAGTAATTCAAGAGAAATGTTTATATTATGTAAAATACACTTGTGCGAAGCCGGGGCGCATTGCTAGAACGCAAATATTATGCACGGATCGATGTGACATTTTTATATAATTGTTGATTTATCAAAAATAGCTCAGCCAATTTCGATAAAATTTAAATAGGACCAATTTCTAAGTATACTCTTTCCAATGAAAAAAGAATTATTGAAATTGGACTACTATGAAAAAAGTTATGCGTGGTTATCATAAAAAAAATATATAGGCGTCGTATTGTATACCTCCTCCGGCGGTTCGTCGGTCAAAAAGCGGCTCCGTAACCGTACAGCAGTTGCGATAGAGTACTCAAAAATTTTTCATGAAATTCAGTGTTACTTCTCTAGCGGTATATATTTAACTAAAAACTTTTAACACCAGCTGTATTAGTTAACTTTTATCAATATTAAAATAATTCGAAATATAAATATGCAGTTAAATAAAACTTACTAACGCCAAAGATAGGTACTGTAAAACTAAGTCATTGTTAGACTTTGTCATTATTTGTACATCACTATGACGTTTCCATAAATACAATTTAATTAATCTTCTTACACAATACTGAAAAATTGACGATACTTGATATACATATTCAGTTACATAAACATAGTCATAAATAGAATCAGGTAATAAACTACGGCATTGTTGCGTAATATTTGTGCATAAGCCGGATATAAAATATATTAATATATCTGGAATTTTAAATTGATGAATTATCAATTCGAACCAATATCGTCTATATTTTAATTACCACTTTAATTGGTTTGGCGATGAGTAATAACTAATAAAGCTTTATAATTTAATTAAAGTTCACATGCATAATCTAGATAAAATTCCGATGGTGATATCATAAAGTTTCCTATAATTAGGTGTTTTTGTGCAAGGACAAAACCACATTAATTAAAAACTACCCAATAAAAATATAACAAAAGGCTAGTGGAGTTATCTGATGGCTATACAGTGATTTGAAAACAATAAACAGAATTAGATGTTATTATTGTACCTAATTCTTTTTTTTACAAAAAAAGTAATGTAAAGTTGTGATATGTTAAGACAAAATATTTCTATTACCATTCAATATCAACATCGTCAAATTTCTTTTTCGTGTAAATCAAATTAAATATGTAAGTTTGGGAAGAGCCTTAAGTTAAAGAATTGAAAATATATACTGCTGTCTATAACCTAAAAAGCCGTTAAACCACAAAACCAAGTTTTTGGGTATCAGCGAAAAACGCGGGACTAGACAGATAAAGTACTATATTATATACTTATAGTATAGTAACAATGTGTATTGTATGGCTATTACTATATACAATAAACTGCCTGATTGTTTTAAGGAATTAACTTTTAATAGATTTAAATCCAAATTATTTAAATTTCTTATTGGCAAGTGCTATTATGACATTGATGAATTTTAAAAGAGCGGCTTAAATTAACAAATGTATAATAATATAATTAAATTTGACAAGCATGTATATTTGTGTCCTTGAAAAAAATAACAATATTTGTACACCTGCAAAGGTAGAATATTTGATACCATTTATGTAATTAGATCTACGTTAGACAATATTCTCGCAAATAAACTGATTTATTATTATTATTATTATTATACATATTCATTTATTTTCTTAAATCTAAGTTTTTTTACAATATTTATATAAAAGAACAAAATACTATAAAAAAACCTAAACCTAGAGTGCCGCCGGCAGCGGGGCGGGGCTCAAGCTACCGGTGGTTGGGCCTACAGAGAGAGGAACCTTCTGACAATGCGCGCCGTGTCCAGAACGACCGCTTTCTGTATCTGACCCTTGACCCAACCATCTAGCGAGAGCCTCTTAAGGTGGTGGTCGAGACTCTTCGCTATTAAGCCGTTTACCGAAACGACTATCGGGACAATGATCGTCGAGTCCACATCCCACATGGCGGTAACCTCGTGAGCCAAGTCAAGGTACTTGCTGAGCTTGTCCTTCTCGGCCTTCACGAGGTTCTCGTCATGCGGAATGGTGACATCGACGAGCACTGCCCGGCGTTGGGACCGGTCGATCACCACGATATCAGGCCTATTGGCGACAATAGTCCTGTCAGTGATGATAGAGCGGTCCCAATAGAGCAACGCACGACCATTTTCGAGAACTGGCGCCGGTGCGTACTTATAGTACGGCACCTCAGACTCGACAAGGCCGTATCGAAGAGCAAGTTGCTGATGGATAATCCTGGCTACTTGGTTATGTCTGTGCAAGTACTCGCCGTTGGCAAGATGAGAACAACCGGAAGTAATGTGCCTGAGTGACTCTCCGGGACGGTGGCATGCCCGACAAATTTATTATTATTATTATTACTTTAACTATGATTTAGACAAATATTTGCAAAAACGGCTTTATTTGTAGAATAATGATGTTTTCAAATAATTATGGGATCATAGCGGTATTTAAGTTATGTTTTGTTGGATGACGACTTTATTGACTTGTAAAGTAGAAATAAGAATGTCAATAGCAGTGTTTTTACAATTTCTATCTTCTAAACTATAAACGATTTAAAAATAATTCTTACAGTGACCGATAGATAATTTTAAACTCTATACGAATGTGTTTAAAAGTGAAAAATGACCCCTTGTGGCTTAACGGTGTTATAGCTTGTGGACGGCAGTATAGCTTTGCATACCTGCACTACAAAAGCGGTGTGTTTCGGTTATAATATGATCTAGTATAACTTGTTTGGAAAACGCAATGATATATTACTTCGATTTAATATCTTTATAATAAGTCTACTGTACGTGTGTATGTCACTGAACTCCTGCTAAACGGCTGGACCGATTTGAATGAATTTGTTTGTATGTGTTTGAATAGCGCCCTGGATGGCTTAGATTCACAAATCAGCCCGGCAGATGGCGCCGCAGTCGGCGAGGAACGAAGTTCGCCGGGACAGCTAGTAGTTTATAATATTTTAACTTTTGCTCGCGGCTTTGCCAGCGTGGTATTTCGATTTTTGCGCTATCCCATAAGTATATTTTAATTTTGCGAGAAAAAAACTAGTATATTATAATTATATTATTTTTTGCAAAAAATAGCATGACCGACTTCACCCGTGTACACAATCATTACATGTTATAAAACAAAGTCACTTTCCGCTGTCTGTCCCCATGTATGCTTTTGTCTTTAAAACTACGCAACGGATTTTTATGCAGTTTGTTTTAATAGATAGAGTAATTCAAGATAAATGTTTATATGTATAATACACCTGTGCGAAGCCGGGGCGCATCGCTAGAACGCAAATATTGTGCACAGATCGATGTAACATATTTCACATTATTGTTAATTTATCAAAAAAGGCTCAGCCAATATCGATAAAATTTAAATAGGTCGAATTTCGACGTATATTCTTTCTAATAAAAAAAGAGTTATTGAAATCGGACTACTATGAAAAAAGTTATACTTACGTGGTTATACATAAAAAAATATATATATATATATATATATATATATACGCGTCGAATTGTATACCTCCTCCGGTGGTTCGTCGGTCAAAAATTACAACCGATTAACTATATTCATGCAAAAAATCAAGTGGATGCCTTCTTTTGCTGTTGCGTGAAAGTGTAACAAACGAACCAACAAGTCAATAAACCAACATACTAACATACTCTTTCGGATTTATAAAACTAATATATTTAGTATATAGTTTCGATTTTAAAATATCTATAGGCATACACCATCTACAACCTAGCTTTACGTATTTGAATTAATCAATCGTATTTAGATCTACTTAGTACCTATAGTTTATATTATTCTGGACTGCATTGAACTACATAGGTACATAAATAAAATTATTATATTTTACAGAAACCGGTGTGATCGAATCTGTAGACGTTACGACTCTTCTGGACGTTTATAAAAGTTATAAAAGTCAGTAACTTTAAAGTTTTAGTAGGCCAAAACACACATACGGCGGGCGCGGGTCGAGCGCAGTGCGGGTCGGGAGTACGGCGTGTCTATTTGTACCTATTTCAATGGACGACAACACACAGAACGCGTGCGCGGGTCGGGCGCGGGGCGGGCGCGTTCTGTGTGTGGTCGTCCATTGAAACAGGTACAAATAGACACGCCGTACTCCCGACCCGCACCGCGCCCGACCCGCGCCCGCCTTTTGTGTGAATCGGCCTTTAAAAGTATATGTGATATTTTTTGGTACCTATTTAAATACATTTTTTTTATTGCAAACTCACAATTGACCACCAACTTACCTGATGATAATCGGCGTTGTGGTCAAAAATTAAGCACGCATATTTAGAATCAAGAACATATTTAGTGTAGACCTTATTAACCCAGTTGTTACGGATATCCCTTTTTTCGGAGGATCGTTCTGATTTTTTGTATTCGGTCTAATTATAAGCTTACTATATGAGCAAAAATAATTAAAAAATTGTAGGTGTTACGGAAAAGCTGGAAAATGGTGTTTGATATACGGAACGCTAGTAATATGTACTGCTATAAAGCAGATGTACCGAAAACATTAAAAAAATATTATTTTAGCTGTTTAGGTAAGTAATAAATACAAATTACTCTATTAATAAAAAAAAAATATATAATTTTTTTAAGAACACCAATTACGTAGGTAGGTAAGTAGTCAGTACCTCAAAATAATTTACTCAGCGTGTGTGTGATAGGTTTCCAAGCAAACTTTTGGATGTAAAGAGACATAAAATTTAACAAAAAAAAAAATCCAATTTTATGGCACACAGCACATAGCAACTGTTCCGCTCTATACTTGATTAGCAATGGGAAATCCGGGAAAAGTACCATTTCTTTCCACGCCACGAATGGAAGTATGATATAAGCCAATGTTTTGGTCAGATCTATTTGCGCCTCCCATGAAAGACTAGAAAACTTTTCCAACAGCAAAAGAGATACATCCAAATCGATCAACCTGCTGCTATCAAGGCCTATAGTGACAACTTGAGAGTCGTAGGTAGATCTGACCAATATCTGGCTTATAGCGTACTTCCATTCGTGGAAAGAAATTATACTCTTCCCTGATTTCCCATTGCTTAGATGGCTGTACATAATGCTTAGCAGCTTTACAAAAAGAACGGCGGAGAGTATGACATCCTCGGATTCCGAAGAAGCATCACTACATGTTTATCAGAATCTTCATCATCAGGCAGGCCAGGAGAACATCAAAAAATTTGCAAGAAACTTCACGCTATGATGAAGAAGATCACATAAAATGAAGTACAAAACGGAACAGTTGCGATGTTCTGTGTGCCATAAAAATGCTGTTTTTTGTGTAAAATCTCTTTACACCTCAAAGTTTGTTTCGAAACCAATCACACACATGCTAAGTAAAATATTTTGAGGTACTTACTACGTACCTACTTACGTAAACTGGTGTTCCTAAAGAAATAAAATAAATATTTTTTATTTATAGAGTAATTTGTATTTTATTATCTATCTAAACAGCTAAAATATATTTTTTTAAATATTTACGGTACAACTGCTATATAGCAGTACATATTACTATCGTTTGATATACGGAACACCAACTTTGTAGACAAATAAGTGACATAAATTGTTAGAGAATCAATAAACATATAAACTTATATCAAAGATGATACTATAAATATTAATATTTTTACAACAATTACCCAATATAAAAACAATTAATATTATTTAATTACCTCGAAACACTCATGACAAATAAACACGATTTATCAACACATATAAATTTTACATGTCCAGCTCAAACTAGAACAAACCACGTCTATTCGACAAAGGGATCACCCAGCTATCACAAACAATAAACAAAGAAATTTGAAACTATCCACGTTTTGTTTAATATTTTTTATTGTCCATTGATCCGTATATCAAACGCTAGTAACAAGTGGGTTAACAAAAAACTAAAAATGATGTGCTGATGACCAAAACAAATAAATAAAGAACCGCAGAGAGTTCTTGTAGAGATATTATTTATTTATGTTATAAAGTCATTTGCGTCATGAAAAAGGTTAAATGAAAACATTACTCTGTTTTTTGTTTAAAAATTCTTTATTATCAACATATTTTTTTTAACTACTAAGTACAACACAGTCTAATACTAGTAGCAACTTAAAAAATATAGTTTGACTCTCAGGCTAAATACACCTATATGGTCATTTTATAACAATATAATTGTTAAAAGGGTACATAAATTTTGATAACATGACGGTCTAAAAAGTATGACTATATCTACCTGCAATTGAGTTTAATTTATGAGCATTTAAACTCTGAAAAAGTCCTTAACACGTTGAACGCCGCGTGAAAATTTGAGACTTTCTGTTCGGGCCATGGCACTCACCGATGAGCCTAACCGTATGGGGGTCACCCGTGAGCCGCGTCCAACCTTTAACATAAACGCTCCCCACAAGCCGAAGACAGCAATTTGATTTATCTTTGCAGATATTGTTAAGATTATGTTACTGAACTAGCTCGCTAAATATTATCAACATCAGGATGTCCGAAGCGTGTGTGCGCGGTGGGCCGCGAAGTGGGCCACTGTATGGCCCGTGGCCCCCGCGGAAGAAAATTCCAGAATCGTTTGTCGGAGCCACCAATGAGCCTTTTGCCATATCTTTTAAACTACACGATAGAAGTTGCTCATATTTATTTTATTTCCCAAATGAATTACCGTATTTATTAAAGTTTGAGTGACAGAAAACCTAAAAATTTCAAGTTGTTGAAAATGACCCTTTCCTGAATTCGACGTGGCTTGAACGGAAAGGTAGGCTAGGCTCACCACTTAACCGCGTGGCGTGTAAAAAAACTAAACAAACTGTTACAATCATTTTTGACCGACGAACCACCGGAGGAGGTATACACTTCGATGCGTATATTATTTTTTTGTTTTTTTTTTTTTATGTATTACCACACATAACTTTTTTCGTAGTGGTCCGATTTCAATAATTCTTTTTTTATTAGAAAGAATATACTTTGAAATTGGTTTCATTTAAATTTTATCGAAATCGGCTGAGCCATTTTTGATAAATCAACAATAATGTGAAAAATGCTACATCAATCCGTGCGAAATATTCGCGAATTCTGTATACGGGTGAAGTCGGTCATGCTAATTTTTGCAAAATATAATCTTGTGTTAGTTCGGTTCTTTTATGTAATAAATTAATGGCAACGCATTTTCTGTTTTTGAGTTAATGCATCTAAAGGAGAAAGAATTTTGTAAAATATTTGAATAATTTACATACAAGATGATTTAATTTTTTCTAAACAGAAAGTAACTAGGACAGAATGTAGTTGAAGGTGGTACTTTTATATGAGTTAAATTTGTGGAGTCCTCAAAATTGTTCGATAAATACACCCATTTATTATATCTTTGGGTCAAAAATATTACATGATTTAAATATTTAAGAAATAAAGACATTACAACAAATGTTTAGGAGTCTTCAATAAAGCAGAGCTTTACAGGATTTCAATACAATTTACTTACAAAAATATCAAAGGCCGACGACATAATCCAAATTAACAATCCACATATTTATAATCCTCGTGGTCAGTGTAGCCGGAGCTCAAAATATGATTATAATTTTATGATTTTGCATTTTTAAAGTTTATTGATTAATGTCGACCGCTGGAGCAGATTACTTTACGTGTGATTTATTATTTTTGCATAATCTAAATTGAATTATTGCGGCCTGATATTTAAATTGACTTTTAGGCTTTGCGGGTCATGGGGTCGTTTATTTTGAAATACTTCATGGTCCTAAGTTTTCATATCAACTTCCAAAAAGGAGGAAGTCCTCATTTCATTTTGGGCACATGTTTTACTATAAGTAGCGCTGCCAGTGAATGGGTCATGTTTTTTGTAAGGAATATAATTAAATTGTATTATTAAAATAATCAAATGGTCGACCGTTCTAAATGATACTACAGTGGTATTTAGTAAACATTAAATTAATTAGTGACTATTGGACTAGTTTTATGAAATGGAAATTGTGTTATATAAAAGAAAACTTATTTCTAAAACGATATTTTTTATTGTGAATAATAGGCTGGCTTTTGACCACATCTTGCCTGTAGGTAAAGATAATACCTTATACCTGTTAATTAATACCTGTTCAATTTATCGGGAACACAATGAGATTCCGTTTTATACCTGTAAACAAACAAACAAACAATAACACTTTATTAGACAACCACATTACATAAAAAACAAACTACAGGGACAAAACATTACAATTTATAGGTTTCTAACTGGCGGCCTTATCGCTTTAAGCGATTTCTTTCAGGCAAACATACATGTATAACTTTCTACTATTTATAACGTGAACTGTATTTGACCGCGGCTGCGCCTGCGTTGTTTTACACTCGCTTTAACTTATAATTAATAATAATTGCTAACGCTTAACAAAATTATGTAATACTTAGGTATTGCGATACCTCAAGAAATCAAAGAGAATCTCATTCCCATACGACACTACATCCGTTTGGCTATTCAGCGTCGTTTTTAGGGTTCTGTACCGCATAAGGAAAAAAACGGAACCCTTTTTGTCCGTCTGTCCATGTCTGTACGTACGAAGGAAAATCAACGGTGTGGGGGTGGTAGTGAGGTGTCTTTCTACTTGCCCTGTAGTAAAAAAGGGATGGTAGGATAAGGTTGTATAGTTCTGATGCACATTCTCCATAATGAAACCTTTAAAAATGGACAGACTCACAACCCTACGGCAGAGCTCTAGGTTATGAAGTTTTTTAAGTTTTTAAGAAGTTTGTTCATAAGCCTATCCATAAATTTGAGGGCCTCCAGCTGATATTTAGCCAAAAAACCTACAAAACCTTTAAAAATAACTTAATAACATATAATATTCACTTGTAAAATAAATAATTAAATTAATTACATATTAAATGTCAATTCACAATAATCCTTTAAATATTTGTTTTACTTAAAATACCTAAAAAAAATAAAGTTTCAAGTTTCCATGCAGTGTAGAGTGGTTTGGGCTGTACACTGTATCTCATAGTTATTCTCCAAAGTATTTATATAATATATTATATTATCTATATAATATTAATTATAGTAGCAAAATCATCAAAAAATAATCATCTAACGAATGTCTATAAGTATCTTTATTTGGCCAGTAACCGTAAAATACATCATTTCCTTAAAAATTTAAGCGCCATAGTTTGATAAAGAAATATATTTAAAATGTGCATAAATTTTCTATATTATTGGATTTTTATTACTTGAATTGAACATTAAACACCCTAATTAAATAGAAGATTCTAAATATAATTTAAGTAAATGTCATTATTTTAAAATATTAGGTACCTAATACTGTCTCTACTTAAACAATAAATATGAATAAAAATCTAATGCGTGCCGTGATTTACTCATAGATAGTTCTGTACATATATTATTTACAATAAAAAAAAAGTTAACATTATGGATACAATACTAGATCATAGGCCTAGTAAGATATAGGTTCTATTCAGAATAATTCACATACTTACAGAATTATTACAAGTAATTGAAAAAGTTAGGCCATTGATAAAATCTCATTTTTAACTTAGAATACTATATAATAAATTAATATTTGTCTTCCCGGACCGATAAGTTTGCTGTTTCGTTTTTTTGGTTTCGTGTTTTGTGAAAAATTTAGATTAAAAATATCGTAGTGTTTAGATTCAAATTTTTAAATTAACAAATCAAACATAGTTATTCATAAACTATTGTGTTTTATAACGTGACATATATTTATTATTTATATGACATGATACAATTAACAATAGATTTTTAGAAACAAAGTACATTTACAGGCAAGACGACAATAAAATTACCATTCGTTATAAAAATGCTCGAAAATAGTATCGTGTTTTTTGTTCGAACGACCAATTACGTTCAATATATCATAAACAAAATTTTCCAAATTAAATCGATACATTTTTGTCTGTTTTTCTATGTGATATATTATATTTTACCAAGGAACCCTAAAGCAGCCGGAACTATTGAAGATTCCACAATATTATAGGTCAACAAGATCTTTGTAATAGGTATGTGAATTCTTCTGCACATCCATAGTACGTGGGTATTTGATGCACGTAAAAAAATCTAAAAAAGCTTAATATCCCCGTCGACCGCATATTTTACGATAGTCATTTTAAAATATATTTAAATAATCTAGACCATATTTAGGTATTTTTACACCTACAAACAGACGAGTGGTTTTGTATGTCAACCAAGTTAAGTAATTCAACAATCTAGATGTAAATGGAATAAGGTTCTCAGAATGCGGTGAGCATTATATGTTGCATTTTAATCATTTTTGTTTTATGCAAATCGATGTGTGAAGTGGATCTTCAAACATTCCCTAAGATAATTACGACTCTCTTGCAAGTCGGTCGTCTCAGAACTGCTACAGTATTGCACGCGCTCACACTTTTTAAATCAATATAAAAAACTTAACATACGATTTGCAAAAGTGAGTGAATAAATACAGCAATCGAATCAAAACGGAACTATTAATTTTTATAAGCTATGCAAATCTATCTGTCTGACCTCGTCGCGCCTTGATTTAAGGATTCTGTTCCACTTTTTGGTATGTTTTAAATAAAATTTATTAGAGTTTTAAATGTTAATTAAATGTCAAAGAAGAATAAGATGATATTGACAGTCCTTATCTGTTTCCTAAACATAATAAGCTGACCTATAGTTTGATCTAGTTTCAGATCTCAGGCATAATCTGCGGCGTCAACAGGCTGCTGAGCCGACCAGAGCTGGTGAAAAATATAACCGTCGCAACAAATACCTGGGAAAATGTTTCGAGTTATTAAATTCGTGAGTGCTATTCTTATTTATTGCGTTTAAAAATTATGATAATGAAATTCAGTATTTAAATATCTTTGGTCAACTACAATGACCGCTAAAGTTGTGTGTATTGGGGTCACCGCAAAAATGATAATAGGTTAGGTGCGTTAAAAAAGGTGTCACTCTACGACCGGTGACAGTGCTGGATTGGAATGTGGTTGCTTGCAAACAAGATGCAAATGCATTGAAATTGAGATGACTCTATTTCATGACATAATTCTGAAAGTTTGTATTATTAGTGGTTGTATTTTTTTTAATGCTAATTCTTGCTATATGTTAGCTAATAATTATGCAATAGGTGAAATCTAGACTAGGTTATACTTTTGGACTATGCTACGTATCTTTATTTGTTGTCGCCAATGTTTCTTGTTATTTCTAATTTGGTGATTATGATTTAGTTGTTAAAGTAGTTACATATTTGAACTGATTTCGTGTTCATAGAAATCATAGTTCATTTAGGTTCAATTCATGAAATAATCGATTTATTTAATACTTTAAACAGGGTTATTGGTATTCAATTAGCATCCTTATAGGGGCTTATTCTGTACATCAAAACTGACAACTTTAGTTCAAGTACTTTTATCAAATCTCAGAACAAAATGTTGTTCCGTAGAGCAATAACGTACACCCTCGACAAAATGTATGGAACATCTGATTTTGTTTTTGAGTTTTGACAAAAGTCGTAGAACAAAATTGTTAGTCTTGATGTACAGAATAAGCCCCTAAAAGGATGCTAATTGATTACCAATAACCTTGTATACATTTATTTCCGTAGCTATTATTTGAACATTTTTTTTTCATGTATAAAATTTTATTTTTTAATTTCCAGGTGGTGATAGTGTCATTATTAGCCTTGATCCAGTGTTCTCCGTGGGATGACGGAAAATATAAACCGAGAAAATACAATGATTTTGATGATGGCAAATATTACAGGCCACTGACTGAAGGGAAATATGTACCGGGAGATGAAGGAAAATACACTTACATTTACGAACAAGGGTTGTACCCCGATGATAATGGTAAATACCCATATATTCACGTCGTAGGACCCAATGGTGGGTTCGGAGGGAACGGAGGTTTTGGAGGCAATGGAGGATTCGGGGGCGAAGGTGGTTTTGGAGGCGAGGGAGGGTTTGGACCCGACGGCCCCCCTGGTCCGCCCGGACCCCCTGGACCCCCTGGACCCCCTGGACCTCCTGGCTCAGGGCCACCATACAGAAATACCCACTACAGTGGAAAAAGGACATATGCTCCGCGTTACCCGTACATACACAAAGTGATAGATTCACTGGTCAAGAAGTACGTATCCATGGACAATTTCGGCGAGGACTTTGGAGGCAGCATCAACCATTTCAGTAAGGTCTATGCTGATAAGGAGATTGCCGTGAAGTGCAAATATTTGATGCCAAATAATACTAAGCCGGAATTTGTTACACAGTACGTATTATTTATTTTCTATTTGTTATAAGCCTGGCATTCAACATCATCACTGCTTCAGCTATAGTACCTACATCCACTGCTGGATACTTGGTCTGAGGAAACAGGCCTCTGTTATAAATCTCGAATAAGACTGATTTGAAGAGCATTTAGCGCGATCATCAACTACTTACCTGTGGATGGTCGCGTTGTGCTGAGCTTGGCTTCATATTAACAATGTTTATTTATGAAATCTTTGTGATTGTAGCAGATGTTTTAAATAGGATTAGCCAGGAAGGTTCTCAAACTTTTAATAATCTTTGTAAGTTGTGAACATTTTAACAAGGGAAAGTATAGTAGAAAGAGCTAAGTATTGTAAGTTGATATTAATAACGGTGACAGGTAGATGCTCGAAATATTTACATAATTTTTAGTATAATTTAACTAAAAATTATCCTGCAAAAAAAAATAAAAAAAAAAATTTGGGACATCTTACACACGTAACGTAACACACACAAATATTTAAGGGGGGTTCCCATACAAGAGGATTTTTTTTTGCTTGATATTAATAACGACGACATGAAGATGCTTAAAATATGCACAGAATATTAAGTTGTATATTCCCTACAAAACTAAATAATTAAATTAAATTTATAAATATTAAGGAGGGCTTCTATACTGTACGGAACTCTTCGTGCGCGAGTCCGGCTCGCACTTGGCCGATTTTTTTGAAATAAATATAATAATTTTACTTCATAATAGATACAAACAAGAAATAAACTCAAATAGGCAAGGAGTAAGTAGATGAAATTAAATTAATTAACGCGTGAACCGATCTGCGCCACGTGGCGCTGTAGCTACATAATATATATTTCAAAGACAGGACGAAGTCACAATACTGTTAGATGCCAATACCGTGACGTGACGAAGACTTACCCGCCAAGGGTGATTAGGGTATATCCACCACGCTGGCCCAATGCTGATTGGTGGATTTACATACGCCATCGAATTTATTTTACGGACGTATGCAGATTGCCTCACGATGTTTTTCTTCATCGAAAAGACAGTGGTATGAAATTCCGTACATAGATTTCAAAGAACTCATTGGTACGGGACCAGGATTTGAACCCACAATCTCACTATTGTAAGGCGGGTGTTACTACCACTAGACCAAAATAGCTTATCATGTGGCAGTGTCGCAGAGTAAACGGTTAAGTTTTTACCAAAATTACTAGTACATTGCCTATTTATTAATGTATCACTAACGTCAATGCGTCAATGTAAATAACATTGACGCATTGACGTTAGTGATAAGTACATTCTATGCGGTATTGGACTGCAGCTAGTGTCAAGCTTGCTGCTAACTACCACGTTGAAATAATTCATTTTGTCACTCAGTAGGCCCAATTTTAGAGACGCCATCGTAAATTTAATAGCAACGTAAAATAGTATTCTCTCTATCAAATGGATATAGTGAAAAAGAAACAGGGCTACTCTAAATTGCTATCATAATTAGGACGGCACCTTTAAAATTGAGCGTAGTGTCTAAGTACTCGTAAATAATTATTTATTTTTCCACATAAACTTAACTACAAAACGTACCTTACGACCGACTACGTACGATGCGAGGACAATATTAATATATTCGATGTCACTTAAATAAGTTTTATTAAAAATGCCTCAAAAATTACTGGTCAGAATATATCGATTAAATCTATAAAGTACCAAATAGAGCATACCAGTTTATAAATAAAAAAAATATCAGAATCGGTTTATTAGAACTAAGTTTTGAGGTTGCAGACACCAAAAGCGACATACTCGTACCGACGACTTTAGAACCTCTTCTTTTCTGAGAGTCGAATAAAAATAGCATATCCAGGTCTTTGAAAAATAGATAAGATCTACAGGCAATCCTTTTGAAAAGAAACATAATATATCCAAAAGCCAAAAGTGGAAGCTAGAAAGGCTATGGATGAATCATGACATTGACAAAACATACCTCTACCTATCATTACTCTATTAAATAATTATTATCAGTAACTAGCTGACCCTATGAAATTCATGTCACCATCTGTCAACTGTCAATAACATCTTTTACATACAGGAACATACAAAATGGGAAAAATTAATTAATGTTTTTATTCTTTTACTCCCTACATTTTTATATCTTCTCATCGTATAAACCTTCCCTGGACTTCCACATATATTTCAAGACTAAAATTAGCCAGATCGGTTCAGCCGTTCTCGAGTTTAAGCGAGACTAACAACAACCACGATTCATTTTTTTTATATATAAGAAAGAAAAGATAACAAAAATGTACATTGTTAATTCAAAACCACATACATTGTAGATATTTCAGTCTGATTGAAATGTTGAAATAAAGTAGTCAGAATTAAAAACTAGGAATTCCGCACAAAACAACTTATTTTTACACAGAGTAATCTAAGTAAAGACAATTCCCTATGCCAAATTCAGAATTTGTTGAATGTTTTTGGGGCACACATCTCAAAAATTATTATTCGTGGGGATTTGTGCCTGCTTTGCGAACCGCAGTACGAGTTTTCATTTATCGCTTTTACACTGACCACTAATTTGGTTTTTAGGTGTATTTACTTTTTAAACAATACCTATTCATGGACACTATTATTAGTTTTCGTAAACTTACCAGGAGTAATTTATCTGTAAATGGCAAAAACCCCAAAAAATATTGAATTTTGCGCGCTGAACTATGAAACTAATGGCGGATTTTTTAAAGTAATTTTAAAATTTTGGTATCTATGATTTTCACACCTCTGCATCATCATACCTTTTTAGGGTTCCGTAGTAAAACGAGGAACCCTTATAATTTCATTGTGTCCGTCTGTCCGTCCGAATAATACAAAGCCTTATAAATTCCACATTTATGAACTAACTTGGATAAAATTTGACAATATGATAGATTAATTAAATATATAGATCTCAATTTAAAAATACTTAAAAAATCAAAACTGTGTACCTACGTCGGTATTGCGGGAACGCTTGCGCACACTTCCGCTACCCCGACAGCGCTTGTCCTACACGGAAAGATGCTTGTAGAGCGGCTCCGCCGAACCCACCGCCTAGAGTTCCCGGTTATCGCGGTATACGGCGATTATAGACCAGCCGTCTGCGCCCAATTCTCCGTCGACGCAATACTTATCTAATGTTGAGTTGATACTGACAGTTATGAAAATATTTCCAGATACCCGCCTACAGTGAAAGTTCCCGATGGTGAAAACTTCGGGTCCTACTACAGCTTCAGAGGCACGAAGGTGCTCTCAGATTCCATCACGAAGAAGTTGAAACTTGAGTACGAAGTGTTCGTCAGAGTTGTGGAAGTAGACACCGGTTCACCCTAAGATAAGAAGAGTTGAACTCGGCCACGTTTGTTAGACCTTACGAAAGCTGACATTGTAAATCAATTGTGATACACAGGGTGGTTGACGCCGACATAAACTTGTCCCACAAGTAGTACCAGTAATCATAAAGGCAGTAAGATAAAAAATGGTATTGTAAAACCTAAAAATTCAAACAAACTAAATAATAAATACGAGTAAAGAAAGCAACTACGCATCATACTTTATAACGAACTGTGTCATGCTATTTTGATATTAGACCTCAGATTATAGAAGGGAATATTAGACTGATCAAAATAGTTATCGAGCTATTTTGACTCATATCATAATAGCTTGAATCGCTGTTTAGATGCAGGTTGCTCTAAAAATATATTTAAAAAATTGTAAATAACTTTATTTAAGAAATTCAAAATGTAACGGAGATTTTAACACAGAAGGCCATTTAATGTCGGCGTCAGCTCTCCCCCTACATATAAAGAGAAACCCATTTGTGATATGAACGATGCAACGTATTTTAAACATGAGTTAGAATTTTAGAGGCATATTATGATGCAATAACTGCGCGTTCCAGCAGCTTTTACGAATCATGATAATCATGATAAAATACACTATTATTTCATTAATAATAGTGTATTTTGAACCAAAGCTTGGGAACGTCTCAGGTATTATTTTTACGCCCTACTGATGACACATGGATACGTTTGTAGAGTATTTTGTTGGGGCCGAAGTAAACGGCAAATTGTTTTAAAATATTATAGAATCTAAATATCACAAAATGTTTTAGAAAATACTCCTAAAGGGTAATATTAATACATCAAAATGTATTTCACAAGTGTGTTTCTCCTTATGTTTCAAGAAATTGAGCAAAGTTTCGCGTAGTAATTTGTGATATTATGAAAAGTATATTTTTGGTAAAGTTTCTAAATTAAAAGTAGATAACATAATTTTTTTGGGCGTGCAGGGTATATTAAAGTGACGAGGATAGTTTAGGCAAAAATTTGTTCTTTTTTTAAATTAAATTCTATATTTAAATTTAAATGTCTGCCTGCTCTGTGTTATTATTGGCAATCTTGATTATTTTAAGTCAGAATAATGGCTCGTAGCTGGTCTTTTAACTCAACTCTATATGAAATAAAAGATCCACGAGTGTGAGAGGCAGCGACATCCCACAGTGTAATCGAGAAGACTAGCAAGGCAACCTTGTTGCAAGGGCAAAAGCCAGTTCTGTATTTCCATTTATATATCAATTACCTGACCCTCGAACCTGAGATTGTATCGCATGCAAAATTGAATATATGTTGTTTGGCAATTTGTGTTATGTAAAAAAGGATTTATAAAGCGAAAAGAATCGTTGGCGTGGCTGTATCACATGTTGAGAAAGAATGGCCGTGTAGTTGAAATAGCTCCTAAAAGAGCTTTTGCAAACAGCGTGTAAACGCGACCAATGAAAATCACGATACCTATTCACATTTATCTTCATAAAACAAATGTTTCAATAAAATTGGTATTAAACTAAGTAATGATACATGTGAACAGATATTGTAATAGTCATAAATTGGTCCATGTAATAACCAACTAGATTTAAGTACATAGAAATTAATTTCAATTGTAAAATATCACAAACATTTAGGTTAGAATTAAAAAATAAGTCAATAGTATATTTATATTAAGTTTAATTACATCATTGATATCATCGATATTATTTGTTTCATTTTATTTAAATGTTTAATATTTTAGGTCATCGACACCTTTTGGATGTGACCTTCGTAAGACGTAAAGACGTACTCGTATCATGATTTTCTTTTCTTTGAACTCTCGTAAACATTGTAACCTGATGAATCACAAGTTCATAAACCCAATATGTTATTTTAGGCCTTCGGAAAGATATTAGGCACAAGGTGTACTTTGTTATTAAGCTTGGAATGTAAATGGACGGACTTGTATTTAAATTTTGTACAATTTGTAAGCCAGGCTGGATGTTATCGTTTCATTTGGAATTTCATATGAAATGTAATTTTTCTTTTTTTCAAAACATATATTACCTTTTTTTTATTTCGAATAGGTTCGCGTTTGACTACACACTGCCTGATGTAAAGCAGATGTGTGGTCTAGGGAGTAGCACGCTTATCTAGAAGATACCTATTTACTCGGGATTTGAAGACATCCACGTTGTACTTTAACGGGAAGACAGACCCAGGCAAAGCGTTCCACATTCCGGCTGTTCGTATGAGGAATGAGGATTCGAAACGCTTGGTTCTAACGCGTGGAATGTCCACCATAAAAGGGTGGCGCTTTGATCGCGTCTGTCAAGCCGTACGATAGAAGAAAGGCTCAGGGGGGACCAGATTGTGCAACTCCTGGGCGCACTCTCCGAAGTGTATCCGGTAAAAGGCCGACAAACACGCTACCTTGCGACGATGCTCAAGACTTTGCAGCTGCGACGAAGTCAAGGTGTCCTATATGCCTATTTTATATGAAAGAAATGACATCGAGAGTATTTAAATAACTAAAAGAAAACATACTTTTGTAAGTGAGTAATGACGTACCTACTGATTTGTGTTCATAAAATTATTTCAGTTTGATAAGAGTGGACATAACTCTAAGAACAACATTTTTACATCTAAATTAGAAGTTAGCAATTCAATTCAATTATCTTAATATGGTTTCTTACTATATTAAGATAATTAATAAAATAAGACAAGGTTTGAAAGCAATACAGATTTATTTAAGCTAGCTACTCGTACTAATTTAAGGAGCTTAGTTTTTTTTAATAAAAATATAATTTATTGACTCCTTAAGTTTTCTGGGGTGACTAAATAATTTTTTAGGGTGGGCAAGGCCCACTCGTGCCCCTTCTAGCTACACTTTTTGTTATTTTTTTTTTATTCTGTATAGGTTTGCGTTTGACTACATACTATTACAATTATCGTTATTTACTACCAAATACAATGTTATTCTCATTTCTTGACTTCACTTACATAACATTCTCGTAATATGCAAGGCTCCATTTATAGAGTTCTATTGGACCGGGCCTTTTGGTAATCCATAGGGGAGGCTTATGTCCAGCAGTGAACTTCCTACGGCTGAAAATGATAATGATGATTGCCAATAAGGCCAATTAGACGCGGCAAGTGACTTTTCATCTGTTTATGAGCGACCAAAAATTAGATGTAACTTTATTTACAGTTTGTGTGACTGTTATAAATTTTCAAGTTTAAAAATATTACTTATTTGCAATTCTGTTTGAAAGAAAATTGAATTCAACTGGCTGCACAAACAGCACAAACGTGCTCACAAACAACAAACGTTTCAACTTTTCTGTTAATCTTTTAACACTCAATTAAGCTCAAATACTGCATTTTATTATAATAATACAGAATACATTGTAAACAATGAATAGGTACATGATAAGCAAGGCACTTTTACGTGAGCAATTTTACAGTACGAGCTATGGAGAGGGCTATGCTTAGAGTCTCTCTGCGAGATCGAATTAGAAATGAAGAGATCAGTAGAATAACAAAGTTACCGACATAGCCCAACGGATTGGCAAGTTGAAATGGCAGTGGGCAGGGCACACAGCACGGAGGACTGATGACCGATGCGGTCGTAAAGTTTTCGAGTAGAGACCACGTAACGGCAAGCTCAGCGTAGGACGACCACCTACAAGGTGGACGGATGACCTCATCAAGACCTCAGGATCGCGCTGGATGTAAGCTGCAACCAACCAGTCCTATTGGAGATCTTTACGAGAGGCCTATGTCCAGCAGTGGACGTCCTATGGCTGAAAAGAAGGGTACATAGCACTGAGTACTGATAAGAATTGATTATTATACATAAGATATATTCAACAGATTCTCAAGAAATGACTACGTACTAGCAAGCGCAGTGTAGGACGTCCGTTGTCCACCCACAAGGTGAACAGATGACCTCATTAAGACCGTGAAATTGCGTTGGATTTCTAATCTTATTTTTAGTCTTATTGGAAATCAATTGAGGAGACCTATACCCAGCAGTGGACCTTATATGGTTGAAACGTCGAATATCGACGACGATCTATTATTACTGCAGTTGGGTGAATCCTGCCGGGCTAGTATGCGCGCCACGAAATATTGCTTTCGTAGAGTCAGAACGAGACAGCGTTATGGCAAAGTATATATCTGTCACTTTTTCACACGTTGAAATAAGTTATTTTCGTGGCTTTTCGTGGTCGCATGCTTGACTAGCTAGAGTGACTTCATTATGTCTCACACAGATGATATGTCTAGACAATACAAAAATAGTACTAAGTGTAGAGAGCAGTTTAATCTGGGGTTTTCATATTTTCCTAGCATTTATAATTAGGCCTTGTAAAGTAAAAAATATAAATTCATCGAAATTAAGCAACGTTCCGCACGGTCAGTATTTGGATGGGTGACCGCGGGTGGCATTTTCAAACTGAGCGCTACCGTGGCTCGGATGACACGTTAAATTGTAGGTCCCGGTTGTTTTAACCGTTTAGCCATGTCAGAGACTGTCAGGCGGCTTCAAAACTCTGACACCAGGGCTAGCCACCCGGCCTATACGAACTTACTTACTTTTTAGTAAAAACTATAAGTAAAAATATTCAAAGCCACCATAGCTACTAAGTATTACATCTATTTCTGATAGATGCCATCATCATAATAAACAAGCTCCTATTAAATATATTGTGGCAAATATCGAATAACGTAGGTATATCGATTTTAAGTAGGTGTCAAAGGAAGCTCGGTTTCCAAAAATGTTCACTACCAGGATGGGCTTTGACAGCCCAACTATACATATATCACCGGGCCTCCCATATATGTCGCATTGAAGGTGATCCCAACAAATAAAATTAGCATTTACTCCGAGACAGATTATACATACTTATGTATTGTTGCAATAGATACTCCATTTTAGATCTTGATTGCTGTATAAAAAGAAACGTTGGGCGGATGGGCCTATCATTCTATTATTAGGTTTTGTTAGGTTTAGTTATCTAAGGTTACAGGAACGATGAAAACGATATCGGTAAGTGAAATTTGTGAAAAGCGGATTTTAAAAAATCCCTGGGAGTTGTGATAAGTAATTGCGCAGAATATTTTGCACAAACTTTAAAATGAAATTAAACACTACTAATTTGTGAAAGTTATTTGTCCCCTCTAACTATCTAATTTAAAATAAATAAAATTTTTTATGAGTTACTGTGTCGTCTAGGTACAGGGGTTTCATGTTTAGGAACAGGACTCTGAATTTTAACTTAAATTTAATATTTATCTAATACTTAGCTCAGATTTGACTACTTAATACGCTTAAATAGTGTACAGTGTTCCAAAAAGAAACATAATTATTATTTGTAACTCCAGACGTGTAGAAATCTTTTTTTTTACGAGTGAGAAATCTTTGGAAGATGCCCTAACTGCATTGGGATGCAGTAGGGTTATGTGGGATTGTACCCACTAAAACCCCCTCGGTGGCCAACCTTTGTGCCTTCTTGGGAGCTCCGGGATCTCCGAAAGGAACGCACCGGTGCTCTAAGCACTTTGTGTGCGTACTCGCCTGGCATGTGCGGTCCTCTTCGACAGCGTTGCCACACACGCTGTCGTCCTTCTCGGGCCCGCTTGAGTGGGTGGCCAAAGCCCTAACTCTGACCATCCACGAGCCAAGGGGTCCTCTTTTAGTAGGCTCTTACTACAGGCAGGGGTTACCGATGCCGTATTATCGTGCCCCGGCATCAGGGCAAAGACGTGTAGACCTAGGCGTTTTTACAAAATTATTTGTTTTTATCTTTTAGTTTATTTTTATCAATTTCGTACCCATTTTGTATAAATAATTTAGTTCATACTATCATAATATAATATTACTTTTTTTTCTACGTTCTAGATTGCCGTGACGCTCCTAGCAGCTGCGTCCTCATGCCTCGCCCTTGACGATGGCAAGTACCACCCTGAGAAACATGGCGGTAACTACTATTCCCCTATGAATGGCGAATACAAGAGCCTGGCTGAGAGGAATGGCAAATACGGTTCGATATACGACGCGTTTACTGGAAATGTGAAGGCGCCTTACAGAGAACTGGTGGCGCCTGAGGTTTCATATGGAGACGGGTAAACAAAATCCTTAACTTTATGTTAGCTTTAAGTTTTAATTTTTGGATAGGTCAATTTTACTTAGGCCTAGTAAATTGACAGATAGAATGTGTCTTTCGTTGGTAAATAATGCTTTTATTATAGTTTTAATGTCAGTCAGAAATTAAATTAAATTGAGTCGATTGTATGTTCAATTGTTCATCTTTCGTTTCTAAAATCACCATAAAAATATTTTAATACATGTAATGTTTTATTCTACAAATCTAGTAGGTATGTTACTAATTACCTCCCTGCAGTTAGGTAAATTAAAACGGGGTTTACAGTATCTATGTGTATTGTGTGTGCCATTTAGATAATAATAAGCCGTCTTATTTTATTTTAGTTTTTGCCCGCGGATTCATCTGCGTATTATATATGTTTATGATATTTTAGTTTTTGTTCTATTTTATATGAAACTTTTAATTTTTGTGATGACGCTCTCCAACTTTTAAGCAAAATTAATGCAAAAAAATCAAGTCTACCCCACTTTGTTGTGGCGTGATGAAGAAAAAATACACATTTTCGGATTTATTTGGTATATTTCTAATATATAAAAGTATGAACATCAACTAACGCCTTTGCAAAACGCTTTGTGGTTTTAGAAATAAGCATATTGCGGTTTTGCTAATGCGTCAGGCAATGATTCAGGGTCAGGGATTCAGAAACGATGAATTAGTGAGACTTTAGATTATTTAATGATATCGTGGTTAAATGTGAAACAAACCAATAATTTAATAAATTGGGGTGGCTATTGCTGTTGTTAGGCAATGCAGCTATGATTTTCAATGAATAGATAGGTATTGTCTTTCGACAAATGCACCCTATTATTTTTTAATGTGCGAATCGAAGATAAAACAGAACTAAGTGACTAATACAGCTTGTAATATTGTAACTCGTAGAACTGAGTAAATATGAATTTAACTGTTTTGCAGAGTTATTCGCCATTAATTGTTATGAAATGTTGAACTTTGATTATTATTTTTCAGTGTTGACCTAGCGCCTGCAGCGTCTGCGTTTTCACCAGTGACGTATAGCCCCTTCTCTACCACTTACCGGCCTCTTGTCTACTCCACGCCAAGACCAGCAGTATACTCTACCACAGTCAGACCTTTTGTATACTCTACCCAACCAACAGTAGTAGCGAGAACCATCTACAACTCTGACAGTGCAGCCAACATTGTTCGCCAAGAAAACGACTCCAACTTGAACAGCTATCACTATTCGTATCAAACAGACAATGGCATTGCAGCGGAGGAGCAAGGAGCAGTGGAGCCTTCAGTAAACGGTGCTGGAACCAGAGTACGAGGCTTCTATGAATATGTTGGACCTGATGGAGTCACTTACAGAGTAGACTATACCGCTGATGAGAATGGTTTCCGACCAGTCGGCCGTCACTTGCCTGTCTTAGGAGCAAAGTGAGATTTCTCCTCAAAACAAGCCATGGAAATCCGCATTTAAATATATTAAAACCCAGAGACAGTGTGTAAACGAATAAAAATAACATACGAGGAATGCTTACGTCGCTGTAAAACTTTTAAGGCAGTGATGTCGATTTAAATAAAATATTTATGTCTTATTAAGAGCAATTTCTTTGGATATCCCCCGTGAGGTCAGAGTTGCTTAAAACTTTATTATCTTATACCTTTTGTTCGACATTTATGATTCGAGACCATGGAAACCTACCCACGTAGAGATGCGTATTTAGCTTCATGCTAAACGTATACAATGTGTTTACAAGATGTGCAGTAATACTTTTTTTTTTTTTAAATAATGATGACAATACTACACTACTACTACATAGAAAGCAATTGGATCATCCACAGACCCTTGAAGGTCTAAAGATAATCCAAGTGCTCAAGCCCACTGCCAGTTGGCAGCGTGCCCAGCATGCTGGCAGCATTGCCACGCTGAATGGCAATAATACTGTAACCACATATGAGGTACATAATAATGAACAACTTTTAGTCTGGAACCAACATAGAAATAGCGAAAATAATTCTGCATTTCTATACATTGCATCGAAGATCAAACAATTTTTATGATTATCTTTTCTGAGTTTCATAGTAAAAGTTGTTTGTAAAAACCACGCTAGTTTCCATAATAATATTTGGGATCCATTACGCTTTTAGGAGATTTTTGTTATATTTTATGAAGATGACATAAAATAGGTGCTTTAATATGTAGAACACGCTGTTCTGGAAACCGTATCGCGTGGAACGTATAAATATTGTCTCTATAGTTAGGTATGTAAAGTATCTATTGTTCTGAGGTCGAGACATACTGAAACTTTATACCTATATCCTGATCTGAGTCATTTTATGAGACTACTTGAGATGAAGCTATTTTTTTTAACATTGCTAATAAAAATATTATTGCGAGGCGCTTACCAAAAGCCGTGTTTTTACATTTTGAGTAAGTGTTCCATGTTCATTTTACTTGGGGAATTCTGACTAAGAATCACACCTTATTAATAATTTGACAACTTGGTACAAATAACTATAAAGTTATTCATTTTTACAACATTATTGTATCTCAGAGTCAAGACTCGAGTCAAGGCTAAATTAATGTCAAGGACATGACGTAAACAGAAGATATAGTAGGTATCTGAAATAAAACTTGTTTAATTTTACTGAAAGTGTCAAAACTTGCATAATTAATTTTGAATAAAATAAATTAAACGTAACAAGCGACTTCACACAATCGATAGCAAGTCAAAATCACCGAGTAAAGAGAGAGAGAGAGAGAGACTTTGCTATTAAATTTCTGTTAGCGTTAAAATTTTCTGACATTGCTATTCTGAACCAACTAAACTGAATAAACCAAATAAAAATTACTGAACCAAAAAAAAATTAACATTTATAGGACCATTTCGCAATATTTTTCTACAAATTAAATAAATAAATAAACTAGCGAATCAGCTTAGAAACAATAGCAAAATGTGAAAACATTGGAACAAAAAAAAAACAACAATAATTCGGAAATCTTTTTTTTACTAAAATTAAAATTAGTGCTTTCCCGTTATTATTCGTATTATATAAATATATTATTACGTTCATACTAATGTGCTTTATACGCAATCAAGTTGTACTTGCCGATTGTTCTGTTTCATAGATCTATGCTATATAGTAACGTCGGTCTAGAGATTCCTTTACATTTTCACTCCATAAACATCGAGCGTTTCACTCCAATGTTTCTAGCAAAAATATCTGGAGGGTTGGAGTCATACACAGGGTGACGAGCGCAGTTCTTACTATGTCACACAGGGTTTTGTATTGGTACAGTTTAAAATTCTGGATGGTGCAGACTTGTCATGGGTGGATGGTAAATCAGGTGACCGCATAGCTTGTATGAATCATGAAAAAAATATTACTAGGCCTTAGTACCAATGAGCTATAAAAATAAAATAATACAATTTAATAAAAAATAAGAACTTAATTGAGTAAAAACAAAACAAGGAATTCTATATAATAATTCAGTTCCCTCTCAATAAGTGCATGAAAGTATCATTAAGTTATACTTATTAGCAACTAAAATATATTGTTACTAATTTAATTCACTAAAATACTTAACAGTGTTTACGACCTTACGAACACATCAAAACATCATTTCGAATCTAAATTAATGGTTTTTACGAAACGAAAATTTACATGATCTGCGTAAATCGATCACTTGCGGAACGATGCACTATTTTGTTGGCCTATAATTTTAGAGCTGTAGATAATTATCTTGGAATTTTTTGAATAGTTCAGACAAATATTAATTAATACATCGAGATGCAAATAGATGACAATATCAATGTCGTATTGCGTAAAGATAATCGGTGGAATAGTATAAAAGTAAATAAAATATCTCCAAAGAGCATCATTCGTCAACCAACCACGACAGTTAAAATGAAGTTTCTCGTAAGTGTAGATATACAAATACAAATATGTTTGGTATAGAAATATGTTGTCAATAAAGTGATGAGATTGTTTCTCTGTTGATGTTAGGTTGTGGTCGCCGCGGCGCTGGCTGTAGCCTCAGCCCAGTTCAGGGGATTCGCGCAGCCGCCTCAAAGGTTCCCGGCTCCGCTGCCGTCGCCAGTGCCAACCAGGTTCCCGCTGCCAACGCCGCTGCCTTTCGTCCCCTCGCCCCTGCCCCCTCGTCCTTCAGCGGCTTCGATCGTAAACCGCGTGAACAACGACCAAGCCGCCAACATCATCCGTTTTGACAATGACATCGGGCCCGACGGCAGCTTTGCTTATGCGTAAGTAATTACATCATTGACATGCAATTAATGACCAAATTATTTTTGAGAAAATTATACACCCTCCGCTTGTTGGTAACTTTCAAGATAGGTATTAAATGTCAAGAACGTGTTGTTTGAACTAGACATATATTGTAATTTTTAGAGTTACTTCAAGATTGACGCTATGGTTTGTAATACATCACTTATGTATACGTGAATATTACAAAATACTAGAAGAGTACAGTAATTTGTAAATAGAAATATAATTAGTAGTTGCAATTTCCTTTTCATAACTGAAAATTTTATAAAACCAGTTTAGTTAGCTGAATATGTAAAGTAAAATCTCAATGAGCTTCAAACTAAAAACTGCTTTGTTGCCAAATTTTAGTTTGCACTTTTAAAGATGATCGCACACATGCATAATAAATTTGCATTCATAAAATTAGTGTGATTATCAAAACAAATTAGAAGCGTATTAATAGGTTTTATTATATCCAGCAAAAATGTCACAATTGCGTGCTAAACTTTGATAAATGACCTCTAAAGTCGTATAACACGTTTTTATAAATATTACATTTGCATCAATCGATGACAAAACCAATTTTATTATCTACTTTGCCAAAAATGTAAAATCGAGAGTTTAGATGGCTACTCTGCTCGAATCATAATATTAACACCTTGAGACTAATCTCTATTGTCTATTTTTACTTGGCCATGATCTTTTTTATTCAGGATAGACATGTTTGACAAAATTTTGTCGTTTAATTGAAACATGATTATCTGAACGTTCCTACCCTAGATTGAAATACATCTAACTAAATTCTATATAACGGGATCGAGGCGCAGGTAGAGATTTCCACTCTTCCCTACATAGTATAAAACAAAGTCGCTTTCCGGTGTCTGTCTGTCCCTATGTATATCTTTAAAACCATGCATCGGATTTTGATGCGTTTTTTTAAATAAATAGAGTGCCGGATTATCCCTAAGGCAGATTAGGCAATTGCCTAGGAGCCCCGCATCGGCTTAGGGGCCCTTAGATACGGGCACGGGGCCCTGTGTACGCAAAAAGAACTGGACAACTGCGAGTCAGGCTCGCCTACTAAGGGTTCCGTACAAATCACTAAGATCCCTGGTATTAAAAAAAAAACTATTGAAACAACGAGAGTGGCACTGCTAACCCTGATAGGGTTAATCCGGCACTGGTGATTCAAGAGAAAGCCTAGGTTTATAGGTATAATAAACCTGTGCGAAGCCGGGGCAGGTCACTAGTTAGCAATACGTTTGAAAAATGTGAAATTAAATGTTTCACTCAAACTACATTGTTTCAAAGTATACCAACAAATTTAACTGAACGTATTGAACAATGTTTTGCTCACTACTAGTGATAATAAATACTTAGTAGGTACGAGTACGTTGTTTTGTCTTACATATTTTTGGCCGAATTGTCTAACATATTTTTGACATATTTTTGTCCAGTTTTGAAACCGACAACGGTATCGCTGCTGAGGCACAGGGCACTCCCCGCGACTTGGGCGGCAACCCCCCTGTGGTTCCCGTCGTGATCCAGGGCAGATATTCTCACATCACTCCTGAGGGACAAACAGTCTCCATCTCTTACATTGCTGATGAAAATGGATACCAACCACAGGTAAGACAGATACACAATATTAGGATATTACTAGAATTGCGAAGTTTGACTACACTTTCAAAAGTTTCACTTTTTAAGCTCATGCTAAAATAAGTTACAGAAAAATTTCTAGATAATGAGTTGTGGTGGTATTTTACAACTAAAATTTGTCTTGTAGTTATAACTGCTGTGACATGAGTTATACAATCAACTGCAAGACAACTTCTGTTGCTGCAACAAAAAACTAAGGAACAACTTGATTTTTTTGTATATGAAGCTGGGTTAAAGATCGAAAAGTGTCATAAAACTGTTATCCCGAAAACTAAAAAAAAACAGAAAATTTGTGGGTAAAAGCTAATATTCTATAACATTATTGTTATTAATACATTATAATGTTTATATTGTATTTTTCCAGGGTGATGCTATCCCCACTCCTCCCCCGATCCCAGAGGCCATCCTGAGGGCGCTCGAGTACATCGCGAGAAACCCCCCCGCGCCTCAGAACTGAATACTCAAAACACCTCAATTCTAATCACTTTTTAAGTCAAAATAGGTTACGAATGTGTAAAATAATTGACTGTTGATGATTAGTGCTCGATATGTTATCGATTATTTATTATTAAACAAAATCGTAACAAAATTGCCTTTTTTTTCGTTTTCTAGTGAAATAATATTCTCCGTTTGGTTGGTTTTTGTTGTTTACCGTTTAGATATGTGAGAGGCTTAAAAACTCTGACACAAGAGTAAGCCAAAACCGGCTTTATTTTATGAATCTAAGTACTGTACTGTACTTATCAGCCTTTTTTTATAGTCCACTGCAGGACGTAGGCCTACTCACGAAGGGTGTTTGGGCGATATCCACTACGCTGGCCCAGTGCAGGTTGTTGGATTCACATACGCCATCGAATTTCTTCTACTGAAATATTATGTAGGTTGCCTCACGATGTTTTCCTTCACCGAAAAGCCAGCGGTGTTAAATTCCGTACATAAATTCCAAAGAACTCATTGGTAGGGGACCGGGATTTGAACCCACGACCTCACGATTGTAAGGCGGGTGTCACTATCACTAGACCACCACGGCTTCAATCTAAGAAAATAAATAATAATAATAAAATATTACGGGACTTCTTACACACAGTCTCTGACACCAAACTAAGCAAAGCTTGTCCTATGGCTGCCAGAGACTGATATATTATACTACTTAAGCATATTTTTATATAAATACATATATACCGACATATGTACACTTATAGAAATAATACCTAAAGTTGAATAGTTATTTTATCAAACTAATAAATTGACTTTTTATGAATTGATTTAGGTATATTAACTTAGCTACAGGATATGTTCAGAAAATTAATGTTAATTAGATTTTATACCTACAAAAAAATCAGTCGTTATGAATTGAGCAATTCTTTTTGCTATTGATTTTATATCAGTTATTAATTTAATACCTATCTAATACCTATTTGTTTTACTTGCAAGTCATAAAAATAGAGTACCTAATGTAAAAGTAGTCCACGTATAATATGATATGATCTTTTTATTTAATTTTTAATTTGGTGTCTGTTGTAATATTTTTACAAAATAACTAATAAAAAAAACAACGAGTTGCGCTCCGGGAGTGTTGGCAGAAGTGAAAACTTAAACATTAACGTTGTGCATTTTTTAATATTTTGGAATGGTTAGAGAATTATTTCGCACGAATCGCTTTATTTATCAGTATAATTGTACTGTCATTTATGTAGTAAAATACACACACACACACACACACACACACACACACACACACACACACACACACACACACACACACTCGCGTAAGCGCCTTGCATTGCATAAACGTAACAATTTTCGCCGCGTGGTAGAAAGAGAGGAAGATATTACTTCCTCTCCTACGCCGCGCCGGCGGACTACATTCAGGTCACATGTCCTGAGGCGAGTTTAATTTTTTTAACCATTCTAAAAAGTGTACAACGCCTCTAAAGAAGTTTTCACTTCACAAATAACCAAGCACTTGATTTAGCTGCCAGACTCGAAACATAACTGAAATATTTGTAAAATTTCTGCCGGGGCCATACATTTGACGGTGTCTTGCGTTCAATCTTGGCCACTAAAAGAATACTAAGCCAATCAGATTAAATTATTATTATTGTTCGGTTTGCCTCCAATATCAGTCCAAGATCGATCCACACATTGGAGTGTTGGAACCAAGACTAGAGTTTTTAGCCAATATAGCCAATTCGTGGCCCCGGCATAGTACGTATCTAAAGAGTATAATCATATAGAGGCTTGTATCTTTGCAAGAGACCTACATCACTTTGTCCCATTTTTAAAACTTTTTTTTTTTTATTTAATTATTACACTTCACAGACTCCAGGGTATGTGCTTTTAAAATATATATTAAGAAAAAAGATTTGAACAATAAAGGACTCTAAATCTAATAAAATTAAAAACAAAAAAAAAATATGACTAAACTACGTTGATTTTACATACATATAATTTTTCAAATTGCTACTTATACCGCGCAGAGCCTCCATCACCGCCGCGTTTCGGTCTTTAATGGCCATCTTTAAGTTATAGTCTACGATGACCTTAGGTGACGCAGTCGTCGCATGCCGCACAAAGTGGCTGATAGCGTCTTCCTCGTTGAGAAAAATGAAATTTAAAAGGTGTTAGAAAAAAATGCAAATACACCCGAACTTACGTAATTTCGAAGGGTTTCACAAACTAGCATTTAGCTATCTCGGGTGTCCAAATTCAAGAACGTAAAAATTAGGGAAGTAAAATCATCAGAGATTTGAACCTTCTTTACTGGAACTAGAGGGTTAAAATTTCCGAAAAAGACAAAAGACCAAGTGGAACCTAATTTTACCTATTTTGACATTCCACCTGGTGATTTTGACGTATGCGACAGACATTGCGTTTTTTCACTCTCGCGTATGCTGTTTAACCAGATTTGAATAAGACATCTGTAACATAGTTTTTATTTGAGTAAAATTTAGCAATAATTCTATTACTAGTCATTCTTCTGAGTATCTTTGCTACGTGAAAGCTGTATAGAAAACGTTCCAGTCATGGATGTATTGCTTGTATGCAACATCCTTGGTTCCAGTAAAGATTGTCATAATATTCATTCAGTGTGATGATTTGACATTTTCCACGGCGGAAAAATGGTTAAAATTCGGTTCTAATTCTTCGGATCTTACTGCAATAAGCCCACTGTGCCTTTAAATGCACGATTTTAACTTATTTGGCCGTCCTTCGGCCGAGTTGCATCGACCGTGGTCACGTCATGCATGATGAGGTATTTACTCGTATGTATCTCGTAATTTTAGTGCGCGACTAGTCCCGTAGTATAATATAATAAAACATGAAATTACTTTATTAATTAGTAGAAACTAATACAATTATTAGAAAAACACAAAAAAACGCTAAATGTTTATAAATTTTATTGTAAAAAAATGCCGTCCTTAAATGGGGCCAGTGGGATAAAATGGTGTGAATGTTTTCGAAACATTATTTTTCGATGCGCAGTGTTTTCACATATTTCTTACAATACTAATGAGCTATTTTATGACATACCTACAGCACATTGAAATTTTTCCGAAAGTTTGCCGGGTTAGTGACCCAAACCATCATGCTGTAGGTTTGGATGGTGCTGATGGTACTGGACAC